>OY728158.1:1277084455-1278334455 GCA_963277665.1 Viscum album
CCCCTTTTTCCATTCATTCCATTCCATTCTCTACTCTTTTCTCTCTCTAGTGAAATATTTTCTCTCATAATTTTTAACTGTTTAATGTTTTAATTTGGGGCATTTATTCGCAGTTTATACCCTTCGATAGCTACTGTTTTAAGGTAGTAATCTCTTTTTTTAGTTAATTTAATTTTTTTAAGTATAGTTATTGTTAATTAGATGTATTTAAATTAAATTAGAATTAGATAGTTTTATTTATCAATGTTTACTTTTATTTTTTTACAAATAATTGTGTGTGATTAGTTTGAATTAGTGTTAATTAATAATTATTATATTAATTAATAATAATTGGTATTAAATTGTCATAATTAGTATTAAATTGGAATAATTAGTATTAAATTGTAATAATTATTATTAAATTTCAATAATTAGTATTAAATTGAAATAATTAGTCTTAAATTGCAATAATTAGTATTAAATTTCAACGATTAGCATCAAATTGTAACAATTTACATTAAATTGCAACAATTAGCAGTAAATTGTAACAATTAGTGATAAATTACAATAATTAGTTATAAATTAGAACAATTAGTAATAAATTGCTACAATTAGTAATAAATTGAAATAATTAGTAATAATTTGTATTAATTAGTTATAAATTGCAATAATTAGTAATAAATTTCAACAATTAGTAATAAATTGCAACAATTTGCAATAATTTGTAATAAATAATAATAAATTGGAATAATTAGTAATAAATTGGAATAACTAGTAATAAATCATAATAATTAGTAATAAATTAGTAATAATAATTAATAAATTTCAACAATTTGTAATAATTAGTAATCAATTGTAATAATTAGATATAAATTAGTAATAAATTTCAATAATTAGTAATAAATTGCAATAATTAGTAATAAATTGCAATAATTAGAAATAATTAGTAATAATTAGTAATAATTAGAAATAATTAGTAAAAAAATGAAATAATTAGTAATAAATTGAAATAATTAAGTAAAAGATAAAGAAAAATGTCACTTTCTTCCTTTTAATATTTGTAATATTTTCTCACAAGGAAAAAAACAATTTATATTTAGTTATAAATATAAAATTTAAATAAAAATGATTTGTGTTTATCATGGTAATTTATTAATAAATTTTATCAATGAAATAATTACTTTAAATGATTGTGAAACACCAACACATCATTTATTTAATTAGTATAAAAATTAAAATAAACGGTTTTGAAAATATTAAATGTAATAAAATTTGAATGAATTACAGTATTATATGGATTTTTTTAGATACATGTAACATGTTATCAATGTTTTAAATGGTTATATTATAATTAATTTACTGTCATGTTTTTTTTCAAAGTCAAAGTAAATGAATATTTCAAAAAATGACATTTGTTATATTTTATAATAAATAATATGTTATTAAATGATTTAAAATTCCTAAAATACCTATATTCATCTAAGTGATTAGTATATTGTTTAACATATAAACCGTGTTCCATTTATATCCAATTTTCAATTTTTGTTAACTATCTTGACCCTTAAAGAGTAAAAAATTCGTTGTCAAGGTAATTGTCAAAAAATGAAAACATGGGTTAAAACCAAAGGATAAGGGTGAAAACATCACCTAAAATTGACCACATTTTATTATATGATATTATTTTTACCCATACTCATCTTATATTTGAATTATTTTATTTTAGATCTATTTGTATTTGTAAATTAATTTATATTAATTTAATATTTTAACAAAAATTCAAAAGTGTCCCACTATGGGAAAATCGGGCTACTACGATGGGTCAATATCTCGTTGCAAAAAGTCCTTTAGAAAAAGTTTTTGCGATAGGAGAACATGCCCATCACAAATAATAAGCATTTTAAGACAAAAAAATAGTTATTGTCACCAAATCATTGGCGCACGGTTTGCGCCAAAACGCTAGAAAAAGTATTTGAGACAGGCTATAGTGGCCCATCACAAATACCCAGTGGCGTTTCAAGTATTTTTGGTGGGATATACATCTTACCACAAATAGTATGTCAGCTAGTAGTCTTTTGCGATAGGTTCCCTCGCAGAAGATTTTTTGATCATTGGGTTAAGACGGGTTCCGTCCCAAATGCTATTATTTGTGAGAGGTCTCATCACAAATGTTATTATTTGCAACGGTTTTCCCTTTGCAAATAGCCCCGTCGCAACTAATCTAACCTACATATACTCCAACCTGTTTTTTCCTTTAGTCCATTCCATACTCTACTCTTATCTCTCTCTCTAGTGAATGATTTTCTCTCATGATTTTTAATTGTTTAATGTTTTAATTTGGGGCATTTTTTCGCAGTTTATACCCTTCGAAAGCTTCAGTTTTAAGGTAGTAATCTATTTTTTAGTTAATTTAATTTATTTTAATTATAGTTATTGTTAATTAAATGTAGTTAAATTAAATTAGGATTAGATGGTTTTATTTATCAATTTTTACATTTATTTTTTACAAATAATTGTGTGTGATTAGTTTGAATTAGTGTTAATTAATAATTATTATTTTAATTAGTAATAATTAGTATTAAATGGTGATAATTAGTATTAAATTGGAATAATTAGTATTAAATTGTAATAATTAGTATTAAATTGAAATAATTATTTTTAAATTGAAATAATTAGTATTAAATTGCAATAATTAGGATTAAATTTCAACAATTAGCATCAAATTGTAACAATTAGCATTAAATTGCAACAATTAGCAATAAATTGTAACAATTAGTAATAAAGTGAAATAATTAGTAATAAATTAGAACAATTAGTAATAAATTGCAACAATTAGTAATAAATTGCAATAATTAGTAATAATTTGTCATAATTAGTAATAAATTGCAACAATTAATAAAAAATTGCAACAATTAGTAATAATAAGTAATAAATAGTAATAATTTGGAATAATTTGTAATAAATTGGAATAATTAGTAATAAATCATAATAGTAAGTAATAAATTAGTAATAATTATTAATAAATTGTAACAATTAGTAATAATTAGTAAATAAAGGCAATAATTTGTTATAAATTAGTAATAAATTGCAATAACTAGTAATAAATTACAATAATTGGTAATAAATTGCAATAATTAGAAATAATTAGTAATAATTAGTTATAATTAGGAATAATTAGTAATAAATTGAAATAATTAAGTAAAAGATAAAGAAAAAATGGCAATTTCTTGCTTTTAATATTCGTGATATTTTGTGACAAGGATAAAAACAATTTATATTCAGCTATAAATATAACATTTCAATAAAAATGATTTATATTTATCATGGGAATTTATTAATAATTTTTATCAATGAAATAATTACCTTAAATGATTGTGAAACACCGACACATCATTTATTTAATTAATATGAAAATTAAAATAAACGGTTTTGAAAATAATAAATGTAATATACTTTGAATGAATTATTGTATTATATGGATTTTTTAGATACATATAACATGTTATGAATGTTCTAAATGGTTATATTATAATTAAATGACCATCATGTTTTTTTTCAAAGTCAAAGTAAATGAATAGTTCAAAAAATGACATTAGTGATATTTTATAAGAAATAATATGTTATTAAATGATTTAAAATTATTAAAATACCTATATTCATCTAAGTGATCAGTAAATTGTTTAACATATCTACCATGTTCTGTTTATTTCCAATTTTCAATTTTGATTATCTTTCTTGACCCTTAAAGAGTAAAAAATTTGTTATCAAGGTAATTGTCAAAAAAAGAAAACATGGGTTAAAACCAAGGGATAAGGGTGAAAACATCACCTAAAATTGACCGTATTTTATTATATGATTTTATTTCTACCCATACTCATCTTATATTGGAATTATTTTATTTTAGATCTATTTATATTTGAAAATTAATTTATATTAATTTAATACTTTAACAAAATTCAAAAGTTCCCCACTACGGGAAAATCAGGCAACTACGATGGGTCAATAGCTCGTTGCAAATAGTCCTTCAGAAAAGGTTTTTGCGATAAGAGAATATGCCCGTCACAAATAACAAACATTTTTCCATAAAAAATAGTTATTGTATCCAAAGCTTTGGCATGTGGTGCGCGCCAAAAACGCAAGAAAAAGTATTTGTGACGGGCTATTGTGGCCCGTCGCAAATACCCAGTGGCGTTTCAAGTATTTGTGACGGGATATACATCTTGCCGAAAATAGTATGTCGGATGGTAGTCTTTTGCGACAGGTTCCGTCGGAAAAGATTTTTTAATCATTGGGTTGCAACTGCTTTTGTCCCAAATGCCTTTATTTGTGACGGGTCCCATCACAATTGATATTATTTGCGATGGTTTTCCCATCGCAAATAATCTAACCTACATATAGTCCAACCCATTTTTTACTTCATTCGATTATTTTCTCTACTCTTCTCTCTCTCTCTAGTGAAATATTTTCTCTCATATTTTTTAATTTTTTAATGTTTTAATTTGGTGCATTTTTTCGCAGTTTATACCCTTCGAAAGCTTCAGTTTTAAGGTAGTAATTTATTTTTTAATTAATTTAATTTTTTTAAATTATATTTCCTGTTAATTAGATTTAGTTAAATGAAATTAGAATTAGATAGTTTTATTTATCAATGTTTGCATTTATTTATTACAAATAACTGTGTGTGATTAGTTTGAATTAGTGTTAATTAATAATTATTATATTAATTAGTAATAATTAGTATTAAATTGTGATAATTAGTATTAAATTTGAATAATTAGTATTAGATTTTAATAATTAGTAATAAATTTCAATAATTAGTATTAAATTTAAATAATTAGCATTAAATTGAAATAAATAGTATTAAATTTCAACAATTAGCATCAAATTGTAACAATTAGCAATAAATTGCAACAATTAGCAATAAATTGTAACAATTAGCATTAAATTGCAACAATTAGTAATAAATTGTAACAATTAGTAATAAATTGAAATAATTAGTAATAAATTAAAATAATTAATAATAAATTGCAATAATTAGTAATAAATTACAACAATTAGTAATAAATTGGAACAATTACTAATAAATTGCAACAATTAGTAATAAATTGCAACAATTAGTAATAATTAGTAATAAATAGTAATAAATTGGAATAATTAGTAATAACTCGTAATAATTAGTAATAAATTAGTAATAATTATTAATAATTTGCAACAATTAGTAATAATTAGTAATCAATTGCAATAATTAGTTATAAATTAGTAATAAATTGCTATAATTAGTAATGAATTGAAATAATTAGTAACAAATTGCAATAATTAGCAATATTTAGTAATAATTAGTAATAATTACAAATAATTAGTAATAAATTGAAGTAATTAGTAATAAATTGCAATTATTAAGTAAAAGATAAAGAAAAAATGTCACTTTCTTGCTTTTAATATTCGTAATATTTTATGATAACGATAAAAACAATTTATATTTAGTTATAAATATAAAATTTAAATAAAAATGATTTGTATTTATCATGGTAATTTATTAATAAATTTTATCAATAAAATAATTACCTTAAATGATTGTGAAACGCCGACACATCATTTATTTAATTAATATAAAAATTAAAATAAATGGTTTTGAAAATATTAAATGTAATATAATTTGAATGAATTATTGTATTATATGGATTTTTTAGAAACATATAACATGTTATCAATGTTTAAAATGGTTATATTATAATTAAATTGCTTTCATGTTTTTTTTCAAAGTCAAAGTAAATGAATAGTTCAAGAATGATATTAGTGATATTTTATAATAAATAATATGTTATTAAAAGATTTAAAATTCTTAAAATACCTATATTCATCTAAGTGATTAGTATATTGTTTAAAATATCTACCATGTTTCATTTATTTCCAATTTTCATTTTTTATTAACTATCTTGACCCTTAAAGAGTAAAAAAATTGTTATCAAGGTAATTGTCAAAAAAGAAAAACATGGGTTAAAACTAAGGGATAAGGGTGAAAAAATCACCTTAAAATTGACCACATTTTATTCTATGATATTATTTCTACCCATACTAATCTTATATTTGAATTATTATATTTTAGATATATTTTATTTGAAAATTAATTTATATTAATTTAATAATTCAACAAAATTCAAAAGTGCCCCACAACGGGAAAATCAGGCTACTACGATGGGTCAATATCTCATTGCAAATAGTTTTTCGGAAAAAGTTTTTGTGATAGGAGAACATGCACGTCACAAATAATAAGCATTTTGTGACAAAAAAATAGTTATTGTCGCCAAATCTTTGACGAGCGGTGCGCGCCAAACAGCTGGAAAAGGTATTTGCGACAGACTATAGTGGCCCGTCGCAAATACCCCGTGATGTTTCAAGTATTTGTGATGAGATATACATCTTGCCGAAAATAGTTTGTCGGATGGTAGTCTTTTGCAACAGGTTCCGTCACAAAAGATTTTTTAATCATTGGGTTGCGACGGGTTCCGTCCCAAATGCTATTATTTGTGACGAGTCCCATCACAAATGCTATTATTTGCGACGGTTTTCCCATCACAAATAGCCCCGTCGAAACTAATCTAACCTACATATACTCCAACCCGTTTTTTCCTTCATTCCATTCCATTCTATACTCTTCTCTCTCTCTCTAGTGCAAGATTTTCTCTCATAATTTTTAATTGTTTAATGTTTAAATTTTGGGAATTATTTCGCAATATATACCCTTTAAAAGCTTCAATTTGAAAGTAGTAATCTATTTTTTTAGTTTATTTAATTTTTTTAATTATATTTATTGTTAATTAGATGTAGTTAAATTAAATTAGAATTAGATAGTTTTATTTATCAATGTTTATGTTTATTTTTTACAAATAATTGTGTCTGATTAGTTTGAATTAGTGTTAATTAATATTTATTATATTAATTAACAATAATTGCTATTAAATTGTGATAATTAGTGTTAACTTGGAATAATTAGTATTAAATTGTAATAATTAGTATTAAATTTCAATAATTAGTATTAAAGTGAAATAATTAGTACTAAATTGCAATAATTAATATTAAATTTCAAAAATTAGCATCAAATTGTAACAATTAGCATTAAATTGCAACAATTAGCAACAAATTGTAACAATTAGTATTAAATTGAAATAATTATTAATGAATTAGAACAATTAGTAATAAATTGCAACAATTAGTAATAAATTGCAACAATTAGTAATAATTTGTAATAATTAGTAATAAATTGCAACAATTAGTAATAAATTTCACCAATTAGTACTAAATTGCAACAATTAGTAATACTTAGTAATAAATAGTAATAAATTGGAATAATTAGTAATAAATTGGAATAATTAGTAATAACTTGTAATAATTAGTAATAAATTAGAAATACTTATTAATAAATTGCAACAATTAGTAATAATTAGAAATTAATTGCAATAATTAGTTATAAATTAGTAATAAATTGAAATAATTAGTAATAAATTCCAATAATTAGTAATAAATTTCAATAATTAGAAATAATTAGTAATAATTAGGAATAATTAGGAATAATTAGTAATAAATTGAAATAATTAATATTAAATTGCAATAATTAAGTAAAAGATAAAGAAAAACTGTCACTTTATTGCTTTTAATATTCGTAATATTTTGTGACAAGGATAAAAACAATTTATATTCTGTTATAAATATAAAATTTAAATAAAAATAATTTGTATTTATCATGGTAATTTATTAATAATTTTTATCAATGAAATAATTACCTTAAATAATTGTGAAACACCGACACATCATTTATTTAATTAATATAAAAATTAAAATAAACGGTCTTGAAAATATTAAATGTAATATAATTTGAATGAATTATTGTATTATATAGATTTTTTAGATACATATAACATCTTATCAATGTTTTAAATGGTTATATTATCATTAAATTTCCATCATGTTTTTTTCGAAGTCAAAGTAAATGAATAGTTCAAAAAAGGACATTAGTTATATTTTATAATAAATAATATGTTATTAAATGATTTAAAATTCTTAAAATACCTATATTCATCAAAGTGATTATTATATTGTTTAACATATCTACCATGTTCCATTTATTTCCAAATTTCAATTTTTATTAACTGCCTTGACCCTTAAAGAGTAAAAAATTTGTTATCACGGTAATTGTCAAAAAAGGAAAACATGGGTTAAAATCGAGGGATGAGGGTGAAAACATCACCTAAAATTGACCACATTTTATTATATGATATTATTTCTACCCATACTCATCTTATATTCAAATTATTTTATTTTAGATCTATTTATATTTGAAAATTAATTTATATTAATTTAATACTTTAACAAAATTCAAAAGTGCTCCACTATGGGAAAATCGGGCTACTACGATGGGTCAATAGCTCGTTGCAAACAGTCCTTCGGAAAAAGTTTTTGTGATAGGAGAACATGCCGGTCAAAAATATTAATCATTTTGCGAAAAAAATACTTATTTTCGGCAAATCTTTGGCGCGAGGTGCACGCCAAAATGTTGGAAAAAGTATTTCCGACGGGCTATAGTGGCCCGTCGCAAATACCCATTGGGGTTTCAAGTATTTTTGACAGGATATACATCTTGCCGCAAATAGTATGTCGGCTGGTAGTCTTTTGCGACACGTTCCTTTACAAAAGATTTTTTATTCATTGGGTTGCGACGGGTTCATTCCCAAATGGTATTATTTGTGACGGGTCCCATCACAAATGTTATTATATACGACGGTTTTCCCTTCGCAAATAGCCCCGTCACAAGTAATTTATCCTACATATGCTCCAACCCGTTTTTCCCTTCATTCCATTCCATTCTCTACTCTTCTCTCTCTCCCTAGTGAAAGAGTTTCTCTCATAATTTTTAATTGTTTAATGTTTTAATTTGGGGCATTTTTTCACAGTTTATACCCTTCGAAAGATTCAGTTTTAAGGTAGTAATCTAACTTTTTAGTTAATTTACTTTATTTTAATTGTAGTTATTGTTAATTAGATGTAGTTAAATAAAATTAGAATTAGATAGTTTTATTTATCAAGGTTTACGGTTATTTTTTACAAATAATTATGTGTGATTAGTTTGAATTAGTGTTAATTAATAATTATTATATTAATTAGTAATAATTAGTATTAAATTGTGATAATTAGTATTAAATTAGAATAATTAGTATTAAACTGTAATAATTAGGATTAAATTTCAATAATTAGTATTAAATTCAAATAATTAGTATTAAATTGCAATAATTTGTATTAAATTTCAACAATTAGCATCAAATTGTAACACTCAGCATTAAATTACAACAATTAGCAATAAATTGTAACAATTAGTAAAGAATTGCAATAATTAGTATTAAATTAGAAAAATTAATAATAAATTTCAATAAATAATAATAAATTGAAACAATTAGTAATAATTTGTAATAATTAGTAATAAATTGAAACAATTTGTAATAAATTTCATCAACCAGTAATAATTAGTAATAAATAGTAAAATTGGAATAATTAGAAATAAATTGGAATAATTTGTAATAACTCGTAATAATTAGTAATAAATTAGTAATAATTATTAATAAATTAGTAATAATTATTAATAAATTGCAACAATTAGTAATAATTAGTAATCAGTTGCAATAATTAGTTATAAATTAGTAATAAATTGCAATAATTTGTAATAAATTGCAATAATTGGTAATAAATTGCAATAATTAACAATAATTAGTAATAATTAGTAATAATTATGAATAGTTAGTAACAAATTGAAATAATTAGTAATAAATTGAAATAATTAAGTGAAAGATAAAGAAAAAATGTCACTTTCTTGCTTTTAATATTCATGATATTTTGTGACAAAGATAAAAACAATTTATATTCAGTTATAAATATAAAATTTAAATAAAAATGATTTGTATTTATCATGGTAATTTACTAATAATTTTTATCAAAGAAATAATTGCCTTAAATGATTGTGAAATGCCGACACATCATTTATTTAATTAATATAAAAATTAAAATAAACAGTTTTGAAAATATTAAATATAATATAATTTGAATGAATTATTGTATTATATGGATTTCTTAGAAACATATAACATGTTATCAATGATTTAAATGGTTATATTTTAATTAATTAACATCATGTTTTTTTATCAAAGTCAAAGTAAATGAATAGTTCAGAAATAACATTAGTGATATTTTATAATAAATAATATGTTATTAAATGATTTGTAATTCTTAAAATACCTATATTCATCTAAGTTATTAGTATATTGTTTAACATATCTACCATTTTCCATTTATTTCCAATTTTCAATTTTTATTAACTATCCTGACCCTTAAAGAGTAAAATATTTGTTATCAAGGTAATTGTCAAAAAAGGAAAACATGGGTTAAAACCAAGAGATAAGGGTGAAAACATCACCTAAAATTGACCACATTTTATTATATGATATTATTTCTACCCATACTCATCTTATATTTGAATTATTTTATTTTAGATCTATTTGTATTTGAAAATTAATTTATATTAATTTAATACTTTACCAAAATTAAAAAGTCCCCCACTACGGGAAAATCGTGCTACTACAATGGGTCAATAGATCGTTGAAAATAGTCTTTCATAAAAAGTTTTTGCGATAGGATAACATGCCCATCACAAATAGTAAGGATTTTGCGACAAAAAAATTCTTATTGTAACCAAATCTTTGGCGCGCGGTGCTTGCCAAAACGCTGGAAAAAGTATTTGCGATGGGTTATAGTTGCCCATCACAAATACCTAGTGGTGTTTCAAGTATTTGTGACGGGATATACATCTTGCCACAAATAGTATATCAGGTGGTAGTCTTTTGCGACAGGTTCTATCGCAAAATATATTTTAATCATTGGGTTGCGACGGGTTTTGTCCCAAACGCTATTATTTGTGACGGGTCCCATCACAAATGTTATTATTTGCGACAGTTTTCCCATCGCAGATAGCCTCGTCGCTACTAATCTAACCTACATATACTCTAACCCCTTTTTTTCCTTCATTCCATTTGATTTTCTACTCCTCTCTCTCTCTCTAGTGAAAGATTTTCTCTCATAATTTTTAATTATTTAATGTTTTAATTTGGGGCATCTTTTCGCAGTTTATACCCTTCAAAAGTTTCAGTTATAAGGTAGTAATCTAGTTTTTTAGTTAATTTAATTTATTTTAATTATAGTTATTGTTTATTAGATGTAGTTGAATTAAATTAGAATTAGATAGTTTTATTTATCAATGTTTACATTTATTTTTTAGAAATAATTGTGTGTGATTAGTTTGAATTAGCGTCAATTAATAATTATTATATTAATTAGTAATAATTAGTATTAAATTGTGATAATTTGTATTAAATTGGTATAATTAGTATTAAATTGTAATAATAAGTATTAAATTTCAATAATTAGTATTAAATTGAAATAATTAGTATTAAATTGCAATAATTACTCTTAAATTTCAACAATTAGCATAAAATTGAAACAATTAGCATTAAACTGCAACAATTAGCAATAAATTGTAACAATTAGTAATAAATTGCAATAATTAGTAATAAATTAGAACAATTAGTAATAAATTGCAACAATTAGTAATAAATTGCAACAGTTAGTAGTAATTTGTAATAATTAGTAATAAATTACAACAATTAGTAATAAATTTCAACAATTAGTAATAAATTGCAACAATTTATAATAATTAGTAATAAATAGTAATAAATTGGAATAATTAGTAATAAATTGGAATAATTAGTAATAAATCGTAATAATTAATAATAAATTAGTAATAATTATAAATAAATTGCAACAATTAGTTCTAATTAGTAATTAATTGCAATAATTAGTTATAAATTAGTAATAAATTGTAATAATTAGTAATAAATTGCAATAATTAGTAATAAATTGCAATAATTAGAAATAATTAGTAATAATTAGTAATTATTAGGAGTAATTAGTAATAAATTGAAATAATTAGTATAAAATTACAATAATAAAGTAAAAGATAAAGAAAAAATGTCATTTTATTGCATTTAATATTCATAATTTTTTGTGACAAGGATAAAAAAATTATTTATTCAGTTATAAATATAAAATTTAAATAAAAATGATTTGTATTTATCATGCTAACTTATTAATAATTTTTATCAATGAAATAATTACCTTAAATGATTGTGAAACTTCGACACATCATTTATTTAATTAATATAAAAATTAAAATAAACGGTTTTGAAAATATTAAATGAATTATAATTTGAATGGATTATTGTATTATATGGATTTTTTAGATACATAAAAAATATTATCAATGTATTAAATGGTTATATTATAATTAAATTACCATCATGTTTTTTTCAAAGTCAAAGTAAATGAATAGTTCAAAAAATGACATTAGTGATATTTTATAATAAATAATATGTTATTAAATGATTTAAAATTCTTAAAATACATATATTCATCTAAGTGATTAGTATATTGTTTAACATATCTACCATGTTCCATTTATTTCCAATTTTCAATTTTTATTAACAATCTTGACCCTTAAAGAGTAAAAAAATTGTTATCTAGGTAATTGTCAAAAAAGGAAAACATGGGTTTAAACCAAGGGATAAGGGTGAAAACGTCACCTAAAATTGACCACTTTTTATTATATGATTTTATTTCTACCCATACTCATCTTATATTTGAATTATTTCATTTTAGATCTATTTGTATTTGAAAATTAATTTATATTAATTTAATACTTTAACAAAATTCAAAAGTGTCCCACTACGGGAAAATCGGGCTACTATGATGGGTTAATAGCTCAATGCAAATAGTCCTACAGAAAAAGTTTTTGCAATAGGAGAACATGACCACCAAATATAATAAGCATTTTGCGACAAAAAATTGTAATTATCGCCAAATCTTTGGCGCCAGGTGCGCGCCAAAATGCTGGAAAAAGTATTTGTGACGAGCTGTAGTGGCCCATCGCAAATACCCAGCGGTGTTTCAAGTATTTGTGATGGGATATACATCTTGTCAGAAATAGTATGTCGGCTGGAAGTATTTTGTGACAGGTTCCATCGCAAAAGATTTTTTAATCATTGGGTTGCGACGGGTTCCATCCCAAATGCTATTATTTGTGATGGGTCCAATCACAAATGCTATTATTTGTGACGATTTTCCCGCCGCAAAGAGCCTCGTCGCAACTAATCTAATCTACATATACTCCAACCTTTTTTCCTTCATTCCATTCCATTATCTACTATTCTCTCTCTCTCTCTAGTGAAAGATTTTATCTCATAATTTCTAATTATTTAATGTTTTAATTGGGTCATTTTTTTTGCAGTTTATACCCTTCGAAAGCTTCAGTTTTAAGGTAGTAATCTATTTTTTAGTTAATTTAATTTATTTTAATTATTGTTATTGTTAATTAGATATAATTAAATTAAATTATAATTAGATAGTTTTATTTATCATTGTTTACTTTTATTTTTTACAAATTATTGTGTGTGATTAGTTTGGATTAGTGTTAACTAATAATTAATATATTAATTAGTAATAATTAGTATTAAATTGTGATAATTAGTATTAAATTGGAATAATTAGTATTAGATTGTAATAATTAGTATTAAATTTCAATAATTAGCATTAAATTGAATTAATCAGTATTAAATTGCAATAATTAGTATTAAATTTCAACAATTAGCAACAAATTGTAACAATTAGCATTAAATTGCAACAATTAGCAATAAATTTTAACATTTAGTAATAAATTGCAATAATTAATAATAAATTAGAACAATTAGTAATAAATTGAAACAATTAGTAATAATTAGTAATAATTAGTAATAAGTTGCAACAATTAGTAATAAATTTCAACAATTAGTAATAAATTGCAATAATTAGTAATAATTAGCAATAAATAGAAATAAATTGGAATAATTAGAAATAAATTGGAATAAATAGTAATAACTCGTAATAATTAGTAATAAATTAGTAATAATTATTAATAAATTAGTAATAATAATTAATAAATTGCAACAATTAGGAATAATTAGTAATCAATTACAATAATTAGTTATAAATTAGTAATAAATTGTAATAATTAGTAATAAATTGGAATAATTAGTAATAAATTGGAATAATTAGTAATAATTAGTAATAATTAGTAATAATTAGGAATAATTTCTAATAAATTGAAATAATTAGTAATAAATTGCAATAATTAAGTAAAAGATAAAGAAAAAATGTCACTGCCTTGCTTTTAATATTCGTAATATTTTGTGACAAGGTTAAAACAATTTATAATCAGTTATAAATATAAAATTTAAATAAAATGATTTGTATTTATCATGTTAATTTATTAATAATTTTTATCAAAGAAATAATTACCTTAAATGACTGTGAAACGACGACACATCATTTATTTAATTAATATAAAAATTAAAATAAACAGTTTTGAAAATATTAAATGTAATATAATTTGAATGAATTATTGTATTATATGGATTTTTTAGATACATATAACATGTTATCAATGTTTTAAATGGTTATATTATAATTAAATTACCATCATGTTTTTTTCAAAGTAAAAGTAAATGAATAGTTCAAAAAATGACATTAGTGATATTTTATAATAAATAATATGTTATTAAATGATTTAAAATTCTTAAAATACCTATATTCATCTAAGTGATTAGTATATTACTTAACATATCTACCATGTTCCATTTATTTCTAATTTTTAATTTTTATTAACTATCTTGACCCTTAAAGAGTAAAAAATTTGTTATCAAGGTAATTGTCAAAAATGGAAAACATGGGTTAAAACCACGAGATAAGGGTGAAAACATCACCTAAAATTGACCACATTTTATTATATGATATTATTTCTACCCATACTCATCTTATATTGGAATTATTTTATTTTAGATCTATTTGTATTTGAAAATTAATTTATATTAATTTAATACTTTAACAAAATTGAAAAGTGTCCCACTACAAGAAAACCGGGCTACTACGATGGGTCAATAGCTCGTTGAAAATTGTCCTTCGGAAAAAGTTTTTTCTATAGTAGAACATGCCCGTAACAAATAATAATCATTTTGCGACAAAAAAATAGTTATTATCGCTAAATCTTTGGCGTACAGTGCGTGCCAAAACGCTGTAAAAAGTATTTGTGATGGGTTATAGTTGTCTGTCGAAAATACCCAGTGGCGTTTCAAATATTTGTGACGGGATATACATATTGCTGAAAATAGTATGTCGGCTGGTAGTCTTTTGCGATAGGTTCCTTTGCAAAATATTTTTTAATCATTGGGTTGCGACGGGTTCCGTCCCAAATGCTATTATTTGTGACGGGTCTCATCCCAAATGCTATTATTTGTGACGGGTTTCCCATCGCAAAAAGCCTCGTCGCAACTAATCTAAACTACATATGCTCCAACCCATTTTTCCTTCATTTTATTCCATTCTCTACTCTTCTCTCTCTCTCTAGTGAAAGATTTTCTCTCAAAACTTTTTATTATTTAATGTTTTAATATGGGGCATTTTTTCGCAGTTTATATCTTTCGAAAGCTTCAGTTTTAAGGTAGTAATCTATTTTTTAGTTAATTTAATTTATTTTAATTATAGTTATTGTTAATTAGATGCAGTTAAATTAAATTAGAATTAGATAGTTTTATTTATGAATGTTTACGTTTATTTTTGACAAATAATTGTGTGTGATTAGTTTGAATTAGTGTTAATTAATAATTATTATATTAATTAGTAATAATTAGTATTAAATTGTGATAATTAGTATTAAATTGGAATAATTAGTTTTAAATTGTAATAATTGGTATTAAATTTCAATAATTAGTATTCAATAGAAATAATTAGTATTAAACTGCAATAATTAGTATTAAATTTCAACAATTAGCATCAAATTGTAACATTTAGCATTAAATTGCAACAATTAGCAATAAATTGTAACAATTAGTAATAAATTGCAATAATTAGTAATAAATTAGAACAATTAGTAATAAATTGCAACAATTACTAATAAATTGCAACAATTAGTAATAATTTGTAATAATTAGCAATAAATTGGTACAATTAGTAATAAATTTCAACAATTAGTAATAATTAGTAATTAATAGTAATAAATTGGATTAATTAGTAATAAATTGGAATAATTAGTAATAACTTGTTATAATTAGTAATAAATTTGTAAAAATTATTAATAAATTGTAATAATTAGTAATAATTAGTAATCAATTGTAATTATTAGTTATAAATTAGTAATAAATTGCAATAATTAGAAATAAATTGCAATAATTAGCAATAAATTGCAATAAATTGAAATAATTAGCAATAATTAGGAATAATTAAGAATAATTAGCAATAAATTGAAATAATTAGTAATAAATTTCAATAATTAAATAAAAGATAATGAAAAATTCTCACGTTCTTTCTTTTAATATTCGTAATATTTTGTGACAAGGATAAAAACAATTTATATTCAGTTATAAATACAAAATGTAAATAAAAATTATTTGTATTTATCATGGTAATTTATTAATAATTTTTATCAATGAAATAATTACCTTAAATGATTGTGAAACGCCGACACATCATTTATTTAATTAATATAAAAATTAAAAAAAAACGGTTTTGAGAATATTAAATGTAATATAACTTGAATGAATTATTGTAATATATGGATTTTTTTATACATATAACATGTTATCAATTTTTTAAATGGATATATTATAATTAAGTCACCATCATGTTTTTTTTCAAAGTCAAAGTAAATAAATAGTTCAAAAAATGACATTAGTGATATTTTATAATAAATAATATGTTATTAAATGATTTAAAATTCTTGAAATACATATATTCATCTAAGTGATTAGTATATTGTTTAAAATATCTACCATGTTCCATTTATTTCCAATTTTCAATTTTTATTAAGTATCTTGACCCTTAAAGAGTAAAAAATTTGTTATCAAGGTAATTGTCAAAGAAAGAAAACATGGGTTAAAACCAAGGGATAAGGGTGAAAACATCACCTAAAATTGACCACATTTTATTATATGATATTATTTCTACCCATACCCATTATATATTCTAATTATTTTATTTTAGATTTATTTGTATTTGAAAATTAATTTATATTAATTTAATACTTTAACAAAATTCAAAAGTGCCCCACTACGGGATAATCGGGCTACTACAATGGGTCAATAGCTTGTTGCAAATAGTCCTTTGGAAAAGGTTTTTGTGATAGGAGAACATGCCCATCAAAAATAATAAGCATTTTGCGACAAAAAAAATAGTCATCGTCACCAAAGCTTTGGCGCGCGGTGCGTGCCAAACCGCTGGAAAAAGTATTTGCGACGGGCTATAGTGGCTCGTCACAAATACCCAGTGGAGTTTCAAGTATTTGTGACTGGATATACATATTGCAAAAAATAGTATGTCGGCTAGTAGTCTTTTGCAACAGGTTCCGTCACAAAATATTTTTTAATCATTGGGTTGCGACGAGTTCCGTCTCAAATGCTATTATTTGTGACGAGTCCCATCAGAAATGCTATTATTTGCGACAGTTTTCCCATCGCAAAGAGCCATCTCACAACTAATCTAACCTACATATGTTCCAACCCGTTTCCCTTCATTCTATTCCATTCTCTACTCTTCTCTCTATCTCTAGTGATAGATTTTCTCTCATAATTTTAAATTGTTTAATGTTTTAATCTGTGGCATTTTTTCACAGTTTATTCCCTTCGAAAGCTTCAGTTTTAAGGTAGTAATCTATTTTTTTAGTTAATTTAATTTATTTTCATTATAGTTATTGTTAATTAGAAGTAGTTAAATTAAAATAGAATTAGATAGTTTTATTTATCAATGTGTACGTTTATTTTTTACAAATAATTGTGTGTGATTAGTTTGAATTAGTGTTAATTAATAATTTTTATATTAATTAGTAATAATTAGTATTTAATTGTGATAATTAGTATTAAATTGGAATAATTAGTATTAAATTCTAATAATTAGTATTAAATTTCAATAATTAGTATTAAATTGAATTAATTAGTATTAAATTGCAATAATTAGTATTAAATTTCAACAATTAGCATCAAATTGTAACAATTAGCATTAAATTGCAACAATTAGCAATAAATTGTAACAATTTGTAATAAATTGCAATAATTAGTAATAAATTAGAACAATTCGTAATAAATTGCAACAATTCGTAATAAATTGCAACAATTTGTAATAAATTGCAACAATTTGTAATAATTTGTAATAATTAGTAACAAATTGCTAGAATTAGTAATAAATTTCAACAATTAGTAATAAATTTCAACAATTAGTAATAATTAGTAATAAATATTAATAAGTTGGAATAATTAGTAACAAATTAGAATAATTAGTAATAACTTGTAATAATTAGTAATAAATTAGTAATAATTATTAACAAATTGCAACAATTAGTAATAATTAGTAATCAATTGCAATAGTTAGTTATAAATTAGTAATAAATTACAATAATTAGCAATAAATTGCAATAATTAGAAATAATTAGTAATAATTAGAAATAATTTGGAATAATTCTCAATAAATTGAAATAATTGGTAATAAATTGCAATAATTAAGTAAAAGATAAAGAAAAAATGTCACTTTCTTGCTTTTAATATATGTAATATTTTGTGACAATGATAAAAACAATTTATATACAATTCTAAATATAAAATAAAAATAAAAATGATTTGTATTTATCATGGTAATTTATAAATAATTTTTATCAATGAAATAATTACCTTAAATGATTGTGAAACACTGACAAATTATTTTTTTTATTAATATAAAAATTAAAATAAACGGTTTTGAAAATATTAAATGTAATATAATTTGAATGAATTATTGTATTATATGGATTTTTAGATACATATAACATGTTATCAATGTTTTAAATGCTTATATTATAATTAAATTACCGTCATGTTTTTTTACAAAGTCAAGTAAATGAATAGTTCAAAAAATGACATTAGTGATATTTTATAATAAATAATATGTTATTAAATGATTTAAAATTATTAAAATACCTATCTTCATCTAAATGATTCGTATATTTTTTAACATATCTACCATGTTCCATTTTTTTCCAATTTTCAATTTTTATTAACCATCTTGACCCTTAAAGAGTTAAAAATTTGTTATCAAGGTAATTGTCAAAAAATGAAAAAAATGGGTTAAAACCAAGGGATAAGGGTGAAAACATCACATAAAATTGACCACATTTTATTATATGATATTATTTCTACCCATAATCATCTTTTATTAGAATTATTTTCTTTTAGATCTATTTGTATTTGAAAAATAATTTATATTAATTTAATACTTTAACAAAATTCAAAAGTGCCCCACTACGGGAAAATCAGGCTACTATGATGGGTTAATAGCTCATTGAAAATAGTCCTTCGGAAAAATTATTTGTGATAGGAGAACATGCTCGTCAAAAATAATTATCATTTTGCGACAAAAAAATAGTTATTGTCGCCAAAGCTTTAGCGCACAGTGCACGCCAAAACGCTGGAAAAAGTATTTGCAACGGGCTATAGTGGCCCGTCACAAATACCCAGTGGCATTTCAAGTATTTGTGACGGGATATACATCCTTCCAAAAATAGTATGTCGGTTGGTAGTCTTTTGCGATAGGTTCTGTCGCAAAAGATTTTTTAATCATTGAGTTGCGACGGGTTCCATCCAAAATGCTATTATTTGTGACGGGTCCCATCACAAATGCTATTATTTGCGACGGTTTTCCCATCTTAAGTATACCCGTCGCAACTAATCTAACCTACATATACTCCAACCCGTTTTTCCCTCCATTCCATTCCATTCTCTACTCTTCTCTCTCTCTCCAGTGTAATATTTTCTCTCAAAATTTTGAATTGTTTAATGTTTTAATTTGGTGCATTTTTTTCGCAGTTTATACCCTTCGAAAGCTTCTGTTTTAAGGTAGAAATATATTTTTTAGTTAATTTAATTTATTTTAATTATAGTTATTGTTAATTAGATATATTTAAATTAAATTAGAATTAGATAGTTTTATTTATCAATGTTTACATTTATTTTTAAAAAATAATTTTGTGTGATTATTTTGAATTAGTGTTAATTGATAATTATTATATTAATTAGGTATAATTAGTATTAAATTGTGATAATTAGTATTAAATTAGTATAATTAGTATTAAATTTTAATAATTAGTATTAAATTTCCATAATTAGTATTAAATTGAAATAATTGGTATTAAATTGTAATAATTAGTATTAAATTTCAACAATTAGCTTCAAATTGTAACAATTAGCATTAAATTGCAACAATTAGAAATAAATTGTAACAATTAGTAATAAATTGTAGAAAGTAGTAATAAATTGGAACAATTAGTAATAAATTGCAACAATTAGTAATAAATTGCAACAATTAGTATATAATTTGTAATAATTAGTAATAAATTGCAATAATTAGTAACAAATTTCAACAATTAGTAATAAATTGAAACAATTAGTAATAATTAGTAATAAATAGTAATAAATTGGAATAATTAGTAATATCTAGTAATAAATAGTAATAAATTAGAAATTATTATTAATAAATTGCAACAATTAGTAATAATTAGTAATCAATTTCAATAATTAGATATAAATTAGTAATAAATTGCAATAAATAGTAATAAATTATAATAAATAGTAATAAATTGCAATAATTAGCAATAATTAGTCATAATTAGTAATAATTAGTAATAATTAGTAATAAATTGAAATAATTACTAAAAAATTGCAATAATTAGTAATAAATTGCAATAATTAAGTAAAAGATAAAGAAAAAATGTCACATTCTTGCTTTTAATATTCGTAATATTTTGTAACAAGGATAAAAACAATTTATATTCAGGTATAAATATAAAATTTAAATAAGAGTTATTTGTATTTATCATGGTATTTTATTAATAATCTTTATAAATGAAATAATTTCCTTAAATGATTGTGAAATGCCGACACATTTTTTATTTAATTAATATAAAAATTAAAATAGGGATCTAGTGTTTTCACTCGGCATCAATCCGAAGGGGGAGGCTCTTTCGGTGTTGAACTGGGGGGATTCTCCAACGTGGCCTCCCCCTCCTCCTTCAGGCATGTCTCGGCATGTCTCGGCGTGGTCCGTTGTCACTGCAGCTTCTCAATACCATGTGAAGGATTTTGTTCTGGTGTCGCCTCCTCAAGAAGAATTCTGAACCGTGTTGCCTCCTTCTTGGTCTCCTATTCCAACCGTGATCTGTGATTTTATGTTTCGAATCCGAGATGTGGGATTCCCTTGCCTATGATAAGTGGCTTCAGCGCGAACGTCTTCCGACATTCCCTTTGGCAAGGCGACGTTGCCTCGTCTTCCAATTAGGGCTTTGGACGGAGCTTCTACAGTAGTAGAGGTGGTCATTGTCAAGGATTTTCTGAGAAAATTTGAGCTGCTTCGATTTGTAAATATGAACCTACCCCTTTCTTAGTTGTTTTTTTCTTGAGGTTTTGAGATCTGTCAGTTCCGGTCTAGATCTATGTGGAGTGAACGGGATGTGTTTTGAGCTGATCAGCGATGCTTCAGACGTGATCATTGTTTGTTGATGATGGTTTCCAAGTGTGGCCATGTGTTGATTTGTTTTTGGTGGTTTTGTTGGTGTGATCTTGTCCGACGATTATTGAATGAAGATGTGGCTGGATCTAGGAATTTTTTTTGGTGGTTTTGAGGGGTTGATGGTACTGGGAACATAATGAATCGGTCTGGAGGTCATTTCCACTCTTATGTTGCGCTGGTTTTCAGGTCAATTGCTAATTTCGAGGTCGGTTGGATGTAATGGCTTCTAAGGAGGTTTTGCGATGTGCTTGTGAGTGGTAGGGTGTTCCAAGAGGCAGGAAATGCGGTGAACACCTTTTGGTTTGTAATTTTCAATTTGAACTTTTGGGGGCTGTCGAGATGGGATACATTGAGGGTCTTGGCTGCGCGTTCCTTTGCTCTTGCTTCAGGATTTCGTCACTCCCTCTGAGGTGGAACCGAGTGGTGGTCTTCTTGATGCTTTGGGATGTGAGAGCGACGTCTTGTGGTTTCTCCATCTCTATTGGCTCCCAGTGATGTTCTTAAAGGATTGGAGGAGGTTTTTGCAGTTGAGGATGAAAAGGCGGTCTTTATGACTTTGATTTTTATATTTTAAGCCTTCACATGCATGACTCTTCATGGTTTGCATCAGCATGCTTGGTCTTTTGTTATTTTGTGATTCTGATATGTGAAAGCTTCTCGAAAAGCTACAAGGATCCGATCTAGATGGGGTTCCAGTGTATGAAGCATTCACCAGAGCTTAGCCATCCGGATTTAGAAGAATGAGAGGGTATGGCTTTTGCCATCGGTACCAGGCCCGTGCAACCCTGCATGGGACAGTTAGCAGAGTGGCCATGCGTTGGTGGAGTTTTGGCATAATGATGTAATTGCTGGGGAGGGGCATTTCTTGTAGTCTTTATCTGGTTTGTCTATCATTTTATGGTTTTTATTGGGTGAAGTTGTCAGGGTTCACACTTAGCCTTTAAAAGTGTCATTAGAAAATACAAAATAAAAATGGATTCTAATATAAAAATTAAAATAAACGGTTTTGAAAATATTAAATGTAATATAATTTGAATGAATTATTGTATTATATGGATTTTTTAGAAACATATAACATGTTATCAATTTTTTAAATGGTTATATTTTAATTAAATTACCATCATGTGTTTTTCAAAGTCAAAGTAAATGAATAGTTCAAAAAATTACATTAGTGATATTTTATAATAAATAATATGTTATTAAATGATTTAAAATTCTTAAAATACCCATATTCATCTAAGTGATTAGTATATTGTTTAACATATCTAGCATGTTCCATTTATTTCCAATTTTCAATTTTTATTAACTATTTTGATCCTTAAAGAGTAAAAAATTTCT
Source organism: Viscum album (assembly GCA_963277665.1). NCBI lineage: Eukaryota > Viridiplantae > Streptophyta > Magnoliopsida > Santalales > Viscaceae > Viscum > Viscum album. Next base: position 1,277,107,478 of record OY728158.1, read on the forward strand.
TCTCAAGGTAATTATCAAAAAAGGAAAACATGGGTTAAAACCAAGGGATAAGGGTGAAAAAATCACCTAAAATTGACCACATTTTATTATATGATATTATTTCTACCCATACTCATCTTATATTTTAATTATTTTATTTTAGATCTATTTGTATTTGAAAAATAATTTATATTAATTTAATACTTTAACAAAATTCAAAAGTGCCCCACTACGGGAAAATCGGGCTACTACAATGGGTCAACAGCTAGTTGCAAATAGTCCTTCAGGAAAAGTTTTTGCGATAGGAGTGTTATGGTTGGTGTCCTGAGAACCAACTATTTTTTACATTGATTACATAAATGTTCACTTATTATATATTGTTCATTGTTCTACATGACTATAATATAATAATGTCCTGGAATATTTGTTGCATTAATAAGGTCATGACAGATCCCCGCTATGATGAGAACCTTGAAATTATATAACAATATTCTTAAATAAAGTTTTACTGTTGGATGTCATACTGTGATAGGACACATAGTATGCAGATCGTTATGTGCGAGTACTCATAATAAGGCGAGACTCTCTCTCATGGAGTTCGCACTTGGTAATCTCCAAGATGGGAGATTATGAGAACAAACCCGCCAGTAGCAATTTTGCATGTCTTGGTGTCATCGGACATCACTATCTACGAGCGTGTGTAATGGTCCTTAGACTGGAAGATTATCATTAACTCATGTCATGACTCGCACACTTAGATTTACTGATGAAAACCGTCATGCAGACAGTTGGCGGGATGTAGGGTACGTTGGGTGCATCACGAGTGACATGTTGTTAATGGATAAGTCGAGGAAGGATTTTTACCTTACATTTATGGAAGTTGATATCTCATACCTTTGATTGAAATAGAACTATCACAATAAATTTAATGTCCATGGTCTGAACGACGAGTTTATTTCAGGTAGTCAAAGAACGACGGATCAAGCATATAGGTTTATGACACTACTATGAAACCTTCTTGATGATATATTGAGACAAAGGGATTAAATTACACAGTAAGCATTTGTGTGAGGTGATACGTCAATGCGGCGTCAAATTATTTATCTTGGGTGACTTGACCCATTGCTAGACAGTAATCTTGGATTTTAGGCAAGCCCACCTAATGCCAATGAGAAAGAGGCCTAGAGGGTCACACACTATGTGTATTAAAGTATCTCCAGTAGAATAAAAATTATTCCCGTACGTGGTTTAATAATTATTCAAGGAAGACTAAATCGTTTTAATGATTGGAGGAAGAATAAAATAAAACAAGTACATTCCATGTATCAATGATTATACGCCGTGTAGTTATCAATGAAAAAAAGTACACATCTTGTATTTTTTAATACATGCCTTGTAGTTTTTTCAGTCGGGATTTTAAGGATATAATATTGTTTTAAATGATATTTATTATAATCAGTGTTGGCTCATGTCAAGGAATTAATTATTCGACATGGGGGTTTTAAATAAGAGTAAATGAAATAAATAAAAAGCGTAACACATTCATTTATTTTCATAACTCTACAACCTCAAACCTAATTATAAATATCCTCACATCCCCAACTCTTTTCCAACTCACAATAGAATTGTTGTGCACAACAACTCTAGACAATTCTTTCAAGGCCAAAAGAACCTCTTCCTCTAAGAACACTCTCATGACCGAGAGAGATCCTCTTCCATCAGATCAAGACGATCTAAGGAGGACAATTCAGGTAAAGTTTTCTCCATGCTAGCACCCGGAGACTCCTTTGGGGACCTCCCGAGATACGACGTACACGTGTGGATCACCTCTAGATGAAGTTTACACTTGGCTTCTGCGATGCAACAACAATTCACATCATAACGTGATCAAGAACATCAATGAAGAAAAAACACCCAAAAGGTATTTCTTTTCAATTAATTAAATTAATTATAATCAACCTGTAACGATCCTACTTTGTGGTTTCGAGACTTTCTATTTATTTTGTCTATTTCTGTGATTCAATCCGTGGAGACTGGCATTTATCGTCATATTGATCCTGGATTGATCATTGCTAATGAAAAAAATCCAAGTGGGCACATCCAGTCACGCACTTCCGCTATGCCCGGAACCTTCAAATGGTATCAAAGGGAGGATACAAAGTTGATTATAGTTATTTAATTTTCGTTGATAATTTATGCATTTATGTTTGATTCAATTCGAAATAAATCATTCTATAAATCTGAATAAACAAGATCTATTCTTCCTCTTTTTTTTTCTTGATTCATATCATAGAAACAACCTTTTAATTTTAATTTTTTATTAAATTAAAAATGAGGAACTCATCCGGAAGAGCCTCTCTTTCTGTCTGTACAACATGGGATTACACGACCTGTAAATAAAACTACACGCCGTGTACTTAGGTTCAACGAACCGGTACTCGTCCTCCAAACCACGCCATGTGAATTGATTATGCCTAAGTTTTAATCACGCCGTGTTGACTAGAATTGAATGGCATGTGGAAACCAGAATGCATGGCGTGTATGTTGGAGCAACACGCCGTGTAGTCTGATCTGGCCAAGGTGAAACCGTGTACAAAGGAGAATCTGCGTACCACATACACGGGATCACCAGGCCGGTTACCACATAACAAGGAAGCCGTGTATGATTTATCTACATGCCATGTACTCCAAAATTTCCAAAGTAGAGATAACACGCCAAATCCCCCGGCGTGTACTTTGGATAAAGGGTGAAAGGAAATACAAACCGTGTAAATAAAAACTACGCGTCGTGTACTTTCCAGAAATTTCACCAGGTTTCCTCCATAAGTACAAAGACCTGTACAAGGGATATGGATGAGAAGAATATCAAGGAAATTCAGAAATAAATTTAAGATAAAGAATTGACTAATTATAAGATCATAATTAATTGAATTCAAGCGCGACTTATCTTGAATAATAGAACGATTAAATGAATTTTAATTCTAAATATGTGTAAATGTCGTTGTATGCTAAGGATTATCATGATCTAGACCAAAGACCCTTTGTATGTGTGTATGGTTTCATTTAAATTTGTTTAATTTAAATTTGTTGTCTTGTGAGCCTTCTTCTAATAAAATGTAGGGCCTGTGTGCCCATGGTTTCTTTAATGTAAACCCATGTAATGGAGGATCTCCCAAGCCATAGGAGATGGTTCAAAACCCGAAGTTGAGGCAAAACCGACCCAAGAAGATACAAAGGTGGACAGGTGGGAGCTACAAAACACGAACCATCGGTTCAAGGTGTTCTTCCCTAGGTCAGGGTTAGCTTATCAAACTGCTAGATAAGATAACGAATAGAAGCTCATGATCATGCCATCTTATTTTATTTTTGTCTGATTGCATGGATTATTTATTATGTATGTGTTGTCGCGATCACATAATTAATAAAATGAACAAGCATGAAAATATGGAATAAAATAAAATCGGACTATGCGTTAAAATTATTGGAACATGGTTAATCACTTAAGCAAGCATCACTTAATATTAACAAGCATGTGATAATTCGAAACTATGTATAAAGGAATAAAATCCATCAAGACCATATTAAGTCAGACCAAGCCTTCCATTACTTGATTAAGGGAAAGACTTAATAAAACTTTGTGTTTGACCAACCCTTGTTGGGACACTTAATTTTATAAAGGAAACCCATATGAAAGGTTTTGGGTTGACTTAACCATATTACATCAAGAGAAGTAGCCCTTTCTAGACTTTATATAATATTGGAGGCAAAAGTTGAGGAAATAGAAATCAGGATTTCAGGATTCGGGAGTCCACTCAACAGATCAAGGAACTGTAAGCTCACAGTTGGAAAAGACCTGCCTACCGAAATACCTTCAAATAGCTTGACCAACCCTTGTTGGGGTTATGCGATGGGGAATATGGATCCTTCCCACTAGAATGTAAAAGCAACTGGACATTCCAAGTTCAATGGTGAGGGACATTGGGACTTGATAAAATAGTGGGAGAATTAATAAAATTTATTATTTCTCATAAAATGTAATCAAGAAAGTACTGATAAATCTGCTCTTTTAATTTGTAGAATCGAAATGACAAACACATCAACCACATTTCTCTGCGATCAATTATGGATAAAGACAACATCCTCACGGGCAGTAAATTTCAGGAATGGTTTAGGTGCCTTCGGGTTATCCTATGCCAGGAACGAAAGTTTTATGTTCTGGAGTCCTCACTTCTTGATTCCCTTGCCCTAGGGGCGAGTGATGATGATTTCCTAGTCTATGATAAAAATTTGAATGATGCCCTTGACGTTCAATGTTTGATGCTATCATCAATGTCTAGTGTGCTCATGATGTCTCATGAAGACATGGATTCCTATATCATGCTAGAGCACCTCCGTGGTCTATACCAGGAGAGAGAAATACATGAAAGGTTTGAGATCTCTAAGGCTCTATTTCAGAGCAAGCTTGAATAGGGTGCCCCAGCCGAGCCTCATGTAGTGAAGCTCATTGGCTACATTGATCACTTGGAGGTTCTAGGGATTAAAATTCCCGAAGAACTGGGTACCGATCTCATTCTTTCATCACTCCCCCAGACCTTCTCTAACTTTTTTGTGAACTTCAACATGAAAAACATTGATAAGTCTCTGTCTGATCTTCTTATCCTCATTCGCCAAGTGGACAATGACATGAAGCGTGAAAAGCCTTCTGTCCTCACGGTGAATAAAAGGAAAGGGAAGGTGAAGTGATTTAAGCCCAAAGCATCTTCAAGGCCTTCTAAGAAAAGGAAGATCAAAGGGGAGGCAAGGGAACAAGATGTTGTCTGTTTCGTATGTGGCAAGAAGGGCCACTGGAAGAAAAATTGCACCCATCCAAGGAAGCAAGGGGAAGCTTCCGGTGCATTTGTTATCGAATGAAATCTATCTATTTCTAATAATTAGGTATTAGATACTGCCTTTGGTTCTCAGATCTGTATCCAAATACATGAACCAAGTAGATTCAGAAAGATTGACCGAGGTGAGGTGGATCTACGAGCAGCCAATAGAGCCAGACTCGCTGTTGTAGCTGTCGGAAACTACCATCTCACATTGCCTACTGGGATGGTCTTGGTTTTGAAATGATGTTATTATATACCCTATGTAACCAAAAACATTATTTCAGTATCCATATTAGATACTAATGGATTCTTTATCAAGTATGTATGTTAATGTTTCTACTTTTATAAAGATATCATTTGATTTGGTAGGGCACATTTATATAACGGCCTTTATGTGTTAGACTACACAAACCAAGTAATGGAAATCGATGACAAAGTAAATTCACATGACTCATACCACACCCAACGTTGGCATCACCAGCTAGGTCATGTCAATGAGAAACATTTGACAAAATTAAATCAAGATGGGTATTTAGATTCTTTCGAACTAAAACCACTTGGTGTATGTCATGCGTGTTTACAAGGCAAAATGACCAAAGCCCCATTTAGTGGGAAAGGTGAAAGAGATAAAGAGCTTCTAGAATTAGTTCACACAGATGTGTGTGGACCATTTCTAGTTGAAGCAAGGGGTGGGTTCTCCTACTTCATAACTGTTACTGATGATTTTAGTAGATATGGATATATCTACTTAATGAGGTATAAGTCAGATTCTTTTGATCGGTTCAAAGAATACAAGAATGAAGTAGAGAACCAGCGTGGTATGAAGATTAAGAAACTCTGCTCAGACAGAGGAATAGAATATCTTAATCAGGAATTTATTGATTTCTTACGAGAGTTTGATATTATATCTCAACTCACTCCTCCTTACACACCTCATTGGAATGGTGTATGTGAAAGGAGTAACCGCACCCTGTTGGACATGGTGAGATCAATGATGAGTCATGCGAGTCTTCCATTATCCTTTTGGGGATATGCATTACAAACAGCCACACACATTCTAAACCAAGTACCAACTAAATCGATAAATGGTATTCCATACGAGTTATGGAGTGGACACATAGCCATGTTATCGAATTTACATGTGTGGGGTAGCGAAGCATTTGTTAAGGCCTCTTCAGGTAAAAAACTTGCACCCTGAGGCACAAAGTGTATCTTTATAGGATATCACATGGAAACAAAGGGATATTACCTATACAACCCCTCAGACAATAAGGTTATAGTGGAAAGACACACCACATTCCTTGAGAGGGAGAACATCTCCAAAAGAGATAGTGGGAGCGAGAGAGACTTCGATGAAGTCGAGGATCAAGATACACAAAATTTGGTACATGAACAGATTCCACAAAGCCCCATGGAAGGAAAATATATTCCAGAGACACAAGAACTACGTAGGAGCATGAGAGAGGTGAGAGAACTAGAACGATGTGGTTTTCTTGTCACTGAGGATGGTGACTCATTATTGGTTGACAATAACGATCATCTTACCTACAAGGAAGCAGTTGAAGGCAAAGACATTGCCAAGTGGCAAGAATCCATGAATTATGAAATAGATTACATGTACCAAAACCAAGTCTAAATTTTGGTAGATCCTCCAGTTGATGTAAATCCTATTGGTAATAAATGGGTATTCAAGAAGAAACTGGACATGGAGGGGAAAGTCAGCACCTATAAGGCACAACTGGTTGCAAAAGGTTTTAGACAGCGTCAAGGAATTGACTATGATGAAACTTTTTCACCGGTTGCGATGCTGAAATACATCAGAATCATATTGGCCATTGCTGCTTACCAAGACTTTGAAATTTGGAAAATGGATGTCAAAACAACATTCCTCAATGGGAACCTCCAGGAAGATGTCTACATGACACAACCTGAAGGGTTTGTGACTCCAAAGGATGCCAACAAGGTATGCAAGTTGCATAAATCCATTTATGGATTAAAGCAAGAATCAAGGTCATGGAACATTCATTTTGATCAAGATGTAATGGAATTGGTCTTTGTTAAGAATGAATGTGAATCTTGTGTCTAGAAGAGGTTTAGTGGAAGTGCATTCATTTTCCAAATAGTATATGTTGATGACATATTAATAATTGGAAACGAAGTACTTGTCTTACAGTCAGTTAAGGAATGGTTGCATAAATGTTTCTCTATGAAAGAATTGGCCGAGGCAGCATATATTCTTAAGATCATGATCCATCATGATAGATCCAAGAGAATGTTGGGCCTGTGTCAAAGTACATACATTGACAAGATACTGAAGAGATTCAGTATGGAACCGTCCAAGAGGGGATTGTTGCCAGTGTCACATGACATTTATCTTTCCAAGAAAATGTGTCCTTAGACACATGAGGAAGGAAAGAGAATGGCAAGGATCCCTTACGCATCCGTGATTGGGTTAGTCATGTATGTTATGCTATATACTAGGCTAGATGTTGCTTACACATTAAGTGCAGTAGGCAGATATCAAGCTGATCCAGGAGACCGCCATTGGATGGCAGTCAAGACGATCCTTAAGTATCTGAGTACATGTTTCTGGAGGAGATGAGGAAATAGTCATCAGAAGACATGTAGATTCTAGTTTCCAGACTGATCAAGATGACATGAAGTCATAGACTGGATACATCTTCAGTTTGAATGGAGGTGCAGTGACCTGGAAGAGCTCGAAGCAAAGTGTGGTGGAAGATTTTACAGCGGAGTCCGAGTATATCACAGCTTCTGAGGCAGATAAATAAGTAGTATGGATGCGAAGCTTCATCCAAGAGTTGGATGTAGTACCGAGCATTAAAGATCCTATCACACTCTATTTGTAACGACCAGAATTTTTTTTAAATAAATATTGTTTCCTAATTTTATGTGTTATTTTATTTTATTTTTATACTCAACAAAGATTTTTCATTTGATAACATGAGTATAATTAAAATGAGACTGTTGGGTTTTCACTGTTATTTGACCATTGGTCAATATGACCACTGGAAACTAAACGTTTTGACTATTGTCTCTAAATACAAGCAATCTTGGTTAATTAATATAGAAAGAAGATTCGATGGCCTCACCCAGTAGTCTTGGACCGATCGAAGCCCATCTAACAGAACTTGGGAAGGAGGTAGCACCAATGGGCTTTGCTCTGGAACAAACCCAAGATGAACTTCATCGTATAAAGCTAGAACGAGATCGCCTTTGAGAGAAGTTCAAACTGATAGAAATTACTACTCGTGCGATGTTGGCCGAGCCTCCCTCAGATTCTCTCACCTTAGCACACCTTACACTTAGGTCCTATGCTGGTGTGATAAGGGGCTATGTAAGGGGACCGTAACTGTCTTGTGTAATCCTTTGTTTTAAATAAAACATTCGATTTCTTTTATGAATTTTCAAATGACCGGATAAATATAGTATGCATATTTTTGATGAATTTTAGAAAAAGGATATTTTAAATATGTTTATGTAAACCTTAAATAATTAAAAATGTGTAATGATTTTCAAAAAATGGCCTTCTACAATTATCTTCAGTACGAAATTTAGAGTCTAATAAGATCAACTTGATTTTTGATGAATAGTAAATTATTGAATAGTGATTTTATGATTAGGATTAATAATGTGTCCAAATGGATTAGTAATCTCACTTAAAGAAAGTATTAAAATAAGCTAGGCACTTTGATTAAGTAATGTGATTCAATAAAATGGTTAAATAACGGTTTCATAAATTATTATTCAAGTATTAGTTTTTTCGGATGAATAGTGTTTTTTAATTAAAATTTTAATTAAAAATATTTAGAAAAATATTTTTATAAAATGGACTTCATTTTTGAACTCAGAGCATCAATATTATATTAAGGTAATTTTTGGGGATTTTTCTGAAAATAATAAATTTTCGATGAATAGTGTTTTTAATTAAAAAGTTAATAAAAATATTTAGAAAATTATTTTTATAAAATGGATTTCATTTTTGAAATCAGAGCATTGATATTTGGTTAAGGTGAAATTTTGGGATTATTCTGAGAAAGTTGAATTTTCGATGAATAGTGAAAATACAGTTTTTAAGTTATGGGTGTTTAATGACATCATTAAATGATGTATTAAGTATGTAATCAATATGGTCTACTTATTAATAGTAAGATAAGGTATGAGGTGTCCTAAGTGGCCAATACCATGGGCAAATACCATGGGCAAGCCCATGGTTTTGCGAAAACCACTAATGAGGTGTCCCTTGGCCATTAATGCCTTGTCCCCTCACTTTCCCTATAAATATCAAGCCATCCTCTCATCCATTCGACTCCCCACTCTTCCCCAACGAATTTCGGGTCTCCTTACCTCCTAAAAAGTCCTCCCAAGGTTCCCCCAAGCCCTCAAGGTCCAAACCATTGAGTTTTAAGAGTTACGTTTTAAGGTAAGGGATCTGACCTCTCTCTTTCATTTCAAGTAATCTATTTTATGTCATTCCTTTTATGCTCCATGTTCTTATGTTTGAGGATGTTATTTTATACTCCTATTACTTCCCTTTTCATTTTCATATAATGAGATATCCCCTCTTGATCTCATTATTTCGTTTTATGATGTTTTAAGTGGCACCGTTAGGCTGCCGAAATTTTTGTAACGGATTCTTTCTTCCTTCTCATTTTTCAAGATCTATTTTCATGTAAAGTATTTCAAGTTCCTTTTTATTATGTTGGGGTATGATCTCTAATTTTATCATACTGGTATTTTATGATCATATTATGAGATACCCCATTTTATATCTTCAATTCAGTATTTTGAAGTTTTAAGTGGCGCCGTTAGGCTGCCGAATTTTTAAGTGGTTCTCCAGCCTTCTCGTTTTGAAGTTCTACTTTCATGTCAATTATTTCAAGTTCATTTTTGTTATGTTGGGTTATGATCTCTATATCTATCATACTGGACTCTTATGTTCATATGATGAGAGACCCCATTTGATCTCTTCAATTCAGTATTTTGATGTTTTAAGTGGCGCCGTTAGGCTCCCGAATTTTTAAGTGGTTCTTCACCCTTCTCGTTTTGAAGTTCTACTTTCATGTCAATTATTTCAAGTTCATTTTTGTTATGTTGGGGTATGATCTCTATATCTATCATACTGGACTCTTATGTTCATATGATGAGAGACCCCATTTGATCACTTTAATTCAGTATTTTGATGTTTTAAGTGGCGCCGTTAGGCTGCAAAATTTTTAAGTGGTTCTTCACCCTTCTCGTTTTGAAGTTCTACTTTCATGTCAATTATTTCATGTTCCGCTTTAATTATGTTGGGGAATTATCTCTATATATATCATACTGAACTCTTATGTTAACATGATGAGAGAACCTATTTGATCTTTTCAAATCATTTTTGTTTGAAGTTTAAGTAACACCGTTAGGCTGCCAAACTTTCATAAGAGAAATCTATGTTTTGTCTTCCTTCCATGTTTTTTTTCATTTCAAATGGTATGTCCTTGAAATTTCATTACCATGATCATGTATCCTTCTTATTCTGTCCATCTACTATTTTATGGGTCATTTATGAATGTTTGACCCATTTTCCCTCTCTTTTTAATGTCTTCTAAAACCTCGTAACATAGTCGTTATGCTGCAGAATTTCCGCATCAAAATGTCTCTCTCTTTTTCTAAAGTTCATTTATATTATTAAGTGAATACTCAAATATATTTCTTCTAAAGGGGTATTCACATATATACCAAAATGTTCTATTTTAAATTATGGTATTTACATACATGAGACCCACCTTCCTTTTCTGTGGGTTTTAAAGTGACGTAAAGATCATGTCTTTAAAGCAGTTTTTAAAACATTGTGATTATGAAATGAAACCCATTTATTTTATGCTATATGGGTTATTTATGAAATGTTTGATGATGATATATGTGGCTCACATGATAATAAAGGAAAATTTAAGGGTGCGCCCTGATAGCGCTCCAATGCATTGGGTAATGATGTAATCACTAGAGATTACAATTTTCACGATACCTTGGTGAATAACCTTGGTAATTTTCAAATGACACCTTGGGGATGGACCATGGTGATATGTTCATGATTTTCTATGTTAAATGATGTAGCCACATCTTCAAGTTATGAAAACGTTTTATTTTTATATGCCTCATGATTTCATTTTCATGCCTTAAAGTTCTTTTCATGACTTTATTGATGTATCTCAAGTTCATATGTAAAATGTTTCACTTGTTTCCCTTGCTGGGCCTTCTGCTCACCCTTCCTTTTGATGTATGTCCCCAAGTTATGAGATGCTGTAATGAGCCTAGGGTGAACATGAGGAGAAGCCTTTCAAGTGTTTAAGAATAATGTTTTTTTTGTTTCATGTTTTATGTTCCTTGTTTCCAAGACACTAAACCTTATAGATACTCAGTTCTGTGTAATGGAATGAAAGTTATGTTATAAAAATACGGGATGCTATAGTTGGTATCAAAGGATGATTTAGTTATTTGTGGAAATTAGGATATGAAAACTCTTGGAAGAACCCTATATAAAAGTTTAAATATAGGAAATCTTCCTGGTGTTTTGGTGAGTATTGAGTAAGGGGTTGGAAAGCAAATACATCCCTGTCGGGATACGAGCAGGTAGAGGTGGCTCTGGCACAGATGTACATAGGGGTAAAACCCGAAAACACCGCTTTGAGCTAGACTCGAACGGGAACTGGTACACGACAACGGGCCTTGTTGCACTCTTGGTTACGATACTCCCGGGGGATATGCTTTGGTAAATTTATATGCTTGGTATGAACCATTGTTAAAGGAACAAAGAAAAAATAAAATAAAGATTCACATAAGAATATATGATCATGGATAACCTATATGGGAACGTAGGGGGTCACAAGTTAGGGTATACTTTTCTTCTACAAGTTATCCTTATATTCTTTAAGTTCCTTTTCATGATTATTGGTTAAGTATTTAATCCTCTAATTATACTTTCTCTTCTTAGTTAATGGTGGGAAATGGAATAATGTGTCCCAACAACCAATGTGATAGGAAATGCGACAATTCCTGTATTAATATGACAGAGATGATTAGGGGATTAAAATATGATTATTATTTTGGAAGATGTTCACTATTTTGGGGACCCTATATGATCGAGGTAAATAGATTACTATAGTATTTTCATTAAGGAGTAAGGTTGACTTATATTTTAAAGAATTGATAAATTTAAGGTGGACTTATAGTAATTTAGGTTAATTATGGGAATGATTAACCTATCTTGGGTAAAATATGTTTAGGTTAGCTACTTTTGTTATAAGATGTTAGGAGTGGTTGATGTTGTCTGGAGATGAATAATGAAGTTGTGTTGGAAGACTATGTTATCAAATCCTTCTTGTATTTGGGTTTCAATCTTAGTTTGGTTTATTTTGAGGAATTTTAAGGACCGTTATTTATGGAATGGTCTATGATTAACTTTGGGTAGTACCAAGGAACTTTGAATATTTAAAAGTAGTTTCCATTCCTATGGGATTATTTCTTTTTGAAGAGTTGTTTTACCTTAACCTTTCTGTTTTTGGGATAATTTTTAAAGATAGAAGAAATAGATAGTTAATCTTTTGTATATTATGTGATTCTCTAGTAGATGATTCTTGTGCTTTTATGATACCATGTGTTTTTGAATTCTCATAATTTGGAGAAAAGATTAGTGTTGGTAGGGACTTATTAAAGGATGAAACTCTACATGAAGGTAGGTATATTTTCTTATGTTTTTGTTCTATGTATTAAATGAACTCCTCAAAATTATGAAAAGAAACGTAAAACAAAAATGTTGTTGGTTTATGTTTCCTACTAGGTAATCAAAGACCATTTACACACATCATATGTTTGGGATTTTCTCATGGTTAACTTTATCCTAATCATGTTCTCTATCACTCTCCCTTAGAACTTGACCCTTTGTTTTCTCCTCCATGTCCATGTTTTCCTACATGGAATCCTAGTGTGGGTTAACTTGGGTGACCTTTGTACTTCCCTTTCTTTCTTTTAAAATAATAGTTTTACTGACTCCTTTTCCGATGTGGGACTTTCAATGAAATTTCAAAACCCAATTTTAAAAATTGCTAGGACGCAATTTCTTAAGGGGGGAAGATTGTAACGACCCGAATTTTTTTTAAATAAATATTGTTTCCTAATTTTATTAGTTATTTTATTTTATTTTTATACTCAAAAAAAATGTTTCATTTGATAACATGAGTATAATTAAAATGAGATTGTTGGGTTTTGACTGTTATTTGACCATTGGTCAATATGACCGCTGGAAACTAAACGTTTTAACTATTGTCTCTAAATACAAGCAATCTTGGTTAATTAATATAGAAAGAATATTCGATGGCCTCACCTAGTAGTCTTGGACCGATTGAATCCCATCTAACAGAACTTGGGAAGGAGGTAGCACCACTGGGCTTTGCTCTGGACCAAACCCAAGCTGAACATCATCGTATAAAGCTAGAACGGGATCGCCTTCGCGAGAAGTTCAAACTAATAGAAATTAATACTCGTGCGATGTTGGCCGAGCCTCCCTCGGATTCTCTCACCTTAACACACCTTACACTTAGCTCCTATGCTGGTGTGATAAGGGGCTATGTAAGGAGACCGTAACTGTCTTGTGTAATCCTTTGTTTTAAATAAAACTTTCGATTTCTTTTATGAATTTTCAAATGACCGGATAAATATAGTATGCATATTTTTGATGAATTTTAGAAAAAGGATATTTTAAATATGTTTATGTAAACCTTAAATAATTAAAAATGTGTAATTATTTTCAAAAAATGGCCTTCTACAATTATCTTTAGTACGAAATTTAGAGTTTAATAAGATCAACTTGATTTTTGATGAATGTTAAATTATTGAATAGTGATTTTATGATTATGATTAATAATGTGTCCAAATGGATTAGTAATCTCACTTAAAGAATGTATTAAAATAAGCTAGGCACTTTGATTAAGTAATGTGATTCAATAAAATGGTTAAATAACGGTTTCATAAATTATTATCCAAGTATTATTTTTTTCAGATGAATAGTGTTTTTTAATTAAAATATTAATTAAAAATATTTAGAAAATTATTTTTATAAAATGGACTTCATTTTTGAACTCAGAGCATCGATATTATGTTAAGGTAATTTTTGGGGATTTTTCTGAAAAAAATAAATTTTCGATGAATAGTGTTTTTAATTAAAAATTTAATTAAAATTATTTAGAAAATTATTCTTATAAAATGGATTTCATTTTTTAAATCAGAGCATTGATATTTGGTTAAGGTGAAATTTTGGGATTATTCTGAGAAAGTTGAATTTTCGATGAATAGTGAAAATACAGTTTTTAAGTTACGGGTGTTTAATGATATCATTAAATGATGTATTAAGTATGTAATAAATATGGTCGACTTATGAATAGTAAGATAACGTATGAGGTGTCCCAAGTGGCCAATACCATGGGAAAATACCACGGACAAGCCCATGGTTTTGCCAAAACCATTAATGAGGTGTCCCTTGGCCATTAATGCCTTGTCCCCTCACTTTCCCTATAAATACCAAGCCATTCTCTAATCCATTCGACTCCACACTCTTCCCAAACGATGTTATGGACTCCTTACCTCCTAAGGAGTCCTCCCAAGGTTCACCCAAGCCCTCAAGGTCCAAAACCATGAGTTTTAAGAGTTACGTTTTAAGGTAAGGGATCTGACCTCTCTCTTTCATTTCAAGTAATCTCTTTTATGTCATTCCTTTTATGTTCCATGTTATTATGTTGGAGGATGTTATTTTATACTCCTCTTACTGCCCTTTTCATGTTCATATTATTAGAGATCCCTCTTGATCTCATTATTTCGTTTTATGAAGTTTTAAGTGGCGTCGTTAGGCTGCCGAAATTTTTGTAACAGATTCTTTCTTCCTTCTCATTTTTCAAGATCTATTTTCATGTAAAGTATTTCAAGTTCCTTTTTATTATGTTGGGGTATGATATCTAAATTTATAATACTGGTCTTTTATGATCATATTATGAGAGACCCCATTTTATCTCTTCAATTCAGTATTTTGAAGTTTTAAGTGGCGCCGTTAGGCTGCCGAATTTTTAAGTGGTTCTTCACCCTTCTCATTTTGAAGTTCTACTTTCATGTCAATTCTCTCAAGTTCATTTTTTTATGTTGGGGTATGATATCTATATCTATCATACTGGAATCTTATGTTCATATGATGAGAGACCCCATTTGATCTCATCAATTCTGTATTTTGATGTTTTAAGTGGCGCCGTTAGGCTGCCGAATTTTTAAGTGGTTCTTCACCCTTCTCGTTTTGAAGTTCTACTTTCATGTCAATTCTTTCAAGTTCATTTTTGTTATGTTGGGGTATGATCTCTATATCTATCATACTGGACTCTTATGTTCATATGATGAGAGACCCCATTTTATCTCTTTAATTCAGTATTTTGAAGTTTTAAGTGGCGCCGTTAGGCTGCCGAATTTTTAAGTGGTTCTTCACCCTTCTCGTTTTGAAGTTCTACTTTCATGTCAATTATTTCATGTTATGTTTTAATTATGTTGGGACATTATCTCTATATCTATCATACTGAACTCTTATGTTCACATGATGAGATACCCTATTTTATCTTTTCAAATCATTTTTGTTTGAAAATTTAAGTAACGCCGTTAGGCTGCCGAACTTTCATAAGAGAAATCTAAGTTTTGTCTTCCTTCCATGTTTTTTTTCATTTCAAATGGTATGTCCTTGAAATTTCATTACCATGATCATGTATCCTTCTTATTCTGTCAATATACTGTTTTATGGGTCATTTATGAATGTTTGACCCATTTTCCCTCTCTTTTTAATGTCTTCTAAAACCTCGTAACATAGCCGTTATGCTGCAGAATTTCCGTCTCAAAATGTCTCTCTCTTTTTCTAATGTTCTTTTATATTATTAAGTTAATACTAAAAGCTCTTTCTTCTAAAGGGGTATTCACATATATACGAAAATGTTCTATTTTAAATTATGGGATTTACATACATGAGACCCACCTTCCTTTTCTGTGGGTCTTAAAGTGACGTAAAGATCATGTCTTTAAAGAAGTTTTTAAAACATTGTGATTATGAAATGAAACCCATTTATTTATGCTATATGGGTCATTTATGAAATGTTTGATGATGATATATGTGGCTCACATGATAATAAAGGAAAATTTAAGGGTGCGCCCTGATAGCGCTCCAATGCATTGGGTAATGATGTAACCACTAGAGATTACAATTTTCACGATACCTTGGTGAATAACCTTTGTAATTTTCAAATGACACCTTGGGGATGGACCTTGGTGATATGTTCATGATTGTCTATGTTAAATGATGTAGCCACATCTTCAAGTTATGAAAAAGTTTTATTTTTATATGCCTCATGATTTCATTTTCATGCCTTAAAGTTCTTTTCATGACTTTATTGATGTATCTCAAGTTCATATGTAAAATGTTTCACTTGTTTCCCTTGCTGGGCCTTCTGCTCACCCTTCCTTTTGATGTATGTCCCCAGGTTATGAGATGCAGTAATGAACCTAGGGTGAACATGAGGAGAAGCCTTTCAAGTGTTTAAGAAGAATGTTTTTTTTGTTTCATGTTTTATGTTCCTTGTTTCCAAGACACTAAACCTTAAAGATCCTCAGTTCCATGTAATGGAATGAATGTTATGTTATAAAAAGACGGGATGCTATACTATTGTGATAATACTACAGCAGTGCCACTTGAAAAAGAGCCAAGGTCGCATCAGCAGAAAAAGAACATACTTCGAAAGTATCATCTCTTGAGGGATTTTTATCAGAGAGGTGAAGTTGTAGTGAGAAATATTTAAATGGAAGACAACGTGGCAGACCCCTTAACTAAAGCCTTGACTCAGCAGAAACATTATCATCATGTGAGGTCTAGCGGACTAAAAGTCATAGGCAGTTGGCTCTAGTCCAAGTGAGAGTTTGTTAGGATTGGTGTCCTGAGAACCAACTGTTTTGTACTTTGATTACATAAATGTTCACTTATTATATATTGTTCATTGTTCTGCATGACTATAATATAATAATGTCCTGGAATATTAGTTGCATTAATAAGGTCATGGAAGATCCCCGCTATGATGAGAACTTTGAAATTCTATAACAATATTCTTAAATAAAGTTATACGGTTGGATGACATACTATGATAGGAAACATAGTATACAGACCGTCATGTGTGAGTACTCGTAAGAAGGCGAGACTCTCTCTCATGGAGTTCGCACTTGGTAATCTCCAAGATGAGAGATTATGAGAACAGACCCGCGAGTTACAATTCTGCATGTCTTGGTGTCCTCAGACATTGATATCTACGAGCATGGGTAATGGTCCTTAGACTGGAAGATTATCATTAACTCATGTCATGACTCGCGCACTTAGATTTACTGACGAAACCCATCATGCAGACAGTTGGCGGGTAGTAGGGTACGTTGGGTGCGTCATGAGTGACATGTTGTTAATGGATAAGTCGAGGAAGGATTTGTCCCTTCTATTTATGGAAGTTGATATCTCATCCCTTTGATTGAAATAGAACTGTCGCCTTAAATTCCATGGCCATTGTGTGAATGACGATTTTATTTCAGGTAGTCAAAGAACGACAGATCAAGCATATAGGTTTATGACACTGCCATGAAAACTGCTTGATGAGATATTGAGACAAAGGGATTAAATTACACAGTAAACGTTCGTATGAGGTGATACGTCAATGCGGCGTCAACTTCTTTTTCTTGGGTGCCTTGACCCGTTGCTAGACTGTAATCTTGGACTTTAGGAAAGCCTGCCTAATGCTAATGAGAAAGAGGCCTAGAGGGTCACACACTAAGTGTATTCAAGTATCTCAAGTAGAATAAAGATTATTCTCATACGTGGTTTAATAATTATTCAAGGAAGCCTTAATCGTTTTAATGATTGGAGGAAGAATAAAATAAAACAAGTACACATCTTGTATCAATGATTACACGCCGTGTAGTTATCAATGAAAAACAAGTACACGTCGTGTATTTATTAATACACGCCATGTAGTTTTTCAGTCGTGATTTTGAGGATATAATATTGTTTTAAATGATATTTATTATAATCAGCGTGGGCGCATGTAAAAGAATTAATTATTCGACATGGGAGTTTTAAATAAGAGTCAATGAAATAAATAAAACGTGTAATGCGTTTATTTATTGTCATAACTCTACAACCTCAAACCTGATTATAAATATCCTCACAACCCCAACTCTTTTCCGACACATAATAGAATAGTTGTGTACAAAAACTCTGGAGAATTCGTTCAAGGCCGAAAGAACCTCTTCCTCCAAGAACACACTCAAGACCGAGAGAGATCCTCTTCCATCGGATCAAGACGATCTAAGGCGGACAACGCAAGTAAAGGTTTCTCCACGCTAGCACCCGGAGAATACTTTGGCAACATCCCGAGATACGAGGTACACGTGTGGATCGCCTCTAGAGGAAGTCTACACTTGGCTTCTACGACGCAACGAAAATTCAAATCGGAACGTGATCAAGAACATCAACGAAGAAAGAACACCCAAAAGGTATTTCTTTTCAATTAATTAAATTAATTATAAACAACCTGTAACGATCCTACTTTGTGGTTCTGGGACTTTCTATTTCTTTTGTCTATTTCTGTGAGTCGATCCGTGGAGACTGACATTTATCGTCGTATGGATCCCGGATTGATCATTGCTAATGACAAAAAGCCAAGTGGGCACATCCACTCACGCACTTCCGCTGCACCCGAAACCTTCAAGGAGAACATGCCCATCACAAATATTAAGCATTTTGCGACAAATAAAAAATAGTTATTGTCGCCGAAGCTTTGGCGCGCGGTGCGCACCAAAACGCTGGAAAAAGTATTTGCGGTGGGCTATAGTGGCCCGTCGCAAATATCGAGTGGCGTTGCAAGTATTTGTGATGGGATTTACATCTTGCTGCAAATAGTATGTCGGCTGGTAGTCTTTTGTGACTGGTTCCGTAGCAAAAGATTTTTTAATCATTGGGTTGCAACGGGTTCCGTCCCAAATGCTATTATTTGTGACGGGTCCCGTCACAAAAGCTATTATTTGTGATGGTTTTCCCATCGCAAATAGACCCGTCACAACTAATCTAACCTACATATAATCCAACCCGTTTTTTCTTTCACTCCATTCCATTCTCTACTCCTCTCTCTCTCTCTCTAGTGAAAGATTTTTTCTCATAATTTTTATTTGTTTAATGTTTTAATTTGGGGCATTTTTTCGAAGTTTATACCCTTCGAAAGCATCAGTTTTAAGGTTGTAATCTATTTTTTTAGTTAATTTAGTTTATTTTAATTATAGTTATTGTTAATTAGATGTAGTTAAATTAAATTAGAATTAGATGGTTTTATTTATCAATGTTTACATTTATTTTTTACAAATAATTGTGTGTGATTAGTTTGAATTAGTGTTAATTAATAATTATTATATTAATTAGTAATAATTAGTATTAAATTGTGATAATTACTATTAAATTGAAATAATTAGTATTAAATTGTAATAATTAATATTAAATTTCAATAATTAGAATTAAATTGAAATAATTAGTATTAAATTGCAATAATCAGTATTAAAGTTCAACAATTAGCATCACATTGTAATAATTTGCATTAAATTGCAACAATTAGCAATAAATTGTAACAATTAGTAATAAATTGCAATAATTGGTTATAAATTAGAACAATTAGTAATAAATTGAAACAATTAGTAATAAATTGCAACAATAAGTAATAATTTGTAATAATTTGTAATAAATTCCAATAAGTAGTAATAAATTTCAACAATTAGTAATAAATTGCAACAATTAGTAATAATTATTAAAAAATAGTAATAAATTGGAATAATTAGTAATAAATTGGAATAATTAGTAATAACTCGTAATAATTAGTAATTAATTATTAACAATTATTAATAAATTGCAACAATTAGTAATAATTAGTAATAAATTGCAATAATTAATTATAAATTAGTAATAAATTGAAATAATAAGTAATAAATTACAATAATTAGTAATAAATTGAAATAATTAGCAATAATTAGTAATAATTAGGAATAATTAGGAATAATTGGTAATAAATTGAAATAATTAGTAAGAAATTGCAATAATTAGTAATAAATTGAAATAATTAGCAATTAAATTGGAATAATTAGAAACAAATTGGAATAATTAGTAATAAATTGGAATAACTAGTAATATATTGGAATAATTGGAAATAAATTGGAATAATTAGTAATAAATTGGAATAATTATTAATAAATTGAAATAATTAGTAATAAATTAGAATAATTAGAAATAAATTGGAATAATTAGTAATAATTAGTAATAATAATTATTAATTTATAACAATTAGTAAAAATTAGTAATAATTAGTAGTAAATTGCCATAAATTGTAATAATTTGTAATAATTAGTAATAAAATTCAATATTTAGTATTAATTAGTAACAATTAGTAATAAATTAAAATAAATTAGAATATTTAGTAATAATTACAAATAAATAGTAATAAATTGGATTAATTATTAATAAATAGTAATAAATATTAATAAATTGGAATGAATAGTAATAAATTGGAATAATTGGTAATAAATTGGAATAGTTAGTAATAAATTGAATAATTAGTAATAAATTAGAATAATTAGTAATAAATTGTAACAAATTAAAATAATTTATAATAAATTCTAATATATAGTAATAAATTCAAATAATTAGTAATAAATTTGAATAATTAGTAATAAATTCCAATAATTAGTAATAAATTGCAACGAGTTAGTAATAAATTCTAACAATTAGTAATAAATTCCAATAATTAGTAATAAATTCCAATAATTAGCAATAAATTTCAATAATTAGTAATAAATTTCAATTATTGGTAATAAATTACAATAATTAGAAATAAATTCCAATAATTAGTAATAATTAGCAATGAATTCGAGTAATTAGTAATAAATAGTAATAAATTACAACAATTTCGAATAATTATCAATAATTTTGAATAATTATAATAATTATGAATAATTAGTAATAAATTCGAATAAATTGTAATAATTAAGAATAATTAGTAATAAATTCGAATAATTAGTAATAAATAGTAATAAATAGTAATAAATTGTAATTAATTTTAATAAATTGTAATAATTACCAACAAATTGTAATAATTAGCAATAAATTGTAATAATTTTCAATAAAAATAATTTGCAATAAATTGTAATAATGAGTAAAAAATTTCAACAATTAGTAATAAATTCTAACAAATTATAATAATTAGTTTAAAAATATAATAATTAGTAAAAAATTCTAATAATTAGTAATAATTAGCAATAATTAGTAATAATTAGAAACAATTATAAAAAATTAGGAAAAAATTGTAATAAATTCACATAAATTGTAATCAATTAGCATAATTTCTAGCAGATTGACAGCTCCCTTTTTCCTAATACATTATCTCCTTGTAATTTTCTCTCACTAAAATCACTATGAAATATCAGTCCTCACATATGGATATTCATTTTCGTATGCACGATAATAGAGAGTAGCATGGCTAGACCTTCCTGATCTCTATTCTCATGCATACAAAAATGGATATGCGTATGTCGAAGCACATTTTTAATACTGATTTCAGTTGGTGAAATTTGCAAAGAGATGATCCATCAAGAAAAAGATGTTCTTCTTTCCGATGACTCGTCTCCATTGTCTCCGACAAAAATCACTATGAAAAATATGCTCAGACATATGTATATCCATTTATGTATGCATAAAGATTGAGAGCAGGGAGGCCTCGCTGCACTTCACTCTATCTTCGTGCATATAGAAATGGATATCCATACTTTTGAGCAGATTTTTCATAGCGATTTCAGTCGGAGACTGTAGAGATGATTTATTAGGAAAAAGAGATCCTGTTAATTCGTTGGAAATTTTGTCGCTGATAATTAACAATTATTAGTAAAAATTAGATTTAATTAATAATAATTATTGGTAATTAATATAAATTATTATAATTTTATGTAGATTAGTATAAATGTTTTAAGAATATATTATAAAGTGGAATTTAATTGTCCTATATTTTTTAGATAATGTTTTTCTTATATCAAATTATATAAAAGAAACTAATTATTTTATATTTTTAGAGAAATATGGAACAAGGAAGTTAATAAAAATAATTATTAGATGATCACGCTTGGATAAATCAGCACAAGAATCCAAATGGTTCTGGTTTATGTCCTGTATATATGGAGGGTGTTGAATCTTTCTTATCATTTGTATCATAAAAAAAAATTATTTCAGAAGGGATAATTAAGTGTCCTTTTAAAAAATGTTCTCTGTGGATGTTTGAAATATTTGACAATGTTGGCGGTCATTTATTGCGTTTTGGTTTTCAACCAGATTATCTTATTTGGTATCAACATAGTGAATACAGTTCCAGAGAAGATACTAATAATTTGATTCCAAATCCAACACGGTTTTAAAATTTAGTACATGATGTGGTAGGTCTGTCTTTTAAATAAGATGAAACTTGGGATGATATTAATTTAACCCCTGAGTTGGAACTATCTCATTTTTATGAGTTGTTGAGGTCCGTTGAGGATTCTTTATATCCAGGTTGCAAGATAAGAAAATTTGAAGAAGTGGATAAATTTATGGGTATTAAATCAGATAATAGAATGTCAAATAGCTATTTTGATCAGATATTATCTTTGGTAAAACACTACTACCTGAAAGAAACGTGTTTCTTATAGATTTCTATGAGAGAAAGAGGCTGATTTGTAATTTGGGTCATGGTTATCAGAAGTCTCATGAATGTTCAATGATTTCATGTTATATTATGGTGAAAATGATTTGTTTCGTAGTCATCCCACATATAGAAAATCAAGGTATAAAGAGGCTCAGAAAGGGATGTTTGGATTGACTCTTATAAAAAGATTGAGATATTTCCCACTTAAACCTAGATTTTTGTGTTTATTTATGTCTTAAAACACAACAAAATTGATATCATGGCACAAAACCAATATTCTAACCTGTAAAACCTTAAATCATCCATCTATTGGTGATTCATGGAATCATTTTGACTATGTACATCCATATTTTTCTTTAGAATCCCAAAACGTGTGATTAGGCCTTTCTACTGATGGTTTCTATCCATTTGGTTATTATGGTAGTTAGTATTCATGTTGGCCTGTCTTTATAACTCCATAAAATTTACCTCTTTGGATGTTGATGAAGGAACCATATATATTTTGGACCTTATTAATTCTAGTACATCCGAAAAGAATATTGATGTTAATTTGAAACCATTTATTGATGAGTTAAATTCATTGTGGATTAATGGTGTCGTACATTTGATGTTGATGCGAAACAAAATTTCTTGCTAAAAGCCACATTGATGTGGATAATTAGAGACATCCGAACATATAGAATGTTATCTGGTTGGAGTAAACATGGTATAAAATCATATCTGTACTGTATGAGAGATAGGAAAGCGTTTATGCTCAAAAATGGAAAAAAACCTTGTTTTGTCGACTTTCATCGCAAATTCCATCCAACTGAGCATCCTTTTCAGAGGAAAAAATATCATTTAAAAAGAGGAAAAATTGAAAGAGATGTACCTCCAACAATGATCTCATGTATAGATTTGAATTCAATTGTCTCTTCATTACCTCCCATCAGATTTAGACAAACAATAAACCAACAAAAAGTTGATGGCTTTGGGAAAGAACACAATTGGATAGAACATGACATTTTTTGGTATCTTGCATATTGGTCTCATTTTTTGGTCTATCACATATTGTATGTCATGAATATTGAGAAGAACTATTTTGATAATTTATTTTATACAGTTTTGGATAGACCAGGTAAGAGCAAAGATAATGTAAAGTCACGATTAGATCTTGCCCAAATTTTTAGGTGAACAAAACATGAACTTTTTGAAAATGTTAGATCACAGAAGTTAATGAAGCCAAAAAAATCTTATACACTCTCCAATGAGAATCAGTTATTATTTTTTCAGTGGATTGTAGATTTGAGACTTCAATATGGTTATGCTTCTAATTTGGGAAGATGTGTTAGAAATGGTCATATTACAAGATTAAAAATCCATGATTGTCATGCTATAATGGAAAGACTTATGATAATTGAATTAAAAGGTTTGTTGAATTCTATGATTTGTGATGCGCTAATAGATATATCAAGTTTTTTCTATGACATTTTTGCGATGAAAAGTCACTACGATGCATTAAGAAGACTACAAGAAAATGTTGTTTTAATTTTATATAAACTAAAAAATGTTATCTCATCATCTTTGTTTGACTCAATGGAACATTTGATATTACATTTGATGCATAAAGAAATATATGGAGGTCTGGTACCGTTCCTATGGATGTATCCATTAGAGAGATGCATGTAAAAATTGAAGAAAAAAGTATGTAACAATGAATTCGTTGAAGGTTCAATTGTAGAAGCTTATTTTCAAGAGAAATTTTCTTTTTTCTACTATCATTACTTTGAATCTGAATATACTTAAAAAACATAACTGTATGGGCCGTAATTAGGGAAATTTTATTGATGAAATGAGAAATCAATTATTAATTTTCTATCATCCCAGAATTGGCTTTGGCAGAGTTCATGAACGATGGATTTTAGATGATGAATATTATAGAGCTCATACACATGTTCTACTTAATTGTGAAAAAATGAAACCATTTTTACAGTGAGTGATCATATCACTTATTCTATAATAATTTTTATAATAAATTAATGTTATTTTATTTATAGGTTATATGATAATCATATCAAGAAACAACTTGCACAAATCACTACAATTGCTCTTGAAAAACATCGACAAAAAAACTTTTCCTACTGGTTTAAAAAAATGGGTTACATAAATTATTTTTGGTTTGATATATAAAATAAATTTATTATCTATTATATTGGTAACTATTTTACATATTTTTAGGTATCTCAACATGTTGATAAAATTGTTAATTGATTGCATCTATTGAAAAACCCACCATCAAAAATGGTTAACTCTTATAATGCATTTTTGGTGAATGGTTTTCGATTTCATACACGTGCATATGAGGAATAAAAAAACAATGAATAATGGTTTTTTATTGAGAGGATATCATCATAGAGAAACGAAATTTGACTTTTACGACATGCTGGAAGAAATTATTGAACTGTGTTATCTAGGAAAACATTACATAATGATGTTTAAATGTTAGTGGTTAGATATTGAGAGAGGCTTGCATGTTTATCTGGACCATGGAATAATTGATATTAAATATAAAAGTATTCTTGAAGTAAATGAACTGTTTTTATTAACTAATCAAGAAGATAAAATTTATTATTCAAAATATTATGCTACTTTAAGAGAGTTGAATGATTGGTTAAGCATAATAAAAATTAAATCTTGAGAAAATTAGTTTACTCAAAGTGAATGTGGTTCCATTGAAGTGGAAGGAATTGAAATTTTTCAAGAGAATACTCTAAATATATTTTTTCATGAAGACATGGATATAGATGATGATACCCCACAATTAAGGTTTGATGGTGACAATGATGTTAATGATGTTACAAATGAAATTGAAATGACAAGAGATGATGAAACTAAAATTCATATGGAAATTGATGATTTTGAGGAGGAATATGAAGACATTAACATCGTCAGATATGAATATGAGGATGGAGATGAACATTTACACAGTTAAATGAAGGTTATAATAATTATATATATATATATAATAGTTTTTTCAAGTGTTTTCTAACAAAACTAATTTTGTGTTTCAGATGGATGAGGATTTGTATCATCTATTAAAGGAAGATGATAAACCTTTGGATGAGAAGGATGTCAGGTCATTTGACCCTTATACTACTTGAAGTTTAGAGGAGACTTGGAGGAGGCGTGGTCTTGCACGGTTGATGATTCCTGACTCGATCTTCGAGTAACTTCCACATCTTAGTTTCGATCCACGTGTGAAGAGATATGTTTACATGTATATTTTAGTTAGTTTTTCAATAATTTATTTATATACTAATTGTTTTATTATTTTTTCTTTTTCACACCTTTACACATATTGCTAATGGATAGGGGAGTGCTATGCTGAACAATTATATTTCTAAAGCATGGGTCTTATGGGATAATATTTTCATTGATGTGAAACACCACATGTTCGATCATTAGCTAGTACGTAAATAAATAATATTTATTTTGAAACTAATTTATTTAATAATTTTATATTATAAATTATTTGTAGGGTTTATGGTATCCCATTGACGAGAGCATGCATGGGGCTATTTGGAAGGCATGGTATAGGACTATGTGTCAGCATTGTAGTTAGTTTTTACACAGTTTGAGAAATAAGGAAATGGAGAAAGCAGGAGTGACAGAGTTTGATTAGTCTTGTCACACCCACTGGCCTGATTGTATATCATCTCAGGTTTGGGATAGATTATGTTCATAGTGTTTGGGTGGTTGTTTTCAGAGGAGATCATCAGTAGGGAGACAAAACTGGGGGAGATAGGAGGTTACACATCGAGCCGGTAGTCATAAATTCAGTACACATATGGAGCATATGATAAGTATTTTTTAAATATTTTATATAACTTTAAATGTAAATTAATTATTTTATATTCGTATAGGCAGTCGAACAACCTTATATTTTGGAGTTCGACGTTTATAGGAGGATGTATAGTGATCTGACTATTGTAGAGATTAGAGGTTCTCATCAGTGTCATATTGTGGTCAGTATATTTTCTTTTTTAGCTTAAAATTTAATTATAAATAATATTTCAACTATTTTACATTTAAATTGCAATTAATGGGGTCATATGAGGTTTTGACTTCTCATACACAGAAAGAGAGTCTGGCGGAGACTGTTGATCATACTAGTGCTCATCGATTTAATGAGAAAACATGGATGCAGGTGACCGAGTATACCTTCAAAAAGGACAGGTTGTTGGTATCAGCTCCCGATTGACGCCTATGGATTATTATGGCACCGTTGTGATGTCAGTATCTAGCTTGAGAGGAGATCGTGGAGAGTCATCATCATCTACTGTAGAGTATCAGGAGTAGCTGTGATCTCAGAGTGAGCTTATAGAGAGTATTCTAGGGAGAAGGAGAAGATGCGTCGATGGAAGTAGCAGTTGCATGAAGAGTTCCTACGATAGCAGCAGTAGCAGCAGCAGATGTAGGAGGAGTTGCATCGATGATGGTAGTAGCAGGAGCAGGAGCAGTTGGAGTACATGCAACATTTGACTCGTGGTTTAGGGATGAAGTTCCCTCCACCATATCCTCCAGATGACCCTCCCCCTCAGTGATCTATTTATTTATTATGATCTAATATTTGAATGTAAAATTTGTTTCTAATATTAACTATCTACATTTTTATATAGTGTATTTTTTATATTGTTGGGAATATTACATTTTTTAATTTTTATTTAATTTTTTATTATTTTATTACTTTATTTAAAATTTTCATTATTTTATTAATTTTTATTTTTGATTATTTTCTTTTTATTATTTTTTATTATTTTATTAATTATTATTTTTGATTATTTTATTTTTATTATTTTATTAATTCTTTCACAAATTTTAAAGTTTTCATTATTTTATAATTTTTTATTATATTAGTAATATTAATATTAACAATAATGTTATTATCATATTATCAATATTATTATTATTATTATTATTATATGAATATTATTTTATTATTTGATTATTTAATTTAATTTTCTAATATTAATATTATTATTTCATTAATATTAACATTATTGCATTATTATTATTATATTAATGGATATCAAGAAACCAATATCCTCACTTTATTTTTGATAGAAGTAGTAAGAAACCAAGATTCCCTTACCTTTACAAGACTATAGAAAAAACCTATTGATGAAGATGAATCACCTTTTTAGTTGGGAACACCCATCCCACACTTTTTGGTTATGAGGACCAATAAAAGATTATGTCAGAAAAGATATATTTTCTTAGTGAAAATCAATTACAAATTTGGTCTCTTATCTCTATATATTGATGGATACATTTGAAAGAGATAAAGAGATAGAGGAAAAGGGTTGAGAGCCTCTGAGAATGAGAAAATAATTTGTCTCTTGAGAAAAGACTTAGAGAATGATAGAGATTCATCATCGATTTAATCGGAGAGTCATTGCACAAGTTTGATCTATTTTCCAAGTCTCCCTCGATCCTCTATTTATAGCCTTCTAAAGAGATTGAAACCTCCCAAAAGTCCTCAAGGGTAATTGAATCCCAAAATATGACATTAAAATCCATTTTTATCATAATTAATGCTATCTTGGAAGTACTGCTTCGATGCCACTTGCCACTCGGTAGCCTCCACTAGGTCATAGATGGACCATGTGAAACACACTACTATTGGAAATCCCAGCCATCTAGCTGGTGGACTTATTCTGGATGGAGATGATTCTATTCATACCACATGTTACCCAGTGGTACTACATCAGCTAGCTGGTAATGCCCATTACAACCATCTTCACGAAGGGGATCCTCCACTTCCTTCAATGTACTTCTAATAGATTTCCAACACCATTTAAAGATCTTTAAACATGATTTAAGACAGTTCTAAGCCTTTAAAAAGATAAAAAACAAGCTCATAAAATAATTAAATTGATTTATAAAAGATACTTCAAAGTTTATTAAACCATAACTGAAATCACATAAATGAAAACATTTGATATATAGGTGAGTGTCTGTGATCATGAAAACACCATGAGAGAGAAGTAAAACAATATAACCCTTTTTTATGATCAGAAACATATAACATAGAATGATATATTAAGAGTAAATAAATATTTAAAGATATATTCAAGCTTATTAATGATTTAAAATAATAAATTCAATATGCTCAATAAATAATTGACCTTCAATATGATCAAGAAATACATTATCTTCAATATTCTCAAGGAATAAATGATATTAAAAAAACCTCTTCCGTAAAATAACCAAAAACATCTCCCCTTTGTGATTATCAAATTGAAAAAAGGAAGGTAAATGAAAAGTAGTTTAAAACAGGAATATAATTACCCCAAAGATAAAATAATTGAACCATTCGTCATTGAAAACATGTCAAAGTTTTAAACTTTTATGTTTTCCTATTACTATTTTATAGTGACTTGCAGGGTCGAACCCAAGGGAAGTCAAAGGTAGAGTTGGAATGACCAGTTTTCTTTAAAAAATTCCCACTATCTATTGAAAACAATGAGGTGAAAACGTTTTTTTGACTTTTTCTATTTTGTTATATTTTGTGTATTTTTTATATGAAGAGAGTGGTATGAAATAATGATTTTTTTAATTTTTTGTTCAAGATCTAGGACTGAATAGATTGTAATAAGAAAAAATTGATAAATAAAGAAGAAAAATGATGATGGATGAATAATCAAGGTGCAAGCCTAGGGAAAAATTAACTTATTGGTCTAAAAGGAATCCTTTACGCATAAATGAATGCAAATGTAACCATTGAAAATGAAGTCATTATCGCCCTCACCAGGAGATAAATCACACAGATTGATCAATCTTGGAGTTCTCCACTACAAGAAATATTCAACTAAAAAAATTAAATTTGAAATATATAACAGAACACTCTCACCATATGTTCTAAAGTTTTGTTTTGAAAAAGAAGTATTTTTAAAGTTTATACACCATCAAACTCACCGAATGATCGTGGTGTTTGAAATTAAGTATAAGTGGTATGATGAAATTGAATGGTGTTTGAATTGATCTTACTTATCAATTATAAAATCATAGAAAAGAATTAACAAAAGAGAAAATAAAAGATAACCAGTAGAAATGAATTCCCCCTGAACTCAAAGTATTTATACTACTGTCATGTTTATTAAAAAAATTGGAAAATATGATTAAAAAGTATTAGAATTGAAAAATAGAAGAAGATAAATCCCCCTTCAATCCCATACTGCTCTTCTCCTACTGCTCCCAGGGTCTCCAAGAGTGGTTCTCCAAGGATCTCTCTACTCTCTTGACGTCGAATGATGAATGATTGGTCAATCATATCCCATATCACTTATGCGCTGATCTTAATACCTCTGTCGTCTACTTCAAGTCACCAAAAACCTTCCACCTCCACGACGGCTTCTTGAACCCAAAGTTGCAGCTTGGTCTCAATCCTTCATCGGTGGAAAAAGGTGGGTAGGCTATGACCTCTCACGGCTGCAAAACCCTTGGGTGGTGCTACTCGGAGTCAGCCCTGATTCTTCAACGGTTGCAGAACCAGATCCGAGCAGTGGTCCAAGATCCTCTCTATGGCGCCTCGTGGATCATTTGCTTCAACCGATGGAGGGTTCAAATCCTCCTCCTGTGGCAGGGGCGTCCCAGCCTTGCACTGCTTGGCTTGGTAAATTTTTGGTGCGGATCCGCTGTGGAGTTTTGATTCCCAACTGATTAAAATGGTGGATTCTCCTGCAAAAGATATTAAAGTATCAGATCTTGTGTGGATTTGTATCGATTGGGCAAGAACTTTTTCGGTTCGGTGTGTGGTGGAAGAATGTGCAATGGTGACTGCGGTGAACAGGGGTTGTGGCGGTGACTGGAAGTCACCAGTGGCAGTAACTGAAGACAAGGGAATAATTATAATCAATTTAAAATAGGAAACTGAATTAAAATCATGAATTGAATTGCACACTAACTAATGTAATTGAACAAAATAAATATAATAAATTGGATCCTAATATTAAAATTTAAAAAGAAATAAATGAATACAAATTAATTATTAGTGTTAATTTATTTCAAGAAAAAAAATGAAAAGAGTAAATGTTAAATAAAAGATTCAGTTAATTAAGATAAGTTGGTTAATTGGTTAATTATTAAAATACACAAACATATAAATATTGAATAGAATATAAATTTAATAAGTATGAATAAAATTAAATGAAAAACTACAATAAATAATATTAATAACTTTAATAATTAAAATAAAAAATTAATTAAAAAAAATTAATTAATGAATTAAATTATAAAATAACAAAAGTGAAATTATTTACCCAAAAGTGAAAAATAATTAATTAAATGATTAAAAATAGAAATAAAAGATGTTGAAAAATCTTCAATTTAAAGGTCACAATAGTAATAAAGACATGAAATAATCTCTATAAACCTTAATGATTATTATAAAATTTAAATCCAAGATATGATAATAAGGCTTATTAATCATGGAAAATTCATATGTTTGAAAGAAGTAAAGCATTTGAGATAAAACACTAAATAACACATAATCAGAAATTATAGGGATATTCAAAGAATATTAGATATTACAAGAAAATTCCAAAATTGTAAGAGAGAAACATAAATATTGTAAAAAAAAAATTTTTTTTTAATTTTATAAAAAAAAATTTGAAAAAAATTTGAAAATTATATTTGAAAAAGATAAGAAAAAGAAATTTTATGTTGATAATAAAAATAAATTTTAAAATGTGAAGAAAAATAAAAACAAATGAAAAAAAATTATAAATTTTAAAAAGATAACATCTCCTATTTAAAGAAAAATAAAGCCTAAACATGAGAGGGAGAGAGAAAATATCCTAAAATGAAGGTAAAGGGGAAAATAAAATTGAATAAAAAATAATTAACCTTTCCCATATATATTAGTCCAAAATATACTAAATAGGTAAAATCTAGGATCCCCTTAAATGGATAATTCAACAAAGGTCACAATATGAAAGAATAGATCAATCATTTCTGGGGTTTAATTTTTTACAATTGAAAATCCACTATATGATGTTATAATAATTCTCAGTGGTGTAACCCTGCAAAAATATCAATTATATGTACCTTTTGACTATATAGATTTTAGGTCTAATAGTTTTAGATAATAAACATTGAGAAGGAAAAACAATATTGGGTCCATATACATAGGCTAATAAAGAGTTATAAACCAAAACTTGTTTATTATAAATTCTTATTAGAGATATTTGAAGAAATATGAATAGATTTAGTTTTTCTATATCTTTCATTTTTAAAATCACATTCATAAATTAAATGACCAATTTTTTAAAAATAATTACAAAACTTATTTTGTGAGTTCCCTTTTACAAAACTTGTATTATGGAAGAAGTCAAATTATTTGAAAAATCAAAACCATTATGATTTTTATAGGATATTCAGAACCTAAAACCTTATTCAATTTTTTCCCTTGAGTGAATTGAGAAACCATATTTTTGATTTCATTGATATAGGATTACGAATTCCCAATGTTTGGTAATTTTTATAATTTTAAAAACTAAAGCATTCTTTTATTGAGAAGGAAGATGTTTTTCATTAAGAACTTTCATGTTTTTCTTTTTAAAATCATTGTATTTTGATAGGAGATCATCACAAAAATCCACAGGTTAATTTTTTTTAAGAAGAAGATAAAAAAGGAAGATGATGAATGATATGAAGAGGAGTAATGATTAGGAGAGTGAGATATAGGATAACTAACCACATTACCCAACTTGATATAATCAATGATGAATTTAGTACTTTCATCTCTTGATTTATACATTGAAAGTGAATCCTCTAAATCACTACTAGTTAAAAATTTTAGATATTTATTACCTTTCTTCTTTCTTTAAACTTATTTTTTTAGATGTGGAATTCTGGTCTAATATGTCCCTTCCTATTTCATTCATATCATGTTACTTATATTACATTAATTTTATTTGTATTTTCGTAATGATTGTCGGTTTTCTTCATTTTGTTCAATGTTTTAGTCAAATTTCCATCCTCTAATTCATTATCGGGTGAATCTTTATAATCAATAGCATTAAAAGATACAATGACACATAATTTTCATTCGTAAAGATTAAATATTATTAGGTAAATATATATTATATAACATTATGATCCACTCAAGCACTGTGAAGGTTTAGTGTTGTTGGAAACTTGGATACATAAACAATTGTTCAATAAAATATCTACCACATCTCCAACTAAGTTCATCATAACTAGAACCCTTATTAAACATATAATAATTAAAAAAATTCTTTATATCCTTGGGAAAAGGAAACATAATAAAGGGTTATCTTATATTCTCAACAAGGGTAAATAAGGGAGATATAAATGATCATTTAACATAACATGATCATAAGGATATGATATCATTATATTAACAATTGAAAAACATACCAAAAAATTCATATATCATGATCACGGGTCATAGAATAAATCATGGAAGTTTATAAGACATGAATCATAAAGGAATCAAATAACATAATCCATGAGAGAATAACATTGGAATAATATCATGTCATACAATAGTGTAATAGAGTGTTTCATAATCACAATTATAGAAATATTATGTCAAGGCTACCCACCAAGACATTCACCATATGTTAAGATTAGTCTAACCGCCCATGCATCTACTTCGGGCTTGGGATAACCCCTCATACACCCTCTTTTATCTATGAGATAACCTTATATGTACCCTCATTTAGGGTTGGTATAATCTCCCATGTACCCTCTTTTGGGTATGAGATGACCTCCCGTGTATCCTCTTTTGGGTCTGGGATGACCTCCCGTGTACCCTCTTTTTTGGAATGGGGGATAACCTATCATGTAACCTCTGAGCATATAAAACATTAATATTTACCCAATTAATTAGAGGACTATATAATTATGGTCCAACCCATCACATATTCATTTTCCATTCATATGTATTATACAAGATCATGAAAATAGTTATCCTTCCATTATAACTAAACCCATGTGAAAGAAAATGTGTTTCATCGATATTTCATCATCATAAAAATAAACCATATAGAGAAGGAATAAGGATAAAATCATATACTCATATCCCTAGTGAAGAATATGTAATATGGAATTATGTTATCATAGATAAAAATTCCTCTAATATACAATTGGAATATTTCTTGAGTAAAATACAATTTTTATTTTGAAATAACATATTTGAAATTGCCAAATTTTAAATAAAAATCCTTTGAAAAGAACCCTGGAAACATGTAAATTAAGCTTCAAAATATTTATTGGTCATGATGGTGGGAAATTCTTTTTATACCATGTACTTTGAAATAAATATACGTTTCACATTTTCAGTAAAAAGTCATAAGTACATCATTTAGAAAATGATAAGAACATTACTTTGACTTCTATTTTATAAATTTTTTAAAATGCGTAAAAATGAATTTCAAAAATCATAGGAGAATATTAAAAACATTATTAAAATCATTTTGAAGAAAATATGGACATGGAAGAATAAGATTATCAATGTAAAAGTAAAAAAAAGTCAGTTTTCCTTAAAAAAATTGTGTATCTTGAGTATTTAAAGAGAGGAAAATTAAAAGAATAAATGTAATATTTAAAAATAAATGGAGTATAATAAAATTAATGTGGTTTATCAGATAAATATCATATAATTTACCTCAATTTGAACTCATGAATTAACAATCATGATTAAAATGAGATTGAAACATAAATCCCTCACCTCAAGTCTAAATTACTACGCAAGTTATCTAATATCTTGTATAATAAATTTAAATTTATTATATATTTATAAAAGAACCATTTATATACGTATAATATCATATAATAGCCACTTATAAAATTTTAACACCGATTTATTAATAATTCCTTATTAAAATCATCATTTGTAGGTTTTAACTATTACATTATTCATGAATGTTTTGGTTCATCAGTTCCAATAATTTTACATTTATCCTAGTTCCATATTTGAGAGAATTTAAATCCGGATATAAAGATTATATATAATTACTTTATACATATTTATAATCATATATAAAAGGTAGAGATAATAAAATATTTACATCATTCATGGATACGGTAGGTCATTCGTATGCATAAACGTTGTTTTCATTTTTTAATGAGAATAATTAAATAAAGATAAATATTATTTTATCATTAAAAAATACTAATTATATCATAAATATAATATATAAATATTAAATCCATTATAATATCAACCATGAATTATGGTGATGTAAAATGAATTAGAATCTAGGAAGATTATAATTGTAAGTCATCTAATAAAATAATATTTAGGTACGTTTAGGTGATGTTTTGACCGTTATATATTAGCTTTAACACATGTTAACCCTCTTTATGATTAGTATAAAATCAAATTTTCCAAATATTTAGGTGTCAAGAATGTTAATATAAAAAGAAAAGTGATCCATTAGTGGAAAATGGTTGATACTATTGACCATATCCCTTTCACATGGCCAAATATAATATTTTTAATATTTTTAATTCATTTAATAAATTTTTATTCAACATAAGATAAATTTAAAGTCATTTTCATGAATATTCACCATATTTTACTTTAAATACAAATAGTTGAAATGGAATTAAAAAAACAAAATTTTGAAAAATCCCTAATATGCTATATTTTATGAAAAATTATTGGAACACAATAACTCACCTATATTTTATTATATTCAATATTTTGAAAATCATTTATTTTAATTTTCTATTACTTGAACAAATATTATGTCAACATTTCATAAGAATTTAATATTATTATTCCATTAATAATAATTAAAAATAAATTACCATGATAAAATATAATTCATATTTAAAATAACCATTCATAACAAAACATAATCTCTTTTTATCCATGTTAAAAAATATTAGAGATATTAAAATAAAGAGAGTTACGTTTAGTAGTTATGCTTTTCATAAAGTAATATAATGGTCATAGTCAAATAAAAATGGCACCAAGTTTCCATATTTTAGAAAAATGTATGAGAATGGCTGAACTCTTCCCATCCAATTGGATAAAGGAAATTTTATTGGATATTTCTAGGCCTTGTATCATAGTTTTGACCATGTTTTATTTGTTTTACCCATACTAAGTTGAAAAATATTTAATATGGTTACTTTTCATAATAAACAATAATAAAAGGGAATTATTTACCAAATATGAACCTAAATATTCTAAATATGGAATCCATTTTTAATTATTCAATTCCTAAAAGTGGTAGAAATAAATTTTAATATAAATGCATAAAAAACAATTAAATCATTGTTTAGAAAAAAGAATTTTTAGTCCTAAAAATGAACTTATACTAAAATCATATATAATTCCATTTCATATGTAATTAATTAAATTATATCTAATTAAAGGATAATTATTTTAATTTATGATAAAATAAAAAACATAATGAGACTTTTAAATTACTTGATTAAATGAAATATAAGTTTTATTAAAGCATTTTTTTTTACTATTTCATGAAAAAATAATATTTTCATAAAAATACCAACATTTCAACTTAAGATAATTTTGTTATTCTGATTTCAAATATGATATCAATTTTTAAATTATAATTTCAAAACACGTAAGAAATTAATTATTATATTTTCTAAAAATTATAATTGAAACATTTTTTAAAGAAAATCTATTTTTGAAGCATAAAATAAATTTACTAAAAATTGAGGGATTAATGAAAATTATTAATAAATAAATTTTTACTAAGTAGGACAAATTTATGTATATTTCATATTCCATTGACACATATTCAAACCTACCAATTCAATTGTTAGGTTATAATTGTCACATTTAAATAATATTATTACAATAGTAACAAGGTTCTTTAAAACACAGTGTTTCTTATAAAGAAATTTATCAAACACTTTAAGTTTATTTCAAATTAAATACCTCTAAAATATGAGGGTGATATATTATAGCCCCATTAAAATGAATATCTTTCTCTAAATTTCATTACTTCAGTACAAATATAAGGACCCGACCTTAAAACATTACATAATCTTAAATTAGGTTAATAATTCACATTGAGGATATTTTCAGGTTTAGAGTTTTAAATAATTAGGTCATAACTATTACATTTATTTTAAAAAAAATACAATTTAGACACTTATACCCAGTTTTCATTTTTTTTTCACAAAACAAGAACTCTTGAAAAAAAGAGTCATGTCTAGTTCCATGTTCAAGACAACATGACTTTTCCTTGATCCCATCATTGACCTTATTCTTCTTTAAGTCATATGAAAAATATTTCAAAACTTGGGATGAGCATAAAAAGCTCAGTAAGGGATACACAAAGAAGAAAAACTGTTAGTTTTTCAAAACAACAAGTAAACCATGAATACTTTATCATAAATAATACTTTTCACCATTATGAAGTAGTAAATACTATTCACTAAATAAAAGATCATTACTTACCATTTTGTAACCAAAAGATTACCATAAAACCCATATAAATAACACATAACATATAAAGTTAACTTGGGACATAAACATACTTAAATGGAATAACCATACGGTCGACTTCCACACATATCACTAAATAGAATAGCCATACGGCCGACTTTCATACCCAATGCATTGGAGGTTATAATGTAACCACCCATCCTGGTTTATCACGGCACCACCCTTCATTTGGTTTATCATATAACCACCCTTCAAATGTCCAAGTACCATTATTAAATCATAACACATAAAACAAATATAAAGGAAAGAAAATATTTACACATTTCAATCACAATATATCACTTAAATATATTGACATAAAACATTCTTTATCAAAAATATTTTCAGTAACAAAATACATAAAAGAGTATATGGTATTTATTTTCCTTATAAAAAACATTATGGATTGTTATGGAAGCAAAAGAACAAATAATACTCGTGGCGGCAGAAAGGTCGTTGTCACCACTTACGTTAAAAGAAACATTCCTTTTTGTCGTTTAGTAAAACACTTCGTAGAAAAAAATTTCCTTTGAAAAGTCAAGGGTGTTTATACAGCGTATAAAAGAAGTTCATGTATTAAAACAAAATATTCCTCAATGAAAGTAGATTGAGATGAATTCCCTTACCTTGTGTCAGACTTGACTCGATCGTTCTTTAATCTCCTTTAATTTTGGTAACTCCCTTTGGATTGAACCAAAATTTATTGTTTAAGTGTCTTTTTCCTAAGTTAAGGCTTCTAAGTGGAAGAGAGGGATGTAGGGAGCTTAATTTGATAGAGTTTGGATGATCCAAAAGGCTTTATAGGTGTGAGTAATTGGTTAGCAATGGTCTCCTTTTATAAGGGGGGGGGGGGTTCTTTAAGAAAGTGTGAAAATATTATTTTATTATATAATGATATTCGGTTTATAAGGTCCAAAAATCATTAGAGTCTAAGATAAGATGAATCATGATCGAAATAAAATCATCTAATAATAACTGGACATGTTTTGGTTGTTATTTTAATATTTATAATCTTATTTATTTAAATGATTTATTAATGAGGTAAACACTGCATCATTATTGTGTCATAAATAATTTAATTTATTCAATGTCTAAAAAATATAAAAAAAATACCATGATGTATTAAATTGTTTTATCTTTACAATTAATATTTATAGTCAAAAATATTACTTATATAACACCATATAAAAATTAATTTACTAAAAGATTTTTGTTTATGTCAATTTTGCCTTTACTTTAGATTAATTAATCTAAAGTGTCATTATCATTCATAAGTGGATCCATGGGGTCCCAAAATAGACCCAAGGATGAACATGGTCATAAACGACTCATACAATAAGGTTATAACAAGTGTTAAGGTAATTTTGAATTATTAAAATATTCTTTTTACCTTTAATTACCCTATTTACCTTTAACCGCGGTAAATAAAAGTGAAACGTTACCATTCACCAAAAATTATTTTCATCTTACTAAACCAAATTTTACTTAATAATAACAACCATGTATGTCAGATTTTTTAAATTCAATTAACAGAAGTGGTAAAATTTCATTTAAATAAAAAATTCAGTTTGTTCAACTACTACTAAGTGGTTTCACTATTAATCAAAAATTAATGTTTTTCAGAAAAATACCAAAAATTAACCCTAAGATAAATTTGATATTATGAATTAAAAAATGATTTATATTTTACCAAATTAAAAACATATAAGTTTTATTAATTAATTTTATAATTAATTCCTGCTGTTAAAACAAATAGCGTGTTTTTAAGAAATAATAACTATCAAAAGATTAGCACTTGTTTATGTCCAGATTCAAAGTAAAAATAATTCCAACGACCAAAATTGGATTAAATGGTAAAAATATATTCTAATTACACTTTAAAAGAAATTAAAAAGATAATATAACCATATAAATAAATTATATTAAAACATAGTTTTGAATTAAAATACAATATTTTTCACAATTCATTAAAAAAATGAACTTTATCGGAAAAATTAAAAAAAATTACACAAAGTAAATTTTGATGTCCCCATTGTAAATAAGGATTTTATTTGGTCAAATAGAATTTATTAAAGTGACCAAAACTATATTTAACGAGGGTTTTCCATTAAAAGGCGGTAAATCGACCATTTAATGTAAATTATGCTTAAAATTAGATTCATTCATATTTTAAGCCTCTAACTTTTATCGGATAAATGTAAATACATTTAACAAAAATTTATAATCATATTTTAGTTAGTTTTGTTCATTCTATACAATACAATGACTAGGAGTAAACTTCCATTTAAAATAATAATATTATATTATTAGTGTGCAATGTATGATTTTAAAGAAACCCGTTGTTGCGTATCGGGTACGCTATCAGACATAACAACCCTTTTAAGGTAAATTTAATATTTAATTCCAAAATATTAATAAATATGAAAATATATTATTCTTCATTTACTTGGGATGTTACAACAAACATATGGGGGTATAACTATTTCAACACATCCTTGGGTTCCCATGCAGCTTCCTCATTCTAATTAATTCATCTAGAGGACTTTAACCTGATGAATGGTCTTGTTCTGTAACACTTTATATCTATTATAAAATATTTATACTAGTTTTTCTGAATAATAAAAATAAATCTATAGTGGTACAACTCTAAGTTTAGTATATGTGAGGGATCATATATATACTTCCCCACGAGAGATACATGGAATAAATAATGAACTTGATGGAGGTTCAACGAAAGCACTGGGTGATAAGGTACCTTCATTAATTGATCAAGAATCTCAAAGCATCCATATAGATACCCAATATTTTTATACATAGATATTACATCATTTTAGATGAATATTCAATACATTACACAAACAGATGCCTAAGGGCCGTAATTGTTTAGTGTCTTTGCTGATTAGGTACAAAATCTTCTAATTTGGTGAAAAATATTCAACATATCCCATAAAGATATTCCCATTAGTACTCATCATAAATATACACTACTTAAAACCATTATTCATAACCTTGGGAAATGAAACATAAGAAAGGGTGTGATCAAATTCTTAGTAAGGGTAAACAAGGGATATATGTAAGAATAACAAGAATATATGGGAATGCAAATTTGAGAATAACATATGAAAACCATACCCTTCATATCAACGATCTAAATCTTGAGTTATGGAATAAATCTTGGAAGTTAATAAGACATGAATCATAAGGAAATCAATGAGCATGAGCCAAGTGAGAATAATATTTTCATAATACACGGACCCGTGACATACACATAAGCATAGAAAATCAATTCCATAGTTTTAAAGGCTCACTTTCAAGGCTATCTTTGTGAAATGGGTTAACTCCCTAAATTATCATAGTAGTAAAGGTTCAATCCTAATACCATGATATCATAAAAATATCCTTAATGAGCTGGGTTCACTCCCCATTCCAGTCCTTTCCATATCATGACATGTTAATATTTACCCGATACATTATAGGGATATATTGGTCTCACTTGACTTTGGTTATAACGTAACCACCATCACATAATGAAAATCATACATATGTGTGCCACAAGATCATAAAATATAAAACTTATCATGAGCCATGAAATGAAATAGTTTTAATAAAAATTTCATCATAACATAACCAGTGTAAAATAGACATTTTTCATAATCATTTCTTCATTTTGTCATAGCAAAAACTAGGAAAAAAGTAGTGTGTTTCATAAGAATTTTATCATGGTATACCCATAGAAAGAAAATTAGTTACATAATAATTTTATCACCATAATTATAAAACATTAAGAAAAATATTAATAATGATATCCTTGGATCATATCCAAAATAAATAAAATGAAACTTTAAAGGATTTTTTCTTAGATGAAAATGCTTTTGGAAGATAAATAACTTGGAACATTTCTTGAGGAAAATAACTTTATTGGAAAATTCCATTTAAAAAAAATTCATAAAAAATTTTGGAATGTTTTTCTTTGAGCATAAGATTTTAAAATTATAAAATAATCCTTAAAAATAATTTAAAATATTTCTTGAGGATGATATCCTTTCCACTTTGAAAACACTTATTAAAAAATAAAACATTTTTAAAATCCTTTCCTCTAAAAATAACATTGAAAACATATAAATAGAGATATAAAAATCATCTAAAATATTTATTGAGAAAAATATCCCTTCCTATTTTAAAATAAAATTTAAAACATTTTGAAAATATTTTTATTTTAAAATAACCTTGAAAACATATTAAGGGAGCTTTAAAAATCATTTAGAAACTTTCTTGAGGAAAATATCATTTCTGGTTTGAAATAAAATTTTCAAACATTATAATAATATTTTTTTTGAAAATAACCTTTAAATATTATAAATGATGCTTCAAATAAAATAATATTCAATAATAGTGGGAATTTATGTTCATTCCATACACATAAAAACAAATATTCCTTTCACATTTTCAATAAAATCCGAACGGACATTATTTAGAAGATAATATATAGATTCCTTTCATTTTTTTAAAAAATTAAAACATGGGTAAAAATTCATTTAATAAATCACTTGAATAATGTTAAAAATATGTTGGATTTTTTTTCAGGAAACATGGTTTTTGAGGAAAAAATGTTTTCGACAGAATAGAGAAATAAAGGCGTTATTTCTTGAAAACATTTTATCAATTATATTAAGAATGGAAGAGTCTAAAATTTGAAATATTACTTGAAAATATAATGAATTACTAGTTTATAATATAATTAATGATAATTATTGAGATTTAGATCATAATATTTCATCATTGGATACTTAAACATAAACAATCCTAATAAACGATGAGATTGTAACATAAATCCATTACCTCTATTGTAATCATTTGAAAAACAATCCCCATGAAGGATAGATCATCAATAAGATATGTAATACATATAATTTTTAGGATAATAATAGGAAACTAAATTTATATCCAATATATACACCACTTAAAAGAAATATGTGGTGAATATATCATGTGTCTCATAGAAGTAAAAAGTGAGACTGAAATCCCATATTGATTTAGTAATATTTTGAATCATAAAATCAAATAATGAATAACATAAAATTTAAATTTAAATATAATTAAAATTTGGAAATTAATTATATAACATTTAAATGTGGGAGTATATAAACCACACAAAAGAAACAAGTGGTGAATTTTAAAATGTCTCTAAGAAATAAAAGAGAAAATAGAAACCCCTTACCTTAAGTATTGAATTCCTTTGTACATGTTCAAACCACATGCATAATAAATATAGGTTTATTATTAATCTATTATATAACCATTATTATATATATTATAACATATATGATTTACATATGACCATTTATTACCTATTTATTACCAATTCCTTGATAAAATTTGGTTTTGGGTAATTATCGCTTTGTTTTTCGTATATGATTTGATTTGTTATTTTTGTTCATCTTAATATGATAATGGTTCATAATATAAATAATAATAATCATGAAATAGTTTTCATATTTATACATCAATTATTATTTTAATACCAATCATGAAATATTCTTTTGATAAATGAAGTACGTTACGACCATGGAGACAATAGACCGTACATATGATTGAGTAACAATTCCATTTTTCAATGATCATTATAGAAAGGTGGTAAGTAATATTTTATATTTTTTGATTGATTTTAATATAATAAAAAAATTTATTCCTTTAGATATACTTATACATATCATCCATGTGGTGTGGTGATGAAAAGATAGAGTCGTGTCACTTTGTGAAGGTGACAATCAACACATAGACGAACAACGTTGTCATCATTCAGTGGGGGAAAAGGTATAAAATAAAATGATATATTAAATTTTAAGAATTATAAATATGTTATAAATATCATAATTATTTAATTTATATCACATATATCATTTAAATTTTTCATATTATCTTCCATGTAAAGTGTTAATGAAAAGTGAATCACATAACTTCAAGTGTCGATAATACTTTGTACACACATGACACATTATCATATCTTTATGGAATGTAAGGTAAAAAGTTATATATGATATAATTAACTAATATGAATAATTATGTTATAAATATAATATATTTATTTTATATCCATCATCATACGCAACCATGAGAGGTGGTAATGAAAAAATAAATGAAATCAGTTCATGAGATGGTAGTCCGCCGTACACATTGATGATGATTTCGTAACCCATTTGATTTAAGTGAAGATGGTTTTAGGTAATTTAATCAAATTAAGAAAATATTTATATGTAATATAATGATGTTATTATAATATCAGGGTTGAATAATAATTTATATAGGTTGAGGAAGAAATAAAATAAGAATGCCCGTTAAAGAATGTTACCTCTTCTTTGGGTAACCTCCTTAGTCTTGCACCAAAAGACTTCGTAGGTTTACTTTATTCCTAAAATAAATATTCTAGGATTATGGGAGGTAATTTGGGAACGTTTTTGGGACTTTTTTGTCTTAAATAATGATTTTAAGGTGTGAATAGAATAAGAGAGGGGGTGAACTTTTATAAGTGAGGTCAGTGGTACACTTGTAATTTTTTAAAAGGAAAAGGTGTACACACATTTTTATTATTCAAAAAGGACCCAAAATATATTATTCTAGAAAATTTAAAATTATATGTAATAAATATTCTATAAAATATATTTCAGACCTGCTTTTTCCCATTTTAACCCTTTTCTTTTTAGTTTAATCCGTAATAAACCCAGTTTTACCTCAACAACGATAATTAAGGTGTACTATTCTCACTGTTAAATTTGGGAAAAAATAAGTTTAAATTATTATATAATAAATATAATTATTATTAAAAATATGGAATACGTTTTTCAAAATTCAAATCACATAATTAGAAACATTTATTTTAAAATTAATCTCGCAAATGTGACGAGAAAGAAGAGTTTCAAAGAGAAAATGTTCAACAAATTACAAGGTTTTTATATCAAATTCTATAAGAAAATGATTAAAAGAGCCAATATTGGATTAATATATATATAATTTATCTAATTTCAATTTAATACCAATTTAATATATAATATGACTTTATAAATAATTTAAACGAGAAGACAATTGTCAATTTAAATTTAGTATTTTTCACTATTCGTCAAAAATTAATCTTTTCAGAGAATTATAAAAAATTAAACGAGAGGTTTTTTGAAATG
This sequence comes from Viscum album, assembly GCA_963277665.1. Taxonomy (NCBI): domain Eukaryota; kingdom Viridiplantae; phylum Streptophyta; class Magnoliopsida; order Santalales; family Viscaceae; genus Viscum; species Viscum album. The sequence goes on from OY728158.1 coordinate 1,277,151,789, forward strand.
ATAATTAAAAAATATGAATTTAATTTTTCAAATAAATTTTCTAAAAGTGTAAAAAATTAGTTTTAAATAAATTCCAAAAAAAGATGAAAAAACTACTTTATAGAAAAATATAGTTTCTAAACATAGAATTGGACTTATTCATATATATGTTATCTAGAAAACATAAAAGATGAATGTTAAACTTTTTATTGAATATATAATATATTATTTTAATTCAAATCCTTCCCCCAATGTGATTTTTTTAATTTATTGAGGCGAAATATGTCCGTGTGCATAAAAATAATTTTTCAGAAAAGGATTTCCTTTATTTTCAAATAGTTTTTATTTTCATTTCTAATTAATTGGTTACACAAAATAATTTTATATAAATTTATATACAATATATTTTCATAATTTATTTAATTATATTCATATAACCCCTTCAAATGGGTAGGTGATAACTATCATATAATAAACTTTAAATAATATGACACATTTCAGTTAATCTTACTATTGTGTATACTATGTGATATACTCAGTGTTGCATGTAATGCAATCCAAAATCATTGTTTCATATAATAGAAGATAAAATTATTGTTTTACATAACAAAAAATATAAAAAATATAAAATTTAATTTTAAACCAAATATTTTATAAAATTATGTGGTGCTATATTCTACCAACTATAAAAATATTGTTTCCCTCAAAATTCCTCACATTGGTACCAACAAATGAGGATATTATGCCTCATTATATTCTCATATTCCCATAGAAGTATGAAATCTAAGTTGAGTACATGTGATGGATCAATTAGGAGAGATACATGGAACATATATTGAACACCATATAGGTTAGATTTAAGTTAAAATAGATAGGATAACATCATGATAAGATCAAGAATTTCTTAGGGAGCGATATACCTAGGTCTTAGCTTCTGTTGTTTCATAAGAACAATTTCATATTTTAGTTATGCTTCGATCAATTTCCTCTTCATCTATTACCCTAAGAAACGATGATGAAATTTTCTTATGTCTGACTGATTAATAGATCACAAGATCTATAAAATAATAATAATTAATTCCTTCTGTATCTAGTAAAAAATGTTTAAATTGTTTATTCGATATAGATAAATCTTCATATATTGAAGTAATACATTAATCTCTGAAACCTCATCCAATATCCAACTTAAACCATTCCTTAAATAAATAACCTTATAACCCTTCCAAAATTCAATATTAAAAAAGGATGTCACTAAATTTCTCAAGATCAACTTATCATTAATCCCCCATATATCATAAAGTTTCTCTTTATTGTCACATAACAAACATGTAGATATATCCATCATGAATTCTATTGAAATATGGTAATAAAATAAATTACTATAAAAACTTATTTAAAGAATACTTTATTCCTTATTCCTTATATAAATCCCAGATTATTAGATATATTCCTTAAATCCAAAAAACCTATAAACCACATCAATTATAACAAAAAATGTTTTTTCAAAAAACAATTAATTTGTTATAAGGAAATAAGTACAATCTAATTTACTTATTCATATCTAACATATATTTATCCCAACATAATTATCTCCACATTTATAACATATTAAGGGTTATCTTCCCATAACCAAAATATCATCTTGCTGTTAAATAGATTTTTCTAGTCCAACAATAACATTTGACATATTTGTTTTGAAAATACTCAGTGAAAAACTTATACTGAAAAATAATTATATATTTCATAGTACATGAATTAAAATAAATTAATACTTTAATCACCCCTTCCTTCTCAAACCATTAACTAATATTCATAATATTATTATCGAATACCTATTTCCTTTTATATTTCATTTGTAATCTCTTCATCATGAACATAAAAACAATTACTCACAAAACCAGACTGATTTTCTTCATGTTATTTTCTATAAAGTCATAAATTTTTATAATTCTCATAATTATGATATTTAAATAATTCAATAGTAGATGATACTTTAGGGAGACCATTATTCTAATACATTGTGTAAATCGAACATTTCATTTTTCTTTTGATATTAATTGACGTGTGTTCTTCTTTTCCACATTCAAAACAACTTCTCATCCCTCTAAGACAATTCCACGAGTTCTTATTTCTAAAATACTAATATATAGGAAACTAAATATTATTTCCTCTATGGTGTCCACTACCCAAACTCTCAAGAAACTCTATCATTCTCTTTTTTTCGGAGTCTAAGAGTTGGTTAAGTTATGTGTTTTTAATCATGTTTTTTGAACAATGATTAGAAATAATCAAAATATCCTCCACTCTAGTTATCTTACCATTTTGATACTCATAAAATTTTTTCCATCGCATTAAATGTTAACCAAGTTCCTTCTTGTTCCCACCATTGAATAAAACAAAAAATGAAAAGTGTTAGAAAGAATAATCATAATGGGAATATAAATAATCATGAAAATAACTTATATGATATCTAAATCATGGAACCTTATTTTTAATATATAACACCTTAGTTTTACCCTAGGTCATCAATATTAACCATTTATTTAAATCTATCATGATGGTTCCTAAAGATTTTGTAAATTTTCAAATCATATTCCTTGGGTGCGTCAAACCAAGTGTACAGCAAGGCCCATTTTTATGCATCAGATGATGATTGAGTGTAGATCGATGCACTCTTTTTGGAGTTATTACCCCTAGTTACCTCTGTTTTAGAGCCACATCCACTTGTAGTATCCAGGTAGGTATGTAATTTATTGTGAACCACTTTCTCAATCTTTTACCAAAATTTAAGGACATTTTCCTATTATTTGACTTATTCATACACTTATCCTTAGAGACATCCCTAGAAATATCGTTAGAAATATATCTGAGAATATAAGTAAAGTTTTTTCATCCCAGTTTCCAAAGGTTAACTTAATATTTACCTTGAAACCAACTATAGAAACACTATATTTTTATAAATAAGTATTACATATTTGTAGATGAATATTCAATACATTAAACAAACACATGCCTGGGGACCATAATAGTTTAGTGTCTTAGGAGACTAGGATACTTCGGTGATAGATCTTCAATATCCACCATAAATATATTCATCTTTAGTACCCTTCAAAAATGTAACTTAGTTAAAACCTTTCTCCATTACTAGGGTAACAGAAATATAAGAAATTTTGAACTCAGATACACAGTAAGGGTAAACAAAGGAGATACATAAGAATATCATTAACATAAGGTTATGAAAACTTGAGAATAACATATTAAAAAAATACCATTCATATCAAAGATAATAATCTTGAGTCATTGATTAAATATTTCTAATTCATAAGAAATGAATAATAATAAATCAATGAACATGATCTAATAGACAATAACATTGGCATAAGACATGGAATTTTGGCATATACATAAATATAGAAAATCATTTCCATAGTAGTCAAGGCTCACTACCAAGGCTATCATAGTGGAATGATCTCCCTCCCCAAACCATAATAGTAATCAATGTTCACTCATAATACAATCGTAACATAAAAAATTTCCTTACTGAACTAGATTTACTCCTCATTTGAGTCTCATCAATCTCATGAGATATAAATATTTACCCAATGAATTAGAGGGTGATATAGGCCCCACCATTCATTGGTTTATAACATAACAACTGTTACATAATGAAAATCATACATATATGTGACATAAGATCATAAAACATTATTCTTATCATAATACATGAAATGAAATTTATTTCATAATGATTTTATCACAACAAAATATATTTAAAGGAGAAAGGTTTTATAATTATTTCAAAATTTCATCATAGAATAACATATGAAAAAATAAGTGTATTTCATAAATATTTTATAATGGTATAACCCATGGGAGAGAAATTAGTTGACTAAGAATCATATCATCATAAAAAATAATATAATTGGATAAAGAAAAATAATGGTATTCTTGGATCATATCACTAGTAATGAAAAATATACATCCAAGGATGTCATCTTAGATAGAAAATTATTCTGAAAGAAAAATCACATGGAAAATTCATTGAGGAAAATAAGTTTTATTTATAAATAACATTTTAAAACAAAAAAATTATCAAACATTTTTGAAATGAGTTTCTTAGAAAATAAAATTTGAAATATATAAAGGAAGCATTAAAAATTATATAATTTTTTTAATAAAAACATCATTTCCACTTTGAAAACAATTTTTAAAACATAAAACTTTTTTAAAATCCATTCCTGTAAGAATATCCTTGAAAACATATTAAGGGATTTTTAAAAACAATTTAAAACATTTCTTGAAGAAAGTATCTTTTTCCAATTTGAAATCACATTTTAAAATATTTTTTAATTATTTTCTCTAAAAATAACCTCTATAACATATAATGGGTTATTTAAAAATAATTTAAAATAAATCTTGAAGAAAATATCTTTTTCACCTTGAGAGTAATTTTTAATTTTTTTTTGAAAATAACTATCTTTAAAAACACCATTGAATTTTTTTAAAATAATATGCAAAGAAAAAAATATTCACGATAGTGGGAATTTCCATTCATTCCATAAAAATTAAAATGAATAATACTTTTACATTTTTCTTAAAAGACAAACTTACATTGTCACGAACCAACCCTGGTCATCCCCGAATTGGTTACCTTTGCCGGCATGCGATAATGCCCAGAGGGTGTTCCCGATCCCCACAGGCTGGAAACTAGTTCCAGGCATCAGAATAAGACATTTGGGAATTATTTGGGCCAGAAATAAAATACTGATAACTAAAAAGTTGGAAAAAATAAATAAACAGTAGTAGTGGAAATAAACTAAAGTAGCACATCCAAACATACCTCCAAGTGACCTCATGGGTCACCACCAAACACTATAAAATTCTTAATTCAAGAGATACCCAAAACTAGAACCTCAAATTGAAAAGATAGATTAGGAATGAGCACCAATATGCTTAGTAGGAATAATAATGTACAATAATTCCCTATGACCTTACCATTAAAAAGAAACCTAATCATGCTAGTTTGAAAATAAGACATAATAAAATAAGGTTTATTATTATTTTCAAATTCAAATCACAAGTTTACATTTTAAAAAAATGTTTATATTTCACTATATTTTCTAAATAATACCCAAGAATGCATTAAAATTTTAAAATGAAAAGAAATAAATTTATATTAAAATATGGTTTTCAAAAAATAGTGGACAAGCATGAGACAACTGAAATGGAAATCATGTCAGAAGAACCATGAGAAAACCCTAAGAAGATAGTGTTAGTTCAGTACCTAGGATCTTCATAACATAGTGAAATGTGGCTTAGAAACCATGACAACAATAATTCTCGTGCATGAGGAACTAGTAGGGGAAGCCCCTATAACCTAGTGGTCTCCAATCATCATAATAATTTAGTTAGTGTTGTAATAATGAATCCTTCTAGATGAAACTAGGATGAACCACTTCTGTATCATCTAGCGTACTAGTCCTAGTCTTCCCACCTAGGTACCTAGGGTTACCATTCAACTCTATTTCAATTGGTTGTGATATTTTATCAAGAAAACATAGATGAACACACAACTTTATTTATCCAAAAACCCATTTAACAACCCATCAACGATCTCCCTCCTTATGTGTATCCACCTTTTTATGTCACACTACAATGCATAAGCCTCAACACCAAACACATATGACAAATCACATATTAACACTAACATCACATTTCTCAAACATGGGGGAATGCCTCAAGAGGATTTTTCCACTTTCACAAACCATTCACAATGTTCCAAATGGGCCTCTTTATATTTCAAGGAATATTTTCATTTTATAGAAGCATAATAACCCCACACTTTCCAAAACCTTTTAGAAAGCCAATCAAAAAACCAAGGAACCATAATTTTATAAATTAGCTTAAAACCATTTTTAAAACAAATTAAAAATTTTAAAAAAGTAAAATTACCAATTAGCCTCAAATTCATACCAAAAACCATGTATTATTTGAAACTAACCAAAACATGGAAATTTCACCATTTTAAAATCACACATTAACCCATCTTCATTCAAGTCACCTTGAAAAATTATTATAAACACGCCACATATGTTTGGAAATCCTTATAACACTCCCAAAACCATTTATAAATCACCTTTTAATGATTAAGCCTTTACAACCAATTGAGAATTAAAATAGTATCACATTTTCAAATAAGGGAGAGAGTATATATCAATAAGAAAATCACACATTGGAAACTTAGATAAATTATGAAAAACAAATGCAGAACCATTTCTAACATTCAAATCCTTATTACATAGCTCATATATATACTACATAAAAATAAAACATATATTTAAAACAATGAAGAAATTATGGAATTAAAACTAAAGGGGTTAGGCATAGGGAACATACCTCAAACATACTACTCATTGATAAAGACCACCCGAACAGACCCTTCTCAATTAAACATACATGAATTTATACAGACATATAAATAACCTTAGATGCATTGCACATATTCCCTATGAAATGAGAGAATATTTACAATGAGAAAATTTATATATGCCTTACCTATGCATGTATATATAGGCATTCTTGATACCCACAGCTCGAAACCACATCAATGGGACCCGAACCCCACACCCAAAATAAATTTTCAATGACTCAAATATCTCAAAATCCATAATTACAATTGAACCAAAGAAATCGAATAAATAAAACATACTAGAGAACCATATAGAATTCACTTCCCTTGATGGAGGGGTCTAGAATTAGCCTTTATGAGACCTGACGAACCCTAAAAAATAAAAATAGATCAAAATAAAATCCCCCTTAATGATTTAGGGTGTAGCCAAACCCTACACACCACATGAAAGGAAATAAAACCACAAAATAGGGGAAGGGGAAGGGTGAAGTGGATCACTAAAGGGGACCAAAAACCAAAATAGTATAAGAGGTGGATCACCAGAGGGAGGGAGGTGGCGTATCAGAATGCCTCGACCATGGCAGGTTGCACGCAAGTCAGGAAGAGGGAGGAGGCTGTGCGAGGAAGGGGGAGCCACCAGTAGAGGATGAGGGGGTGTGTATTCTAGAGAAGGATGGCATGTCAGATGAGTAGAGGGCCGCCGGGTGGGGGGAGGCGATGGAGGAGGGTTGCACGTGCAGGGAGGAGAGGGGGGGGGGGGTGCGCCCTGAGGGAGAGGGGAAAGGGGGAGAGACCTAGGGGTTCAATAAAAAACTTAACTTTAATAGTAATAATAATAATAATATTCATAATAATAATAATTATGATATTCATATTTATAATAATTATAATATTCATAATAATAATTATTATAATATTCATAATAATAACAATAATATTATTTTTATTTTTATTATTAATATTACTTAACATTGTTTTAATTTTTTTATTTGATTCTTCCTGTTTTATGTAATTTTTCATTTAATTTTATTTATTTTAAAATATAGGGAAACCGAATGGTTACTTGGGCGAAGCCGCACGGTTCCCAAACCATGCTCTGCTTGCGCACCATATGCTTCTAATCCCAAAACACCCATTTCCAAATAAAAACTCAAAAATTCCAACCGGGACTCAACCCAAACCTCAAAAGAATACCAACATCCAATAAAATAATTGAATAAATAATTTTAAAATCCAAGGTGTTAAAATTCTCCCCACCACAAAAATTTTCTACCACCATAAAGTCACCCATCTAAATGAGGAATCAAACTCGAGTTTGAAACTGAATGAGGCCAAGGAAACCATGAACTTAGCGTGACCTTTCACTCTAATAGTCATAAATGATTTGTTATAAGATAAACTATAACAAGTAATACCATGAAGAAACATGTATGGTTCTCCCCACCACAATAACTCAACTAGCATGGCCAACATTGAGACTCTTAGCATGGTATAACTCTAGAAATACCAATATGAACCAAATAAAACCCCCCATCACCGACCAAAACTCCCATACATACTAACTCTCAAAAAAGGAACCACAAGATTAATGGTGGGTATATGTAACACCCCAAGCTTAAATGGAGGTTAATGTATCCTCAACTAAGGAAAAGCACAAGGTAAGGGTTAATTCTAAAATATCTTTACTCATCTGAGTTTGTTAATACATAAGTATCTACTAGGACCTCTTTATCATCTACATCCGTTTTTTCTTAAAAATGAATATCAAAACATTTTTATTGTAACATACCAAGTAATTAATGAATAATAGATATTTTTATCTATGTCTATTAATGATTAAGATAGTGTTTTAGAGGCTTAAAATGAAAATAAATCCAATCTTAAGCATGGAATACACTAATATTCTTAAAAGATTGTTTTACTGCCTTATGATGGAAAACCCTTTTTAAATCTATCTTTTGACAATTTTATAAACTATGTTTGTCAAAATAAACTTATTCTTTATGATTGGGACATCAAAATTTACTTTGTGTGAATTTTTGGTATTTTTCTGACAATGTTCATTTTTTTAATGAATAGTGAAAAATACTGCATTTTACATCAAAACTGCTTTTTAATCTAATTTATTTATAGGATTAGATTATATTTTGAATTGGTATTAATGTGTAATATGAACATATTTTTACCATTTAATCCAATGGGGGTCATTGGAATCAATTTCACTTTGAAATTGGACTTAAACTAGTGTCAATCTTTTGATACTTATTGTTTCATAAAAACACGCTATTTGCTCTGACAGCGGGAATTAATTATTAAATTAATTAATGTGACTTATATGTTTTTAATTTTGAAAAATAGACTTCATTTTTGAATTCTTAATATCAAATATAACTTAGGGTTAATTTTTGGTAATTTTCTGAAAAACATCAATTTTTGATGAATAGTGAAACCACTAAGTGGTACTTATAAAGACTGATTTTCTGTTTAAATTAAATTTTGCCATCATTGTGTTTTGAATTTCAAAAATCCGACATACATGGTTGTCATTAAGAAGTAAAATGTGGTTCAATGAGATTATAATAATTTTTGGTGAATAGTAACTTATTAAGTTCTTAATCGTGATTAGTTGTAATTAGTGTAGTTTAAGGTAAAAATAATGATTTAATAAGATAAAATGAGCTTGACACATGTCCTACCCTCATTGGTTGTGTCATGGCCGACCAAGAAAAGCCATGGGTCAACTAGGGGACCCCATGGATCCACTTTGGTTGGGAAATGAAATAAACAACTTTTTATTTAATGTAAAAGTAAAAATGACACAAACAGAATATGTTTTACGAAAACAATTTTTACATGGGGTTATAAAGATAAGATTTTTAATTATAAATAGTCATTGGAAATATAAAACGATTTCCTACATCATAGTATTTTTTTTATAATTTTTAGACATTAAATAAATTAAATTATTTATGACATAATAATGGTGCAGCGATGACATCATTATTTGACGATTTAAATAAAATGGAAAGATAATGTAAAATCTATGAACTAAACATGTCCAAAACCAATTGGATGAGTGGATTTCGAACCCTTATCACCTTATCCACGAATTATATCAATGTGGGAACTTTTAAAACCGAAAAACATTTTCAAATAAAGTAATATTTCTTTACTTTCCAAAAGTGCCCCTCCTCTCCTCTTATAAAAGGCCCCCACCTCTACCTCATTTCACACACTCCTCAAGCCTTTGTATCGGCCAAACCCTGCCCATTTAATCTATAAACATAAATCCCCTCATACTAGAGGATTCCCTTTGGGCATAATCCTTTCAAAGGAAGCCTTTAGGCTCAAATCAAAAGGAGTTACACTTTTAAAGGTAATTCATTCTCTCATGTTCATTTGTTTTATTTTGTTTCTCCAACCCCCTAAACACTTTTTATTTACTTCTTTTGTAACAACTCCAGTATTGTAAATATACTAGGATGTTTTTATAAGATTTATTTGAGCTACACTCTCACACAACTACATCAAATGGTTAAAGAACATACGGTTTTCGTGGATGGCGAAATTCTGCCTCCCGAAACGTTGATTGTTCAATACTCATTTAACACCTTCAAAGGTGGCCATTATGATGTCACTATTTTTATATATGATATATAATATGTTTATTGTTTCCTTAAGCTTATGTTTTTTTTTCATTTTGGGCATACCTTTATGGTTTCCATTATGGGTAAACACGATATCTTCATTTTAGGAAGTGCGGACTACCGCCCCTGAAAGTGATTTGATTCGTTAATACCATATGTGGGATGTGTAAAGGATAAAGTTAATGATATTATATATGTTATTATACTAGAATTATAATATACTCTTATATCATTATGATTCCATTCCAGAAAATACGAAATAGACATGGAAGTAGCGTTCATGCGTACGTACGGCTTACCGTCTCCATGAACGGTGTATTTCATTTCTTACCTCTAAATGTGATGTAATATTATAAATACATGTATATGATGAATATATATGATATATATGTTATCCAAATCATTAATATCATTCTGGATATAATGAACCTTTGACCAAATTAACAAATGTAATTGTAAGAAGTCTATTTTTGACTTAAGAACCAAATACCGACGAAATGAACACTATTAACTTAAATGATTACATGATGTTCATAACATGGTATAAAAGGAATAATGAACTTGAAAAAGGTTCATAAGAGAGTAGATATTAACTCAAGTTTATTATTCAGGAGATTAAAGAACGGTCGGGTCAAGTCGGATACGAGGTATGGGACTCCGTCTCAATCTCCTTTCATTGAGGCATATTTTATTTTATACACAACTTTCTTTTATACGGTGTATAAACCCCTTTGACTTTTACATTTATTAAAAAGGAATATTTTTTATACGAAGCGTTTACTAAAAGACAAAAGGGAATGTTTTTGTCGTACGTATGCGGCAACAACGACTTCTCCGCCGTCGTGACCGTTATTTGAGTTTCGGCTTCCTCTACAAGCCATACCTTTTTTTAAAGAAAAATAAATACCATGTTTTACTTTTCTTTTATTTTGTAATTGAAAATGGTTTTCATAATGTTTTTATTATATCAATGTGTTTTATTGATATCTTGTGATTCAAATGTGGAAATGTTATGTTTCCTTTATGTATGTTTTATGTGATACGATTATGTTATGGTTATTGGGCATTATTATGAAGGCGGGTGGTTCTGTGATAATCTAAGGGTGGGTGAGCCCGTTATAGCTCTCCAATGCATTGGGTAACGCGAAGGAGTGAAACGTTAAGGTTTCTCCAAAGAGATTTAGGGAATATACTGTGATGGGTATTCCAAACGTAACCAAGAGGGTTACTCCCTACGTAAGAATGTTATAAATGCCTCAAGTTACCTTTATGTCTTATGATTTCTATGATTTATTCATGACTTTATGAGGTATGTTAAAGTGCCTATGTTTTATGGGTAAAGTATGATTTCATTCTTATGTATATATGAACTCATGTTTCCTTTCCATATTTTTATAACCCATACTGAGCTTTTTATGCTCATCCCATGTTTTTTTGAAATGTTTTTCACAGGTCAAGGGAAAGTTACATGATATGATGATAGTTTCAAGGAAGTGTCAAGAAATAATACATGTTTTATTTTAAATGTGTTTCCATTGATGGAAATGAAGAATACTATCTTTATGTAACCACTTTGTTTATATGTGGAATGTAATGAATGTTTTATGATCTAATTCTCTAAAACTCTAAACCCAAAAAGATCCTCAATGTGTAATATTGTAATAACTAAAGATTAAGTAAGGTTTAAGGTTGTGGCCTTATAGTTGGTATCAGAGGTCGGTTTAGATAACTTTAGGAGTTATAATTCTATTAAATGATTATCCAAAAAAAATTCTTTGAAATGATATAGCATTTGAAGATTACCATGTTGCTTCATCTAAGACATGTTTTTTAAGAATGGTTTTTCATAGAGGAAACAGAACAGCTTTTCTGGGAAGGCATACAGATGGAAATGACCTTTCAAATCAGTATCCTGAGATGGTCAGAATCAGAACTAAATAGTTTGCTGCAGTGATGGCTCAGTTGAATCAGGTGAAAAATGTTTGTTGTGTTATTGATGATATTTTGGTGTTTTCTAAAAGTAAAGAGGAGCATGAAAGACATTTAAGGGTTATCTTGAAAAACTTAAAAGAAAAGAAACTGTATGGGAAATTCAGCAAGTGTGAGTTTTGGTTGCAACAAATTTCTTTCCTTGGTCACATTGTTTCTAAAGATGGAATAACTGTTGATCCTGCAAAAACAAAAGTTGTGGAAGAATGGCCAAGACCCACAAATGTAACCGAGATTCGTAGCTTCCTTGGTTTGGCGGGCTATTACCGAAGGTTTGTTAGAAATTTTTCACGGTTATCTAGTCCAATGACTAAGCTAACTCGGAAGGGTGTTAAGTTTATCTGGATAAAAGAATGTGATGATTGTTTTCAGGAATTGAAAAGAAGATTGGTGAATGCTCCAGTTTTGGCACTACCTTCCAGGAATGGTGAGTTTGTTATATATAGTGATGCTTCATTGAAAGGACTTGGTTTCTTCCTAATGCAGAATGATCGGGTAATTTCTTATGTTTCATGACAGTTGAAAACTCATGAGGTAAATTACCCTACACATGATTTGGAATTAGCTGCTGTTGTTTTTGCATTAAAAATTTGGAGGCATCATTTGTAAGGAGTAAAGTGTGAAATATATACCGATCACAAAATTTTAAAGTATATATTCACTCAGAAAGAGTTAAACATGAGACAGAGGAGATGGCTAGAATTAATCAAGGATTATGATTGTACAATTCATTACCATCCGGGAAAAGTAAATAAAGTGGCTGATTCTTTGAGTAGAAAAAGTAATGCTTCATTAACAATGTTGCGTTTGGAACGTGATCCTTTGGTTAAGGATTTGATGAAGTTTGGCATAGAAGTTGTTGTTGCAGGAAGTCCTTCTGTTTTGTTTCAGGTATCAGTGAGATCTTCTCTATCAGATAGAATCAAGCAAGCACAAAAGAAAGATAGTGAGTTGCAGAAAAAGTTAGAGCTGGTTCAGAAAGGTAAGTTGCATGAATTCAACATAGATAATGATTGTGTTTTGAGATTTGGGAAGAGATTTTGTGTGCCTTGTGATTCACAATTGAAGAGAGAGTTGTTATGTGAAGCTCATAGTTCTCCGTTTTCAGTTCATCCGGGCAGTACTAAGATGTATAGAGATCTGCGGGAGTATTACTGGTGGGATAGAATGAAAAGAGATATTGCTGATTTTACTGTGAAGTGTTTGACATTTCAACAGGTTAAAGCAGAGCGGCAGTTATCGAAAGGGATGCTTCAGCCTTTACCAGTGCCAGAGTGGAAATGAGAGAATATATCCATGGACTTTGTTGTTGGATTACCGAAGACATCTCGAGGTAATAATGCAATCTGGGTTATTGTTGATCGCTTGACCAAATCTGATCATTTCCATGCTATACGAGATACTTTCTCTCTTGATCAACCTTCCCGTTTGTATCTTAAAGAGATAGCCAGGTTACATGGAGTTCCTATATCCATTATATCGGATCGTGATCCCAGGTTTACTTCTAACTTTTGGAAAGGCCTTTAGAAGTCGTTGGGTACTGAATTAAATTTTAGTACAGCTTTTCATCCTCAAAAAAATGGGCAGTCAGAACGAACAATACAGACATTGGAGGATATGCTACGAGCTTGTTCTATGGATTATTAGGGTTGTTGGGACCAACATCTTTCTTTGGTTGAATTTTCATATAATAACAGTTTTCATTCCAGTATACAGATGGCACCATTTTAGGCATTATATAGGAAGCGGTGTCGAACTCCAGCTTTCTGGGATGAAGTGGGTGAAAGGAAGTTGATGGGACCAGAATTGGTAGAAGAGATGGCAGAAAAAGTTCAGCTGATTCAGAAACACATGAGAACAGCTCAGAGCAGGCAGAAGAGTTATGCGGATAACTGGAGGAAGGATCTATCTTTCGAGGTAGGTGATCATGTCTTTCTCAAGGTCTCTCCTTGGAAAAGTGTGATGAGATTTGGTAAGAAAGGAAAGTTGAGTCCAAGGTTCGTTGGACCATACGAAATTCTGGAGAGAGTTGGATCAGTTGCATACCGAGGGGCTTTACCTCCGAGTATATCTCAGGTACACAATGTTTTTCACGTTTCGATGTTGAGAAAGTATATGCCAGATCCATCTCATGTTTTGAGTCCAGAAGTAGTTCAGCTGGAAGAGAACCTATCTTATGAGGAACAACCGGTCCAGATTCTTGACCACAAGGAGCAAGTGTTACGGAATAAGGTGATTCACCAGGTAAAGGTTTTGTGGAAAAACCACATGATTGAAGAGGCAACACGGGAATCTGAAAATGCAATGAGGGATAAGTACCCCCATTTATTCGATAAGTAAATAAATTGTGGGGACGCAATTTTCTAAAGGGGGGAAGGATGTAACATCCCAAGTAAGTAATGAATAATACAAATTTTTATCTATGTCTATTAATGATTAAGATAGTGTTTTAGAGGCTTAAAATGAAAATAAATCCAATCTTAAGCATGGAATACACTAATATTCTTAAAAGATTGTTTTACTGCCTTATGATGGAAAACCCTTTTTAAATATATCTTTTTTCAATTTTATAAACTATGTTTGTCAAAATAAACTTATTATTTATGATTGGGACATCAAAATTTACTTTGTGTGAATTTTTGGTATTTTTCTGACAATGTTCATTTTTTAATGAATAGTGAAAAATACTGCATTTTACATCAAAACTGATTTTTAATCTAATTTATTTATATGATTAGATTATCTTTTGAATTGGTCTTAATGTGTAATATGAATATATTTTTACCATTTAATCCAATGGTGGTCATTGTAATCAATTTAAATTTGAAATTGGACATAAACTAGTGTCAATCTTTTGATACTTATTGTTTCATAAAAACACGCAATTTGCTCTGACAGCGGGAATTAATTATTAAATTAATTAATGTGAATTATATGTTTTGAATTTTGTAAAATAGAATTCATTTTTGAATTCGTAATATCAAATATAACTTAGGGTGATTTTTTGGTAATTTTCTAAAAAACATCAATTTTGATGAATAGTGAAACCACTAAGTGGTACTTATAAAGACTGATTTTCCGTTTAAATGAAATTTTTCCATCATTGTGTTTTGAATTTCAAAAATCCGACATACATGGTTGTCATTAAGAAGTAAAATGTGGTTCAATGAGATTATAATAATTTTTTGGTGAATAGTAACTTATTAAGTTCTTAATCGCGATTAGTGGCAATTAGTGTAATTTAAGGTAAAAATAATGCTTTAATAAAATAATATGAGCTTGACACATGCCCTACCCTCATTGGTTGTGTCATGGACGACCAAGAAAAGCCATGGGTCAACTTGGGGACCCCATGGATCCACTTTGGTTGGGAAATGACATAAACAACTTTTTATTTAATGTAAAAGTAATAATGACATAAACATAATATGTTTTACGAAAACAATTTTTACATGGGGTTATAAAGATCCGATTTTTGATTATAAATAGTCATTGGAAAGATACAAATATTTCCTACATCATAGTAGTTTTTTTATAATTTTTAGACATTAAATAAATTAAATTATTTTTGACATAATAATGATGCAGCGATGACATCATTATTTGACGATTTAAATAAAATGAAAAGATAATGTAAAATATATAAACTACACATGTCCAAAACCAATTGGATGAGTGGATTTCGAACACGTATCACCTTATCCACGAATTATATCAATGTGGGACCTTTTAAAACCGAAACACATTTTCAAATAAAGTAATATTTCTTTACTTTCCAAAAGTGCCCCTCCTCTCCTCTTATAAAAGGCCCCCACCTCTACCTCATTTCACACACTCCTCAAGCCTTTGGCTCGGCCAACCCCTGCCAATTTACTCTCTCCAAATCCCTCTCCTCATCCTAGAGGATTCCCTTTGGGCAGAATCCTTTCAAAGGAAGCCTTTAGGCTCAAATCAAAAGGAGTTACACTTTTAAAGGTAATTCATTCTCTCTTGTTCATTTGTTTTATTTTGTTTCTCCAACCCCCTAAACTCTTTTTATTTACTTCTTTTGTAACAAAACCAGTATCTTAAATATACTAGGATGTTTTTATAATATTTATTTGAGCTACACTCTCACACAACTACATCAAATGGTTAAAGAACATACGGTTTCTGTGGATGGCGAAATTCTGCCTCCCGAAACGATGATTGTTCAATACTCATTTAACACCTTCAAAGGTGGCCATTATGATGTAACTATTTTTATATATGATATATAATATGTTTATGTTTTCCTTAAGCTTCTGTTTTTTTTTCATTTTGGTCATACCTTTATGGTTTCCATTATGGGTAAACACGATATCTTCATTTTAGGAAGTGCAGACTACCGCCCCCTGAAAGTGATTTGATTCGTTAATACCATATGTGGGATGTGTAAAGGATAAAGTTAATGATATTATATATGTTATTATACTGGAATTATAATATACTCTTATATCATTATGATTCTATTCCAGAAAATACGAAATAGAAATGGAAGTAGCGTTCATGCGTACGTACGGCTTACCGTCTCCATGAACGGTGCATTTCATTTCTTACCTCTAAATGTGATGTAATATTATAAATACATGTATATGATGAATATATATGATATATATGTTATCCAAATCATTAATATCATTCTGGATATAATGAACCTTTGACCAAATTAACAACATGTAAGTGTAAGAAGTCTATTTTTGACTTAAGAACCAAATACCGACAAAATGAACACTATTAACTTAAATGATTACATGATCTTCATAACATGGTATAAAAGGAATAATGAACTTGAAAAAGGTTCATATGTAAGTGTAGATTAACTCAAGTTTATTATTCAGGAGATTAAAGAACGGTCGGTTCAAGTCGGATACGAGGTATTGGACTTCGTCTCAATCTCCTTTCATTGAGGAATATTTTATTTTATACACAACATTCTTTTATACGGTGTATAAAACCCTTTGACTTTTAAGTTTATTCAAAAGGAATCTTTTTTATACGAAGCATTTACTAAACAGCAAAAGGGAATGTTTTTGTCGTACGTATGCGGCGACAACGACTTCTCCGCCGTCATGACCGTTATTTGAGTTTCGGCTTCCTCTATAAGCCATACCTTTTTTTTAAAGAAAAATAAATACCATGTTTTACTTTTCTTTTATTTTGGTATTGAAAATGGTTTTCATAATGTTTTTATTATATCAATGTGTTTTATTGATATATTGTGATTCAAATGTGGAAATGTTATGTTTCCTTTATGTATGTTTTATGTGATACGATTATGTTATGGTTCTTGGGCATTATTATGAAGATGGGTGGTTCCGTGATAAACTAAGGGCGGGTGAGCCCGTTATAGCTCTCCAATGCATTGGGTAACACGAAGGAGTGAAACGTTAAGGTTTCTCCGAAGAAATTTAGGGAATATACTGTGATGGGTATTCCAAACGTAACCAAGAGGGTTACTCCCTACGTAAGAATGTTATGAATGCCTCAAGTTACCTTTATGTCTTATGATTTCTATGATTTATTCTTGATTTTATGAGGTATGTTAAGGTGCCTATGTTTTATGGGTAAAGTATGATTTCATTCTAATGAATATATGAACTCATATTTCCTTTCCATGTTTTTATAACCCATACTGTTCTTTTTATGCTCATCCCAAGTTTTTTTGAAATGTTTTTCACAGGTCAAGGGAAAGGTACATGATATGATGATAGTGTCAAGAAAGTGTCAAGAAATAATCCATGTTTTATTTTAAATGTGTTTCCATTGATGGGAATGAAGAATACTATCTTTATGTAACCACTTTGTTTATATGTGGAATGTAATGAAAGTTTTAAGATCTAATTCTCTAAAACTCTAAACCCGAAAAGATCCTCCATGTGTAATCTTGTAATAACTCAAGATTAAGTAAGGTTTAATGCTGGGGCCTTATATTTACTATTTACTAGACTCTGGGTTAATGTAATTTATACCCTTATTTGACCGTATATGTTTTGAAAGGAATCTTTCTATCAATTTCCAAAAAAGGTACGTTATAAACGTTTCGACAAAATTAAGGTAAGAATGTCTTTTTTTAACTTATACGGTGGGTGCGGTAATTTTCCACTGTTATAAAATTGTCAAAAATCCCCTTAAAATCTTATTAGAATATTTTCAAAAAAAAAATATTTATTTTATAATTATGTGACTTTTATATGAAATAAAAGAAAGAAAGAGATATTTCTCTCAAATAGTTTTGATTTCATCTATGTCAACATCCTTTGATGAATTTTATAGTTGTTTGAAATTGATTCGTTATAATAAAAATCTTCCATATTGTATTGAAGGTTGTGTGATATGTTTGACTGTGGATGTGTTATTTTTATACCATTCATGGTTTATGGATAAAGTATTTATATTTTGTAGGCTAGTTTTAATACGAATGTTTATGTTATGTTCAAACCTTCTAATATGAGGAATGCATTGGACTTAGTAAGTGATGGGTAGAGACCACTATATCTCCTCAATGAATCAGTAGGTCTCATGAGACAAACTAGTGCCTTGGCACAAGGACTTTAAAAAATCTTATTTTTAGTCTTGGAACAAGACCTTGACTATATGGTTATGAAGTCTAGCATTATGCATTCCATCATTATGAAAGTGGCTATAGATATTGCATGTTATTATTCGACTAGTAGAATATCCATGTGAATAATTAAATTGAATTATTTGATTTTATCTTTGACATATTATGCTGAAGTTTAAGTTTAAAAGGCATTAGTTTTAGTCTTATACATTGCCTTAAATATTTATGCTTATTTATGAAAGTTTCCACTATATTGTTATCCTTACTGAGCATCTAAGACCATCCCTTTCTATGTTTTAATTTAACCATGATATGAAGATGTATTTTATGGTTGAATTAAAAGGATAGGATAAGGATATAAGTGTGTCAAAAAGGGGACAAAATTTTGTTGATGTTTTTATTTCATGATTTAATGTAAAACTTATGAATGTATCTAGTACTTCCAAGGCTACTAAACTGATCTGTCTTTCGGGAAATGATTCCTTATATCATTCCAATGTTACGTAATAATGCAATGAATCTAGGTAAATGGGGTCAGGGAATTACAGTTGGGATCAGAGGAAGTTTAGTACAAAACCTGGAAGCTAGATTTAGAAAAACTCTGATTAAAGAACATTACCCTAATATAGATTTTGAGGAGTAGTATAGAAGAACTTCCTAGAATTTTGGTACTATAGAGATTTTATGAGTTTTCCAAGAAATACATCCCTGTCTGTATATGAGTAGGTAGAGGCAGCTCTAGCACAGATGTACCTAGGGGTAAAACCCAGAAACACCACTTTGATCTAGACTTGAACGAGAAACGGTGCCCGACAACGGGCCTTGCTGCACTCTTGGTTACGACACTCCCGGGGGATATGCTTAGGATAATTATCATTTTCTTTAAAATCCATTATAAATGGTTTATGAGAATATAATTTCTAAAAGAAAACATTTTTATGATTATGGATTATATCCATAAAATGTTCAATTTATGTTAACTGTTTTACAAGTTTGGAATTATGTATTGCAATTCATAAACTAATCTAGTTTATGCCATTGTTTAGAAATGGTTCCGAGTGGAAGTAATGGAAACCGTATCAACTCACGTAATCCTTTTTGGGAACGCCCTCCTACTCAAGATAATTATAGTGGAACTGGTGAAGCAACTGGTGCTGATTAACTTATCACCATACTGGGAAAACTCACTCAAGTTAGGAATAATAACCTTACCTGTATGGAGCAACCTGATCCACAATACGGAGGATCAATGTTAGACCACTTTATGAGAAAAAAATCACCAACATTAAATGGGATTAAAAATCCATTAGTAGTTGATCAATGGAAAAATTCATTAGATAAAATATTTCATGCTTTGGGGAGTAGTGAAAGGGAAAAAGTTGTCATAGCAGTTTATTACCTCACGGGCGATGCAGATCAATGGTAGCCATTAATACAAAACACAAAGGAAGTTTAAGAAGTATCGAAGATGTAATGGAGGGTGTTTAAATAGATTTTATTAGGAAAATACTTTCCTCATGACCATTGAGTGGATATGGAAAGACAATTTCTAAGTCCGAGGCAAAAGGAGTATGAGAATGTCGCAAAAGTATGAGGATTACTTTAAAAGGTTATAAAGGAAAGCAACATATTATATACGTAACCCAAGGAGTAATATTGATTTATTCTTTGATGGGTTAAATCAATTTCTCCATCAAGAATTAATATCACAATCCTTCTCATTGTATGAAGATATAGTCTCATGCGCTATCATAATAGAAAATAAATTCTCTAAGTCTTATGACTTTAAAGCAAAGAAAGAGAAAAATAGATCTATTGAACACTCTGGAAATGAAAATAAGGGGAAGAAGGGAAATGTTGAATATCCATCATGTGGTAAATGTGGGAAGAAACACCCTGATACTTTCCTAAATGGAATGGGAGTATGTTACAACTGTGGTGAAAATGGCCACGAAGCTCGTGATTGCAAGGGGAAGAAAGAGGTTTTCAATGTTGAATGCTACAATTTTAGAGAAAAAGGAGCATTATGAAAATGAATGTCCTAAGTTCCAAGGGAACATACCTTATAATAGGAAAAGGGAGAAATTCCATGCTTATACGATCACTACTGCTGAGGTTGAAGCTCCAAAAGACGTGGTGGTAGGTAATTTAATGGTTTCCTCAAGTTTAGCCAATTATTTATTTGATTCTGGATCATCTCATTGTTTCATATATTCCCAATCTGCTAAGAAAACTAGATATTTTCAATTTGACTTAACAAGGGATTTTTTAGTCAAAACACCTAAGGAAAGTATCATCGCAACAAAGTTTTGTGAATCAGTTCCTATTAGGCCATATAAATGTTCTTTATCTGCTGATCTCATCTCTATACCCATGATTGAATTTGATATAATCATTGTAATGGATTGGAATTCGAACCATGATGTGAAAATTTATTGTAAGAAGAAGGCGGTTACAATTATCGATGATGATAAAGAGTACCATGTCTTTAGAGTAGAAATGTCACCATCTAATTATTATCTACATCCACCCCCAGTAGCTCTACTAAATTCAATTATAGGGGAATAAGAGAATGAAATAACTGTGGGTGAGTAAAGGAATGTTCAAATAGATGACGTACATATTGTGCAAGAATATGATGATGTGTTTCTAGAGGATTTACTTGGACATCCTCCAGAACGAGAAAATGAGTTTTCCTTTGATTTAATTCCTAGTTTGAGGCCCATATCAAAGACTCCTTATAGAATGTCCACTATAGAATTAGTGGAACTAAAGAAAAGACTAGATGAATTAAGTAATAAAAGATTTATTCACTCTGGTGTTTCTCCATTGGGAGCCCCTATTCTTTTGGTTAAGAAGAAATATGGATCTATGATGTAGTGCATTTACTACAAGGAGATCAATGCTATAACAATAAAGAACAAGTATCCCCTACCCCGCATTGATGATTTATTTGACCAACTTCATGGAGCTCAATATTTTTCAAAGATTGACCTTTGATCTAGATATCATCAATTGTGTGTGAAGAAGGAAGAAATTTCGAAAACAAAATTTTGAACCAGGTACAGGCATTACGAGTTTATAGTAAAGCCTTTTGGATTGACTAATGCACCCTATGTCTTCATGGATCTAATGAATAGAGTTTTCAAAGAATATGTTAATAACTTTGTAGTGGTATTTATTAATGATATATTGGTATACTCAAAAGCTATGAAGATCATGAAAATCACTTGATCACTATTCTGAAAACCCTAAGAAGAAATGAATTATATGGAAAGTTTATCAAGTGTGAATTCTAGCTTCAAGAGATTTATTTTCTTGGTCATATTGTATCTAAGGATGAAATCTCTGTTGATCCTTCAAAGACCAAGGCAATCCATGAATGGCCAACATCGACGAGTATAACTGAGGTACGTAGTTTTATTGGTTTAGAAGGTTATTATTGATGTTTTGTCCAGAATTTTTCCCGGTTGGCTAACCCATTAACCAAGATCACACGTAAATGGGTTAATTTTTTTTTGGAAAAAAGAGTGTGAAGAATGTTTTTAAGAACTGAAGAGAAGAATAGTTAATGCTCCTATCTTGACTCTACCATCAGTCAATTATGGGTTTTTTATTTACAGTGATGCTTCAAAGAAAGGACTTGGTTGTGTCCTTATGCAGAATGATAGAGTTATTGATTATACATCATGATACTTAAAAATTCATGAACAAAACTATCCCACTCATGATCTTGAGTTAGTAGCTAAAATATTTGCTCTGAAAATATGGATTCATTATCTCTATGGTATAAAATGTGATGTTTATACTCATCACAAGAGTTTGAAGTATATTTTCTCACAAAAAGAACTCAACATGAGGCAAATGTGATGGCTTGAACTACTCAAGGATTATGATTTCACTATACACTAACACTTGGAAAAAACATTAGGTGGTGGATGCTTTGAGCAGAAATAATCATGGAGTTTTGAACAAGATGAGAGTTGAAGATGATCCTATATATGTGGATCTAGTAAATATGGATATGGGAATAAACATGGAAGGTGAAACATCAATGATTTTTCAAATGGTTTCCAAACCATCTTTACTAGAAAGGATAAACAGTTCTAAGAATAATGATGAGAAATTTCAAAAGAAAATTGATTCTGTGAACAATGGGAGATTGATCGACTTCGTATATAAAGATGGAATTTTGAAATTTGGTCAGAGAATTTGTGTTCCTGATATACATGATCTTAAAAGAAAATTGATGGATGATGCTCATAGATCCAATTTCTCTATACACCCTGGTAGCTCTAAGATTTATAGAGATTTGAAAGAAAATTTTTGGTGGGAAAACATGAAGAGGGAGATTACTGATTTTGTGTCGAGATATATGGTTTTCCAACAAGTGAAAGATTCAAGACAACATCCTAGAGGATTCATGAAACCTCTTCCCATACCTGAGTGGAAATGGGATGATATTATGAGGGACTTTGTCATGGGACTACCAAAGACTTCTACAAGAAATGATGAAATATGGGTCATTGTTGATCGTCTTACTAAGTCAGCACATTTTCTTGCTACATGAAAGTATTTACCACTTGAACATATGGAAAGACAATATATTAATTAATTTGTAAGACTTCATGGAGTACCCCTAACATTTGATTCTGATAATGATCCTCATTTTACATCAAGATTCTGGAAAATTCTTCAGAAGGCCCTGAATACTGAACTTCATTTGAGCACTTCCTATCACCCTCAAATTGATGGACAATTAGAATGGACTATTCAAACCTTATAAGACATGTTGAGATCCCTCTCACTTGACTTTCAAGGTATACGAGATCAATATTTACCTCTGGTTGAATTTTCCTATAACAATATCTTCCATTAAAATATACAGGTTTTTCCATATGAAGAGTTATATAGAAAGAGACGTTGCACACCAACTTGTTGGGATGATGTTGGTGAAAGAAAACTCATAGGCCCATAAATTGTTGAGGAAAAAATGGAAAAGTTGAAGGTTATCCAAACCCACATCAAAGCATCCCAATTTAGGCAGAAGAGCTATTCCAATAACCGAAGGAATGATTTGGAATTTTAGGTAGGAGATCATGTTTTCTTGAAGGTATCTCCATAGAAGGGAGTTATACGATTCAGTAAGAAGGGTAGATTAAGTCCTAGGTACATCAGAACTTTCGAAATTATAGAATGAATTGGGGATGTAGCTTACTATTTGGCAATGCCACCAAGTCTCTCTAGATTTCACGTTGTGTTCCATGTATCACTGTTGAGAAAACACATTCCTGACCCAACACATGTACTCACGTATAAGGAAATTGAAATGGAACATGATCTATCTTATTGTGAAGATCCTTTCAAGATTCTTGATACAGAGAAAAAATGTTGAGAAACCAGACGATTCATATGGTAATAGTTCTATGGAGAAACCATAATATATAAGTGGCAACATGGGAACCTGGGGAACATATGATGAAGAACCAACCAAATCTTTTTGTGCGGTAGTATTCTAGAAATTTCTAGGATGGAATTATTTGAAGGAGGGAAGAATGTAACACCCCAATATTCCATAGATGTTAACGTACCATCAACCAAGGAAAAGTACAAGGTAAGGGTTAATTCTATAATCTCCTTACTTATCTGAGGTTGTTCATACGCAAGTATCTATTGGGACCTCTTTATCATCCACATCTGTGTTTTCTTAAAAATGCATTTCAAAACATTTTTACTATTTACTAGACTATGGGTTAAATTAATTTATACCCTTATTTGACCTTATATTTTTTGAAAGGAATCTTTCCATCATTTTCCAAACTAGGTACTTTATAACCTTTTCGACAAAATTAAGGTAAGACTATCTTTTTTTACCTTATACGGTGGGTGTGACTATTTTCCACCGTTATAACTTCATCGAAGCTCCCCTTACAAGCTTATAAGAATACTTGAAAAAATAAATGTTTTCTTTTATAATTATGTGACTTTTAAATGATTTCAAAAAAAAATAGAAAGAGATATTTCTCTCAAATAGTTTTGATTTCATCTATGTCAACATCCTTTGATGGATTTTACACTTGTTTGAAATTGATTCATTATGATGCAAATCCTTCATATTGTATTGAAGGTTTTGTGATATGTTTGACTGTAGATGTGTTATTTTTATACCATTCATTGTTTATGGATAAAATATTGACATTTCATATGCTATTTTTAATACGCATGTTTGTGTTATGTTTAAACCTTTTCATACGAGGAATGAATTGTACTTAGTAAGTGATTGGTGGAGCCCACTATAGCTCCCAATGCATCAGTAGGTCTCATGAGAAAAAATAGTATCTTGGTACAAGGCCTTAACAAAATCTTATTTATATTCTTAGTATAAGGCCTTGACTATGTGGTTATGAAGTCAGAAATTATTCATTCCATCATTATGAAAGTGGCTATTGATATTGCATGTGATTATTCGACTAGTAGAATATCCCTGTGAATAAGTAAATGGAATTATTTGATTTTATATTTTTCATATTACGATGAAGTATAAGTTTAAAAGGCTTTTGTTTTAGTCTTATACATTTCCTTAAATGTTTATGCTTATTTATGAAAGTTTCCGCTATATTGTTATCCTTACTGAGCATCTGAGCTCACCCCTTTCTATGTTTTATTTTTCCCAGGATGTGAAAAAGTATTTTATGGTTGACCTACATGGATAGGCTAAAAATATAAGTGTGTTAAAAAGTGAAAAAAAATGTTGTTGATGTTTTTATTTCATGATGTAATGTAAAACTTATGAATGCATCTAGTACTTCCAAGGATACTAAACTGATTGGTCTTTCAGGACATGATTCCTTGTATCATGCCAATGTTATGTAATAATGTACTGAATCTGGGTAACTGGGGTTAGGGTGTTACAGTCTTCCGACCTCTTAAGAACTAACCAACTTAGTCCAATTTGTACAGAAACCCCTGACACATATAGAAAACCAAGGAAAGGACTCAAACTAAAAAGTGAACTAAACCATGTTTAATCATTTCCAAAAAAACACATGTATCTCTAAGACGAGTATGATGTAAAAAACAATCCACAAAAGGACTAACCACAAAAGTGATACAACCATTTAGAGACTCACATTTGAGGAGGCACAACCACTGGAATTATAAGAAAACAATATCACCATGCCTTTTATAAAATAATGGATCATTCAATGAACAAATACCCCAATGAGGAAATGAGAAATCTACGCCTATTACAACAAAACCAAACTTTCAAAAGTGAATAAAGCAGTAATAGAAAAGTTCAAACATTTCTCATTCCAACACTATAGAAAAAATCTAAAACAAGATCCCCCAAACTCAATGATTCCTGAATATGTGAAATGATTCACTCCAAGACCTATGGTTAGAGCTCTGATGTTTTGAAGCATATGATACCCTGTAGTCAGGAGATGATGATTAATAACTGGAAATTCCTTATTTAATAATAGAACTTTCTAAAACACTTCAAATTACCCAATCAAATATACTAAACAAATCATCTCTTTGTAAGTCAATATGAATGATACATTCTCCTATTTTTCGGCTAATTAAGGCAGGTAAAAAACAAAGGAGACCCAGGTGTTGTACAAAGTCAGTAAAGGATCTATCTCTACCACTCTATTAAAAGTTTGGGTTGAGTCACCAATGAGAACACTAATAGAAAAAATCATTTATAATTTCCTCAAGGACCCTAACCACCTCAGTTTTGACAAGTTATGACCACTAATGATGACCAACACCAATTACCAAAATTCACCTTCACCTAAACATGGAGGAAAGCAACCTAGAGTTCTACCATCCACTCCTCCCAAGGAATGTTTTGGGGCATACTAGAAAACAAGAGGCCCAAAGAGGAATAAAAACTCATCACAAACCAAAATCTTACACATCAGTCACACACCAAAACTTAAACTCAAATCACCATTTCAACACCATTATCAGCATGTAAAAACCAAAATCCAATTAAAATGTATATTAAACACAAATGGAAAACATTAAACTATTTCACAATTTTAAAAGCATTTAAATTACTTTTTTTGGAAGCCATTTTTTAGAAAACAAAAAAAAATGCCACCATTGGTACTCCATGAAATCTCACATATGTACATCCTTGTGCCAGATCAAACACCCAAACACACATACCACCAGCTATCCACTAACCACATGTGTACACTCATATATGTGATCATTCATATAAATACCAAGGGTAAATTCAAAACATTTCTCATTTATGAAATAGGTCATTCAACTTAAATCCCAAATTCTTAAACAACTTTTATATCGCAACCAAAAAAGTGTTTCAAAAATCCCAAATCAATTTCCAAAACAACTTCCATTTCCCCTTTTAAACCACACATCCCATTAAAAAAACATTTTGCATATCAAAAACCATTTTCTACTACAAAAACCACATTCCCTTTTAAAAACCCTTTTCGTTAAAAACAAATTTTATTTTTGAGGTCCACTCATGCCAACCAAAATGATGTCGAAACATAACTCACATCAAAATTTTATAAAATAAGGAACTAGTGAATATTACAACCCATCAAAATGGCTTAGAAAACCATGATATGAGTGTGTATCAACCATAGGATGTATCTTCAACCATGCTTTCAGGCTACACATGGGTAACTACTCCATACAATCCCATCACATAACACCGGCTCATCCCCATTGTCATCTATTATCTATACAAATCAAAAAAAATCCAAATCCCAGACTACCCTTGACAACTTGAGGCTTAGGATGGGAAATGGTTCATGAAATCCTGCCAGCACCTACCTCTCAAGTCCTGATAATCTGAATCTCCATGACACCTGACACCAAAAATAACAAGGGACTCCTATAATACCATTTTTCCATGAACCACCCTGGTCAACCATGAACTAGTTACCCATGATGGACCGCGAGGAGGCTCAAGGGAGTTACCAATCTCCACAGGCTAGAAATTAGTGCCAGAAATCAAAATAATACAGTTAAAACCAAAAATAAAAGACATATAAATAAATAAAAACTAGAAAAAATAAATTAACACAAATAGTTGAAATAAAATAAATTAGCATTGCCAAACATACTTCTAAGTGAACTCTTGGGTCACCCCCAAACACAACAACATGCCCACTGTAAGAGATAACCAAAAATAGAACCTAAAAATGATTTTATAAAGTAGTAATGAGAATTGATATGCTTAGTAGGAATTCCAAAGTACATTAATGACCTATGCCCTTATCTTAAAAAAAACCCAACCATTCTAGTTTGAAAATAAGACATAATAAAATAATATTTTTCATTATTTTTCAAATTCATGTCACAAGTTTAATTTTTTAAAAAGAAATTCTTTTCTACTACATTATAAGAATAAATCCCAAGCACAAATTAAATTTTTAAATGAAAAGAAATCAATTTATATTAAAATATAGTTTTCAAAAAATAGAGTACAAGCACGAAACAATTGAAATTGAAATCACGTCATAAGCACCATGGAAAAACACTAAGATGATAGTGTTAGTTTGGGATCTAGGATCCTTTTACCTTAGTAAAACATGTCATAGAAACCACGATAACCTGAATTATCATGCATGATCTACTAGTAGGTGACACCCCCATAACCTAGTGGCCCCCAATCATTATAATCATTTATTTAGTATTGTAATCGTCAATCCTGCTAGAAGAAACCGGGATGAAACACTTTCGTATTAGCTAGTGTACTGGTCATAGTCTTCCCACCTGGGTACCCAATGTTACCCATGTGATCTATTTCAATTGGTGGTGATATTTTATTAAGAAAACATCGATGAACACACCACTTTATTTATCCAAAAACTCATTTAACAACCCACCATTGATCTTCCTCCTTAAGTGCATCCCCATTTTTAAGTCACAAAACAACACCAAGGCCTCAACACCATGACCATATCACAAATAACATATTAAAAATTACATAACATTTTTCAAACTATGGGGAATACCTCAATAGGGGTTTCCACATTCACAAACCATTCTCAAAGTTCCAAACAAGCCTCGTTACTTTATAAGGAAAATTTTCATTTTAGAAAAGCACAATCACCCACACTATTTTCAAAACCTTTTAAAAACCCAATTAAACAACCAAGGCGCCATAATTTAAAAAATTATCTTGAAATCATTATTAAAAAAATCAAGCCTTTTATGAAATGAAAATAAACAATTAGCCTCAAATGTATACCAAAACCCTTACATTTTTTCTAACTAACCAGAACATGAAATTTTCCCCTTTTTATAATCACACACTAACCCATATTCATTAAAGTCACCTTGTAAAACTATTATACACACACCACATACATTTGGAAATACATATCACAGTACCAAAACCATTTCGGAATAAACATTTAAATATTTAACATCTAAAAGCAATTTATCATTAGAAATATATTACATTTTATAAACAAGGTTGAGAACATATATCAATAAAAAAAGAACATGTCGGAAACATAGATAAATTATGAAAAACAAATTCAACACCATTTCTAACATTAACAACCATATTTCATAGCTTATACATGTACTATATAAATATAGAACATATTTTAAAAACAATGAAGAAATTACGGAATTCAAACTAAAGGGGTTAGGCATAGGGAACCTACCTCAAACCTGCCTATCTTTGATGATGACCACCCAAACCGACCCTTCTCACTTACATGAACATGCATTAATATATATATATATATATATATATATATATATATATATATATATATCTATCTGTGTTGCAAATATTCACCAATCCAAGAGGAAATATTTAAAAATAGGGAATATATATATATATATACATATATATATATATATATATTTCCTTTAGAAATGGGGAGGACCTCATTGGTTTAAGGTTCAAACATTCCAATCAGTTTCTAATGGGTTTGTTTGTAGAACCGGAAACATACAATGATTCTATATCCATTTGGACCTACTTTGCAGCGGTAGGTGCTCATTAGTTGTGGACCAATGAGGCTTAAGAATTTTCATTGGTCGAGGGGATGGGAGGCAGGACTCATCACACCTTTTGGGGGGAATTATTGTCTACTCCAGGGCTCTCTTTATAGATTTAAGTTATGTTCGTGAATCCTTATTAAATTACCAAGTATAAGAATGAGATTTCCTTTAGAACTTGCAATCAATGATTGACATGTAGGAAATTTAGAGAATATTTTATATGTATTCGAGGTTCTTCATCGATAGATAATCATCTGTATTTGTTTAGAGATTCTTATTCAATGGTATCCTTCGACACATTATATAGAAATCTTTTGTTCATTATGATAACCATAATGGTTTTAAAGCCACTTAGCGGGGCACATGAAGTTTATTATCATTCATAAGGACATAGATTATTTCAGAGTTGGGATCGTACCCACAGATGGGATACCTACGTATCCTTGTTTACAAAATGAATCAGAACCCACGTAGTTCGAATAAGGGAGTATGATGTTTATGCATGATTGATGGCCCAAAGAAATATGTCATTATTACTTTTAAAATCTAAGCTCATGTGAGTCATGATCGTTGTGAGAAACAAGAGGTATTGGTAAAACCTAACAATTGTGCCACGAAAGATGAAATCATGAGAAATAATATGGGGCTTATGTATGTGTGACTCCCCAGATAGATGAATATTAGGGTTGGGATTTACTTCAGGGAAGAAACTCGGGAATAATGTCCATAAAGGTATACGTTGTTTTATGGAGATTTGGATACTCTAACTTGGGTATTACTCCTGAGGAATATGCCCAAATTAGGAGGGGACTTGGGGATTTTAATTCTAAGGAGGATGACCAAATCAAAAGAAATTAAGACGGGTTAAGAGAAATTATGACCGAGGCTTATTTCTGAGAAGGAGGCCAAGGTTAAGGGGAATTATGATTGGGTTTCATTCATGAAAAGGATGCCCAAATTAAGGAAACTGTCGATTATTCCTGAGAAGGAGGCCCAGGTTAAAGGTATTTGAAAACCAGGGCTTACTCCTAAGGAGGAGGCCCAGGTTAAGGGAATTTATAATTTGGGAATTTGGGGATTACTCCTAAGGAGGATGCCTAGATTTGGGAAATTATGACTGGGGCTTACTCCTAAGGAGGATGCCCAGATTTGAAAATTTGTGATTGGGACTTACTCTTAAGGAGGAGGCCCATGAATAGGGGACTTGGGGCTTAATCCGGAAAAGGAGGACCATATTTAGGAATTTGATATTGGGACTTACTCCTGAGAAGGAGGCCCGTGAATAGGGGGATTGGGGATTACTTTTAAGAAGGATGCCAAAATAAAGAGAACTTGGACTGGGGATTAATCCTGGAAAGGAGGCTCAGATTAAGGATCCTCTCACCTTAAAGGATGAGGTTTAATGAATTAAATCTCTCACCTTAGTAATATAAAGATATGTAAATCGCTATGTTTGAAGAGATATTCCACATAATTCCTTTCAGATAAGGAATCCAACAAGGGATCCATTCCAAAAGAAATGGATTTGAAGAGGGGTTTAAAGGCTGAATATTGAATAGGAGAGGTGGATAAGCATAAGAAAAGTAAAATAGGAAGGAGGGGAACCCAAAAAGAAGGAGGCGTGCAAGTCCTGTGTTGGCGTGCACGTACTGGTCATGTAGGTATACCTGTGCGACACATGAGTACCTACGCGACGGTCAACCCATGGAGTAATACTTGGGTGAGACTTGGCTCAAGCCCTTAGTACTATACCTAGAGGCTTCCCGAAGAGTGGCGCGCAAGTTGTGTTGAAGCGGTAAGGTGGCGTACAAGTGTCTTCATTTCCCTTAAGGGTTAAACACTTAGGCACATAGGTGTTGATGAATTTCAACACTTAGGCCTTTCCCCCCTCTCTTTATATCTTCTGTTCTAGGTAAGAAATTACCTTAAAAGTGTTTGGAAGCTTCAAGAATAGACTACGGCGCTGGGAGCTCAAATATGAGTTTCTGGAATTTTTCGTCCCCAAAATGGGGGACACACCAGGGGTATTTATAGGCTGATGAAGACCCTAAGCGAGAATTAAAGAGGGCGAGCAAGTCACCTACATGACCACCGGCGGCGCACAAGTATACTTGCACGACCATGATGAAACTTACGCGACCCAAGTGGGAAGTAATCCTTGTTCATTCCTATGTCGATTTTTGATGTTTCTTCAAAGGATGAATCACTTTGGACTAAGGTATTCCATTTTTTTAGTCATTTAGACTTTGTTATGAAAAGGAGAATAAAACAAATTCCCCCCTCAGAGATGGATCCAAAAGAAATGAGGATGTGACTTTGAGGAAAAAGGAGAAAACCAAGGAACTGCGGCGTGCAAGTGTTGAGTGCTCAGCTGGTGTCGCGCAAGGGTGATCCGCGTAGGCTTCGACGTGCAGAGGTGTGACCTTGCCTACATATATGCGGTCATTCCTCACGAAAAGCACCAAATATGAACTCTTTTGAGCTCTTGTCGCTCAAGTTGCCTTCGCCACGCAAGTTACTCAGTTTTCTGTTGCTTCCTTTTGTGTCGCGCCGCTGTAGAGGTATTTGGACTTGCGCGGTGATACCTACCCGTGATAACTTCCGCGACACAATTATACTTGGACACCAAGTTTGGGGCTTGAGCGACTTAATGCCTTAGAATTTTTTTTACTTTTCTTCACAAATTTTATGAAAAATCAACTTACTTAAGAGTTAATTATTCAACCTTTTTGCAGATTCAATGGCTCTTAGAAGAATCGGAACTGCTGATGAATTGGCTAGCAAACGAATTGATGACCTGATGATTGTTGTTGGCCATGGTTATTATACTGTCTACAATAGTAGTCTCCCAAATTTGGCTAAGTATTTGAAGAAGTATCTTTGTAACTTTCCAGAGAGCACCTACTTGCCTCTATATGGCCATGTTCATCTGCAAGACGTCAACATTCCAGAGGCAAAGAATTATCTTCCTAATTCTTGGTTACAGAATTACACCAATTTTTCCTCAACAAATATCTCAAGTGGAGGAGTTTTTGTAAATACTGGAACAATGAAGAAGGCCTATATAATGCATCATAGTCCTTATGCACCAGATGTGAAACCTCACAAGCCCGAGCTGCATCCACATTGTTATCCTTCAATCTTCTGAAATTATCATATGGATCAATCCAAAGGCTGGAAGAAGAGTTGGGACTTACGTCCTGGAGGAGGTGTGAAGAAAACATGGATGTGGGCATACTGCGTGCGACAAACCTGTGCAGAGTTTGTCGAAGATTTGAAAGGAGCTGCGATATATAAAGATGTTTGGGATGGGCAGACATATGCCTACAGAAATGATGATTTTGTGCCGGAAATAATCTGCCACTAGAGCACAGAAACCAATTATTTCCATATTAATCATGGAGAAGTAGGAATTAGTCTATGGGATGTCCACAATATCTTGGGGGATCTAATTCTATGCGATATGTATGATGAATTCATCTGCCCCCAAGGTGACTTGGAATGATTCAGAGAAGACCCCAGCTTTGGCTCGAGAATTATTGAAAATATTTTGCCAGCTCAAGAGTTCAAAGACCTCCTTAACTAATTCTAGAAAGGATATTCATCCAGAAGAGTGGATGAATATGTTTCTTACCAAGAAGAAGGAGAAGGAGCCGAAGGAGAAGGGGACGAAGGAAAAGGGGCCGAAGGAGAAGTGGCCCACTTGTACTCATCCTACTACCAACCCCAGAACAGAGAAGAGGGGTTTTCTTGGCACATTTTGGCCGACCTTGGAAGCAGGAGAATTTGAGAAGTGGGGATATGAAGTAAATCAGAGAATCCTAAAAAAAGACCCGTTTGGCGGGCTTCTTAGCCCTATAGCTCAGTGTTTATCTTCTGCCAGTTAGGGATTCAGAGGGAGGTGTGAGGCCAAGGACCTTCGTTGTGGCAGCCAAGTTGGCTGAGAAAAAAATGGTTTGGTTTACCACCCCCATTTTGGCGAAGATTCACCAAATCTTACTCCATGTTTTTTTTGGGTAAGTCTCCTTTGAGAATAGCGGGACTATTCCATGTTTTGTGGGAATGGATCACCACTCAATTCAGGACATATAA
Source organism: Viscum album (assembly GCA_963277665.1). Taxonomy (NCBI): domain Eukaryota; kingdom Viridiplantae; phylum Streptophyta; class Magnoliopsida; order Santalales; family Viscaceae; genus Viscum; species Viscum album. The sequence continues at coordinate 1,277,185,498 of OY728158.1, forward strand.
TGTACAAAACAGGGTACAAGTTCCTGGAAGTTCTTTCAGGCCATATGTGTAGGCATTTTTTGGAATTACTCCATTAGCCCTTAACCCCTATGATATAAAGGCGAGACTGAGAATGTATAAGGAATTCAATTTCTTTCCTTATGTAAATCCGCCAACTCGGCGGTTTGTTGATGATGGAACATTATGCTTGGAATGGGGGGCATATATGCTGGCCTGCAGAGATGGTGTATTGGCCACCAGGATTGACAGAGAGATTATATGCGAGGCCTATGCTCCATACAGATTTTCATGTCAATTAAAGTGTTTGCAGTAGACTGTTGTATCTCCCCCTATGCATGTCAGGTCAGAGCAACATCCTATGGTTGCCCCACAACTATGGCTGCTGACATCTATGTAGAAGACCGGGGTAGTGTTTGATCTACCAGTTGATAAAGTGACAAGTAACTTGACTACATGGTATTCTAAAATCTAGATAGCATCATACCCTGTAGGGGTGTTGAATCACCCGGTTTATTAGATGGGGAAAAGGAAAAGAACCGTAGAGAAAGAAACCCTTCATCTGGAAGGGGATTATTCTACATCACTCAGATATGATTCACCGGATTCCCAGGATTGGGATGACGAGGCACAACATAAGGTAAAGTGGCCTCATGCTCAATATAATCCTCCTGTCATAATCAAAAGACCCACTCCATCAACTCCTAGTGAGTGACTTCATTGGGGAAATTTAATCACCATTACTTTATAGATCGACATGTATTATTTTCTTATTCTCTATCTATAGTTTCATGAGCTGGGAAGAAGATGAAGTCCAAGATTGTAGGACCTTCCTCACAGCCTTCTGGTATACATACTGAATTTCTACGACCAGAGGCTGTCCAGACATGGTGGAGTTTATACTGCGGTGCTGAAACTTCCTGGCTGGATTTGTGCAAGGGGCTACACCTCCCTGGAATAAAGAATATTCTGGCTTCTACAGATATCTGTTACAAGGATAACCCCAATGAAGTGCAGGATTACATTAGAGATATGGAAATGATCATATATGCCACCAATGATTCCATTACTGTCACCAAGCGGGTGAAGGAAATGATAGATCGTGGCGCCACTGAGGGGATTGGTGGTTCTGGAGATGAGGAGTGGCACAATTACGTGGCTCCTAAAAATGTAAGTCTCTTTCCTTATTTTATTTGCAATTTTATTTCAGTCAAATATTTTTTACTCAAGGAAATTATTTTCTTCATCCTGCAGCTTGAAAATAAATGAACTGATGAGGTTCCTTCACCACAGTATAGCCCTGGTGGTACTGCCATTGGGGATAATGGATCTCCTCACGAGTCGGGTGAGATATCTCCAGGCCCGCAAGCCTTGGATGAGGAGTTGGACATGGATTTCCATTCTCCAATTCATGTACCTATAAAGGAGACTGTCGACAGTCCCAAAAAACCAAAGAGACAAAGGCATCGAAGGAAGAAGTCCACAACTAAATGCTTCATCAACAGTGGTAAGTCCTTCAGATAATCATGAGTCTTAAACCATGAAAAGATTACTCATACGATTTTTGGGATTGTAGGAGATTCTTCAATTTCCCCTCTGAGGGAGAGGACTGCCCCTCCTTTGAAGACCACAGAGGGTACTGGTGAACAATAACATGTTTAGGCTGACTTTGATGCTCCTAGAGAAGAGCCAATGTCTGTTCCTAGTATCCCTCCTGCTACTATTGAAAGAAGAGAAGAGTCTGCTTCTGGTAAGTTAACAATGCTTCATAAAATGTTGAATGAAACATCAACTGACTTCCATTTTGTGATACTTTAGGTTCAACCCCTGCACCATAGATTTTGGCAACCATTGCAACTGACGCCACTAATTTATCTGAAGAAGCTATCCAGGGTCAGAAACCACAAAATGAAGGTCACTAAGAAGACCTATCTAATACTCCCACTGGTGAGATTAACCCGGATTCTGAGATAAAATTGGATTAAATGATGGAACTTGGTGCATCTTTTGAAGATTTTTTAGATCATGTTAAATTACCATGTAATTTAGAAGATTATGGGCGTGAGTGTTATCCTTCATCCTGTTAAAAATAAATTCCTATTACATATCTGATCATGATCGGTTGAAATGTGTAGTTCTATCTGAGCAAGTTTCTAAGCTTCCAATGCCTGAAGGTGGTACAAAAAACCCTACTATTATAGAGACATTAGCTTAGGTGGAGCTGAACCTGGTAGAGCTTCCTGAAACTCATCCTAAAAATCCTATTGAAGTGAGGAAAGATGAGGAGGATCCTTCTCAAGTTGCTGATCTACTGTTGGGTAAGGGATAAAAATATTTGCGACTGTACTTAATTTGGATGACAACCAATTAACTTTTTTTATCCTTTGAAACTAACCAAAACTTTCAATTGATTAGGCAGGGCCATCAATTTCAGTGGCTAGATCTGGAGGTGAAGCTTCAGCCTCTGCCCCAATGGAAATAGAAAGTTAAGTAATACGGGTCAGGGGGGAAGGAGAAGTACAGGGAACTTCCCTAAGTGCATTAATCCCAGATTATATTCCCCAATGTGACAGTGATACTGAGTCAGACCCGAAAGTACAGAAGGTGCTCCAATTTTCACGATGCAAGGCATGACAGAACGTATGAAAGATCATATCTGAAGTGCCTTTAGAAGAGCTATCATCAAAGATTCCCTGAATGTCATCCCTGTTCTTCATGTTGGGACTTGGCGGTTTTGGATATCAAAAGATCCATGCCGCGGTAAAACTAGTCATCTTAAGAAGGGATCAAGAATAGAAGTACCATCAAGATTTGACCAGAGTAAGGCTGTTAGCCAATATCGGCGAATTTGAGGCTACGGTATCCTAAGCTGAGGCTGATCATTCTGCCAAGTTGAAGGAGCATAAGCATAAGATCAAGAGAAAGTTGTCCAACAGATACACCTTCAACGACAGTTAGATGAAATTACTGGGGAACTTGACCAACTGAACAATTCATTGGAAGGAGTTCAAACAAATGGTATGAAAGCCATTGTTGAAGCCAAGAAATCACTCCATCAAGTAGAAAAGAGTGAAGTTGGTTGAGTGCATGAGCTTCAAGTGGCTGCTGATGAATCTTGGGATTATGTAAATCAAATAAATATTTATGTTGATAGCCTTTTTTAATTCTTGGAAAAGAGAAGAGACTCCAGTCTGTGGATGTTCTTCTAAATTTTGTGCATCAAATGAAAAACACTTTCACCTTCAATCATTTGGGAATGATTTCTTTTACTACCTGCTTTAAATTTTTACCTAAGCCAATGGGCCTAGTAAGAATAGTTTGACTTTTTCTAGTATTATTATAAATAACCCTAAAAACTTTGAATCTTTTAATTTCTCAATATTACCTAAATCATACGAAATGTATGTTTAGTGAGCTAGGACTTGACTTTTGTTCAGAGTACCCTTGTCTTTTATGGGAAGTTTAAAGTCTTTCACGTCGAACATAAACAAGGATAATGTTTAAGGTAAAAATAGATTTGAACGAATGGATTAAAATTGACTCAATTCCTTGATAATTTTTCTGGAAACATATTACCACACTCAAGTATGAGGGAAAATATGTAAACTATGACTTACGAAATTTATAATCCGAAGGATGACATGAAAAAGGGATAAAAGGCATTAGAATAAGTAGTTCCCAAGAATGAAGTTACCATTATTTAACAAACCTGTTAGGGGGTTGAATTATACAGGGCCACCTAAGGGCATTGGATGCATAGTTAAATAATAGCATCTTTTGGCTGACAGGTCTGTTATGTAGACTACTTATTCAAGGCCGCCTAAGGGCACGTGCTGTATAATTAGACAAAATAACTCTTAGAAATTTACTTTTCTACTGCTAAAAAGCCAGTGGAAGTTTATGGAGATTCAAATTTTCCAAAGCATAGAGTTTGCTATATGGAGAGAGGTACTTGAATATGGAGAAGATATTTCCAATAAATATTTTCTAAGAACTGGATGAATGTCACTCCTATGAAGGTCTGACCCAAACATAGGGAAGTAAAATATAAACCATAGACTTGAATACTTTCAGATCATGAAATAGAGAGTATGGGACAAATATGTTAAGGATGGATATTTTTGTGGATCCCTACATATTGTCGTTAAGACAACTAAGGAAAAAAGAGGTTTTCTTCCCAATAATGAAGTTACCATTATTTAACAAACCCGTTAGGGGGTTGAATTATGTAGGGACACGTAAGGGCATTGGCTGCATAGTCAAATAATAGAATCTTTTGGCTGACAGGTCTGTTATGTAGACTACTTATGCAAGGCCGCCTAAGGGCACGTGCTGCATAGTCAAGCAAAAGAACTCTCGGGTTTCGGACATTTTGTGACCAGAAGTCGAGAAAAGGGTTATGGAGATATGAAAATATTTAAGGTTAGGAGTATGTCACATAAAAATGGGCACTGTTCAATGCATGTAAAGATACACAAACCAATGCTAACCATAATCATGTTGTGGCTAGGTCCTGAATTAAAATGTTGTACCTAACTACATATCCCATAAGGATGTGAATCAATCCATATGTAGTATTGAAATATAGTTTAACTTCATGTGGGACGAGAGTATGGGAAATCTTAGTTTAGGGTCATAGAGCTCGGACCATTATAAGGAGTACACATTGTGTTTTCATAGGGGGAATTTTCAGCCAGGGGACTGAAAGTGGAATTTGGGGTTAGGCCCAAAGACTTGTGGATGGATTCAAGGGATTCTTGAATGTTCCTATGTATCCCATAAGGATGGGAATCAATCCCATGTAGTTCTAGAAATACCCTTTGTACAGATTTGGTTCGTACATGCAAAGGGTCAAAGGGGACTTTAGTGCAATCATGGTTTGACCCAAGATAAAAGGTTCGGGAATTTCCATGTATGCATGTAGTCTTTGGAATATATAATGTTTGGAGATCAATGTAAATAATGATTCCCTATCAGGTGAAGGTATCAAAGAATGTTTTAGTTTATTGTCGTACAGGAAAAATGTGTTGTATAGTTTAACATCATATAACAAGGACAAAGGTGAACCAATGTGAAGAAATTGATTTTGGGTGTGGCTTCACGAATCAGCATCATATGAGATGGAGGTGAACCGATGTGAAGATTTTGGTTTTGGGATTGAACCTTGGGAGGTTGCCTACGTACCCAACCTAGAAGGCAAGGATCAAAGTCCGCGTAGTTCAATTGAAGAATGAATTAGCGATCAAGTTGTTCTTGGGGACAACGACCTAAAAAAATGGTGTTGGGAATTATGCATGATTAGCATCCTAGAGAAGGTGTTATGGTTTAAGTTTACTCTAAGATCACATGAGTCATACTCATTGTGAGAAACAAGAGGTAGCAACAACCTCAACTATGCACAGTTTAACGTCATGTAGGACGTATTAAGGGACTATGCAGTTTAAAGTCTTGTAGTGAGGACTATTGGTGCTGCATTGTTTAATGTCATGTAGCAGGGAAAAAATACAGTTTAAAGTCATGTAGGAATTATTAAGGTATTTATATACAGTTTAGCGTCATGTAGCTAGGACGATGGGGACAATACAGTTTAACGTCATGTTAGATGAAAGGGGGATTGTGCAGTTTAATGTCATGCAGTAAGGACAAAATAGGACACATTTTAACATCATGTTGGATGTATTAGGGAATTTTTCACAGTTTAACATCGTGTTGGATGATGGTACAAATTGTTTAAGGTCATATGCATAGACTGACGATGGTGTAGTTTAACGTCTTGCTGGAAATAAGGGACTATGCAGTTTAAAGTCTTGCAGCAAGGACCACACAGTTTAATGTCATGTTGGACAAAAGGGATGAAAATAGTTTAAGGTCATATGCATGGACCGTTACTGATGTATTTTGTGTTTATACAAAATACTTATTTAGAAATATGTAATTGGTTGGAGTAGTGATGAGTTCTCCATCCATTGAGATTAAAGAATAAGATCCATTGGAGTAGACCTTACGTATTGAATAAGGTCATTCCCATTTTGGTTCAAGCTTGGTAGGTTTCTTTCCTGGTAACATTGGAGTTCTGAGAACCACTACCAATTCTCCTTGAATGAATGAATGAAGATGATTTTTTTTGTTGAAAGCTCGTTCTATTCGATTCTGATAAACATCCAAGGGGTGCAGGGTGCACAATCTTTTCTCATCTAACCATTCCAATTCATCCAATTGATTTTGAAATTGTTCATCTATAGATCACTGATCACAAATGGCTACTATGAGTGAAGGTAATTGAACTTCAATGGGAAATAATACTTCTGTTCCATATACCAATGAATATGGAGTTGACCACGTTGTAGTGCGGGTGATGGTTTGATAAGCCCATAAAGCATGAAAGAGTTTGTCAGGCCATGATTTCTTATCTTTATCGACCATCTTTTGCAGTATTTTTGAAAGAGTCTTGTTGAAGGATTCTATCTGGCCATTGTCCGCTGCATGATACCGAGATGAATGGGTGGATTTGATGTTGTATTCTTGATACAACTTCCTTACCTCAGATGAACAGAAGTTGGTGCCATTGTCCGTCAATATGGTATGAGGGACACCAAATCTTGAAATGATGTTAGACTTGATGAAGCTAAAAATGATTTTAGAACTAACTTCTTTGAGAGGTATTGCCTCTACCCATTTGGAAAAGAAGTCAGTAGTAGTAAGAATATACTTAAACTGCTTGGCTGTAGCTAAAGGGTAATGTCCCACCACATCCATTCCCCATGTGGAAAATGGCCATGAGTATTTAGCTGTATGAAGCAACTCTGGGGCTTGATGAATGAAGTTGGAATTTACTTGGCATGAATGACACTTCTTTGTGAAATCAACACAATCTTGTATCATTTAAGGCCAAAAGTATCCAAGCCTTCGAATTTGATCAGACAGTCTATGTCCAGACTGATGGGAACCACAGACTCTTATATGCACTTAATTCATGACAACTATTGTCTCTTCACCATCAATGCATCTGAAGATAATTCTATCAAAACCATGCTTTTATAGAATTTTCTCTAGGTGATCTGGGCTGTCATAACGAGTAAAATTGACCACACATCTCCGGACTTGTTCTTTCCTGGCTCTATCAGGTGGAAGTGTTCCATTTTGAAGGTATTCCCTGATAGGTGTCATCCATCCAGTAGTATGACCATATGGTTTAGAGATAAGACTAATTTCATTGATTTCATTTGTTTTGGTTGGAACATAAGGTGAAATTGTACAATAGTGGGCAATACTGATGGTTGTCTCATCCCGATTTGGATATGCCAGAGCTGTGGCTATATTAGCTAGTGCATTAGCTTGAGCATTTTGTGATCTCATGACATAAGAAAATGTCGGTTCCATAGGAAATTATTCCATTAAATCTCTGACATCATCATATGAAGGGATCAGTTCTTCTTTTTTGATGGCATAATACCCATTGACTTGTTTGATTACCAGGTCTGAATCACCTTTCACCTTTAAGTGATTCACTTGTGTCTGAAGCGCCAACTCCAATCCTGCGATAAGAGCTTGGTATTCTGCTTCATTGTTGGTACCACCTTCCCACAATAAGAAGGAATAAGGTAACACTACCTTTTCTAGGGAAATGAGCACAATTGCTAACCCAACTTTGTTGAATTTAGAATCCTCCATTTTCTTCCCTGTTGGACTTCTGGAAGCACCATCAAAGTACATTTCCCATACATGAGGACTGTCTTGAATAGAAAAGACTTCCTCATCAGGGAGTTCAATATCTGAAGATGTATCTTCTACTAAAGGATGTTTAGAAAGGAAATCAGCTAGAGCTTGGACCTTTATTGCCTTTTGAGACACATACTGGATATCAAATTGCTGCAAAATAACTTCCCACCTTGCTAGACGTCCGTTAAGCATTGGACAGCTAAGGATAAATTTCAGCGGGTTATTACGAGATACCAATTAGACCCCATGATGTTTTAGGTAGTTTCTCAACTTCTGAAATGCAAAGATTAATACTATGAAGCACTTCTCAATACTTGAATATCTGGTTTCTGCTTCAAGCATAGTCCGAATGAGATAGTAGAGGCTGTTTTCATTCCCAACATCATTCTTCTGAGAAACAAAGGCACCCAATGATCTTTCTAAAGCTGTCACATAGAGTATAAGTGGTCTTCCTTCAACAGGTGGCATTAATACCGGTGGACTCAGGAGATATTTCTTAAGAATATCGAATGCTTCTTGAAATTCTTCAGTCCACTGGTAAATAACTCCATTCCTCATCAATTTAGTGAAGGGTAAAATTTTTCCTGCCAAATTGGCGATGAAACACCGAATATAGGCTAAGTGTCCTTGAAGTCCTCTCAATTATTTCAAAATTTTTAGGAGGTGAAATACCAAAGATTGACTTTGTCTTTTTAGGATCGACTTCGAGACCATAATGGCGTATAAAAAAGATGAGAAATTTTCCCGAAGTTACCCCAAAAGCACATTTTAAGGGGTTCATCTTCAAATTGTGTTGTCGAAGATTGTGGAATATGACTTCCAAATCAGACAAGTGATTAGAATGTTGCCTGGATTTAACCACAAAATCATCCACATAACATTCAACAAACATCCCTAAAAAGTGTTTGATGATACGATGCATAGCACACTGATATGTTGCGCCTGCACTCTTTAGGACAAAAGGCATTACCCAATAGAAAAAACACCATGAGGGGCTCTGAAGGCTGTATATTTTTCATCTTCTAGAGCCATTAATATTTGATTATACCCAAAATATCCATCCAGGAAGTAAAGTGCTTCATAGCCAGCTGTTGCATCAATTAAGAGTTCTGTGATCAGAACTGGAAAATCATCCTTAGGACAATGCTGATTAAGATCTATGAAATCAATGAAAACTCTAATTTGTCCATTATTGTTTTTCACAGGGACAATATTATCCAACCATTTTGGATATTGAACTTCTCTAACAAATTTAGATTTTATAAGCTGGGTGTGTTCTTCTTGCGGCTTGCTTGAATCCTTGATGTTCTTATGGAAAACACAAACGATGATTAGCAACATTAGGATCAAGGCCTGGAATTTCTGTATAGTTCCAAACAAATATATGTCGATTTTTCTTTAAAAATAAAACATACATCTCTAGATCTCCAAGAGTCATGGCCGCACTAATTAAAGTGGGGTGTGGATCTTCTTTTGTACCCAGATTTATTTCTCTGAGTTCGTCCATAGTGGTAGAGATACCCTCTTCAAATGATGGAGGAGAATCTCTGAGATCTTCCTCTTCTTCTTCAACATGTGTTATTTCTTTTGTTTCTACTTGAATAGTAGATGATGAAGTAGAATTTCCATGATCAGAAGTGATGTTAAAATTTGAACATCTTAAAGAGGAAGCTTCCATTTCTGACCCGATTGACGATAAAGGGTCTTCCTTAGGTAATAAAGAGGAGACGATGGATTGAGAATCGACATCATCATTCACCTATGACATTTATATAACTTATTCTGGCTTGGTTGGCAAAGTATAGACTTTCTGGATTTCAGCAGATGAAATGAAGACATCTCCATTTGAGTTTTCATCATTGCTTGGTGAATCACCAACTTTTCCCATGTTGTCTGGCTTGATTGCCGTAATTGACATTATAAAAGTTTCCATAAGAGTATTTTGATTTGGTTCTATCTTGTCAATTTTACTGATAGGAAACACATAATCTGTACTCACATGTGTAAATTGATTTACTGGAATCTTTTCCAAACCAAATGGAGCATTAACCTTGGTAACCTCCCTTGCTGTGGATTTCTCCTTACCCTTCGCGTGATAGAATTACGCCTCAATTTATTGAGATTCACATCTCTTGAATGGGGATTTATCACCATACAATGTCCCAATTTGACCATCGAAACAATATTTGAGACATTGATAGTATGATGAAGGGATAGCTTCATGTTGATGTAGCCAAGGTCTTCCAAGAAAAATATTGAAGGCTGTATCGTGATCAACAACCATGAAATCTGAATTGGATATAAGGTATCAAAACTGAGTTCTGAGGGTAATCTCGCATAGTGGTTCATGTTCATTTTTATCATACCCTTGAAACATCAATGTAGAAGGAGATAAATCATATTCTGTGAGGCCCAATCGATGAAGTGTACGAATGGGGATGAGGTTTACTCATGAACCATTACCAATGAAAGCTCTTCGTATGTCTACACCATTGACCTTTCTAGATAAGTACATAGGTATAATATGTCCATGAACGAAATCATCTTCATCTTCATCAGTAAAAGATATCACTGCATGGAATTCTACAGGATTATTCTCTACATGGTAGACTTTAGCAGCAAAAATTTTAGTTTCAAACTCTTGAGGGCTTGACAAAGCCTCAATGAGTGCCTCCTGAAGATCCTTTGATAGATTCAAGGTGTCCAGAAGTGATAAATTGTCCAGTACTTGGGCCAGGTGTTTCAATACATCATACTTTTGATCTAAAGGTCTGCATTTCCCAACAAGAACATGTGCTTTAGAAGGTGCCTTAGAAGTTGATGCTTTGGATGTAGATGCTTCCTGTATCGGGGTAGGAGATGGAAATACTCCTGGCTTTGGAAGATTAAACTGATTAGGTCTATTTAAATGTTGAGGGGAAGAAGATGGAACCTTCAACCGATCCTATAGAATGACTGTTCCTGGACTGAATCTGCTATTGGCGGAAGAATTTGATTGTTCTTGTTGAGCCCGCTGAAGGGCTCTGCCATGAGTTTCTACTGCATACATAGTTCTGGCAGGGGTAGAATTGGAATATTGGCTTCTGGGATATCCACATCGTCCTCTGCATCCCAGACCTATGGAACTCCCTCTGATTACTCTGTTTGATACAGGGAACTCAGGCTCATCAAAATCGAAACTACGACTGGCATAAGGATATATTAAGTGAATTATGTTAACAGAACCAAAGATCAACTCTTCGTCTGATGAAGACTCTGCCGGATTAGCCAATTTAGGCTGTTCCGTTTGGTGGGACGGTTCCCGTGGCTTCGAATTAGATGACATAAAATCTACCAGAGTCAAAGACAACTTGGGATTTGACACTATCTCATCATCTTCTGATTGTTCATCTTTCTTTGAATTATGCTGTTTCTTTGAGGATTTTCCCTCTGATGAAGAGGGTTTTGCTGTGGCATTCATAGTAGAAGACACAATTGTTTTATTAAATTGCGTTCGCAAAATGGCATGAGTTCGATTGATCATTTTTCTAACCATCCAATCATCATATTTCTGTGCATTTTTTCTTTTGAATTCTTGCCACTCACCTTCTTCCTCTGTATTTGTAGCAGTTACACATGCTACCTGAGATGAATAACCTTTCAATTTGACTTGTCCTGAGTCGACCAATTTTTTTGGAGGTCCTTGAAGACAAAACACTCCTGAATGGGATGCCCCAACATCTGATGAAATGGGAAATAGTTGGGACGGTCTTCATCACCTTCCTTGTTCTGCCTTTTGGGGCTTGGAAATTGAACCAAATTATTTTCCAGAGCCCAAATGAAGTAACCAAGAACTTGTTCATTTAAGAAAGAGTAAACATTGCTTTTCAGATCCTCAAATTGTTTCTGTCTTTGATCTCTTTGACCATATTGACGAAATGGACTCTATTGCTGACGCTTAGGAGGTGGAGCCCTTCAGGAAGATGAAAGTTTTGAAGTAGAAGTAGGTACAAGTGCTTGTTTAAGCATAAATATAGTAGTCTCTACTCTACCCATTCTCCTTCCTAGAGATGATGTAATTACACAAGTTTTATCCTTAGTCTTCGTAAGAGAATCTTCAATATGTTGAGCGATTGAAGTAAGGTCTCGAAACCCTCCTGTGTATTTCACAGGGATCAACGGCGTGCACAATTCATCACACAAATTTGCCACACAGATTGGAAAAAATTCCTCTTGAGGGAGTTCTAAGCTTAGGAAATATGTTAATCCATTCCAGTGAGCAATGAAATCTAAAACTCTTTCATTTTCCCTTTTCTTACAATTTGTAATATCAAAAACTGTTGTATTTGAAAAAGTTGAGTTGAACTGAAGAATAAATCATTGACGGAGATCTTTCTATCTGGTAATTGACCCGGATTGCAAGCTTGTGTACCAAACAAAAGCAGGTCCTTGTAATGACTGTACAGAACACCTAAGCTTAACTGCTTCCAGTTGATGAGGGGTTCCCATCATAGGATCGCAACGAGAAAAAAATGTGTTTAGTGTTACTCTAGATCTCCTGAACCATTAAAGATTGGGAATGTGGTACTTGAAAAATATGATTGGGGAGGAATTTAATCAACCCATTCAGGGTAAGCTCTCTTTTTTGGTTGAATTTGAGCATGCTTTCCCTCCATAGATTCCAACCGAGCTTTAAATGACTTAATAGTAGTTATTAACTGTTTGAGAAACATCCGGTTGAGCTTGGACCTGAGCAGGTGCAATGACTGGAGCTTGGATAGATGTGGTGGCTGGTACTGCAACTGATGGTAGAACCACCGATTGTTGTTGCGTATGACCCGTAGGATTAGACCTGTGAGGGAATACTGATAAAGGAGAATATTCTTGATCCATTTCAATAACCACAACAGATTCTCTTAGCTGACTGACTCCAGCACGCTTAGTAGGAAGACTACCTTGAAGTAGTTCTGCATTCATCATCTTTAATTCCTTCATTTCTTCCAACTATTATGCAAATATTTTCTCTAGTGAGAGCGGTTGGCCTTATCCAGAGGAAGGGTATGTAACGTGATTCTTTCCTTTCCCCTTGTTAGATCCATTTCGGAGAGGGGGAAGTGGGTTACTTGAAGGAACACCCAGATTCTGGGCAAGCCTTTGATTTTGTGTATGCACACCTTCTTCATTTGTGTCTGTGCGCACAACTTCTTGAGCAGGAACCTCTTCATCTGATCCCTATGAGTGAGCCTCATATGGTGGATAAGCAACAACAGCATTGATGACATTAATTGATGCATAATGCATTGCTTCCCTTCTATTGGCATTTCTGCGATATTTTTTTCATCTATGTCCCTGATGAGACATTGCCTTTTGTCGATTTGATCCCTCAGGAACTTTTTGATGAACCGTAATTTAGAGGGAATCTCCTGATAATTCATCTCTTCATTCCTCTTTTGGATTCTTCCCTGATCAAGAGAAGACTGAATTTCTCTGAGGAAGAGATTGATGATTTGAAAAAGTCCCCAGTCCGGTGGACTGGGGCTGTTCCTGCTCAACTCCTCGAATCCTATTTGTTGATTTTAAGGGTTGGGTTAAAAGAGTCCCTAGTCTGGAAGCCTGGGGTGGTTCTTGACAAGCTAGATCTAAGAATTCCTTAAAATCTCTCTTGATATTGTGGAATTTAGTTCGGAAATTGGCCGGATGCATCAACCTGCAACCACTTTTATCACCCGGCTCAAAATCCCGCTGGATGATTTCTGACACTTCCGTCACTTGATGATGTGCTTGCTACAAACGAGAGGCCTGTTCAATATTATCATTTGATTGATGCAGGATTAATTCAACAACTTGTTCTCTGTATGCTTGATTTTGAGAAGACCTAGTTGAGGCCTATTCTTGGGTGAGCCTTTGATTACAAACAAATCCAATTGACTGTGACCGGCCATGGGTAATAACATTGCATGAGACCATTTTCGGCGGGCTTTGCTGATTGGAGAGTACAGTGAAATGTAATTCTCCATGAACACCCCATCCCCTGATATAAATACCAGATGGGGCATTGGAAATTTATTGGCGCAATCTTCTTAGTGCACCAAGGCATGAACGTTGAAGGGCTCTCTGCTGCTTTTCAGCCTTCCGATATTGAGAAACTGAGAGAGAGAGGCCAAATCAATTTGGCATTGTAACCCTTTTATTATCTTGACATGATTTTCATATTCATCATAAGATAATATTTTCTTTTTCAACTGACAAAGAGTTTTCCATATGTTGAGACGAATATCATGAATTCCATATTCCGCCAACATCTCTAGAATGTCATACTGAGAGTCATCCAAAGGCCAAAACATGACTGGAACTTCACCTTTTTTCAGTTGTTTTCTCATGTTCAGTACTTCCTCTTTATCATTAAATGAATATTATTCTACCTGATTAGACTAGATCTGGTGCTTACTTGTTGCTTCATCAGATTCAACAATATTGGTAGAGAATTCCCTGATCAAACTAGATGATGAATGACCTAGGGGTGGTTCGGAGAATGACCTACACCCTAGACTATCTTTTGATTGAGAATGTATTTCACCTACTAGTGGTAAGGCTTCAGACATGACTGGACTCACATTTTCACGTGCCTCAAGATAAGAGGGCTTTCTCTTCACTAAATTTTCCATTGGAGGGAAATGTGAATTATTAATGCAGAGAGGACTTTCGCAGCTAAATTAATCATCATGGGGAGGACCTCCATGGTGGGTTACAACAAAAGATGAAACATTTTGCTCCTTGGTCTTCTGGCCAAACAGAGGGTTCTTGTAGATCTCATCTGAAGATGAAACTTCGAGATCAACTGAATTTTCATGAACCAAGCCTTCATGAGGAAGTGTCTAATGAAGAACTTCAGAATTAAAGTTACCACTATTGGGAAATGAGGGAGTAACATCTTGAATTCCAACAGATAATTGTCTGAGTGCATCAAGAACTACAGCATTGAGCAAGACCTTATTACAAATTGGCTCCTGATTTATTGACTGTGTTGGGAAGGTATTCTTCTTAGATGCCTTCTTAATAAACTTAGGAACCACTTGTTGATGAAAGTGGTCATTATGGGAAGATGTATGTGCCTGATCAAGAGAAATGATCAGGTTAGGCTGATTATCTCCACACAAATCAGGTGTATGTACCTGACTTGGTTATCCGTATGATATGGGGGAGTATGCCCCACAACCCTCTTGGACTGGAACGGAGGTGTGTGTCTGCTCCGGGGTGACATGCTGATGAGTCACTCCGCTGATAGGGATAGATTTATGGGTCTTTCACTGAGATGATGTTGAAGCTGTTATAATATCCTGGCAAGCATCCAGAATATGAGCAGAGATTTTCTTATTCTCTTTCACAATTGACAGAATGTTGTTGGTGACTTCATCTTCCGGAACGGGGACATATGTCCATTCTGTGCTTGGATTAGGAGTGCATTTCTTCTCCTGTACTCCTTTTCCTGACAGTGAATTCTAACAGTACTCAAGTGTGGTGGCAAAGAGTTGATTCTGCCTCCTGTTTGTCACCGGAGCTTTCTTACTGACTTCTCCGAGTGCTACCAAACGAGACTATTGGTAGGCTTGATCAATACTAGCAGGTGTATGTGCCTTCTGATTGCACTCCGCTGAATGTGGTTGATGAACTTCCTTCAATACTGATAGATGAGGCTGCTGGCAGGATTGATGAGTGTAAGCAGGTGTATGTGCCTGTTTAGCAGTTGTCAACACATTGGGTTGGCGGGCTTCATCGTATGTAGTCAGATGGGTCTGCTGACTAGCTGATGATTTATAAACAGGTGAATGTTCCTATCTATAGTACTCTGCTGAAATTTCCTTGAGGGATTGGTGTGCTTCTACCAGATGAGTTTTCTGGACAGTAGAATTAAAATGGATGGGTGTGTGTGCCCGCTCGTTGCTTGCCACCAAGTTAGGTTGGTGGACTTCTCTAGAAATGGCAGAGATAAAAACCTGCTCACTGTTGACCGGATTTTGCCTATGGAGGTTCGTCTTGCCTACTCGGGTTTGAGGAACCTGAGCTGAACGCCTGGAGACGATACCCTCATCATGTTGGGGGTGCACTGCCGCACAAGTCTGGCGGTGATTTTTGATGGGAGTCCTCGGGAAGGACTCCTGCCTCATTGAATTAAGGCTGGACCTTCTCATTAACCTCCCCAGAATATGGGAGGGAATGGTGATTGTGTTCGGAGGATAATGACCCCAGACAGTTGGAGATGGTGGTTGGCACCACCTGCTTCTTGATTGCTGGTCATCGCTGTCCAGATGACCAGGGTGAATTATTGACTTGGAGGGCTTGTCGAGCGGCCTCTAGAGTCGGAATATTACCATATTGACGGTACTCCTTAACTAGTGAATTTGATACCCAGCGTTGAAGATGCTGAGTAGGTGATGTCTTCCTCAGAGCGGACGACGATCTAGCAGGGGTAGCAGTAGAGGCATTCACAACAGAGGTATTCACAGGTGTGAACTTAAGAGAAGCCATTTCTGTAACGTAAAAGATCTTGGAAAAGAGTGCCTATTTGATATAACAGACATAATCAAGATAAGTTCATCCACTACATCTTTTGGATGAGCACATATGTTATTGATTATTTTGTTGGCCCTCTCATTGAGTCTAAATAGGGGCTTAAAAAATAATTAAAACATCATTTTAACTTGGTTAAGGATTCACGTCGGGTTCACCATTTTTTGTTTCCATTAGAAATGGGGACAACCTCATTTTTTTAAGGTTCAAACATTCCAATCGGTTTCTAACGTGTTTGTTCATAGAACCGGAAACATCCAATGATTCTATATCCATTTGGACCTACTTTCCAAAGTTAGGTGCTCATTATTTGTGGACTGATGAGGCTTAAGAATTTGCATTGGTCGAGAGGATGGGAGGTCGGACTCATCACACCTTTTTAGGGGGAATTATTGTCTACTCCGGGACTCTCTTTATAGATTTAAGTTATGTTCATGAATCCTTATTAAATTACCAAGTATAAGAATGATCTATCCTTTATAACTTGGAATCAATGATTGATATGTAGAAAATTTAGAGAATATTTTATATGTATTGATGGTTCTTCATCAATAGAGAATAATATATATATTTTTAGAGATTATTAGTTAATGGTATCCTTAGACACATTATATAGAAATATCTTGGTCATTATGATAACCATACTGGTTTTAAATCCACTCAGTGGGGCACTTGAAGTTTATTATCATTCATAAGGACATAGATTATTTCAGAGTTGGGATCGTACCTGCAGATGGGCTACCTACGTATCCTTGTTTAGAAAAGGAATCAGAACCCACATAGTTTTATTAAGGGAGTATGATGTTTATGCATGATTGATGACCCAAAGAAAGATGTCATAATTAATTTTACACTCTAAGCTCATGTAAGTCATGCTCGGTGTGAGAAAAAAGTGGTATTGGTAAAACCTGACAATTGTTCCATGAAAGATGCAATCATGAGAAATAATGTGGTGCTTATGTATGTGTGACTGCCCAGATAGATGAAGATTAGGTTTGGGTTTTACTTTAGGAAAGAAACCCAAGAACAAGGTCCATAAAGGTATATGTTCTTTTATGGATATTTGGATACTCTTACTTGGGGCTTACTCCTAAAGAAGATGCCCAAATTAGGAGGGGACTTAGGGATTTTACTCCTAAGGAGGATGCCCAAATCAAAATAAATTAAGACTGGTTAAGATAAATTATGACCGAGGCTTATTCCTGAGAAGGAGGCCCAGGTTAAGGGGAATTATGATTGGATTTTATTCCTAAAAAGGATGCCCAAATTATGGGAACTGGGGATTATTCTTGAGAAGGAGGCCCAGATTAGGGGACTTGAGAACTAGGGCTTATTCTTGATAAGGAGGCCAACGTTAAAGGGATTTGAAAACTGGGGCTTACTCCTAAGGAGGAGGCCCAGGTTAAGGGAATTTAGAATTTGGGAACTTGGGGCTTACTCCTATGTAGGATGCCCAGATTTGGGAAATTATGACTGGGGCTTACTCCTAAGGAGGATGCCCAGATTTGGAATTTTGTGATTGTGACTTACTCCTAAGGAGGAGGCCAATGAATAGGGGACTTGGGGCTTAATCCAGAAATGGAGGCCCATATTTAGGAATTCGAGATTGGGACTTACTCATGAGAAGGAGGCCCGTGAATAGGGGGATTGGGGCTTACTTCTAAGGAGGATGCCCAAATTAAGAGAACTTGGACTGGGGATTACTCCTGGAAAGGAGGCCCAGATTAAGGATCCTCTCATCTTAAAGGATGAGGTTGAATGAATAAAATATCTCACCTTAGTAATATAAAGATATGTAAATCACTAGGTTTTAAGAGATGTTACACAAAATTCCTTTCAGATAAGGAAGACAACAAGGGATCCATGCCAAAATAAATGGATTTGAAGAGGGTTTTGAAGGCTGAATCTTGAATAGTAGAGGTGGATAGGCATAAGAGAAGTGAAATAGGCAGGAGGGGCACCCAAAAAGAAGGAGGCGTGTAGGTCCGGCATGGGCGCGTAGGTACTGGTCGCGCAAGTATACCTGTGCGACACATGAGTACATGCGCGACGGTCGACCCATGGAGTAATACTTGGGAGAGACTTGGCTCAAGCCCTTAGTACTATCCCTAGAGGCTTCCAGAAGAGTGGCACGCAAGTTCTGTTGAGGGGGTAAGGTGGCGCACAGGTGTCTTCATTTCCCTTAAGGGTTAAACACTTAGGCGTGCAGGTGTTGATGAATTTCAACACTTAGGCCATTCCCCCCTCTATTTAGATCTTCTGTTCTAGGTAAGAAATTACCTTATAAGTGTTCAGAAGATTCGAGAAGAGACTAGGGCGCCGAGAGCTCAAATCTGAGTTTCTAGAATTTTTCGTCCTCGAAATTGGGGGCCCATCGGGGGTATTTATAGGCTACTAAAGACCCCGAGCGAGAATCAAAGAGGGCGCGCAAGTCACCTGCATGACCACTGGTGGAGCGCAAGTATACTTGTGTGACCATGATGAAACTTGTGCGACCCAAGTGGGAAGGAATCCTTGTTCATGCCTTTGTCGATTTTTTATGTTTCTTTAAAGGAAGAATCACTTTGGACTAAGGTATTCCATTTTTTCAGTCATTTAGACTTTGTGACAGAAAGGAGCGTCAATAATATTCCATACATATGCATGTACATATAAGAGTTATTGATACCCGCATCCCAAAACCAAATCAACAAGACACAACACACTCTAGAAAAAATTACTAACAACTCAAAACACTTCAAATAAGACCCACACACACAAAATAAATTATCGACAACTCAAATATCACAAAATCCCTAATTAAAATTTAACAAAAGTAATGGAATAAAAAACCCTTACTTGAAAACCCTAGAAAATCCCCTACCCTTGATGGTGGGGGATAAAATCAGCCTTGATGGGACCCGATAAACCCTAAAGAAGAATAATAATTCAAAATAAAATCCCACTAAATGAGTTAGGGATCATATAAACCCTATACACCCCATTAATGGAATGAATTCCAAAAAATATGGGAATGTAGAAGAGGGTCATTATACGGGACCGCACACCAAAACAGTGGAAGAGGTGGCTCGCTAGAGGGAGGGAGGTGGTGCTCCAAAAATCCTAAGCTGAGACGGGTCGCACGTGATCCAGGAGGAGGGAGGAGGCCATGTGAGGGAGGGGGATCCACCACTAGAGGAGGAGGGGGTGTGGACGCACGAGAAAGAGGGCGTACTAGAGGAGAGGAGGGCCTCTGGGGGGGAGGTGTTGGAGGAGGGTGTCTCATGTTGGGAGGAGAGGTGGGGGGGATGTGAGGGATATGGGAAAAGGGGAGAGACCTAGGGTTTCAATAAAAAAACGTAAATGTAATAATAATAATAATAATAATAATAGTAATAATAATGATACTAATAATAATATTCATAATAATAATAATAATAATTATAATAATATGAATATTATTATTAAACATTATTTTAAATTTTTTATTTCATTATTATTGTTTTGGTTTTTTTTCTATTTAATTTTATTTATTTTAAATTACAGACAGACCGCACAGTTACATGGGCGAAGCCGTACGGTTCCCAAATTGTGCTCTACCCGCGTGCAGGATACTACTAAGCCCAAAACAACTATTTATAAATAAAAACTCAAAAGTTCATACTAAGACTCAACCCAAAACTCAAAAATAATATCCAAAGCAATGAAAATAATAAAATAAATTATTTTAAATGTTGGGGTGTGACAGACATTGTTTAGAAAATGAAATGAGGATTCATTTAAAAAAATTTTATAAAAATTCAAAAAATGAATAAAAATTTGTTTAATAAATTTTTTTAATAATTTTTAAATAAAATTGAAAACATTTTTAGAAAAAATATTTTTGGAAGAAAAATGGTTTTCAGACAAAAAGAAATTATTTGTTAAAAAAATTTCCTCAATTATTTTAAGTACTAAAGAGTGGAAAATTGATAACATTACCTGAAAATACTATGAATAAACATATTATAAGAACATTAATGAGAATTATTGATATTTATATTATAATATTTCAATATATGAGACTTAATAATAAACCATCCAAATCAATGAGGAAATTGTATCCTAAATCCATTACCGTGTAGGAAATCATTTGAAACATAATCCCCACAAAGGTGAGATCATATAATGGATATGAAATCCCCATATTTTTTTGAAGAATAATCATAAAATACATTCTTAAGTCTTATATACCCTAGATAAAAGAAATAAGAGGTGAATATGGAACGTGACTCATAGAAGATAAAAAGTTAGATAAAAATCCCTTACCTCTTTAGTAATATCATGAATCATAAGCCCCAAAAAATAATAAAATCAAATAACCATTAAATATAATGAAAATTAAGAGCTCCATGATATAAAATTACAAAAAGGGAAGTATATAAACCACAAAAAATAAACAATTGGTGAATTTTTATATGTCTCCCAAAAATAAAAGAGAGAATATAAATCTATTAACTTAAGTATCGATATCCTTCGTACGTCTTCAAAACTCATGTATAAAAAATAAAAGTTTATTATAAATATATTATATCACCATAATTATATATATTATACCATATATGATTTAATTTTGACCATTTATTACCTATTTATTACAAATTCCTTGTTAAAATCACATTTTAGGTAATTTTCTCTATGTCTTTATATATGTTTTTATTTGTTATTTGCTGTAATATTGCATTGATCATGGTTTGAATGAAATAAATTATATCAATAGATATATAATTGAACTAATCTTAATTTTAAACTATTTTAAAATATTATTTATCTTTATAAATAACTTATATGAAAAGCTAGTTTTCAATTAAAATTCAATATTTGCATTATTCATAAAAAAATTATTTTTTTATCAGAAAATTCTCAAAAACTCACCCTAAGGTAATTTTTACATGATAAATTTAAAAATGAAATTTATTTTTTAAAATATTTTTTTAAAAGATTCAAAAAATAGACTTAATGAAAGTTCACAAAAGGTGAAAAAGAGTTTTTTAGAAAAATTCAGTTTGTAAGCTTAAAATTGGATTTAATTTTATCTATTGACTAAAAAACACATATGAATTTTAAAAATTTTATGGAATATATAATATATAAATTTTATTAAAATCATTCAACTAATTTTATTTTTTTAATTTATTAAGGTAAAACACATTTGTATGCATAAAAATAGTTTTTTAGAAAAGGATTTCTTTTATTTATAAATAGTATTTATTTTAATTTATATTTAATTGTTCAACAAAAGAATTCATTTTATATACATTTTTAGTACATGTATTTTCCTAATTTATGTAATCCTATTAGTACATTTTAATCCAATTACGAGGTTATAACTATCATATAATAATATTTTAGTAATATGTTATGTTTCATTTAGACTCAGTGTTTCTTATCACACAAGCTAAACTTAGTGTTGCATTTAACGCAAGACAAACTCATTGTTACATGAACTTAAAGAAAAAATTAGTGTTTGATGTAATAAAAAATATTGAAAATAGTGAGTCTAATTGAAAAATGCATAAAATCTCAGGGTGTAACATTCTACCCCCCCTTAAAATGGATTTCACCATAAAAATTCATTGCATTGGTACCAAAAATATAGGATACTCTCACCTCATTAAATCCTCAAGTTCCCACATAGCTTCCTCAATAAGGTGGTTTCACCACAATAGATTGTCCAGGTAAGTTTTCCTGTTTCATTGAATATTTTCTATTAGATCTAGAATCTCTATAGGTTATGACTCATAAGAAATATCATGCTCCAGCGATAGGACCTATGAGGTAAGCACATGTGACAGATGCAATATATAGTTCCTCAAGAGAGATACATGAAACACATATTGAACCTAATAGAGGTTTGGTGGAAGTAAAAATCGGTAAAATACCATCATAATATAAAAAATAATTTCAAATTGAGTGATATAACTGGAGATTAGATTTCCTTTGCATCATATGAAAAAATTCATCCTTTGGTTGTGCTTCAACCAAATTCCGATTCATTTATTAATAAAAGAAATGAAGATGATTTTTTAGGATTTAAGTACTAGCATATCAAAATATCAACAAAATAATGATAATCCATTCCTTTTATCTCTAGTTAAAAAAGAGTTAACACTGGTTATCCAATGTGGATAAATATTCAAATGGTGAAGTAATACATTAATCTCTAAAGGATCATCCAATGTTCAACTTAAACCATTCCATAAATGGTTGACCTTATAACCCTTCCAAAATTGAAAATTTATAAATAAGGTCCCTAAATTTCTCATAATGAACTTATCATTAATCTACCATATATCATAAAGCAGATTGTGATTGTCACATATAAACATGGGAATACCTCTATCATGCATTTTCTAAAAACATGGTAGTAACATGAATTACCATAAACACCTATTGAAAAAACACATGTTTCCTCATTCCTTACAAAAAATATAGATTATTAGACATATTTCTTAAATCCAAAAATGAATTAAACTCTATCAATGATATCATAAACCACTTCATCAACAAAAAATTAATCAGTTTAAAGGTAATAATTACTATACAATTTACTTATTCATATTCAACATATCTCTATCCCAATATCATTATCTCATCATATAGAACATATTAAGGGATATCTTCCCTTAATAAAAATATCACCTTACTATTAAATCAATTTTCTAGTCCATCAAAACCATTTAACACATCCTTTTTAAAATACAGAACAAAAACCCTATTCAAATCAATACTTACTTTTTCACAATCCTTGAATTTAAACACAGTAATAATTCAATCATCCCACTTCCTTCTAAAATTGTAAACAAAGCTTCATCATCTTATTTCTTAATACCTATTTCATTTTATATTTTATTTTTAGTCTCTTCATCATGAAAAACATAACCATTACTCATAAAACTTTATTTATTATCTTTACATGATTTTCCCTTAGGGAATTTATTTACATAATGCTCATACTTTCTACATTTAAAATATTCAATAGTCTATGATACCATAGGAAGACCATTATTCCCATCCATTTTGTTAATAAAATTTTTTATTTTTCGTTTGCAGTGACTTACTTTGTGTCTTTATTTTCCACACTAAAAATATCTTCTCATCCCTCTATGATATTCCCTTGATTGTTTCTTTCCTCATTCCCAACATATATAAAACTAAATATTCTTCCCTCCATGGTCTCTACTAACCAAACTTCCATCTAACTCTATACTCCTCTTGTTTGGTGAGTCTGAGAGTTGGTTAAGGTGCATGTTTTTTTTATCATGTTCTGTGATAACTGATTAAGAATAATCAAAATATCCTTTACTCCAGTCATCATCACATTTGGATTCTCATAATAAAACTTTCCATCACATTCAATGTTAACCCAGTTCCTTCCAGTTCCCTCCATTGAATATTACCCAAAATCATATAATGAGAAACACAAATCATAATGGGAAACAAAATAATCATGAAAATCACTTTTAGGATGTCTAAATTGTGAAAATGTATTTTTAATATATGAGAAATTATGTTTATCCTAGATTATTCATAGCCATAATCTATTAAAATCCTTCATGACTACCTGAATGAACTGAATGCCTTTATTTTTTATTTATTTTGGATAATCTCATTTTTAACTGGGTTGAGAGTGAAACCTTAAATGATCTGTAGGCCTAGCGAAACAAGGATCATTACATGATCGGAAGGCCCTGAGGCATAATATCCAATACAAGACTCAAAGGCCCAACTAAAATATACAAGAACTACCACTCACCATCATCTATATTATTGGAGGTTCTTAGCTACCCACCTCGTATTTTTGATCGTTTAGCATTTCCCTGTGTATAGATGTATGGTTCATGGTGCCGATGGAGATTGCATTATCCTATCATTCTTCTAATCCAGTTAGCTCCACTTTGGAGGCTGCTACTTTCTCTAAATACTTTTCTAGTACCCACTTTTTGTAGTTTTCCTAGCCTATACGATGGTCTTTATAGCCCAAAGGCCCTATGGCTCGAAGGCCTTGGGTGGCCTGTAGGCCCAAACTACTGGCCCGAAGGCCCAAACTGATGAATAGTTTGGGCTACTACAGTACCTCTACAGTACCTATGAAAATACCTACTATAGTACTGCTACAATACTCAGAAATATTCCTCCACTGGGATTGTATCATGGGTTCTATGCAGTCTTACAGGGTTGATTAACCACTCGGCTACCACCCCAGAGAGTTTCTGTATTTACAAAGTCTATCCCCAGGAGTGTTAAACTAGGTGTGAAATATGTACTATTTTCATTCACCAGGTGATGATAAATCCTAGATCAATGATCTCTTTTTGAAGTCATTAACCCTAGGCACCTCTCTACCAGATCCACATCCACATAGAGTATCTAGATGGGGATGTAATTTCATGGAAACCACATGCTCTATCATTTAACAAAAGTCTAGTACATTTTCCTATACTTCAACCCATACTTATAATTATCCTTAGTGATATCCCTATAGATAACCTTAAATGTATCTCTATTTTATGAACCAACATGGGTTGAACTTGAATTGGTCACCTGAGTCCGCCTACAACAAGGCTTGGGATGCGTTCTCGATCCTCTAGGGATGGAAACTAGTGTCGAGAATAAAAAATAATGCATTTGGGAAATATTTGGACCATAAAAACTAAAATAATATATATATATATATAAACAAAACAATAAAAATAAACACAAAAATAGAAATAAATATACTCCTATATGTACCTCCTTATAACATCACAGGTCACAGCCAACTGTAGAATCACACTCACTCCATTGGCAAACCAGAGTAGGAAACATCACTAGAAGATAAATAAATAAAGCTATTGGGGTGAGTATTAAAACTCATTAGGTGTTCTTGAATAAACTATTTTCTATGACTTACCATTAAAAAGAAAAACACAATCATTCTAGTTTGAAAATAAAACCATATGAAATTAATGTTTTCCATTCTTTCCAAATTCAAGTTACAAGATTCCATTTTCCTGAAAAAATCATTTTATTTCCATGAAATTTACAAAATAGTTTCAAAGAATGCATAAACATTTAAATATAAAAGGAAAATAGTTTAGATTAAAACATGGTTTTCATAAAGGAGGAAACACGTATAAAATCAACTAAAATTGAAATCACAACAGAAGAACCATGGGAAATCAATAAGTATCTAGGGTTAGTGGAGTCCTAGGATACTCGTACCTTGGTGACATGTTAATGAAACCATTAAACACAATGTCCTCATACACGATCCCATATAGGGGACCACATACCAAAGTCTAGTGGTCTCTAACAATCATTAAATGTTTAGTTAGTGTTGCAACATCAATCCAGTATGGGGAAACTGGGGCTTGACCCTACCGATCAACCCAGCATACTAGTCTTAGTCTCCCGACCTAGGTAGCTAAGTTTTATATCTTCTCTATTTCAAATGGTGATGCATATTTATCATGATACCATATACGTATATATCATTTTCATTATATAAAAACCCATCAAAACTATCACCACTAATCTCCCTCCTTTAGCGTACCCCCTTTTTTGTCACAAAACACACAACAATACAAAAGCCTCTACACATGGCACATCTCAAAAATCACACATTAATGCTTACTACACATTTATAAAACAAGGGGGTATGCCTCAAGAGGGGTTTTCTAATTCCATAAATCATTATGAAATTTCCAAACGGGCATCATTATTTTACAATGAATACTTTTATTTTAGAAAAACATAATTTCCCAATACATTTATGTTCCAAAACCATTCAAAATCCCACTTGAATCTTCAAGGATACTCACTTTTAAATAAAATCTTGAAACTAAGAATAAATCAAATTAATCCACTTTAAATGATTAAGATTATTCTTAGAAACCATGAAAGAATCCACTTTACAATAACCAAAACCAATTATATATATAACTCATATATTTTATATAAATGTAAATCAAATTTTAAAACATTAAGAAATTATAGATTTCATTTTTAATAGACTAGGCATACAGAACGTAACCGTGCTACTAGACAACATCAATTGGAATCTCCCCTTTCTCCTTGCAAGCATATGCACATTCACATATATATAAAGACACATAGCCCCTATGTACATATTTTTATGTCCAAACATGTACAAGGGTATTCTTACATATATTCTTATACATTCATATACCCCTTTACACAGACACATGTATTCATATTTATATATACATATAAGCACACATAGACCCATTATATATATATTCATCCTTCCATGAGTGAATATATATAAATAGAGGACTTACATATATCAATGCTTACCTATGCAGACTGTCACGAACCGAATCGGGTCGCCATCGGAACTGATGCCCGACCCGGCCCGCAGCAAGGCCCGAAGGGCGTTCCCGATCCCCACGGGCTGGCACAAGTGCCCGGGTATCAAAATAAACCTTGGGAACGATTTACCCGAGTGAATAAATGTAAAGCAGCCAACCAAAGTAAACCAAACAGAAATAAAGGTTACAGTCAAACATGTAGTTGACCAAACAGGTTTTTGGTTCACAAGCATTCAAAACCCAAATAACACTAAAACAAGATAACCAAAAACCAACCTAAGAATGGTCGCCCGATGTGAGGACACCGCCTCTAAGCCACCACCAAAACGCCACGTAGATAGTCCTGCTAACAACCTGAACCACTGCTCCCAAAAGCTGGACCCCTACCTGTATCAGAAGTAAACAAGTCTACTTACACCCAAGGGTGTAAGTAGGGTGTGAGCAATCGCCCAGCAGGATATCACCAATAAAAGATTCCACGCACAACTATCAAAGGACAAACCACTTGTAATGCTAAAATAAAGAGATAAAGAAGTGAAAAAGGAAAACAGTTTTCATAAAACGATTTAAAAGAAAGGCAGTTCAAGATAAACACATTAGGATAGCAGTTCAAGTGACATATCACGTATCAGCATGCACGCAAGGTAACTGGTGGCACCAAGGGATGGGAAAGGCCCTATGGGTACTAGAACTAGTGGGATCCAAGAACGTCGTGTCTCGGTGAAATGTGGCTTAGGCGGCCACGACCCTAAGATAACGTGGCTTAGAAGGCCACGACCCTCAGAACACGTGGCTTAGAAGGCCACGACCCTCAAATATCATATGTTTAGTTAGTGTTGCAGTCGTCAAACCTGCCAGTGAAACCGGGTCGGGTCATCTCCGGAACACTAGCTCACTAGTCCCAGTCTCCCCACCTAATACCCCGGCTTCCCTCCTTGTGCTCACCTAGAGATCAAAGTTCACATAACATGTCACATTAGCACTTCGAGCCAAACGGGTCACCTGCACACTGATATCCTCTTTGAAAACCACACACACACCAAAACTTTTCTTTTTAAAAACTTATACCACACTGCATATGCTTTAAATTAAACTAGATGCATAACTTAACAAAATCACTTTGTTATTTAAGAAAACCACTAAGAAAAATTATTTAACAGTTTTCAAACATGTCGCAAGAATTTTTAAAGGTTAAAAAGTCACCCAAAACCGCTTTCTATAATAAAACACATTCTGACATGCCAACACACAACCTGCGTCATCCGAACTCCCTGACTCACGCACTGCACAGTTTACAAATAATCATAAACAGAAAAAGTGAGTTTCCGCGATAAAAGAAATGTACTTTCAACACATAAATGTACCACTGGAAAATAAAATGCGCATTTAAAAAAGTAATTAAAACTAATTTGTCAATATGAATACTAATTATCAGGGTGATGAAAAATTAAACCAGCACGCAAAAGATCGCCAAAAGATAATTGAGTGTGGAATCACCTACCTCAAATAGGAATGGGAAAGGACACGGCGCAAGACTCCAGTTGCGCCGCGGTCGCACCGTCTTGAGCCGTCAACCAGGTCCTAAAGACAGCAGAACGCTCAACGGGTTTAGAAAATTGTTAACATAATAATAATGATGATAATAATAATAGCGATAACATTATAATAATAATAATAATAATAATAACATAATAGAATAATAATAATAATATAATAACAATAACAATAATAATAGTAATGATAATAATAATTATAAATAAAAATAATAACAATAATAATAATATTAATAATAATAATAGCATAATAATAATAATAATAATAATAACAATAGTAGTATAATAATAATATTATTATTAACATAATAATAATAATAATAATATGATAATAATAATAATAATAATAATAATATAATAATAATAATAATAATAATAATATAATAATAATAATAATAATATTATTATTATTTACATAATTATAATAATAATATTATTATTATTATTTACATAATTATAATAATAACATATTAATATTTATAGTAATGATATAATAACTAACATATTAATAATAATAACAAAATAAAACATAATATCATATTAGATAACTTAAAATAATAATAAAAAAACAGACCTGCGTGGTGGAGGAGGTGCCGAACAGGGGCGCCGGAACGGGGAAGAAGAGGAAGAAAAACAAAGGTAAGAAGAAGGAGAGAAGAGGAAGAGGAGAAAAAGAAGAAGATAAGAAGAAAAGAAGAATAAGAGAAGAAGAAGAGGCAGGGGCGTGGTCCGGCGGAAGGTGCGGGTGAGCGGGTGAGGGAGAGAGCGCTGGAAGGGGAAGAAGAGGAAGAAAAAGAAAGGGAAGAAGAAGGAGAGAAGAGGAAGAGGAGAAGAAGGAGAAGAAGAGAAGAAGAACAGGAGAAGAAGAAAAGAAGAATAAGAGAATTAAAGCAGCAGGGGCGTGGTCCGGCAGAAGGTGCGGGTGAGCGGGTGAGGGAGAGAGCGCTGACAGGGGAAGAAGAGGAAGAAAAAGAAAGGGAAGAAGAAGGAGAGAAGAGGAAGAGGAGAAGAAGGAGAAGAAGAGAATAAGAAGAGGAGAAGAAGAGAATAAGAAGAGGAGAAGAAGAAAAGAAGAATAAGAGAAGAAAAGCAGCAGGGGGGTTGCGCCGGCTGGGGGTGCAAGGGGAGCAGCAGGTCGGCCCGAGGTGGAGGTGTGGCCGATGTAGGTCCGGCGGGAGGTGCAGGAGCGACGCAGCAGAGGAAAAGTCCGACGGGACGTGGCTGGGGTAGAGGAGAAGAAGAGTGGGGAGAGGGGAGGGAGTGTAGATGCAGGAGCGTGAGGGTGAGGCCGAGCGGAAGAAGGAGAGGAAGGAGAGAAGAAGAAAAGAATAAGAAGAGAAAGAAGAGAAATAAAAGAGAGAGAGAGAGAGAGAGAGAGGGCGGCGGCGGCTAGGGTTAGACATGGGGGAAAAAATTCAACAATTTAAGATAAAATACTAATATTAAATATCATAATAATATTAGAAATAATAATATTAATAGTAATAATAATAATCAAAATCTTAAAAATAATAATCGCATCACAATAATAATGATAATAATAATAATGATAATAATAATAATAATAATAATAATAATAATAATAATAATAATATATTTGCAATAATAATAATAATATCATAATAATTATAAAGATAATAATAACGATGATAATAATATAATAATAACAATAATAAAAGCATAAAATTAATAATAATAATAATAATAATAATAGTATCAATAATAATAACAATAACATAAATAATAATAAAACTGAAGTTAACATCTGTCGTTTGGTTCGTCCGCACAACGGGCACCGAGCGTTGAAATGGCAAAGCTGCATGGCTTTCCCCATCCCCTACCCATGCGTCGAGCGGCGCAAGGCCCGCGCGCGCGCACCGTTACCCCAACGAGCAACCCAAACCGGGTTCGGATCATGATACAACCAAATAATTTAAATAAACCGGCAATTAATTTATGAAATAAAAAATTTAAAATTAAACGTATACCCTGATAAAGTCCGGGCGTGACAATTCTCCCCACCATGAAAACTTTCCGCCCTCGGAAAGTCAGCTCAAAGCCTGATCAGAGAATAAAAATGGGTACTCCTGCTCAACCCATGACTTCCGCTTCCAAGTCTCGTGTTCATCATTCCCGTGCTGCCAAAGAACACAGACCAGAGGAATGGAGTTTCCACGCAACACCTTTTCCTGAGAATCCACTATACACACTGGTCGCTCGACCATAGACAAGTCAGACTCTATCTCCAGCTCCTCCCAATTCAGCACATGCGACGGGTTGGGGTTGTACTTCTTCAGTTGGGAGACATGAAATACGTCGTGAATCGACGTCAACTGCGAGGGCAAAGCTAACTTGTATGCCACATTGCCAATCCGCTCAAGAATTTCGAAAGGTCCAACATATCTCGGTGTCAGCTTCCCCTATTTCCCCAAACGATGGTGACCCAAGCGAGGGGCCACATTCAGGAACACTCTGTCCCCCACTTAAAACTCGAGGTCCCGCCGCCTCTGATCTGCATAAGACTTGTGGCGACTCTGAGGTGTCAACAACCGCTGCCAAATCAGCTTGACCTTCTCAGACGTCTCCTGAACAAGACTCGGTCCCAAGAGAGAGGCCTCTCCTACCTCAGCCCAACACAGAGGAGACCGACAAGGCCGGCCATAGAGCGCCTCAAAGGGTGCCATTCTGATGGAAGACTGGTAACTGTTATTGTAAGCAAACTCGACCAGCCCCAAATGGCTATCCCATGAGCCTCCAAAATCTAACACACAGGCTCGGAGCATGTCCTCCAGAATCTGATTCGCCCGCTCCGTCTGGCCATCGGTCTGAGGATGGTATGCTGTGCTCATCTTAATCTGCGACCCCAAAGACTTCTGGAGGCCTCCCCAAAAACGAGATGTAAAGCGGGGGTCCCTGTCAGAAACAATTGCCGACGGCATGCCATGAAGTCTGACCACCTTCTGAACATACAAGCGGCCCAGTTCCTCTACCTTCGTTGTATCTCTGATCGGAATAAAGTGAGCAGACTTGGTCAAACGGTCAATCACCACCCAGATAGCATTCCTCCCTCGAGGTGTACGAGGCAAGCCAATGATGAAGTCCATGGCGACCTCATCCCACTTCCAGGTAGGAATGGGTAATGGCTGGAGTATGCGAGATGGTCTCTGATGCTCTGCTTTCACTTGCTGGCAGGTGTAACATCTGGATACAAGGTCGGCTATGTCCCGTTTCATACCTGGCCACCAGAACTGACGGCGAACATCGTAATACATCTTGGTGGTACCAGTATGGACGGCCCACTGAGATTGGTGGCTATCCTGCATCACCACCTTTCGAAGAGACAATGGCACTACCGCACGGCCCTTGAAACATAGGACCCTCTTGGAAGACAAAGACCAATCAGGAGTCTCCCCACCATGAAGAAACTGCATAGATTGCTGACAAAACTCATCACCAGGCTGCTCCTGCTGAATCAACTCTAGAAGGACAGGAGTCAACTAGATTCTAGCCAAGAAAGTACCTCCACTGTGCTCCCTACTCTCCAAATGCATCTGGGCGATGAGCCCCATCAAATTCCACTCATCGCTGGACTTCTTCAACGCCTGCACTGGTACTTTTCTGCTCAATGCGTCAGCTACCACATTACCCTTGCCAGGGGTATAGACAATATCAAAATCAAAACCCTGCAGGTACTCGACCCAGCGGCGCTGCCTCAAATTGAGATCCTTTTGAGAGAAAATATAGGCCAGACTCTTGTGGTCAGAATATACCACAAACTTCTCCCCATAGTGGCGCCACATCTTCAAAGCATGAATCACTGTCACCAACTCTAAGTCGTGAGTTGGATAGTTCTTCTCATGCGGCCAGAGTTGGCGGGAACCATAATCCACAACATGGTCATCCTGCATGAGTACACATCCAAGGCCCGTACCTGAAGCATCACAGTACACCACATAGCCCTTTCCTGACTCCGGTAAGGTCAACACAGGTGCGGTGGTCAACCGTCGCTTCAGCTCCTCAAAAGATGTCTGGCACTGTGGGCTCCACTCAAACTTCACCCCTTTCCGGGTGAGTGCGGTCATGGGGGAGGCAAGCCGCGAGAAGTCCAGGACAAAGCGCCTGTAATAACCAGCAAAGCCCAGAAAACTCCTGATCTCAAACACATTTCTCGGATGCTCTGAGGACATAACTGCTCTGATCTTTTTGGGATCCACTGAAACCCCTTGTTCTGAGACGACATGCCCCAGAAACTTCACTTCCCTGATCCAGAAAGTGCACTTCGAGAGTTTGGCGTACAGGCGGTGATCCCGCAAAGTGCCCAAAACAACGCGCTGGTGATGCTCATGCTCCTCCTCAGATCCAGAGTAGACCAGGATGTCATCCACGAATACCACAAAAAATGAGTCGAGATATTGGTGGAACACCCTATTCATGAGCGGCATGAAAACTGCAGGAGCATTTGTCAGTCCGAAAGGCATGACCAAGTACTCGAAGTGACCGTACCTGCTTCGGAAAGCCGTCTTCGGGATATCTGCTTCTCTCACCCAAAGCTGGTGGTATCCCGAACGCAAATCAATATTGGAGAACCTCTTTGCCCCCTTCAGCTGGTCAAACAAATCGTCAATCCGAGGCAAAGGGTATTTATTCTTGATGGTTACCTTGTTCAACTTCCGGTAATCAATGCACAACCGAAGGGTTCCATCGGCATTCTTCACGAATAAAACCGGTGCGGCCCAAGGGGAGATGCTCGGGCGAATGAATCCTTTGGATTCCAAATCGTCCAGCTGTATCTTTAATTCCCTAAATTTGGTGGGGGCCATGCGATATGAGGGAAGAGATATAGGCTGTGTTCCCGGCGCCAACTCAATCGAGAACTCCACGTCTCTCTCTGGGGGTAAGCCAGAAAAATCATCTGGGAAGACCTCTGTGAACTCATCCACTACACGAGGTAACCCGCCCTGTGAAATACCACCATCGTCCTCCAGCGCGAGTGACGACAACTGATAAGCAAGATTTCCAAGCTCAGGGAGTGGAGGTCCCGCACGTCCCGACCGAGGATCCCATTCTCCGTGAAATAGCTGAGGAGTCCCATCTGGTGCTGTAAAGCTGACTCGGCATTGATAGCAATCAATGTGCTCCTGGAAGCGCACCAGCCAGTCCATACCGAGGATCACATCAAATAGGTCCATGTCAAGGACCAAGAAATCCCATTCCATCTCGACTCCCGACACAGAGAGTGCGCACGATCGACATATAAGGCCCTGCTCCCTCTTTTTCCCCAACGGTGTTACCAGCTCCATAGCAAACGATAACAGCTCGGTTGGTAGGTTCAGCAGATTCACAAAACGAGCAGATATGAAAGAAACTGAAGCACCAGTATCAAATAAAACTGCAGCTATAGAAGATGCAACCAGAATAGTACCTCGAACCGTCGAAGGCACTGCATCAGATCCCGCTGGTGCCTGATCCACAGCATGTAGTTTCCTGGTCCCTGCCTGAGAACGACCGCTCGCCTGAGGCTCTGCCCTGATATGGCTCTTCCCTGAAGACGATCCGGTCCTACCACCACACCCACCAAACCAATATCCTGTCGTCCTGGTCGGTTCTGACTGAACTGATACCCCTCTGGAAGCCACTGATCCAGCCTCACTCTGATAAGGGCGTGCAGTCCTGCAGAAACGCTGTAGATGTCCCACAACTCCACATCCATGGCATGGTTTGGGAGGGTATGGACAAATAGGTCGGATGTGCCCTGCCCTTCCGCACTGATGGAACATAATGGACCCTGCACCAGAAGCCCCAGATGAAAACTGCCTGGGAGGATGACCTGAGCTGCCATCACCCTTCTTCCATTGCTCATTACGCTTCCTTTTCTTCTCAGATGAACTGCCACTGCCAAACCCTGACACTGATCCAGAAAACCCTGACTTTCCCTTCTGGTCAATCTCGACAATACAAGCACGATCAACCACCTCAGCATAAGTCTTCAGTTTGAACAAGAAAACATGGGTGTGAATTTATGGTCGAAGGCCCTTCTCAAACTTCCGAGCTTTCAAGAATTCGCTCGAAACTATCTCAGGTGCGTACCGTACCAGTTCAGCAAAGCGATTTGCATACTCCATCACTATCTGATTCCCCTGTGAAAGCTCCATGAACTCCCAAGATCTAGCATAGGCTACGAACTCTGGACATTAATGCACGTTGAAGATACCCTTGAAATCCTTCCAGCTCATGTGCTCATGCTTACCAGCCTGGACCACTGATTCCCACCATTTGCGACTGGAACCCTCCAGCTGGACCGAGGCGCACTTCACCCTGACTTCCTCAGGCGTGTCAAGGAAATCGAACATGCGTTCTATCTTCTCAAGCCACTCCTCTGCCTCCTGAGGTTCCTAACCACCTTGGAAAGAAGGAGGTTTTCTCCTCAGAAACTTCTGAGCTCTATCCTTCCTGGAGCCAAAATCTTCCCCTCTAGCTGGAACAGGGGCGGGGGCAGGAGTCGCCCCTTGTCCTAAAGCCTGAACGGCTCGGACCATCGCCTCAACCAGTCTCTGATCAAGCGGCGCGGGATAACTCTCTCCGTCTTCCTCCCGTGGATGCATGGGAACTCTCCGGGGAGGCATCTTACTGAAAAAGGAGCAGCAATCAAGAAAGAAAACCATCAATAAAAAGGGAAAAAAAAATTTCCAACAAGATAAACATTTATCAATAAACCAAAGATACAAAATGAATCCATATAAAAGCTTTACTTTCCTTACCTGGTGTCCACGTACAGTCTGCGGCCTGCACGTCCCACCCAGAAAATAAGTGAAATAAGCACCCTGGCATCCCATGGTGACTCAGTGTCTGTCACGAGGCGTGCTGGCCAGGCACTCTACTCGCAACATGAATTCTGAGCCCTGACAGACCCAACTCATGTATAACCCAACTCATCCCAAATAACTTAAACCACCAACAAAACCTCCCTCTGATACCATTTTGTCACGAACAGAATCGGGTCGCCATCCGAACCGACGCCCGACCCGGCCCGCGGCAAGGCCCGAAGGGCGTTCCCGATCCCCACGGGCTGGCACAAGTGCCCGGGTATCAAAATAAACCTTGGGAACGATTTACCCGAGTGAATAAATGTAAAGTAGCCAACCAAAGTAAACCAAACAGAAATAAAGGTTACAGTCAAACATGTAGTTGACCAAACAGGTTTTTGGTTTACAAGCATTCAAAACCCAAATAACACTAAAACAAGATGACCAAAAACCAACCTAATAACTGTGGCCCGGTGTTGGGACACCGCCTCTAAGCCACCACCAAAACGCCACGTAGATAGTCCTGCTAACAACCTGAACCACTACTCCCAAAAGCTGGACCCCTACCTGTATCAGAAGTAAACAAGTCTACTTACACCCAAGGGTGTAAGTAGGGTGTGAGAAATCGCCCAGCAGGATATCACCAATAAATGATTCCACGCACAACTATCAAAGGAAAAACCACTTGCAATGCTAAAATAAAGAGAGAAAGAAGTGCAAAAGGAAAATGGTTTTCATAAAACCATTTAAAAGAAAGACAGTTCAAGATAAACACATTAGGATAGCAGTTCAAGTGATATATCACATATCAGCATGCACGCAAGGTAACTGGTGGCACCAATGGATGGGAAAGGCCCTATGGGTACTAGAACTAGTGGGATCCTAGAACGTCGTGTCTCGGTGAAACGTGGATTAGGCGGCCACGAACCTCAGATAACGTGGCTTAGAAGGCCACGACCCTCAGAACACGTGGCTTAGAAGGCCACGACCATCAGATATCATATGTTTAGTTAGTGTTGCAGTCGTCAAACCTACCAGTGAAACCGGGTCGGTTCATCTCCGGAACACTAGCTCACTAGTCCCAGTCTCCCCACCTAATACCCCGGCTTCCCTCCTTGTGCTCACCTAGAGATCAAAGTTCACATAACATGTCACATTAGAACTTCGAGCCAAACGGGTCACCTGCACACTGATATCCTCTTTGAAAACCACACACACACCAAAACATTTCTTTTTAAAAACTTAGACCACACTGCATACACTTTAAATTAAACTAGACGCATAACTTAACGAAATCACTTTGTTATTTCAGAAAACCACTAAGAAAAATTATTTAACAGTTTTCAAACATGTCGCAAAAATTTTTAAAGGTTAAAAAGTCACCCAAAACCCCTTTGTATATTAAAACACATGCTGACATGCCAACACACAACCTGCGTCATCAGAACTCCCTGACTCACGCACTGCACAGTTTAAAAATAATCATAAACAGCCAAAGTGAGTTTCCGCGATAAAAGAAATGGACTTGCACCACATAAATGTACCACTGGAAAATAAAATGCGCATTTAAAAAGTAATTAAACCTAATTTGTCAATATAAAAACTAATTAGCAGGGTGATGAAAAATTAAACCAGCACGCAAAAGATCGCCAAAAGATAATTGAGTGCGGAATCACCTACCTAAAATAGGAACAGGAAAGGACACGGCACAAGACTCCAGTTGCGCCGCGGTCGCACCGTCTTGAGCAGTCAACCAGGTCCTAAAGACAGCAGAACGCTCAATGGGTTTAGAAAATTGTTAACATAATAATAATGATGATAATAATAATAGCGATAACATAATAATAATAATAATAATAATAATAATAATAACATAATAGAATAATAATAATAATAATATAATAACAATAGCAATAATAATAGTAATGATAATAATAATTATAAATAATAATAATAACAATAATAATAATATTAATAATAATAATAATAGCATAATAATAATAATAATAACAATAGTAGTATAATAATAACAGTATTATTAACATAATAATAATAATAATAATATGATAATAATAATAATAATAGTAATAATAATAATATAATAATAATAATATTATTATTATTATTATTATTTACATAATTATAATAATAACATATTAATATTTATGGTAATGATATAATAACTGACATATTAAAAATAATAACAAAAGAAAACATAATATCTTATTAGATAACTTAAAATAATAAAATAAAATAAATAAATAAAAAAGAAAAACAGACATGCGCTGTGGAGGAGGTGCCGAACAGGGGCGCCAGAATGGGGAAGAAGAGGAAGAAAAAGAAAGGGAAGAAGAAGGAGAGAAGAGGAAGAGGAGAATAAGAAGAAGAGAAGAAGAAAAGAAGAATAAGAGAATAAGAAGAGGCAGGGGCGTGGTTTGGCGGAAGGTGCGGGTGAGCGGGTGAGGGAGAGAGCGCTGACAGGGGAAGAAGAGGAAGAAAAATAAAGGGAAGAAGAAGGAGAGAAGAGGAAGAGGAGAAGAAGGAGAAGAACTTAAGAAGAAGAGGATAAGAAGAAAAGAAGAAGATGAGAAGAAAAGCAGTAGGGGTGTGGTCTGGCGGAAGGTGCGGGTGAGCGGGTGAGGGAGAGAGCGCTGGCAGGGGAAGAAGAGGAAGAAAAAGAAAGGGAAGAAGAAGGAGAGAAGAGGAAGAGGAGAAGAAGGAGAAGAAGAGAAGAAGAAGAGGAGAAGAAGAAAAGAAGAAGATGATAAGAAAAGTAGCAGGGGGGTTGCGCCGGCTGGGTGTGCAAGGGGAGCCGCAGGTCGGCCCGAGGTGGAGGCGTGGCCGATGTAGGTCCGGCGGGAGGTGCAGGAGTGGCGCAGCAGAGGAAAAGTCTGGCGGTACGTGGCTGGGGTGGAGGATAAGAAGAGTGGGGAGAGGGGAGGGAGTGCGGATGCAGGAGCGTGAGGGTGAGGCCGAGCGGAAGAAGGAGAGGAAGGAGAGAAGAAGAAAAGAATAAGAAGAGAAGGAAGAGAAATAAAAAAGAGAGAGAGAGAGAGAGGGTGGCGGCGGCTAGGGTTAGACATGGGGGAAAAAAATTCAACAATTTAAGATAAAATACTAATATTAAATATCATAATAATATTATAAATAATAATAATAATAATAATAATAATCAAAATCTTAAAAATAATAATCGCATCACAATAACAATGATGATAATAATAATAATAATAATAATAATAATATATTAGCAATAATAATAATAATATCATAATAATTATAAAGATAATAATAACGATGATAATAATATAATAATAACTATAATAAAAGCATAAAATTAATAATAATAATAATAATAATAGTATCAATAATAATAACAATAACATAAATAATAATAAAACTGAAGTTAACATCTGTCGTTTGGTTCGTCCGCGCAATGGGCACCGAGCGTTGAAATGGCAAAGCTGCATGGCTTTGCCCATCCCCTACCCATGCGTCGAGCGGCGCAAGGCCCGCGCGCGCGCACCATTACCCCAACGAGCAACCCAAAGCGGGTTCGACTCATGATACAACCAAATAATTTAAATAAACAGGCAATTAATTTATGAAATAAAAAATTTAAAATTAAACTTATACCTCGATAAAGTCCGAGTGTGACACAGACACTTGTAAGTATTTGACAACGACATATCAAATCCACCCCAACAACGTCCAAGACACACTAAAATAATATTAGGAACCCAAAAATTAAAAATCCTAAATAAAATTGGGAGAAAAGGAATGAAAAAGGAAACCAACCTCAAAATTATAACAGATAGACCAAAATGGTCCAAAATGTTTCACCTTCAGTAGAGGATGTTGAAATACGCCTGAAGATGACTTGAGAGCCCTGTTTCACACCCGATCAATGAAAAAAAATAAAAATAACTTGGTTTAAAACTCAATTTAGGGTTTTTAAGAACATGGAGAATAAAAACACCAATTCGAGGGAGGAGAAGGGAGCCATAGGCTATACACTTTTCATGGTTACCCCTATATAGGCGTAAAATTGAGAAAACTGTGCTCAAACCACTCCACTTAGTATTGTCAACTCACAGATCCAAACATCTCTCATGTTTCATGGTTTAATAGACCATGAAAAATCCATGTGCCACACCTCTGACACCCCTAGGCACCCACACAGAAACCGCACTGTCATTACTAACCATGAAAGCTAACCGTGAAATTGTTAAAAAGACTCCAAAAATTTAAATTTCTTCCAACCAATTACTAGAACTCAAAAGTGAGGACAGAAATAATTAATATAATTAATATTTCAAGGATAGGGTGTGACAATTCTCCCCACCATTAACAATTTTCCCCCAAGAAATTTACCCAGTAAAACAAAGACCAAATACAGAACTCAAAACTATGAAACGTAGTGTGACCATTAAATTATTAAAGTCACACTTGATCTACTCTATAGAAAATGACAAGGAGATACATGGGGTAAAGAGAGAGCTCTCTCCATCATTGAGGAACTTACTAGCACAATGACATCCACATGGGAACTCCCTACTCAGTCTAAACAACATGGACTGAACCTCCTATCACAAACCAACCAATATAGGCCAACCCCCAACACAAGGGGGTCTCAATGAAAGGAACCTAAAGAAAACCCGAATTCAAGATTCATAATTTCTTAAAAACATGAGCATCTACAAAATGAACACAACTGAAACCAAGATCAATCTAGAAGAAGGATAACCCCATAGGTTCCAAAACACCAGGCATAACCACTAAATATTTACAACAAGGAGAGATTTTAAAAAATGAAGAAATATACAAAATGGAAACTTGAACTATTTCAGTTTCAACCTAAGATACAAAAGATGGACCAGGGTCCTCCATATCCCAATGATTATTTTATATGTAAAAGATTCACTATGGGGCATATGGATGGTGCCTAGATGTTTGAAGAATCCACTATCTCGCAATTAGAAGCTGACATCCTCTGACTGAGACTCCTTATGATGAAACAACTTGTGGAACTTCTCCAAGTGAACTAGATGTCCACACCATTGGAAATATTCCAAATTATTTTTACAAGACGGCTTCTAATTCTTAAACTGGACACACTGGAAGCACATAAATGGTTGAACTAATTAATTAATGGTAGAAGATTATACATAGACTTTTTCAGAATGAGTTCCTCCGGTACACACTCGTCGTTTAATGGGGGACCTCTATGAGAAACAAAATAAACTTGTATTGGAACCCTATATAGAGACCCCACTAAAAAATTAGAGCTTCTAACAGATTAAAAAAAATATATCTGGAGAAAAGAAAACTATTTCATTGAAATGGTCAAAATACCCCTTCAACATCTATTGACATTATCAAATATACATGATCTATAACACTTCATTCTCCTTAACACCATCTAGAATAAGACACTAGATTATTGTGGTGTTGAAAATCACTTGATACATCCCAAATTTCAATGGGAATGGAATGATCACCTTTTATTGGACTAGTCTCATTCCTTAAAATATACTAAAGATATCTCACACACTCCTGACATATAGAGTTCCCAAAAACATGATGATAATCTCAAATTCTTTTAGCCACTCAGAATCATCTAATAGAATTTGATGACTATAGAAAACATGAACTAATTAAGATGATCTTGGATACATCACTCCACTAGGAGTATGTTCAATGCTAAAGACTAGAATGGACTCATTAAAATACATTTGGGTATTTATGGGTGGAATAATCTCAACAACATAAGGCATAAAATCAATTCAATATGATCAAAAACTCAGAAAATTAACATTTTAAAACAAACACCAAGCTTATAACTTACACATCACTAACCAAATAAAATTCAAATCAAATATCAACTAAAAAAACAAAAAAACTTCCCAAAACAAGATAAGAAACCTCTTTTAGAAATAACTATTCCAAAATTCACCCATTCTCAAATTCAATTCCCTCTTCCAAAATTAAAATCATTTTCCATTTCTAAAATCATTTCAACACATCCACTCTAAAATCCAAACCAACACTACAATTTTCCCTTTAAAATTGAAAATACCATTATAAAATAAGACTCTTTTTAATTGAAACCATTTTCCTTTTCATGAGAAAACCTTTAGAAACCAAGTCAAATCATTTATTTTAAATACTCACCCATGAAATCATTTGAACTGTCACATATATGTGCATCCCACTTCCTCTTATATCATCTAGACACACATACCAACCTAAAATTTCCACACACACATACACAAACATATGTGAACATTCATAAGGAATTATAAGGTTTATACATACCATTTTATCTTCAAAACCAAGCATTTACCAAACCACTGATTCAATTATCCTCCATATTTTCTCAATGTTTTCCAAATCTCAAATTATTTTCTCTTTTAAAACTCAATTTCTTCAATATGGAAACCATTTTATAAATAATTTTCCTTTCTAAATCCCCTCAGACTAAAAAAAGTCATACCAAAGCATCATTAATATGAAAATTACTATAAAAGGGAACTATTGGTCATGTATACCCTATACACATGGTTCAACATACCATGCACTGAGAATGTAAAAACCACTGGAAGTATATAGAACCTTGAACTTGGGATCCACATGGTTTTATATCCCATGTAATCTCACCATGTAGCACTGGATCACTTCTACTATCATCCTCTAAAATACACAAGATTATAAAACTAAACAACCACTAACAACATAACCCAAAACCTAAAATAAAGACTTGAAAACCAAATACCCTATTAACTTTGGTATCATCACAAGTGGTGGTGATCAGACAATGACCCATGACATACCTTTTGATCCTAAAAAATCCAATATCTGATCTACTTGATAGCCTAAATAACATGGGCCTACACTAATACCATTTTTTATGAACCAACACGGGTCAACCTAGAACCGGTCAAATGAGTCAGCCCAAAACAAGGCCCGAGAGGCGTTTCCAATCCTCCAAGGATGAAAACATGTGTTGGGAATCAAAAATAAAGAAATTAGAAACAATTTGTCCAATAAAAATAATAAATAAATAAATATAAACCGAAAAACATAAACACAAACATATAAATAATTAAATTGTTACACGTACCTCCATTGACCTAATGGGTCACCTCCAACAGTTGGATCACACTCGCTCCATGAGAAAACCAGAGCAGGAAGCAGTACAATAAGCTAAAAAAATAAATCTATATGCATGATTATTAAAATAGAGTAGTTGTGCTGAAATAAACTATTCCATATTCCATACCTTTAAAAAAGATAACCAAATCATGCTATTTTGCGAATACAACCATAAAAAATAAGGTTTTCCATTCTTTTTAAATTCAAGAAACACACTTCAATTTTCAAGAAAAAACTATTTTATTTCCATCATATTTCCAAAATATTTTCCAAGCATGCATAAACATTTGAAAGCGAAAGGAAAACAATATAGATGAAAACATGGTTTTCATAAAGGAGGAAACAAGTATAGAAGTAACTAAAATAGAAATAACTACACAAGCACCATGGGAAATCCCTAAGTAGCTATGGTAAGTGGATTCCTAGGATCCTTTTACCTTGGTGAAAAGGTATAGAAACCCTAAACAACTACATCATCATGCACGATCAACTAGAGGGGAACACATCCCAAGGTATATTGGTCTCCATTCATCATCAAATGTTTAGCTAGTGTTGCAGCATCAATCTAGATAAGGGAACCCGACCTCAACCCGGACAATCCTCTTAGGATACTATTCCATGTATTCCCACCTATGTACACATGATTCCCATGTTATATATTTAAAATTATGGTGAGTTTTCACCAAGATAACATATATATAAATATAATTTTATTTATAAAAAAACCCATCCAACTTATCATCCCTTAACTCTGTCCTTAATGAAAACCCTTTAAAATTCATAAATAACATAACAATGAATGATAATCTACACTCATCGCATGTCACACATCACACATTAACACTTAAATCACATTTTTAAAACAAGGTGGTATGCCTCAAGTGGGGTTCTCCATTTCTATAAATCATTCTAAAAGTGCTGAACATGCCCCATTAATTTACAAGGAATAATTTTATTTTATAAAAACAAAACTTCCCAAAACTTTTGAGATCAATAACCATTTAAAATCGCTCTTGAATATTCAAGGATCCTGAAATTTAAAAACAAGATTGAATCAAAGAAATCAATTTCAAAATCTTAATAGAATGATTAAAAACCAAGAAAAAAGACACTTTCCAAGAACCACAACCAATTATATATAAAACACATAAAATTTATAAAAATGGAAAACACATTTTAAATCATCAAGAAGTTATAGATTTCACTTTAAAAGGACTAGGCACAAGGAACCATACTCAAACTCAAAGCACGCTTCTTGAAGAAAACAACTAGAATATTCCCTTTCCGCTTGCATTCATATGCACCTTCACATATATATAAGGACCCTTTTCTCTATGTACATATTTCCATAGACAAATATGGAAAATGGTATCCTTAAATATATGTTTATACTTTTTTATTCCTCTTTACACTTATACATGTATGAATATTTATATATCCATATAATCAAACCTTTCCCAAGTATATATATTTATCCTGCCATGTTTGAATATATGTAAAGGTGGAACTTACATATATACATGCCTACCTAATAATATTTATTTATTTCTTTGAA
Organism: Viscum album; assembly: GCA_963277665.1. Classification (NCBI taxonomy): domain Eukaryota; kingdom Viridiplantae; phylum Streptophyta; class Magnoliopsida; order Santalales; family Viscaceae; genus Viscum; species Viscum album. Next base: position 1,277,229,158 of record OY728158.1, read on the forward strand.
AAAAACATCCTAAATACACCCCAATGAGGCACAAGACACACTACGACAATATTAGGAGACCAAAAATTACAAAAACCTTAATTAAAATTGGGAAATAAAAGAAAAGTAAGAAAGAAACAAACCTAAAAATGATGGAGAAAAAAATGAAAAGGTCTGAAATGATATTTATTCATTGGTGGAGGCTAAAACCTGACTGAAACCGACCTAAGAGACTTGTTGAAAATCCAAAAAATAGTTTAAAATAAAAATAATTAGGTTAACCCTTGACCTAGAGTTCAATTGAACTTGATAGGGGAATGGGGAGAAAAAACACCAAATCAAGGGATGAGGAGGGAGGTAGAGACCATAACATAGGGAAAAGACCAAAAATTGACTAGAAATATGGAAAAAATGGAGTGGAGAGGTGGGATCGAAAGGGGGGAGTGGTGAATAAATAAGGGTGGAAGGGAGGGGGACTGTCAGACGATGCTAAGGAGGAGGAGGAGGAAAAAAATAAAAGGGAAGAAAAAAAAATAAAATAAAAAATAAAAAAAAGAATAACTAAAATTCTTAAAAACCAAGAAACCCACACAGTTTTCCAAACCACGCGCCAACCATGCTCTGTAAATTTCCTAACAGAAGACACCTTCACACAGATACCGCTTGGTAAATGTACAATTGAGAAAACTATGCTAAAACCTTTATAGTATGCACTATTAACTCACAAGTCAAAACTGCATGCTTTTCTCATAGTTTAATAGACTATTGAAAAGTCCTACACCTCACCTTAGTCTCACCTAGGATCTCACATAGACACTTCATGGTTACTACTAACCATACGAGCTTGCCACTCAATGTTAAAAGCCTCTAATAATTAAAATTTCATCCCACCAACTACCATAACTCAAAAGCGAGAATAAAAATAATTTATTAATTAAAATAATTCGTATTTCAAGGTTGGGGCATGACACTCTAGGAATATCACTAAATTTTTCTCAAACTTGTTTCTAAAGTTTAACTAAACCTTTATTTTGATACAATATATAACAACCCAAACATTTCATACATAGATATTACATCTTTTTAGATGAATATTCAATACATTACACAAACACAAGATTGAAAACCATAATAGTTTAGTTTCTATAGAGACTATGTACAAAATATTCTAATTTGGTGAACTATGTTCAACATCACCCATGAAGATATTCCCATTCAGAACTCCCCCCAAACATACCATACTTAAAACCTTTCTTCATAACCTTTAGAAAGTAAACATAAGAAAGCGTGATCTCGGATTCTCAATATGGGTAAGCAAGGGAGATAAGTATGCATAACATGGAAACAAGGGTGTGAGAAATTGAGTATAACATATGAAAACCATACCTTATCAAATATCAGAATCTTGAGTCAAGGCATAAATATTGTAAGTTCATAAGACATGAATCATAATGAAATAGAAAAACATGATACAAGAGAGAATAACAATGAAATAAGACATAGAATTATGAAATACACATAAGTATAGAAAATAATTTCCATAATAGTCAAGGATCACTTCCAAGGCTATCATAATGGAATGAGTTCACTCCCCCAAACATCATAAAAGTCAAGGTTCAATTCCAAGACCATAATAGTAGACAAATTAACTTAATGAACTAAGTTCACTCCCCATTACATTCCAATACATCTCATTTGATATAAGTATTTATCTAATTTATTGGATGGAGATATAAGTCCCACCCATATTTGGTTATAATGAAACCACCACCACATAATTGAAATCATAAATATGTGTGCCAAAAGATCATAAAATATTCATCTTATCATGACTAATGAAATTAAATGTATTTTAAAAACATTTAATAACAATATAACCAACGGAAAAGGGATAAATTTCATAATCATTTCATATTTCATCATAGCATAACCCATGGAAAAGAAGAAGATTTTGAATAATTTTATCATAGTATAACCCATAGATGAGAAATGGGTTGCATAACAATCTTTTCATCATAAAAATAAACCATTAATAAAAAAATGATATACTTAGATTGTATCCCCATTAAATAAAAATCTACATAAAATGATACCATCTTAGATGTAAAATTACTTTGAATGATAAATCACTAGGAAAATTTGTTGGAAAAAATAAATTTTCTTAGAAAATAAAATTTTAAAACTAAAAATTTATAATTTTCTTTTTGAAATTAATCTCTTTGAAAATAAACCTTGAAACTTATAATGGGGTCTTTAAAAATATTTAAAAACATTTTATGAGGAAATTTTTTTTTCCACTTTGATTTTTTTTTCAAATATAAAACACTTTAAAGTGATTTCCTTCAAAAATAACCTTGAAAATATATTAAGGGAGATTCAAAATCATTTATTACATTTCTTGAGGGAAATATATTTTCCTTATTGATTTTTTTTTAAATATTTTTATTTGAAAATAAAATTTAAAAATTATAAAGGGAGCTTCAAATAAAATAATACTCATAATGGATGGAATTTTTTTCATGCCATACAAGTTAAAAAAAATATTCCTTTCATAATTTTGGTGAAATCCAAACAGACATTGTATGGAAAATGACATGAAGATTCATTTAATTTTTTTTTTAAATTATTTTTTTAGAAACTATATTAATAAATCATTTTAATAATGTCAAAAAAAATTTTTTATTTTTTTTATTAAATGGAGTTTTGGATGAAGAAGGGTTTTCTTCTGAAGAGAAAAAAATGACGTTTTTTATTAAAAACATTTTCACAATTATTGTAAGTACCAAATAGTGAAAAACGGTAATATTACTTGAAAGTATCATGAATAACAATAGGATAATAAAATTTATGAGAATTATTGAGATTTATATTATATTATTCCAACATAATAAACTTAATCATAAACAATCCCAATAAATGATGAGATTATAACATATATCCATTACCACTTTAGTAATATTTTGAAGCATAATCCCCATGAAATAGATATAATTAATAGGATATGTAATCCCCATATTTTTTATGAGAATAATAATAAAATACATTCATGGGAATTGTATACAAAAAAAAATAGGTTTTAAATATGACATATGTCCCATAAAACTAAAAAGCGAGTCCGAAATCAGTTACTGATTTAGTAATATTTTGAATCATAAGACCAAAGTAATAATAAAATTTAATGAAACTATAAATATAATAAAAATTATTATATTAATTATATAAAATGTAAAATGTGAATTATATACACCACATAATGGATACAATTTGTGACTTTTCATATGTTTCATAGAAATAGAATAGTGAATAGAAATCTCTTACCTTAAGTCTCAACTTCCATTGTACCCATTCAAAACTCATGTATAACAAATATTAGTTTATTATAAATCTATTATATAACCATAATTATATATATATATCATATATGATTTACCTATGATGATTTATTAACTATTTATTACCAAATTTTAATTGAAATCACGTTTTGGGTAATTACTGCTTTGTTTTTCATTTATGTTTTGATTTTTTATTTTTGGTATTATTAATTTGATCATGATTACATAATATTTATAATAATAATAATGAAATAATTATTATATTTTTCCCTTAATTATAATTTTAATACCAATCATTAAATATTATTTTGAGAAATTATGTACATTATGATAATGGAGATGGTAGGCCTTAGTTACGCTTGAGTAATGCTTCCATTTTCAATGATCCTTATAGACAGGAGGTGTGTAATATTTTACCTTTATATAGTTATATTAATATCATAAATAACATATTATTATGTTAAATATACTTATACATATCATCCATGTGATGTGGTGATGAAAAGAAAGAGTCACATCACTTCGTGAAGGCAGTAGTCCAAACATACACACACAAAGTTACTATATTTTAGTGAGTGAGATTATAAGAATGAAAATGATATATTTAATTTTTAGGATGATAAATATGTCATGAATATCATAATTATTTCATTTATATCATATATATTCATTAATGTTATAATTATTGTCTTCCATGTAAAGAGTTTGTAAAAAATGAATCACATCACATCATGAGGCGTTAGTCTACCATACATATGAGAAATGTTATCATACCCCCTATATAATGGAAATTAAAATGTTATTAATATTATATAATTAATACATTGTTATAATTATATTATAAATAAAATATATATACTTTATATCCATTTTTATTCCCAATTGTGAGAGGAGGTAATGGAAAAAATGAATGACATCAGTTCATGAGGCGGTAGTCCAATGTACACAAGACTAATGATTTCATAACCAATTTGATGTATGTAGAGATGATTTTAGTTCATTCTCTTAAAATAAAAAATTATCTTTATATTTAAGATATTTTTTTTATTATATCATTATATTTTAATAATAATTCATGGAGGTGTATGAATAATTATAATAAAAATAATCATTAAAGAATGTTACCTCTTATATGGGTAACCTAGTTAGGTTGGCACCAATATCCATAATAGGTTATACTTTTTCCAAAAATAAAGCTTCTAGGATGATTGGAGAGAATATTTGAAGGTATTGGGGAAGGTTTTTGGCTGATCGAAAATGGTTTCCTTTATTTCCAAATAGTTTTTTATTTTAATTTATAATTAATTGGTTACCAAAGAATTCATTTTATATACATGTGTAGACCATATATTTTCATAATTTATTTAATCTTGTTCATACCCACGATCCCTGTGGCTAGGTGATAAATATCATATAATAATATTTTAATAATATGACACATTTCTTATAAACTCGGTGTTGAGTGTAATGCAAGATAAAGTTGGTGTTGTGTGTAACGCATGACAAACTCAGTGTTGAGTGTAACATAATATAAACTGTATGTCACAGGTAAATTAAAATATCGTAAAGATTAAAATTTATCGAAAAAATAATATTTCATAGTATCTCAGGGTGTTACATTCCAATATACCCAGGGATCATCTTCCCCTTATTTATAAATCTCAAAACCTTCTTCCTTGGGGAAATTATTAGGAATAACTTCTCACCAACTATGATTTCAATATCTCAGTAGTTAATATCAGTATAAATTTTCTATAGACAATGAGATACCTTTATGTGCTTCTGAATTAATTTAACCTCCTCTTTCATTTCCTCATCTAGATCAGGTCTCAATAGATTTTTTATCCCATTTCATCTCAATACATTGGAGTTATAAAATTATTTCTATATAGGGATTCATAATGATCAATCCAAATACTTGATTGAAATCTGTAGTTATTAGAGAATTAAAAAAGAGGACAATGTTGATCCCAACCACCTTTGAAATCTTGATAATATGATCACTACATTTCTTCCAAGGTTTTAATGTTACTCTCATACTAACCATATATCTAAGGATGATAAGTAGTACAAAAATATAACTCTATATCTATAAGTTCTGAAGGACATTTTTAGAACATTGAGGTAAACCTCATATCTCAATTAGATATAGTAGAATTTGGAACTCCATTATACTTTACCAATTCCTTAATGTATATCATAAAAATTTGATCAAGAGATAAATATTCTCTAATAGAAATGAAGTGTTATAACATTGTATGGTGTTCCACAAAAACCCAAATAGAATTGTTGATTTTAGTTGTTTTAAGGAGTTTTAAAATGAAATCCATGGTGATTCTTTCTTATTTCCATTTTGGTTTGGGTAATGGTTTTAAAACCCCCTTAGACTTATCTCTCTCAACCTTAAGTTTCTAACACAACAAGTATTGAGATGCATAATATGAAATATTTCTCTTCATGTTGACCCACCATCTTTATACTTGGAGGATGAATAATGAATGGTGATATATGAGTTTCTTCTAATAAATATTTCATCAAGTATAGTATTGATGGGACACATACTCAGTTCCTAAACCTTATTATTCCATTACATTCAAGGATAAACTTAGGAACTTTTCTCATCTTCTTTTTAAGATTTACACCTTCATTATATGGTTCCTTAATATTTACATAGATAGATGGATGGATAACCATTTAAGAAAGATAATATTTCTCCCCTTACTTCAATATTTTCAGATCCATCATTTGAAAATCCATAAATATTATATCTTTTGTGAGCCCCATCATAGATAAATATCCTAATTCATTTGATTTGGATCATCAACCACCCTATTCACTTTGATATGGTGATAATGTAATGAAAATTCATAATATTAAATCAATTCCAGCTATCCTTTCATATTCATATTGATATTCTACTCTTTATGAATGAATATAAACCTTATACTATTATGATCAATATATACGTCACACCTTTATCCCTAAAGAAAATGACTTCATATTGTTAATTCAAAAATTACCACAACTAACTTCAAATCATGGGTTGGGTAATTTTTCTCTTGAAACTTCAATTGGTGTGAGTTATAAGACATAACCATATCATTATTAATGAGTATTCATCTTAAACCCTTCTTCAATGAATCACTATATATCAAAAAACCATCTTCACTACAAGGTATTGTGAGACAAGGTGCGCTAACCATCCTTTTTTTCATCTCCTTTAAATTTTCTTCACATTCATCATTCTAGAGGAAGATGACTCCCTTCTAAGTTAACTTGGTTAGTGGATTATATATCCATGATACATTCTTCACAAATACTCATTAATATTCATCCAAACCATAAAAATGTGGATCTCAATCACAAAGGTTGGTTTGGTCCAATGTTCAACAACTTATTTCTTTGATTGATCAATTGATATACCCTCACTTGAGAATATATAACCCAAAAAATGAAACCTTCTATATCCAAATTTCATACTTAGTAAATTTTCTATATATCTTTTCTTTCATTAGTGTATTTAGTATAATTAACAAGTGATATTCATACTCTTACATAACCTTGGAATATATAAGAATATCATCTATAAAGACTAACACAAACTAAAAAAAGGTAATCTTTAAAAAATATATTAATTAAATATATGAATATAGGAAGATCATTGGTAAGTCCAATTGGAATTGCTATAAATTCATAGTGTATTTACCTCGTACAAAAGGATATGTTGGGAATGTATTAACTTTTTAGCCTCAATTTACGGTATACATATCAATGATCAGTCTTGGAAAATATTGTTATCCATGTAATTGATTGAAAAAATAATTAATATGGGGTAGATGATACTTATTAATTATCACAATCTTATTAATTTATAGATAATCAATATAGAGTCTCATTGATCCATATTTATTATTAATAAAAATAATAGGTGTACCCCATGGTGACACACTTGGATTAGTGAATCCCTTATCAATACTCTCCTGGATTTTTTTCTTTAATTCCAGTAACTTAATCAGTTCCATTCTATATAGAGACTTTAATATATATGTGGCACATGGTATGAGTTCTACTAAAAATCTCAATATCATTATTTGGAGGAATAATAGGTTAATATTACAAAAATACATTAAAAACCCCCATCTATTAGGAATATCTTCAATGTTGAGTTTATCCCCAACCATATGAGACAAATACCCACATTAAATAGGAATAAATACCAATAAAATTGATGTAATTTCCATTAGAATTTCATATTTATCCTCACACTAATTGACGATCATATGTCAGTTCAAAATATCAGATGTGACTTCCCTTTATATTGAATTGATATGGGCTATATATAAATTAATATAATCCATTCCAAAATATTATAATATTATACTCGAGGGGGAATTATAATATTTACCAGATGAAAAATCCCACAAAATTTAATTATAGAAGAATCATAGACTTGAGATGTTATCATCATACCATTAAGAGTTTTTGCTACTAATTCAACATCTAATCATTGAGGTGATATTATGTAACCCTTAGAAAATTCATTATATATGAAAGAGTTGGTAGATCTAGAATATAAAATACATCTTTAGTTCTAGAGTGTATTGTAAGTGTACCTTTCACCACTTCATTATCTTACACCTCATCAATGATAGTGATCGCATGAGATTTCAATTTGTCTCTAGGCTTAAGAGGGTGGTATATTTTTTGGAAATTAATCTCTATTTTCATAATTAGATAACTTATTTCCATTACTAAGACATTAAATTTTCCAATGACCATCCTTTCAATACTTAATGAATTTACTATTCCCCTTAATATAGTTTTCTCCATGTTTCCTTCCATACATTGAGTGTAATGGAAGGCTCATATTCTTATCTCCATGATTTTCATTATTATTATTTTGATTGAATTCCATATTCCTTTTATTATCAAAACCCTGAGATTCATGGGTAACTCCAATGTCCATTTCTACCATGGTATCACATCAAATGATTTATTTATAACCAATGAAGTCCATTATGGATAATACCCTTTGGATACTTGGTTTTGATCCATTAACTATTCTATCAATATTTCTTTTGGATTCAATGATAATACTAGAACTATACATTGAAAGTTGTGTAAAATTTTCCTCATCGGTATTAATAGACTCATAATCATTTTTTCTTATCTCAAATAATTCCTTATTTATTTTTATATAAGGAATGTATGTAAAGTACTTATTGAAAAATAACCTTGTAAATGCATTCAAATATATAAATTTAATTAGTTCATGTTGACTCGTGTTTTTGATTAGAGTCCACCACCAATTTTTTTCACCTTATAAAATATAAAAAAATATATATTTCATGCTACGATAATTAGAGAAAAAAAATACAATTTAAATGATGTTGGTCAATCACTTAAATACTAGTGGATCAGTGGACCCCCAAAAAGAAGGTGGATTTTGCTTCATGAATGACTTTACTAGACATTGGTCCTTCATTTTTCTCATTTGGAAGCTCACTATGATTCATACCATGAGAAAGTTTCATAATAATAATAATGATATTTTTCAATATAGCTCCGATAACATTTGGTTTCTGATTTGGAAAATCATTTAATTGTACATCACATTCAACATTAAAATAGCTTATTTGGGTTAAATTTATTAACTAATACAAAAAATAATAGTGTGATAAATAACAATCATATAGAAAAACCATATAATCATGAAAAATAACTTATTGGTAGTCTAAATCATGAAACATTATTTTTAATATATGAAACATTAGGTTTAACCTAGGCCATCCATGGTTATAATTTATTCCAATCCTTTATAACTATTTATAAAAAATGTGAATTGACCCAATAATATCCTCTGAGAGTGTAAAACTAGGTCTGAAATGAACTCGGTGGGCCTAAATCCCAACGAACTCGGCCACACCAGAGCCCAGCCCTATAGCAGATAGAAGACCCCCACCCCATGGGTAGATGACATGCCCCCACCTCAGACTGTCCCAGATAACATGTGACAGGGACAGTCCCCTACCTGATGAGGATTTAACTCACCTCCCCCGCAACTTGAAGAAGAGACCACATGCTTAACATCCAATCATGAGCGTTACGAGTACCAACTGGTCCGTAGCTCAGTTGGTACTCATAACACTCTCGGTTGGATCTTAAGCCTCTGGTCTCCAGTTCAAGTTGCAGGGGAGGCGAATTAAATCCTCGTCAGGTAGGGCACAATTCCTGCCACATGTTATCTTGGATAGTCTGAGGTGGCGTCCAGTTATCTACCCATGGGGTGGGGGTCTGCTATCTTCCAAAGGGTTGGGCTCGGGTGTGGCTGAGTTCGTTGGGCTTTAGGCCCACCAGGTTCATTACCCGGTATGCAGTAAGGGCATATTCACCATGCACTAGAATGGTGGATAAGATATAATCAAATAATAATTTTTAGGGTTATTAACCCTAGATGCATCTGTTCAAAAACCACTTCCACTTATAGTATCTAGAAATGGATATATTTCTTATAAAAGGATACACCTTTCTTTAACATGAATTAGGATATTCTACAATACTTAGGCTTATCCCATTGTTTCTCTATAAGGTTTTGTCATCCTAGTTTACAAAAGTAACTAAATATTACTCTAATACCAACTATAGAGAAATATACTTTTCAAAATTATATTACATATTATTAGATGAATATCCATTACATAACATTACTATACATGCCATAACAATATAGGATTAGTGTAATTGAAAACTGGGATACATAAACAACTAGTATATAAAATATCTATATCATATACCACTAAGTTATTCATAACTAGTTCTCGTATTTGAATTATTATACTTAAAAAGCTATCTTCATATACTGGGGAAATATATATATAAGAAAATTTAAGCTTAGATACATAGTAATTGTACACTGGGGAGATATCATTGACCATTTAAGCATAAACTGAGCATAAGGGAATGTGAATGAGATATTAACATTTGAAATCCATACCCATCAATTCATAGATCATAATTATGAGTCATGGAATAAATAACGTAAGTTTATAAGAAATGAATCATAATGGAATCAAATAAAATGTTCAATGGGAGCATAAAACTAGCATAAGATCATTTTATAAAATAGTGGCATAAAGACTTGTATAATCATAATAATAGAAATATTACATAAAGGCTACTCGCTATGTCATTCATCACATGTTAGGCTTGGGATAACCACCCATATACCTACTTCAATCTTGGGATAACCTTTCATGTACCCATTTTTGGATTTTTATAACCTACTATGTACCGTCTTTTGGGATTGGTATAACCTCTAGTGTACTCTCTTTTAGTCTTGAGAAAACTTCTCATGTACCATATTTTGGTATTTGGATAACCTCCTGTGTACCCTTTGATCTTATTAAAAATCAATCTTTAACCAATTAATTATAGGTCTATATAATTCTAGGACCATCCAGTGCATACTAATTATCCCTTCATATTTACACCACAAGATCATGAAAACATTAATCATTCTATCATAACTTAATCCATTGAAAAAATGGGGTTCATTGATATTTAATCATCATAAACATAAACCATCCATAGAAAGAATAAATATAATATCATTGAATAATACCCCCATTATAGTATAAGTACCATCAATGTTGTTATCATAGATAAAACATTCTCTTAAAATATCAAAAGAATATTACTTGAGGGAAATACCTTTTAATTTGGAAATAACTTATTTTAAAATAAAAAATTTAAAAAATATTATGGAAAAAAATTTCATTAAAAAATAACCTAGAAACCTGTAATGTAATCTACAAAACATTTAGTGGTTATGATGGAAAGAAATTATATTCCTGTCATGTACATTAAAACAAATATTCATTTTATAGATTTCTTTAAAAAGTCAAAAGCACCTCATTTGGAAAATGGTAAGAAGATTCTTTTGAACGATTTTTATAAAATGTTAAAAATTGGTAAAAATAAATTTAAAAAATAATAGAAGATTATTAAAAGTATTATTGAAATAATTTTAATTAAAACATGGACATGCGAGAAAACTATTCCCATCTGAATTGTAAAACAAATTCGGTTTTCATTAAAAACATTCTTTTGGTCTCTAGGGTACTTAAATAGTCAAAAATGAAAATTAAACATGTAATATATAGAAATAAACAGAGTAAAAAATGAAAAAGGTTTATCATATATGGATCATATAATTTCACTCAATGGAAATTTAATCATAAACAATCCCAATTGAAATGAGTTTGAAACTAAAATCTATTACCTTAAGTCGGAATTACATTGTAGGAAGTGTAATATATTATGTAATAAATTTAAATTTATTATACCTCTATAAAAGAACAATTTACATACTTATAATATCATATATTATCATCTTATGACATTTAGACACCCATTTATAAATAATTCCTTATTAAAATCATCATTTCTAGGTGTTGACTGTTTTGTTTTTCAGAAATTTTTCAGTTCAATAGTTCCAATCCTTGTATATTGACCATGGATATATTGTATCATAGATATTAATCATGATATAAATATCATATATATTCACTATATACATATTTATAATCATCCTTAAAGTATGGATATACAAAAATGATTTACTCTGTTCATGGAGACAATGGGACATACATACGGATTAAAATGAATTACATCTCTATGTGGAGGTGGTAGTTCACTCGTATTTAGGAGCGATACTTTTGTTTCTCATTTGATGAAATAAAGGGTGCATAATGGTGGTCAAAAATCATAAAAAAGTTTTAGTATATTTTGGATACATAATTCATTACTTTATGATGAATACCAAAAATTTGGAGGAGGTAAAAGAAGAAATAAAAGTGTAAGTACTTGGTTATGATTTTTACCGCTTTGTTGAGAAATATCTTTGGGATTTAACCTTAAGTCTTTAAAGGGTGGTATTTTGGAAAGATAATAAGATATAGGATGTTTTATGTAATATATGATATATTATGGTAGGTCTTAGAAAATATAGAGTGCTCAAAAATTGTGAATAAGGGAGGAGAGGAGGTTCCCATTATAATCGAGGGGAGGGGCACCCTTGGAATAACTTAACACATGCAATTAATTTAAATTTATTTTTAGGGTAAAGTTGGGAAAAGTTTATATATTTATAATTTAGGACAAGGATAATTCAAAATAATCTCATTAAATAATATCTAGTTATGTTATGGTGATATTTTAACCATTATATCTTACTTTTAACCCATGGTAATCCTTTTGAAAATTATTGTAATATAAAAGTGTTTTACTCTTTAGGGGTCATGAATGTTACTATTAATGGACAAGTGACCATAAGTTAATAATGGTTGATATTATAGACTATATAACATTCAATTTTATGAATATGGAACTTTTTTTTTAATTTTAATTCATTTAATAAAGAATTATTTAATATAAGATACCGTTGAATACATTTTCAAGACAATTCACCAGTTTTGAATTTAAAAAAAATATTTATATGTATTTAGACTAAACTTTTAAAACATCATTAATAATTTATATTTACATAAAAAATAATGGAACAATATATTTTATCCATAGTGTATTAATTTTTTATATTTTCAACATCATTTATTTTATTTTTCTATTACTTTAACAAATAATGTGTTTGAGTTTCATATTTAAGGTAATTATTAAATTGCTAAAAATTAAAAATAAATTACCATAATAAATAAATTAATTCAAATATAAAATAAAATTTGTAAAAAATAAGCCCTTTTTATCCCTATGGAAAAGTATTAGATATATTAAAATAAATAGAGTGATATTTTGAATTTATCCTTTTTATAAAATAAAATAAAGGCCATAATCAATGAAAAATGGCACTAAGGAGTCATATTTTAGAAACATTAATTTAAATGGATGAAATAAACTCATATAATAGGATAAATAATAGTTTGATGTATATTTAATGGCCTTATCCCATAATAAAACCTTTTTACCCATTTTACCTTTATTAATGTGACAAATATTTACCAAAATTACGATTCATAAGGTCAAAAAATAAGAGGGACCTAATTAAAAAATATTAACCCCATTATTAAGGATATATAATCCATTTTAAATAATAAATTCCTATAGGTGGAAGAAATAAATTTTAAAATAAATGCATAAAATGCAATGAGAATTTTTTTTATCAAAATGCATCATTAATCCTAAAAATGATCTTATACCAAAATCAAGTATAATAATGATTCCTAAATAATTAATTAGATTATATATAATTACATGAGTATTGGGACATTTTAATATTGAATTCAAAATATAATGGTACTTTTATATTACTTTATTTAAAGACACGATAGTTTTTCAAAAATAAATATTTATTACTATTAAGTGGAAAATTCATCTTTAAAAAACCATAAAATTTTCCCTTAAGATAACTTTTCCATGATGATTCCAAAAATTAAATTCTTTTTATAAAACATAATTTTGAAAAGTGGTTAAAATTAATTATAATATTTTCTCACAAAAAATAATAAAAACATATTTGAAGTGAAAATATTTTTGGAATGATAAAATGATTTTTCTAAAACTTGAGTGCTTAATTCCTAGGAATTAATCAATAAATTTCATTGAGTAGGTCCATTATACAAATATTTCATATTTTAGTGACTCATATTTATCCTTTCCAATTCATTGTCTAGGTTATAATGATCACATTTAAATAATAATATTTCAATAGTATAATGTGGTTCATTTAAACTCAGTTTTTCACGTAACAAAATCTATCAAAAACATCATGTTTATTCCAATGGAAATACATATAAAATATTAGGGTGTTAAAAATAAATATTTTTGAATTCTTTGTATTAAGTTTATTTTTATCTTTTTATTGGATTGTGTCTTAATAATGATCTCATATTTCATGAGAGAACCAATAAGCTACTCAAACACCATTTTTTTACATACTTTCTTCCTAGATCATCATCACTTTATGTTCCCAATTACTTAGTAAGACCTAAAGTATCTTTTTTTCACTATTGTTTCAATAGAAAAATCATCACCAAGAGACTTTTGACCATTTCAAATGTTAGTAAAATGATTATACAAACTTATAATTGATTTATTTGGATATGTAGATAAGATTTAAAAATCTCATATATGCATATCCATTATATAATGTTTATCTTTATTGGTTCCTTCATGGGTAACTTCTAGTAATTTCATATTTCATAATCTTATTTACAAGTAGAAATGTGATTAAATTATTTTTGATTAAGTACACAATGAAAATAATTCATATATTTTCAATTATGTTCAAATTTTCTAACATAATTATGTTTACTCTAATTATAAAATTAGTTAGTTAGAGTATATTATTGTATAAAAATTTTACAAATAGTGAAAAAATGAAACCAAGAAAACATGAAATATGATTTTTCCAATAGTAATAATCTGTTCCATAAAAACTAATAGCATACGAATAAGAATTAGATTGAATTAAAAATAGATGAAACATTGAAATCAATTAATTTTGTAAAATTATAAACTATTATTTGAAAAAATTGATTTTTGAGAAAAAAATATCTCATTTGATAACAATTTTCTGTCGGAGTAGAATGGCTAGGGGGTTTAATTCCTTTAAAAAAGATAAATTACAAGGAAATATTCAAAACAAATATTCTGAACCCAAGAAGATGAAAATGTAATAAATTAAATTTGTATTATAAAGTTAATATCAAAGTTAATAAAGAAATTAAGAACTATAGAAAAAGAATATATCATATTCATTCACTTTATTTAAATTTATAATGGAAGATATGATTCATAAAATAAATTATGTAGAAAAAAATATTTGATAAAGGAGTTCAAAAATAACTTCGCATGTGCCCCTAAATCCCCTCCCCTTGGGTTGTGAGAGTTATCTAATTCAATTTATTTTAATAGTGATCTATAAAAAAAATAATCCATTAATTATGGACAGAATTATTAAGAAAAAAATATTCTCAATCCTTTTCAAAATTGCAAAAAACCCATCTATTAAGATCCCTCACTTTTCTATTTTTGAGAACACTTCCTTCAGTTTGTGGTTGTGAGTACCCATAGATGATGAGTTGAGAAAAGAATGATTTGGTAAGTGGAAGTCATTTACAAAAAATATATATTATCCATATTTAAATATTTATATAAATTAAATAGGGAGATATAGAGGAAATGGGTTGAGAGCATTAAGGAATGATAAAAAAATGTGTTCTTGAGAGAGGACATAGAGAATTCTAGTTATTCACTGTTAATTTCATTGTGGAGTTTCTGAAAAAAATTGATATATTTTCTAAGCCTACACTTAAACTCTATTTATAGACTTTAAAAGATCTAGGAACCTAATGTAAATTTCCATGGTAATTGAATCTTAATAGGTAGACAATTAAATATGTTCTTGACAATAATGATGGTTATCACAAAATTGTTACTTCGACTTCACCGAATACCCAGTACCCTCCATTGAGTAGCCTATGGAAAACTTAAAATTGACATCTAATAAAATTCCCACACTAGCTATCTAGTTCTAAAACATAAATTTTTTTCTAAAATTATACTTCATGGTAAATATTCTATATGTACCACTGGCTACTCGGTGGCACTACACCGACTTGGTGGAGCTGCCTGCTACAACCATCTTCAAAAAGTGGCTTATCCACTTCCTTCAAAGGAGTTTTGAAAAAATTAAAAATTCACTGAAAGATATTTAAACATGATTTATGTATGGTACTATATTTTACTAAGATCAATATGAATCTCTTCAAATAATTAAATTGATTTATAAAAGATACTTTAAAGTCTATTAAATAGAAATAGAAATCAATAAAAAGAAATATTTAGATACATAGGTGAGTGTTTGTGATCATGAAAATACCATGAAATACAGAGATGTAGAATAATATTTAAAATATTTATATGTTGAAAATTTATTCGATGATGAATCTAAGGTTGAATATTTGACCAAGTGATTGAATAAATTAAACAAAATGAAGAAAAAGTTCTTTCGTACCAAATAGAAAAAACAAATTGAAGCATTGGAAGTAATATTATAGGAATGAAATAGTAATTGAAATATTAGGAAATAATTACTAATGTTTAAAGTATAATTGAAATAAAATAATAATGGTAATAAATCTTTAAAATTTTCAACTTTGAGTGTTGGGATGAAATTTCCCAATGCATCATGGCTCATTCCAAGGTAGGTGATGATATCAGTTCTCACATTTCTCACTCTCCTTCTCATTATCCCTCTTATTATAATTCATCTTCATCTTCTTTATATTTTTTTAACAAAATAAACTTATGATTTTTTTAATGAAATCCTTTTAAAATTCATATACATTACAATGAAACACATGAATATTCTTAATGAAAAAAACGTCTTTCTAAAGAAAAAGATGATTTTGTTTTTGAAATTACAGCAACAACCAAAATTTGAGAATTTCGAATCATAAATAAAATATATAAAAAATAAATTTTCACATTTCACTTAAGGATAATAAGCATTAAATATTATTATGGGTACTCAATATTCTATAAAACAACATCATGGTTTTGGTTTTTTAAATAAAGTTAGTTATTCTAAAAATTTTAATTTTGTAAAAGGGATTTCATAAAATATGTTTTTTAATTATTATCATAGAAATATCCATTTAATTTAATAATTTTATTGTAAAAATTGTAATAATATAACACCTAAATATATTCAAATTTCTTCTTATATCACTAATAAAAAATCACATCCCAAACAAGTTTGTGTTCAGAAATATTTATTAGTAATCTAAATGTATCATCCAACGTATTTAGAGAATAATAAATTTTAATATCTATTAAAATTTTTTAATTGAATATTAATTTTATTTTAAGTGGTACACTATGTACAACAACATACTCGACATGAAACATTAGGTTTTTTCTAAATCATATGTTGCACACAATAATGAGTTATATAAAAAAATAATACAACAAATATATTATTATTTTAAACGGCAGTTAACACCTAGCCATTGTATTAGAGGAAATGAATATAATTAACTATATTATGATTTTACATATTAGATAATTTTTTTGGCATTTATAAAATAAACTTTAGAGGATTAAAATGATAATCAATCCAATTTTAAGAATAAAATACTCAAAAAATTTTAAATGGTAGTTGTACCGCATTTTGATGACGTACCCTTTTTAAATTTAGTTTGTGTCACTTTTATATATTCTATTTGATAAAATAAAATTATTATAAAGAATCAGGACATCAAAATTTACTTTGGATAATTTTTTTGTAATTTTTTGATAAGGTTCATTTTTTAATGAATAGTGAGAAGTACAACTGTTTAACTCAAAACATTATTTTCATATAATTTATTTATATAGTTAGATTATATTTTTTTGGTTTTAATGTCTAATTGTATTATGTTTTTATCATATAATTTAATTTTGGTCATTTTATGTAATTTTGTATTTAGATTGGATATAAACCCATGTCAATCATTTGATAGTTTTTATTTCTTAAAAACCTGTTTTCTGGTTTTGATAACGGGAATTAATATTAAATTAAATAATGAAACTTCTTTTTTTTTGAATTTTAAAAAATGGATTCCATATTTGGAATTATAATGTCCAAATTATTTAAACAGATACCTTTTATTTTTAGATATTTTAATAGTAACCTCAGAAATTATTTTTATTTACCACAATTAAAGGGTAAATTAGGCAAATAAGGGTAAAAATAATATAATAATAATAATTTAATACCCTAAAACATGTCCTAATATTATTGGATGAGTCATGGGAAACCATAAAAATCTTTAGTCTGAACTTTTGGCATTTGAGAGCCACTTGGGTGTGAAAATGACATGTTATAATAATTAAATTAAAGTAAAGGGAAATATAACATAAAACATGTTTCTTTTTACATAAAATATTTTAAGGTGGGGTTATATAAGTGATATACAAAATTATAAATATTAATTAGAAATATAAGAACATTTTTTACATCATGGTATTTTATTTTTAATTTTTATAGATTAAAAAATCAAATTTAATTATGACACAATGATGATGTAGTGATTGCTTCATTAGTAAAGGATTCAAATAAATTATATTATAAGTATTAAAATAAATACTATTTGACATAATTTTTGTTGTACACTAATTTTATATATGAATATTAAATTTCATTAGAATATTAAATGGTTTGGTTCAATGTTATCTCTCTCTTTGGATTTTATTTAAATTCAATAAAGTGAATAGTGTAAAAATTAACATAATTGATGTTTTATATAAATAATAAATTATTAAGCTATTTAAAATTATTAAAATTATTTTAAAATTAAAAAGTTATTATGATATGGTATATAAGTTCATTAAGTGTCCAATTATGAGAAATTTACCCCATATAAGTAAAAATAAAAGCTTCTTAACAATTAAAATATTGTTACCACTTTTAAAATTAAAAGAGAATAATTAAGGGTAAACCTAAAAGATAATTTTTAAAATAAACTCAATACATGTATAAAAACTATTTTATGATAGTATTTAGATCAATATTAATGTTATATTTACTATATATCATGTTGGATCCACTTGGATTAAAAAAATAATTTATATTAATTTAATATTTTAATACTTTACAAGGGTGCCCATCCCCTCTCCTATAAAAGGCACCCATACCTCTCTATTACTCACACTTTCAAAGACTATTAGTTCATACAATATATATCCAAGACTCTTCTTAGAATCCCTCCACACATTCTTGAATCCTTATTTTAGGCATGACACCTTTTATAGAGGTGTTTAGGTATTTTTCAATGGCGATCAACCAAAGAAGAGGTGTTGTTTTCTTTAAGTATTTCTATTTTGTTTCTTCTTCCACTTCCTAAAATATCATCCAACCATGATGAGATAATAACTATAGTATCATCGATATACTGAGATTTTATTATGTTAATATCATCCATAAAATCAATCTCTACTTCCATCAAATGGGAAGGGAATTAATAGTTCATGCTTACGTGTGAATTATCACCTCCACGAACTAATTTAGTTTATTTTCCATTACCATATATTAATATTGATTATAATTATTGAATTAATCTTAATATGTGATATTAATGAAATATTAAACATTATAATATAATAATGTATCAATTAAATTCTTACTTCCATCTGCATATAAATGATAATGTTGTTCATGCATACATATGAACTATCACCTCCACGAAGCGGCGTGACTCATTTTTTTCATTATAATACTTGTATGATATATATAAGTATATTTAAATTATTATTATGATTTTAATAATATCATGATCATTTTAGAAAGATAAAATTATAATTAACTTATTTCTATAATGATCAATCAAAAATGGAAACATTACTCATGCGTACGTACAACTTACCATCTCCACGATTATAACATTGTTCATTATTCATAACCATATTTAATGGTTTAAATTAAAAAAATGAGTTATGTGTACAAGAGATGAATATGTCCTGAATACTATTCTGGATATGATGAACTTATTACGACATGGACTTGTGACATCATACCATGTTCATTTTCAACTCAAGAACTAATTATCGACAAAACCTCTGACATGAAATCAAATAATTAACTAATTATTACAACATGATCATAAGTGATGTAATGGTAATAATAAAAATGAAAAATGTTCTGGCGAAATTTTAAATTATCCTAATTTAATTATTCAGGAAGATTAAGAATGAACAAGATAACTCAGACTCAAGGTAAGATACTTCGACTCAATCTCTTTTCATTATGGAATATTTTGGTTTGTACACAACCTTATTTTATATTGTGTATAATAATCCTCTTTGTCTTTTAATTTCATTAAATTATTTTCAAAAGGGAATATTTTTTTTAAAATAATTTCACAAAATAACAAAAGGAATGTTTCTTTTTAAGGTACGTGAAAACAACAACCTTTCCACCGCCATGAGCACTATTTGATATATGGCATCCTCTACAAGTTGTAATGTTTTCAAAAAGAAAAGTAAATACTATATTTAAGTATTTTGGTTTTGAAAATGGTTTTGAAAATGGATAGATTATATCAATATCTTGAAATTACGTCTTAATATTGCAATGTGGAAATGTTATTTTTCTGTTATTCTTATTCATGTGTTATGATTATGTTATGGTTCTTGGTAATTACTTATGTATATGGATGGTTATGTTATAAAACTAGGGTAGAATATTACTTGAAAGCTCATCAATGCATTGGGAATAATGAAAGAGGTAAACATTAAGGTTTCTCTTAAGAGATTTAGGGAATATACTATGATGGGTATTCCAAACATAACCATGAAGGTTTCTCTCTATATAGTTGTGAAAGAAAAATGTTTGTATGTTATGGATTCCAAACATTGCCTTTATGATTTATGATTTCTATGAGTTATTTAAAAATCTTATGATTTCATGAGGTCTGTTAAAGGGATTATGCTTTATGAGTGAAAAGTATGATTTCATTGATTTGTATATATTTATGGGAAAATGTTTTTTTTAGTATTTTTTTAACCTTCTCTAAGATTTTTAATCTCATAACAAGTTTTTGAAATATTTTTCACTGGGTATAAGGAAGGGTAAGAGAATGTATGAACTCAAGAATATTGTTATCAAGAAAAAAATTCTTGTTTTATTTAAGGATTTTTGTCATTGTGAAAACAATTGAATAGATTACATGTGTCTACTCTGTACTATTTGAGATGTAATATATTAATAAGGGCCTAATTATTTAAAAAACTAACACTAAAAAGATCCTCAATGTAAATTAAAGTCAAACTATTGACTTATCACAAGATTATGTAATGTTTTAATGTTGGGGCCTTATAGTTGGGGTCAAAGTTAGGTTAAGATAACATTGAGGGTTAGGATATTGATAATAGAATATCCACAAATTATTTTTTCTTTATTGTTAAATTGAAATAGAATTTTAGGATTACCATGTTGTTTTGTCTAAGATATGTATGTTAAAATTGGTTTTCCACCGAGGAAAAAAGGAAGATGTGCTTAGATGAAATCTATAGGAAAAAACCTTCCAAATCAACAACCTAAGATGGTTGGAATCAGAACTGAAGAGTTTTTTTACAGTGATAACATAATTGAATAGGGCTATAATTGGAGGTGGTATCCATGTGTGTGATCTTCCAGCTCAAGGGAAAATAAACATGTTGGTAGTAGATCATTTAATGAGGAAAATTCCTCCATCATTTAGAGGATTATATGACCCTGTGCTAGATGAGAATTGGATTAAAGCCCTAGAAAATATTTCCATTGTCATGGGGTGTTCAGAACATCAAAATGACAGTCTTTCTATTTACCATTTTGAAGGAGAAACCAATCAGTTGTGTTTGATGGTTAAAAATATCTGGGATAGTGAGAAGATTTATGATCTTTACTGGGATGAATTCAAAGGTATTTTTCTTGAGAAATATTTTCCCAAGGTGGTTCTACTTAGGATGGAAAAAAATTCATGGAATTGAGGAAGAAGGATGAATCAGTGGATTCTTATAAAGAAAAATTCACTCGACTGGCAAGGTATGCTCCAAATTTCATACAGGATCTTGATAGTAAAACCAATCATTTTTACTAAGTATTGAAGATATATTATCAAAGGGAATTAGCTTCTTGTTAGATCAAAAGTTATGAAAAACGTTTTTGATTTTCAAGAAAGGTGTAAATGGAGTTCTCTGATGATCAGGTGTTCTTTATAAAATATAAGAATAAGAGGTTGAGGAGGAAGATGAAAGGGAATAACTCTTCAAAAAAGTATGATGGTATGAAATTTAACTTTATAGTTTGGGAAAATTGTAGTAAAAAGCACTATGGGGAATGCCTTTTGAATTCTAGTAAGTGATTCTAATGTGGTAAAATGGGACACAAGGCTCGCAATTACATTGAAAAAGATCAGGGTAGTGGTAAGAAAAATCTTATTTTTAGTCAGTAAAATGTTTCATGTGAAATGAGATGGGTCATTATGTAAATGTGTTTCTGACGAAGAACTCAAATGATGGAAATTAGCCGGACTACAAGAAGAAAGTGGTGGTGAATTCCTTTGAAACGACTTCAGTAGATTTTGGGCCATCAAATGAAGTAGTATCAGGTATAATGTTTGTTCATTCAGATTATGACATTGTGTTTTTTTATTCCAGGTCCACACATTCTTTTATTTCTAAGAAAATTTCTAGTTAATTGGGAATTCCATATTAAGAAATGAATCATGAACTTGTGGTAAAAATACCTGGGGGAATTTTTGAGACAAAAATAATTATAAGAACCTTCCTGTCCTTTTCTGTGGAAAGAATCTACATACAAACCTTATTTTTTTCCCTCTATTAGAGTTTGATGTTATTTAGGGTATGGATTGGATTTCTTTTTATCATGCTAAGATTTAATGCAGAGCTAAAGAGGTTTATTTTCAGAAATAATTATAGTTTGTGTACAAAAATGAACCCTAAATATCGATAATATATCATGAAACAAAGAAACTAGTAAAATATTTAAATGACTGTTTCCTTCCACATATTTTTGAAAGTAAATGAAATGTTCAGAAGAATGATATTCTAGTTGTAAATAAGTATCTTGATTTTTTTTCTAAAAAGTTTCCTATTATAATACCTGATTGAGAATTTGAATTTATTGTAGACATGGATCATTATTCTAAGACAATTTAAAAACCCCCTTATCGAATGGCTCAAATTAAACATTTGGTGTTTAGGAAGCAATTATATGAGATATTAGATAAAGGTTTTATTTGACCCAGCACATCACCATGAGTTTCTCCAGTCTTGTATGTTAAAAATAAATATGGTTCAATGAGAATTTTCATTGATTATAGAGCCTTGAATAACATCATTATTAAGAACATGTATCTTTTACTTCATATCAATGATTTATTTTATTATCTCGATGGAGCTTATTATTTTTAAAAGATTGACTTGAGGTTGGGGTATCATCAGTTGAAAGTAATGGAAGAAGTCATTCAGAAGACCATGTTTCGTACTATATATAGACATTATGAATTTTTAGTTATGCCTTTTGGGTTAAACAATGCACCTGTTATATCCATTGATCTTATGAATATAATTTTCAGTGAGTTCCTGGTTAAGTTTTTGGTTATATTTATTAATGATATTTTGGTATATTCTAAATGTAAATAAGAGAAGGAATATCATTTAAGGGTTGTCTTTCTAACCTTAAAAACAAATAATCTATACGGCTAATTAAGAAAGTGTGAGTTTTTGTTACAAATAATTTCATTTCTTAATCACATTTATTCTAATAATGTAATAATTATTGATCCTACTAAAATAAAATTTCTTAAAGAATGGGAAATATGCACAAATATAACCAAGATTCTTAGTTTTCATGGTTTAGTAGGTTATAACCAGAGGTTTGTTGAAACTTTTGAATGGTTATGTAGACCACTGACAATATTAACTCGAAAAGGTATTATGTTCATCTAGACAAAATAATGTGATTATTTTATTCAGAAATTGAAATGGAGATTGGTGAATGCTCCTATTTCGGAACTACCTTCCAAAAATAGTGAATTTGTTATCTATAATGGTTCTTCGTTGAAAAGACATTGTTTTTTCCTAATGTAGAATGACCAGGTAATTGATTATGCTTCACATTAGTTGAAAACATATGAGTTAAATTACCCTACACATGATTTGAAATTACTTACTATTGTTTTTTTTCTTTAAAAATTTGGAGGCATCATCTGTATAGTGTAAAATGTGAAATATATACTGACCCTAAAAGTTTGAATTATGTATTTACTCAGAAATTATTGATCATGAGACAGAGAATATTATTGGAATTAATCAAGGATTATTATTTCACAATTCATTACCATCATGGAAAAGCAAACAAAGTTGCCGATTCTTGGTGTTAGAAAAGTAATTCTATAATAACCATGTTATTTTTGGAACATAGCCCTTTGATTAATGATTTGATGAACTTTGGCTTGGATTTTTTTGGTGTAGGAAATTCAAATGTTTTGTTATGGGTTTTAGTGCAATCATCTCTAGGAGATAAAATAAATCAAGTGAAGAAGGAAGATAATGAGTTGCATAAAAAGGTATAATTGGTTCAGAATGGTAAGTTTCCTGAATTTAACATCGATAAAGACATTGTTTTATGGTTTGGGAAAAGATTATCTGTATATTGTGATTCACAGTTAAGGAAACTGTGGTTATGTGAAGATCTTAGTTCTCCATTTTCAGTTCATCCTGGCAGTAGAATGAGTTATGGAGATCTTTGGGTGTATTATCGGTGGGATGGAATGAAAAGAGATATTTCTGACTTTACTATAGTGTTTTTGACATGTCAATAGGTTAAAGCAGAGCGACAGTTACCTAAATGAATGCTTCATCCTTTTCCAGAACAAGATTGGAAATGGGAAAATATATCAATAGACTTCATCATGGTATTATCGATTACATCTCAAAGTAATAATTCAATATGGGTTATTGTTGATTGATTGACTAAATCTGCTCATTTTTTCCCATTCAAGGTAAAAAGTCTCCATATCAACTTTCTCAATTGTATCTTAAAGAAATAGATAGTTTACATGTAGTTCCTCTCTCTATTATATATGATCGTGATCCCAGGTTCACTTTTATCTTTTGGAAAAGCCTTCAGAAGTCGTTAGGAACTGAATTAAATTTTAGTACATCTTTCCATCCACAATCAAATGGACAGTCAGAATGAACAATTCAGACCTTAGAGGATATACTACATGCTTGTTCAATGGATTACCAGGGAATTTAGGATCATCATATTTATTTGGTTGAGTTTTCATATAATAATAATTTTAATAACAGTGTACATATAGTACACGCAACAATAGGTTTCTTCGAAATCTTAGGTTGCACACAACATTGAGTTATACTGAAAAATAATATCAAAATAATAATATTATTTTAAATTGTAGTTAACACCTAGAAGTTGTATTGGAGAGATTGAAGAGAATTAACTACATTATGATTTTTCATATTTTTTAAATGTTTTTACATTTGTCTAATAAATTTTAGAGGCTTGAAATGAGAATAAATCAAATTTTATGCATAAAATACTCTAATATTTTTAAAAAGTTATTTTACCACCTTTTGATGGAGAACCCTTTTTAAATCTAGTATTTGTTACTTTTATATGTTTTATTTTACAAAATAGACATATTCTATAGAAGTGGGACATTAAAATTTACTTTGGATAATTTTTTGGTAATTTTCTAATAAAGATTATTTTTTAATTAATAGTTTAAAGTACAACATTTTATGTCAAATATGCCTTTTCATCTAATTTATTTATATAGTTAGATTATCTTTATATGGGTCTTCAAGTTTAATTTTATTATTTTTTATAATTTATTTAAATTTAGGCCATTGGAAGTAATTTAAAATTTAAATTGGATATAAACACATGTTAATATTTTGATAGTTTTTATTTATTAAAAACATGCTTTGTAATTTTGAAAACACGAATTAATTTTAAATTAATAAATTAAAATTATGTGTTTTCAATTTTGAAAAATGGATTCCATATTTGGAATTATAATTTCCAAATTATGTAAATAAGAACCTTTTATTTTTAGATATTATAAATAGTAAATTCAGTAATTATTTTAGTTTACCACAGTTAAAGTGTAAATTAGTTAAATAAGGGTAAAAATAATATTATAATAATATAAAAACACCATAACACGTGTCCTAATATTATTGGATATGTCATGGGAAACCCAAAAAAATCTTTAGGTTGAACTGTTGGCATTTGGTATCTACTTGGTTGTGAAAATGACATGTTATAATAATTAATTTAAAGTAAAAGGAAATATAACATAAACATGTATCTTATTACTTAATAATTTTTAAGGTGGGGTTATATAAGTGATCCCTTATACTATAAATATTTATTAGAAATATAAAAATACTTCCTAACTCATGGTATTTTTTATAATTTTTAGTGATTAAAAAAAAATTAATTATGACACAATAATGATGCAGTGATTGCTTCATTAATAAATGATTCCAATAAATGATATTATAAGTATTAAAATAAATATTATATTAAATAATTTATGTCATACAATAATTTTATATATTAATAGGAAAATTTATTGGACTATTAAATGGTTTGGTTATACGTTATCTCTCTGTGTGGATTTTATTTAAATTCAACAAATTGAATAGTGTAAAACATGACATAATTGATATTTTTTAAAAATAATAATTTATTAAATTATTTAAATATCCTAAAAATATTTTAAAATAAAAAAGTGATTATTATATGGTCTAAACTTTCATTAGGTGTCCAATAATGTGAAATTTACCCCATATAAGTTAAATCAATATCTTTTTAACAATTAAAATATTGTTACAACTTTTAAAATTAAACGAGAATAATAAAGGGTAAAATGAAGAGATAAGGTTTAAAATAAACTCAATAAATATCTAAAAACTATTTTAAGAGAGTATTTAGATCTATAATAATATTATATTCTCTATATCTCATGTTTAACCCACTTTTATTAAAAAAATAAGTTATATTACTTTAATATTTTAATAATTTCCAAGGGTGCCCCTGCCCTCTCATATAAAAAGGCACCCATCCCTCTCTATTACTCACATATCCAAAGAATTTTAGTTCATCTAATATCTATCCAAGAGTATTCCTAGAAACACCTGCCATATTATTGAAGCCTTATATTAAGATTAACACCCTACATAAAGGTGTTTAGGTGTTCTATAAAAGAGATCAACTAACGAAGAGGTATCATTTTCTTTAAGTGTTTATATTTTGTTTCTTCTTCCACTTCCTCAATTATCATCCAACCATGATGAGATAATAAATATAGTATCCTAAATATACTGAGATGTTATTATATCAATATCATCCCCTAAATCCACATCTACTTCAATCAAATGTGGAAAGGAATTAATAGTTCGTGCGTACGTGTGAATTGTCACCTCCATGAAGCGATTTAGTTTGTTTACCATTACTATATATTAATATTTGTTATAATAATGTAATTAATATATATATATGTGATATTAAAGACACATTAATCATTGTAATATATTAATATATCAATTAAATTCTTACTTCCATGTGCATAAAAATGATAATTCTGTTCATACGTACGTGTGAAATATCACCTCCATGTAGTAGTGTGACTCGTTTTTATTAATTATATCACTTGTATGATATATATAATTATATGTAAATTATTATTATGTTTTTAACAATAAAATTATCACTCTTTAAAGATAAAATAATAATTAACTTATTTCCGTAATGATTAATCAAAAATGGAAACGTTACTCATGTGTACGTACGACCTACCGTCTCCAAAATTATAACGTCGTTCATTTTTCATAACCATATTTAATGGTTTAAAATAAATAATATGAGTTATGTGTAATATTTATGAATATTTGATGAATAATATTCTATATATTATAGACTAATGACCACATTGACTAGTGACATCATACAATGTTCATTTTCCACTGAAGAACCGATTATCGACCAAACATCCGACATGAAATCAGATAATTAACTAATTATTATAACATAGTAACAAGTGATGTAATGGGAATAATATACATGAAAAAGTTTCTTAATCAAGTATAAATTAACCTAAGTTTATTATTTAGTAAGATAAATAATGAACAAGAAAAGTCGACCGCATAGTAAGAAAATTCGTCTCAATCTCCTTTAATTAAGGCATATTTGGGTTTATACATGACTTTCTTTTATACAGTGTATAATCAAACCCTTTGAATTTTAATGTCATTAAATGGTTTTTAAAATGGAATATTTTTTTACAAAGTGTTTTACTTAACTACAAAATGAATGTTTCTTTTTAACATACACGATGACAACGACCTTTCCGCCACTACATGCATTATTTTATATCTAGCTTCCTCTAATAGATGAAATGTTTTAAAAAAGAAATGTAAATAATATATATAGGTAGTTTTTTTTGGAAATGGTTTTGAGAATGAATTGATTATATCAAATTCTTTAAATGACGTCTTATTATTGCAATGTGGAAATGCTTTTTTTCCTTTATTCTTGATCATGTGTTACGATTATATTATGGTTCATGAGAATTTCTATTGTATACGAGTGGTTCTATGGTAAACTGAGGGTGGGTGAGCCCATGATAGCTCTCCCATGCATTGGGTAACATGATGGAAGTAAACCTTATGGTTTATTCTAAGATATTTATGAAATATACTGCGATGGGTATTCCAAACCTAACCATGAAGGTTAATACCTATGTAGCTGTGAAAGCTATAATGAAAGTATGTTATGGATGCCAAATGTTACCATTATAATTTATTATTTCTATGATTTATTAGTAAATATTATGATTTCATAAGTTATTTTGAAGAAATTATGTTTTATGTGTGAAAATTATGATTTCATTGATTTGTATGTATTCATGGGATGATGTTTAATTTCCTTATTATTTAACCCTTACTAAGAATTTTATTCTCATACCATGTTTTTGAAATGTTTTTACAAGGTATAAGGAAGGGTAAGAGAAAGGAATAGTTCAAGAAGAGTTTTATAATGAAAAGAATTCTTGTTTTATTTAAGGAGTTTTATTATTGTGAAAGAATTTGGAGATAGTAGAAGTGTACACTTTGTAATATTTGAGATGTAATGTATTAATAATGGCCTAATTATTTAAAACTATAAACCTAAAAAGATACTTGATGTGAAATAAGGTCAAATTTTTGACTTATCTCAAGATTATGGATTTTTTTAAGTCTGGGTCCTTATATTATGAGGACCCAAGATTATTTATACTTCTAAATGTTTATTATCTAAAACCATCAGAACCAAAATTTGGGTCCCAAAAGAAACAAGAAATTCATATTCTTTCAAGGACACACCACTAAACTTCATTCTCATATCATATGGTGGATTCAAAATTAAAATGGTTTATAAAACCTTGAATTGATTGATATATTATTTCATTTTTATCTATTTGTTAAATGATCTAATTAAGGGGATGCCAATATTTTACATATCTGGTCACGTTTTGATAGATGTACATGGTAATGGTTTTAAAAAATTTTAAAATTTCATTTCCCTCTTGAACATTATTTTAGGATCTCTCTCTCTCTCTCTCACACACACACAACTATGATTTAATTTTCTTAAAATATGATATGTTTTATTTTTAAAAATTCTATTTTATTTTCCCCTTTTCTTCAGTTGATTCTATGTTTAAGTTTTATTTTCGTTCTCATTTTGAAATTTCTTTTTCTTTTCTTTTTTAAATTTATTTTTCTTATCTTTTTCAATTTTTTTCTTTTCTCATTTTCGACCATCTTTTTTTTCTCATTTTAAAATTTATTTTTCTTTTATTTCTTTATTTATTTTAATTTTTTTTATAATATTATTTAAAATCTTTTAGTTTCCCTATTATACTTGGAAATTTTATTAAATGTAACAGATGCAAACAATTTTACAGTTCTTGATTCATTAAATGATATTGTAAAAGACACTGGTGATGAACCATCTAATACTGTAATGAATTCATTGGTAAGGAATTTTCCACATTGATGGATAATCCATGAACTAAGAAGGAAGATCCTGAAGGAAATTGGCATAAAAAACATGGTGGCAATGTTGGCATCCAAAAGGCCGTGGCTGAGGAATTGGTAGATATGATTGGTTTATTGCATGAGGTCATGGCCGAAATAGATCTATCATGCATTCTTACAAAGAATATATGAGACAACTCACTCTAGAGCTGGAAAATATCCGTTAAAAGTACTCTATGATCTTCAATAAAAGAAACTCATAGTCAGAGTGGGAAAATAATGATGATTATTGTAACGCCCCGACCCTATATTTTTATAATTGGTGAATTATTTTAATATATTTGCATGATTACAAGGAATCAAGTCCCGGAAGACCAATCAGTTTACCAGTCTTAGAAAATAGATTACATATATAAACATTACATTACACTTTACAACATAAATAAACAATCCTTTCATAATTCCATTGTTCCTTTAGCTTAACCCTTCATCTTAAACATAAAACACTTCTTGGGATCCTAGGAAAATAAAACATAGGAAAGGGGTGAGCTCTGGTGCTTAGTAAGGGTAAATAATTTATTAGAACCTATAAACTATTAAGAAAAGATGTGTAATAAAAACAACAGCCTTTTAAACATAAACTTGAACATAATATGGGAAAAATAAATAAAAAATTACCATATTAACATGCACATGAATATTCTACTAGTAAAATAATCACATGTAATAAATAATTTCATAATGAGGGAATGTATAGTACCAGAATTTAATTTCAGTGTCAAGGCATCGTACCAGAACCTAGGGACTAACTGTAGTAGGACCCCAACCCGGAGGGCATACATTTACTGGTCCCAAACCCAAAAAATACTAGTTCAACACATTAATCTTCAGAAGAGGTTGAAATATAACACAAACATTCATATTAAAACTAACATACAAAATGTCAATAATTTAACCATAAACCATGAATGGCATAAAAATAACTCATCCATAGTCAAATATATCACAAAACCTTAAATACAATATGGAATACTTGTATCATAATAAATAAACTTCAAACAAGTGTAAAATTTATAAAAGGATGTTGACATAGATGAAATCAAATCTATTTGAAAGAAATATCTCTTTCTATTTTGAAATCATTTAAGAGTCACAAAATTATAAATAAAAAATTTATTTTGAAAATATTCTTATAATATTGTAAGGGAAGCTTCGACGATGTTATAATGGCGGAAAATAGCCGCACCCACTGTATAAGTTAAAAAATACATTCTTACCTTAATTTTGTCAAAAAGGTTATAAAGTACCTTGTTTGGAAAATGACAGATAAATTCCTTTCAAAAACATATAAGGTCAAATAAGGGTATAAGTTAATTTAACCCATTTTCTATTAAATAGCAATTTTTTTGAAATTCATTTTAAGAAACATGGATGTGGATGATAAAGAGGTCCAAGTAGGTAATTACATATAAACAACCTCAGAAAATGAAGAGATTGTAGAATTAACCCTTAAATTGTACTTTTCCTTGGTCGAGGGTACATTAACCTCATATATAATAGTTAAATCATTGTTATTAAATTATATAAGAACCATATACATAATTATTATATCACATATGATCTTCTAATAATGATTTTTAATGATATTTTAGTATTATCGTCGTTTCAGGTGTTAACCGATTCATTTTCCTTTACATTCTTTGTTACGTGAGTCATGTTTGTTATGGATGGGACGTTTATTATTCATATCCATGATGATATCATGTTTTTAAACATTATTTTTAATCCTCAAATGAAAATTAGTCTTGAATGGTTACGATGAGGAATGAATCTTATCGCGTTCGTGGAGACGGTAATCCGTACGTATGCACTAGTGAAAATATCATTCTTTTGATATTAAAACAGTATATAATTGGATGGTATATCATATGTACATAATCATTATTATGTTATTTTTATTATTTACATCAATTATACATCATTATTATACCCATATGAATAATAATTCATTGAATAACAACTACACCATGACGTGGAGACGGTAAGCCGTACGTACGCATGTATGGTGATATGTCATTCAAAGGGTGGATAGAATAAAGAATATAGTTGTAACATATTTATAATTACATCACAGTATATAGAATATATTGGAGTTATTATTTTAGAATGGAAACAACAAGGAAAGAAGAAGTGGAAGGAGAAAAGAACTTGAAAGAGGTGATGAAATATTTACCTCTTCTTCGGGTTCTTCCTTTTGATTTGATAAAAAGGGATACTTAGGTTATATTTATGACTAAAGAAAGTCCTCTAGGATGAAGTTAGGACAGTTGAGAGGATATTTGGGTAGGGTTTGGACAATCTAAATGGATTTGAAGGTGTCAATTTGAGAGAAGGGGGAGTGCCCTTTTATAAGTGGGGTGAGGGGAACCTTAGGAAAATATTGAAATATTATTTTATAATAAAATCATTTTCGGCTTCTAATGGCTCCAAAATGATTTATTTAGAGGATAAAGTGGGGATGAGTCAAAACATACTCAACCAATAGGTTTTAGACAGGTTTGGTGTAACACCCCGAGATTTTATGAAATATATTTTTTTAACTTCATTAATGTCCTGTGATGTATGCTACACCAAAATTACCGTGCGCTATATGCAACACCATATTAGCTTGCAGTATACGCAACACTATTCTTGGATCGTGTTACACACAATTTTGATAATAGTTATTTTACGTAACATTGAGTATATATATATATATATATATATATTCAACAAATGAAATATGGTTGGATTCTATTATACGAAACAACGAAGGATTCTTGCACAACACGCAACCCTGACTTGGCTTGCATTACACACAATCGTGACTTTCCTCGATAGCGTGTGTTTCACGCAATACCGGGTTTTACTAAACAACGATATATTATTATAATATTATTATGAACTAGACATTATGAATATTATTAACTAAATTTTGAATTTTATAACATTATTATTCATCTTACAAATTTTCTAGAACATGGTATAAGAACAAAATAAATTTTTTGGGTAAAAAAAATATTTTTCAAAAAATGCAGTTTTGTCGCCTTTTGATGGCGCACCCACATTAAATCTAGTTCTTGACATGTTTATAAGTTCAATTTGAAAAAATAAAATTATTCTTTGAAATAAAAAAATTAAAATTTACTTTGGATAAAAGTTTCATATTATTCTGGTAACTTTCATATTTTGATGAATAGTAAAAACACGCTATATTTTAATTAAAAACAACTTTTTTCATCGCAATAATTTATATGGTTAAATTATAATATTGAATGGTTTTAAAGTATAAATAGATTATACTTTTTCCATTTAGTATAATTTATGTTATTAGCATTGATTTTACATTAAATTCGTAGGTTAAATCAATTCAATATTTTGCAATATTTTAAAGAAAAACCCATTTTCTTTCGACAACGAGATTAATTTTAATTTAATTTATGCAAATTTTGTGTATTTAATTTGGAAAAAATGGATTCCATATTTGGAATCAGTGGGTACAAATTATGTTAATAAGCTACTTTTTATTTTTGGGAATTATGAATAGTAACTACGGTAAATTTTATTTACCATAGTTAAAGGTAAATCGGGTAATTAAGGGTAAATATAATATTATAAAATTACCCTGACACATGCCAAAATTCTATTGGATGGCTAAACGTAGACCCATATAACCTAAGGGTTGGATTAGATTCATTTTATGGACTTTTGACCATTAAATAATTTAATTATTATTAAAACCAAGGAAAGTGACAACATGTCACTCTCTTAAATCTTATAAGTATTATAATTTTAATTTAGTGATACACGTCATAAAACTTATAAAATGAATAGTCTCCAGAAATATAATAAATGTATCTACATCATGATAACTTATTTAGAAATTTTAGGGATTAAATAATTCTCATTAATGGTGATACATTAATGATACAGAAATTATTTATTAAGTGAAAAATAAGTAATATAGTTTTTATTGAAATATTAATACCCATTAAAAGGCCCAGAAACCTGACAAAACCTTATTGGTAGTTTATATCTACACGTTACGAATCCAATTACCTAATATATAACCTTTTGGAGCCTTATAAAAGTGATTATGACACTTATATTATTTTATTTTAAATGATGCCAAAGTTGTCACCTTCATAATTTAATAAGTATAACAATTTAAATATTGTTATTTTAAGATGGTAAATTCGAGTAAAAGTATTATTTTGAAAGGTAATAGATTTATCTTCATCATAGGATTTTAATTTTAATTTTTATGCAACAAATCAGTATATTAAATAATTATACAAAAATGTTGTAGTAATTATTTTATTAAGAGCTAAACCAAATAAATATTTTTAAAAAATAATAAAATAAATATTATATGAACTATTTAATGTGATCCACTAATTTTATAGATACATATGACTTTTTATGAATCTATTAAATCTTTTAGTTCGAACATATCGTCTGTATATATTTTATTTAAATTCAAATAATTGAATAGTGTCAAAATTGACACTATTGTTATTTTTTAAAAATAACATATTATAAAATTGTTTAAAAATCACAAAAATATTTAAAAATTATAAATTTAAATTTATATGGTCTATAATGTTATAAAGTAACCAATTATGTAAAATTCACAACAAATAAGTAATTATTTGTTATAATTTAAAATTTATAATTTTATTACCACAAATAAACTTAAATAGATTAAATAAGGATAAATCAAACTGATAAGGTTTAAAATAAGATCCAAACATGTCTAAATTTGATTGGTTGATGCGATTACAACCCTATATCATCTAATATTCTAATATGAGTTATTTTTGGAGGTTTTTCAGTGGGGTTAGATTTATTATAAATTAATATTTTTGGATTTCCAAAGGTGCCCCTCTCCTCCCGTAGAAAATGGCACCTCCTACCTCCCTTCCTCACACAAATTTGAGCCTTCAAGCTCAGGAAACCCCGGAAAAATTCTCTTCTCCACTTACCTAGAAACATCCTAGAGGTCCTGGTATTCTTCAAAGACCAATTTTAGTGCCCTATGTGGAGGTCTCAAAGAGGCGCTTCAAAGAAGAGGTAATGTCCGTTACCGATTCTTTCAACTTTATTTCTTCTTCTACTTCTTCTTATTTAGTTTTTTAATTATGAAATAATAACATAAGTATCAATAATAGACTGATATGTTATTATAAGTATGAAAAAACCCTATTTCACCATCTATCCATCCTACGGAAAACGAAATCACCGCGCGTGCGTACGTACGGAATACTGTCTCCACGCCGTGGTGTAATCTGTTTTTCCAACACCACCTTACTTGGATGGGTATAATGGTGTAAAGAATAACTATACATAGTTATTATAACATCATACCGATTATGATATATTGTATCATCCTATCCAATTGAATTCAATAATTATGGGAACGATATCATCACTCGTGCGTATGTACGGACTACCGTCTCCATGACGCGATGAGATTCATTCTCCATGTTAACCATTTAAGAATGATTATAAAGTATATATAAGGGATAATAATGAAATATATGACATTATAAAGCTACTTTATTTATGTATATATATATGTATGTCATCTATTTAATTCCATTCAACTCAATAAGGAAACGAAAACAACGTTCATGCGTACGTTCTGCCTACCGTCTCCATGAACGGTGTATTTCTTTCCATTTATCGATCTATTATATATATGTATATTCTGAATAAATAATACATATAAATCATGTTTTATATTATGGAATTAAGTAATCATGATCTAAGTAACCATATGAATAATTACAAGTCAAAACACGGACGACAAATGAAACGATTTTACCCAAAACACTCTTTAACATGAAATTTACAAAAGAACGGGTAATATAAAGGCATAAGTAAACCATATATGATATAATAATAATGAATATGATTCTTTAATAAGTCAATGAAATTATTTAAATCATTATATAGGAGGTTCGGATACATACGAAGCATATCGGACATAAGGTAAGGGAAAATTGTGCAAATCTCATTTTTATCCGAGATTGCTTATTCTTAAGTATTTAATGAGGTTATTGATATCTTCCATGTCCATGTTTTATAAAAGTGTTTTCATGTATTTTTAAAGTCATTTTTACCCATTTTTTACTTTTACTACATGGTATGTATGGAATCTTTCTTTTGTTTTACGTTACGAGGTACTTTTTTGACTCTCCCGGTAAAAGTTCGAGAAGAATGTTTTTTAACTTATACGGAATGAACGGATTTTTACGGTTTTATAATGCCTTTTTTTCATGAATCATCCTACAAAATATATCATGACTATTTTCAAAAAAATCCTTTTATTTTAAAATTTCTTGAAATTTTGTGAAAAGAGAATGATTTTGAAGAATAAAGGATATTTTCCTCAAGAATTCATTTCAAGTGTTTTATCAAAACCATTTTCCATCTAAGATGAAATTATTTCATATGTGTATGTTTCAAGTATCATGTCTCTATTATTTACATGGTTTAAATTTTCTTATTATGAAATGATATACATTTCTTTTATATGGATTATTTGATGATGGGATGATGTTTATGAAACCCATTTTATTAATTGGGTTTTTATGAAAGATGTATGTTTATTTTTTGGAACAAGTAAGAATGATTTCATTATGAGATGGGTGGGACCTATATCTCCCTCCAATGAACTGGGTAAAGATTTTATATCTCATGAGATAGACATGGCTGGAACGGTAAGTTAATCCGGTTCAGTGTTACAGGACTAAAACGAGGAGTGAACTCGATTCAGAATGGGACTTTGTCCGCTAAGATGGTCTTGGAAGCAATGCCTTGGCTACTATGGAAATTATTACATGTGATTAATGGATTCCACAATTACATGTTTTATTCCCATGCTATTTTATCATGATTTATGTTCCATTATGATCTATGCCTTATGTACTTCCATGTTTTGTGTCGTTGCTCAAGATTTTTAATGTTCATGTTTTTTTTGTTCAAATGTATATGGTAGGTTTTATTTTATCCATGCTTACCCTTACTGAGCATTTGAGCTCACCCTTTTTATGTTTTCTTTTCCCCCAGGATTTAAAGAAAGATTTTAGGTAAGGGAAAAAAATGGGAAGATCTTTATGGGAGATATTGAATATCTTTCTCCACGATTAGAAGATTACGTTCCAAGTTTCCAAAGACACTAAACTATTGCGGTCCTTGTGTGTCTATTTTTGTTATGTATTAAGTATTCCTCTAAAGTAATGTAATTTCCATGTACGTCAAGCTTTAGGTCTCTACAGTTGGTATCAGAGGAAAGGTTTAGTCAACCATTGGAAACTAGGATGCGAAAACGTTAGTGAGATCCCTAGAGATATTTCTAAGGTATGTCTAGGGATGTCTCTAAGGATAAGTATACGTATAGGTTGTAGTCCTAGAATTGCGCTAATGATCTTAGAATTAAACCTAATATGTAAGATGTTTAAGGTACTCCCCCTTGATTATGTTATTTTCCTTGTATGATTTTTGCCTCTCATAGAATTCTTTTGGTGTTTTAGTCAATAGAGGGAACCGGAAAGAATTCGGTTAACATTGAATCCAATGGAAAAATTGGTAACTATGAGAAACAAAATTGTGTAATGTCTAGAGAGAAAGATATTGTAATTATGATGAATCAGTCATCGCGATATATGATTAACAAGGTGAAATTTAGTGGTATTCCTAATTCATCAAATAAGAGGAAGATAGAATTTTATGCATGTTCGCATGTTGAGGAGCATAAAGAAAGGAAGATTGAGATTTCTAATGAAGGGAATAAGAACCTTGAGTAATACATAAAATGGAGGGACCAATGTTATCTATGTGGAGAAAATGGTCATAGAGTGAAAAACTGTTATGGAGTTCAATGTCTTATTTGTGGAGAACATGGGCATTACCCAACTCAATGCCCTGCCTAAAAAGTTACTTCTAAATCATGGAAGGAATTATTCCAGGACAATCATTGAAGAGGATGGATTGAAGTGTTTATGTATTGGTATTCAAGAATAATGTTGTTGAGGTACTTTTATGGTGTATTATAATTTTTTTGTATTAGTATATTGTGGTTTTCAATAATTTTATGGTACTGGTAACCATGAAAAGTGATTAAAATATTTTAGAAAGCAGATGATATGCGCATAATGAAGGGATAAGAAGATAATGAGATGTTTGATTTTATTCATGAGCTCATGATTGATATAAGGATGAAGTGATATCATGGTTTGAGTATATATAATTTTGAGGATTTTGGTATGTGGAAAGTGTTAACTTTTAACATCATTCATGTTTTCAATAAGGTTCAATGGGTATTCATTTTTCAAGAGAATATATGATTAAGGTATTCAGATGATTGGAATGTGACCAAAAAGATATATGAGGGATAAATGATAGTATTCACATGCTTGTTATATGAACTTTTTAGTAGTCGTTCTCTTTATACTATGATTTTGGGAAGAAGTATTTTGGATTAGCCTAAAGATTGGAATGGATTATGTTGGAAAGAAGTTAGTATTATTTAAGGATAGACCTTTTTTCGATATTACTGATGGGATGTTATAGTAATGTAGTTTTAGAAAAAGGACAACCTGTAGGACGGGTGAAAACCCATCGCATCGGACAAGGCTGTGGGAATCGAACCCACAACCGAAGTGCGACTGCCCTTTATCTCCTACCACTGGCCTACAGGAAGTCCCTGGTTAGTAGAAACTAGTTTTATTTTTTAAGAGGTATGATATATGATGTATAAGTTCATTTTTTGAATCGTATATGATTAACCTCACCATAGATGGACTTATGTATATTTGATAACTTTTCTTGAAACAGATGGAATGACCCATCATTCTATCACATGATCTGTTAACTCTTCACGAATAACAAATTCAACTTCATTTCTTTAAGAGATGAAGTGGAAATTGTTCAAAGCATGAACAACAGTGATATTTTACCAAAATCAAGAAAATATTTCTTCTAATTCAAAATTTTCAACTTTAGGGAAATGATATTGAAAACCAAAAATGTTGTCCTATTGCTCTTATATCCGATGAATCAGATGATGCCTTAGATCATCACAAATATATGGATTTGTGATTGATGACTTTTTCATAGCCATGTTCTCTACCACTCTCCATCAGAACATGATGGTTAGATTTCCCTTCAATATCCATATTTTCACCTATGTTCTCCTATGTGGAAACCCAGTGATTAGTTAATTTGGGTAACCATTACGTTTCATACATTAGTTTTTAAAGTCGTGTTTTTGAATTCCTTTTTACGATGTGGGTTTCTATTAAAGAAATTTTCAAGTAGCAAACCATTTATAACCCTGACGAATTTCGTGGGCGAAATTCATTTTAATGGGGGTAGAATGTAACACCCCGAGATTTTATGAAAAATATTATTTTAACTTCATTAATGTCTTGTGTTTTATGCTACACCAAAATTACCTTACGCTATATGTAACACCGTATTAGCTTGCAGTATACGCAACACTATTCTTAGATCGTGTTACACACAATTTTGATAATAGTTATTCTACGCAACATTGAGTATATATATATATATATTCAATAAATGAAATATGGTTGGATTATGTTATACAAAACATTGAAGTATTCTTGCACAACACGCAACCCTGACTTGGCTTGCATTACACGCAATCATGACCTTCCTCGATAGCATGTGTTGTACGCAATACCGTGTTTTACTAAACAATGATATATTATTATAATATTATTATGAACTAGCCGTTATGAATATTATTAACTAAATTTTGAATTTTATAACATTATTATTCATCTTACAAATTTTCTATAACATGATTTAAGAACAAATTAAATTTTTTGGGAAAAATAAGTATTTTTCAAAAAATGTAGTTTTGCCGCCTTTTGATAGCACACCCACCTTAAATCTAGTTTTTTATATATTTATAAGTTCAATTTTACAAAATAAAATTCTTATTTGGAATCAAAAAATAAAAATTTACTTTGGATAAAATTTTCATATTATTCTGGTAACTTTCATATTTTGATGAATAGTAAAAACACGCTATATTTTAATTAAAAACAACTTTTTTCATCGCAATACTTTATATGGTTAAATTATAATAATGAAAGGTTTTAAAGTATAAATAGAATATATTTTTACCATTTAATATAATGTATGTCATTAGCATTGATTTTACATTAAATTCGTAGGTTAAATCAATTCAATCTTTTACAATGTTTTAAAGAAAAAACCTGTTTTCTTACGACAACGGGATTAATTTTAATTTAATCTCTGCAAATTTTGTGTATTGAATTGGGAAAAATGGATTCCATATTTGGAATCAGTGGGAAAAATTATGTTAATAAGCTACTTTTTATTTTTGGGAATTATGAATAGTAACTACGGTAAATTTTATTTACCATAGTTAAAGGTAAATCGGGTAATTAAGGGTAAATATAATATTATAAAATTACCCTAACACATGACAAAATTATATTGGATGGCTAAAAGTAGACCCATATAACCTAAGGGTCGGATTGGATTCATTTTATGGACTTTTGACCATGAAAATAATTTAATTGTTATTAAAACCAAAGAAAGTGACAACATGTCACTCTCTTAAATCTTATAAGTATAATAATTTTAATTTAGTGATAA
The DNA here is from genome assembly GCA_963277665.1 of Viscum album. Taxonomy (NCBI): domain Eukaryota; kingdom Viridiplantae; phylum Streptophyta; class Magnoliopsida; order Santalales; family Viscaceae; genus Viscum; species Viscum album. The sequence continues at coordinate 1,277,269,780 of OY728158.1, forward strand.
ACATCATATAACTTCGAACATGAATAGTCTCCAGAAATCTAATAAATTTATATACATCATGATAATTTATTTAGAATTTTTAGGGATCAAATAATTGTCATTAATGGGGATATATTAATGATACAGAAATTATTTATTAAGTGAAAAACAAGTAGTATAGTTTTTATTGAAATAATAATACCCATTAAAAGGCCCAAAAACCTGAACAATCCTTATTTGTAGTTTATAACTACACCTTAATCATCCAATTACATAATATATAACCGTTTGGAGCCTTATACAAGTGATTATGACACTTATATTATTTTATTTTAAATGATGCAAAAGTTCTGACCTTCATAATTTATTAAATATAACAATTTACATATTGTGATTTTAAGATGGTAAATTCGAGTAAAAGTATTATTGTGAAATTTAATATATTTATCTTTATAATAGTATTTTAGTTTTAATTTTTATGCAACAAATCAGCATATTAAATAATTATACAAAAATGTTGTAGTAAATATTTTATTAAGAGCTAAACCAAATAAATGGTTTTAAAAATAATAAAATAAATATTATATGAACTATTTAATGTGATCCACTAATTTTATAGATACATATGACATTTTATAAATCTATTAAAGCTTTTATTTCGAACATATCTTCTGTATATATTTTATTTTAATTCAAATAAATTAATAGTGTCAAAATTGACACTATTGTTATTTTATAAAAATAACATATTATAAAATTGATTAAAAATCACAAAAATATTTAAAAATTATAAATTTAAATTTATATGGTCTATAATTTTATAAAGTACCCAATTATGGAAAATTCATAACAAATAAGTAAATATTTGTTATAATTTAAAATTTATAAGTTTATTACCACAAATAAACTGAAATAGATTAAATAAGGATAAATCAAAATGATAAGGTTTAAAATAAGATCCAAAAATGTATAAATTTGATTGTTTGATGATATTACAACCCTATATAATCTAATATTAGAATATGAGTCATTTTTGGAGGTTTTTAAGTGGGGTTAGATTTATTATAAATTAATATTTTTAAGATTTCCAAAGGTGCCCCTCTCCTCCCTTATAAAAGGGCACCTCCTCCCTCCCTTCCTCACACGAATTTTAGCCTTCAAGATAGGACAAACCCTACCAAATTATATTCTAAACTTCCCTAGAAACGTCCTAGATGTCCTGGTCATCTTCAAAGACCAATTTTAGTGCTTTAAGTGGAGGTCTCAAAGAGGCGCTTCAAAGAAGAGGTAATGTACGTTACCAATTCTTTCAACTTTATTTCTTCTTCAACTTCTTCTTGTTTAGTTGTTTAATTATGAAATAATAACTTCAGTATCACTCATATACTGATATGTTATTATAAGTATGAAACTACCCTAATTCACCATCTATCCATCCTACGGAAAATGAAATCACCACGCGTGCATTCGTACGGAATACCGTCTCCACGCCGTGGTGTAATCTGTTTTTCCAACACAACCTTACTTGGATGGGTATAATGATGTAAAGAATAACTATACATAGTTATTATAACATCATACTGATTATGATATATTTTATCATCCTATCCAATTCAATTCAATAATTATGGGAACGATATCATCGCTTGTGCGTACGTATGGACTACCGTCTCCACGACACGATGAGATTCATTATCTATGTTAACCATTTTAGAATGATTATAAAGTATATATAAGAAATAATAATTAAATATATGAAATTATAAAGCTATTGGATTTATGTATATATATATATGTATGTCATCTACTTAATTCCATTCAACTCAATAAGGAAATGAAAACAGCGTTCATGCGTACATACAGCCTACCGTCTCTATGAACGGTGTATTTCTTTCCATTTATCGATCTTTTATATATATGTATATTCTGAATATATAATATATATAAATCATGTTTTATATTCTGGAATTAAGTAATCATGATCTATGTAATCATATGAATAATTACAAGTCAAAACACAGATGTCAAATGAAACGATTTTACCCAAAACACTCTTTAACATGGAATTTACAAAAGAACGGGTAATATAAAGTCATAAGTAAACCATATATGATATAATAACAATGAATATGATTCTATAATAAGTCAATGACATTATTTAAATCATTATACAGGAGGTTTGGATACATACAAAGCATATCGAACATATGGGAAGGGATAATTGTGCAAATCTCATTTTTATCCGTGATTGCTTATTCGTAAGTATTTACTGTGGTTATTGCTATCATCCATGTCAATATTTTATAAAAGTGTTTTCATGTATGTTTAAAGTCCTTTTTACCCATTTAATCTTTTACTACATGGTATGTAAGGAATCATTCTTTTGTTTTACGTTACGAGGTACTTTTTTGACTTTCCCGGCAAAAGTACGAGAAGAATGTTTTCTTAACTTATATGGCACGAACTGATTTTTACGGTTTTATAAATCCTTATTTTCATGAAGCTTCCTCCAAAATATTTCATTACTATTTTCAAAAAAATCATTTTCTTTTAAAATTGCATGACATTTTGTGAAAAGAGAATTATTTTGAAGAATAAAGGATATTTTCCTCAAGAATTCATTTCAAGTGTTTTATCAAAACCATTTTCCATATAAGATGAAATTATTTCATATGTTTATGTTTCAAGTATCATGTCTCTATGATTTACATGGTTTAACTTTTCTTATTATGAAATGATATCCATTTCTTTTATATGGATTATTTGATGATGGGATGATGTTTATGAAACCCATTTTATTTATTGGGTTTTTATGAATGATGTATGTTTATTTTGTGGCACAAGTAAGAATGATTTCATTATGAGATGGGTGGTACCTATATCTCCCTCCAATGCATTGGGTAAAGATTTTATATCTCATGAGATAGACATTGCTGGAATGGTAAGTTAATCCGGTTCAGTGTCACAGGACTAAAACGAGGAGTGAACTCGATTCAGAATGGGACTTTGTCCGCTAAGATGGTCTTGGCAGAAATGCCTTGGATACTATGGAAATAATTACATGTGCTTAATGGATGCCACAATTACATGTTTTATTCCCATTCTATTTTATCATGATTTATGTTACATTATGATCTATGCCTTATGTACTTCCATGTTTTGTTTTATTGCTCACGTTTTTTAATGTTCATGTTTTTTTAGTTCAAATGTATATGGTATGTTTTATTTTATCTGTGCTTACCCTTACTGAGCATTTGAGATCAACCTTTTTATGTTTTCTTTTCCCCCAGGATTAAAAGAAATATTTTGGGTAAGGAAACAAAAATGGGAAGATCTTTATGGGAGATATTGAAGATCTTTCACCACGATTAGAAGATTACGTTCCATGTTTCCAAAGACACTAAACTATTACGGTCCTTGTGTGTCTATTTTTGTTATGTATTAAGTATTATGCTAAAGTAATGTAATGTCCATGTATTTCAAGCTTCGGGTCTCTACATTTAGGTCAATATATTAATCTCATCTTTTAGATTTAAATTTTAGTTAATTATTTTGACATTTACCATGTCTCTTTTTATTTTTATATTATATGGTTAATAAACATACTATAAACATACAAGAGAACCTCAAGTGGTTCATTAATGAAATATATAATATTATTTAATACCTTTGTCTGAACCTTAGATTTTTAGGAATAAAATATCAATTAATAATATAATATTTGTTTTAAAAACTCTTTTATGTCAATTTTGACACTATTTACTATTTTGTTTTTGTTAAATTTATAACAGCATTAATACTTAGAAAAAAATTCATTTAATCAACCCTAACATGTAATATTAACCTTTAAAATTGGTGTAATTCACAAAAAGTCTCGAATTACATTTATTTGGATATTTATAATATCAATTATTTTATTATTTCATTAATAAGGTAATTACTGCATCATCATTGTGTCATAAATAAATTAAATTATTTAATGTCTAAAAAATATTAATGAAATACCATTATTTATGAAATCGTTTTATCTTTCCAATTAATATTTGTAGTTGAAAATATGCCTTACATAACCCCATGTAAAAATTGATTTACTAAAAGATATTTGTTTTTGTCATTTTTGCCATTACTTTAAGTTAATTAAAATAAAGTTTCATTATCATTATTATGTGGCTCTATGGGGTCCCAAAATAGACCCAAAGATGTCCATGGTTCACCATGACTCATCCAATAAGGTTAGGATAAGTGTTAAGTAATTTGATATTATTGTAGTATTCTTTTTACCTTGAATTACCCTATTTATCTTTAACCGCAGTATATAAAAGTCAAAAGTTACAATTCAGAAAAAATTATTTTCATCTAATTGAACGAAATTTTACTTACTGAGTTTAACCATGTCTCCCAAATTTTTTAAATTCAACTCAAATAAACGGTAAAATTATGTTTTATGAAAATTTTCAAATTCTCCTAGGAGGTGGGTAAAAGACAGTAAAAAGTCCAATAAAATTTTTATATATCTAAACTTATTATAAAATGACTCCAATTAATTATATAGAACTTATATAGGTATTATGTATATATTTCAACCTAAAATAAATTTAAATAAAATAATTAATTTTTTAAATAAAAATTTGGGTTTAACCAATAACTAATTGTTTTTCACTATTCATCCAAAATTGAAAGTTTCCAGAAAAATACCAAACTTTCACCCTAAGATAATTTTGATATTCATAATTCAAAAATTAAGTCTATTTTACCAAATTAAAAACATAGAAGTTTCATTTATTAATTTAAAATTAATTCCCATTGTCAAAACCAAAAAGCGTGTTTTTAAGAAATAATAATTAAAAAAAGATTGATACTTGTTTGTTTTCAATTTCAAAATGAAATTATATTCAATGAATAACATTGGACTAAATGGTAAAAATATAATCTATTTATACTTAGAAACCATTAAAATGTGTATTTTAACACTACAAATTATTTTGATTAAAAAAGTTGTTTTCAGTTAAAATATAATATTTTTCACTATTCACCCAAATATGAATGTTATCAGAAAAACACCAAAAATTTATTGAAACTAAATTATTATGTTCTGATTCTAAATAAGATGTTTATTTTTTCAAATTTAGTATATAAAAGTTCAAATTTTAGTTAATATTATTCATAACCTCTTTTGAACAGCTAGTTTGCTAAGTCGTGGTGCGCTTAAACTCAGTGTTGCGTGTAGTCCAAGTTATTGAATTACTTTGAAGAAATAATGTACTATGAAATATTGGGGTGTTACATTCTTCCCTCCTTCAATGATGAAATTAACAAACTATTAATCAGTTCCAAGGATGTAAAGAATACCCAATATAATTTATCCAAATCAACCATCTCTTATTCCAAAATCACTACCTTATTATCAGGACCATATTAAGGATTACATTTCCTTCAGCCTTTTTTTTAAAAGTGTAGCTTACTATTAAGTCACTTTTATAAGAACCATATAATCTCAAATCCTTAATAAAATAATACTACATTATAATCCTTATTTCTCTCCATAATTCATATAACCAGTATATTGTCGATACAACACTCAACATAAGAACACTAGTCATTCCTCTTCATCTGATGTAGTATCATAATTTTATTATTATCCAATAGCATCATTTATGGTATACTCTGATGATTGGGACATTGATTCACGTAGTGTCCCAATGCCTTGTAGATGAAGCATTGTACATTTGAAACTTTTTTCTTACCCTTTCCATCACGTACTTGGTGTCCTTTTCATCCACACTTAAAAAAAACTCCCATTCCCTTCAATAATTTACCAAGGTGATTCTTTCCACAGATATCACATATGCGAAAATCCTTCTTTCTCCTCTTCCCTTTATCCAACTTTATTTCTTCCATCATTTTCTTCTCTTGCTTCCCTTAAAACCCACAAGACTTAGAGAATTATTTACTTATCTTATTAACACACAATACTATTTCTTCATATGTGGAGAATACATGGGAGACTCTTTCCCTTATATATGTTGGCTTAATACCATGAAAGATATGATCCTTATTACTCTTTGGATCATACACATTACTGGAGTTCACATTATTTCTACTAGGCGCCATTTCTATAAAATGGAATACACTAGGTCAGTTTATGAATTGCAATGAATAATTCCAAACTTGAAAAATACATAACGTAAATTGAAAAGTTTATTGATATAATCTATAATCATAAAAATATTTTCTTTGAGGAGGTATATACACGTAAATCCTTCATAATGATTTGTAAAGAAAATGAGAATTATCCTAAGAATATCCCCCAGAAGTGTCGTAACCAAGAGTATAGTAAGGCCCATTTTCGTGCACCGGTTCCCATTCAAGTCTAGCTCAAAGTGGTGTTTTCAGGTTTTACCCCTAGGTACATCTGTTCCAGATCCACTTCTACCTGCTCGTATCCGGACATGGATGTATTTTCTTGGAAAACTCAAAAAATATCTACATTACCAAAATTCTAAGAAGTTCTTCTATACTAATCCTCAAAGTCTATCTTAGGGTAATGTGCTCTAATCAGAGTTTATCTAAATCTAGTTTTTAAGGTTTTTTCTAAACTTCCTCTGATACAAACTATAATGCCCTGAACCTCGATTCCTAGAGTCGGTTCATTATTTTAATAAATTGGCATGATTACAAGGAATCAAGTCCCAAAAGACCGATCAATTTAGCAGTCTTGTAAAATAGATTACATACTTGAATGTTACATTACACTTTCCAACATACAGCAAAAAAATCCTTTAATAATTCCATTTTTCCCTTAGCTTAACCTTCCATATTAAATATTAAACACTTCATGGGATCCTGGGAAAATAAAACATAAGAAAGGGGTGATCTCAGATGCTCAGTAATGGTAAATAATTTAGTGGAAGCTATAAACTTTTTAGGAAAGATGTGTAATAAAAACAACATCCTTTTAAACATAAACTTGAACATAATACGGAAAAAATAAATAAACAATTACTATATTAACATGCACATGGATATTTTACTAGTCAAATAATTACATGTAATAACTAATTTCATAATGAGGAAATGTATAGTACCAGACTTTAATTTCTATGTCAAGGACTCCTGCCAAGACCAAGGGGATAACTATAACCATACCCCAACCCAGAGGGCTTACTTTTACCGGTCCCCAACCCGGAACATAATAGTCCAACACATTAATCTTAAGAAGTGGTTGAAATATAACATAAAAATTCGTATTAAAAGTAGTATTTAAAATGTCAATACTTTATCCATAAACCATGAATGGAATAAAAATAACTCATCTGTAGTCAAACATATCACAAAACCATAAATACAATATGGAAGATTTGTATCATAATAAATCAACTTCAAATAAGTGTAAAATTTATCAAAGGATGTTAACATAGATGAAATCAAAACTATTTGAGAGAAATAACTCTTTCTATTTTGAAAATAATTTAAGATTTACATAATTATAAAGAAAAAATTTGTTTTAACAATATTCTTATAAGCTTGTAAGGGAATATTCGACGATGTTATAATGGCAGAAAATAGCCACACCCGTCGTATAAGTTAAAAAATACATTCTTACCTTAATTTTGTCGAAAAGGTTATAAAGTACCTTGTTTGGAAAATTATGGAAAGATTCCTTTAAATAACATAGAAGGTCAAATAAGGGTATAAATGAATTTAACCCATTTTCTAGTAAATATTAATTTTTTTTGAAATACATTTTAAGAAACATGGATGTGGATGATAAAGAGGTCCAAATAGATAATTATGTATAAACAACCACAGATAATGAAGAGATTATAGAATTAACCCTTACCTTATACTTTTCCTTGGTTGAGGGTACGTTAAACTCCTATATAATAGTTAAATAATTTTTATTAAATTATAAAAGAGCCATATACATAATTATTATATCATATTTGATCTTCTAATAATGCTTTGTTAATGATATTTTAGTATTATCGTCATTTCAGGTGTTAACTGATTTGTTTTCCTTTATATTATTTATTACATGTGTCATGTTTGTAATGAATGGGATGTTTAATAATAATATTCACAATTATATAAAGTCTTTAAAAATTATTTTTAATCATAAAATGAAAATTAGTCTTGAATGGTTAAGATGGGGAATGAATCTCATTGCGTTTGTGGAGACGGTAATCTGTATGTATGCACGAGTGACAATATCATCTTCTGATATTAAAATCATATATAATTGGATGTTATCTCATATATAAAGAATCATTATCATGTTATATTTATTATTTTCATAAATTATACATCATTATTATATCCATCCGAATAATAATGTATTGAATAACAACTACACCACGATGTGGAGACGGTATGCCGTACATACACACATATGGTGACATGTCATTCAAAGGATGGATATAATAATGAATATGGTTGTAACATATTTATAATAACATCATAGTATATGGAAGATATTGGAGTTATTATTTTATAATGGAAACAATTAGGAAAGAAGAAGTGGAAGAAGAGAAGAACTTGAAAGAGGTGATAAATATTTACCTCTTCTTCGGGTTCTTCCTTTTGATTTGATGAAAATGGATCCTTAGGTTGAATTTATGACTAAATTAAGGCATATAGGATGAATGGAGGATAGTTGAGAGGATATTTGGGTATGGTTTGACCAATCCAAATGGCTTTGAAGGTGTCAATTTGAGAGAAGGGGGAGTGCCATTTTATAAGAGGGGTGAGGGGCACCTTAGGAAAAGATTGAAATATTATTTTATAATAAAATATTTTTTAGTTTATAATGGATCCAAAATTATTTATTTCGAGGATAAGATGGGTATGGGTCGAAACCTACTCAACCAATAGGTTTTATATAGGTTTGGGTCACTATATTAACCTCATCTTTTAGATTTAACTCTTAGTTAATTAGTTTGACATTTACAATGTCTCTTTGTATTTTTATATTATATGGTTAATAAACTTACTATAAAATTACGAGAGAACATAAATTGGTTAATTAATGAAATATATAGAATTATTTAAGACCTTTTTCAGAAACTTAGATTTTTAGAAATAGAATATCAATTAATAATATAATATTTTTTTTAAAAACTCTTTTATGTCAATTTTGACACTATTTGCTATTTTGTTTTTGTTAAATTCATAAAAGAATTATTACTTCAAAAATAAATTAATTTAATAAACCCTAACATGTCATATTAATCTTAAAAATTGTTGGAATTCATAAAAAGTCTCAAATTACATTTATTTGGATATTTATAATATCTATTATTTTAATATTTCATTAATAAGGTAATTACTACATCATCATTGTGTAATAAATAAATTTAATTATTTAATGTCTAAAAAATATAAATAAAATACCATCATGTAGAAAATATTCTTTTTTTTTCAATTAATATTTATATTCGAAAAGATGACTTTTATAGCCCTATGTAACAATTTATTTACTAAAAGATATTTATTTTTGTCATTTTTTCCTTTACTTTAAATTAATTAAAATAAAGTGTCATTATCATTCATAAGTGGCTCCATGGGGTCCCAAAATAGTCTTAAGGATTCCCATGGTCATCCATGACTCATCTAATAAGTTTAGGACAAGTTTTAAGGTAATTTGTTATTATTATAATATTCTTTTTACCTTCAATTACCCTATTTACCTTTAACCACGGTAAATTAAAAAATTACTATTCACCAAAAATTATTTTCATCTTATTGAACCACATTTTACTTGTTGAGGTTAACCGTGTCTCTTGGATTTTTTAAATTCAACTCACAAAAATGGTAAAATTATGTTTTCTGCAAATTTGCAAATTCTCCTAGAAGGTGGGTAAAAGACGGTAATAAGTTCAATAAAATTTTTATATATCTAAACTTATTAGAAAATAAATCCAATGAACTATTTGAAATTATATATGTATTATGTATCTATTTTGACCTAAAATAAATTTAAATAAAATAAATAATTATTTAAATAAAAAGTCGGTTTTAACCAATAACTCAGTGTTTTTCACTATTTATTAAAAATTGAAAGTTTTCAGAAAAATACCAAAATTTCACCCTAAGCTAATTTTGATATTTTGAATTAAAAAATTAAGTCTATTTTACCAAATTAAAAATGTATTAGTTTAATTTATTAATTTAAAATTAATCCTCGTTGTCAAAACCAAAAAGCGTGTTCTTAAGAAATAATAAATAACAAAAGATTGATACTTGTGTATGTTCAATTTCAAAGTGAAATTATTTCCAATGAATAACATTGGATTAAATGGTAAAAATAAAATCTATTTATACTTCCAAACCATTAAAATGTATAATTTAACACTACAATTTATTTTGATTAAAAATGTTGTTTTCAGTTAAAATATAGTATTTTTCACTATTCACCCAAATATGAAAGTTATCAAAAAAACACCAAAAATTTATTGAAACTAAATTCTTATGTCACGATTCTAAAGAATAATATTATTTTGTCAAATTTAATATTTTAATGTTTCAAATATTGTATTTAAAAAGGATTCACTAGTAAAAGGTGGTAAAACTACATTTAAAAAATATACTTCTTTTATCTGGAAAAAATGAATTTGTTTTTTTCGTTATGTCTAAGAAACTCATAATATGGATTCTAAAATTATAAGTATTATATGAAGTTAAAAATATAGTTAGTACTATTCATAACCTCTTTTGAACGGCTAGTTTGGTATGTCGTGGTGCACTTGAACTAGGTGTTGCGTGTAGTGCAAGTTATTGAATTACTTTGAAAAAATAACATACTATGAAATATTGGGGTGTTACAATTATGATAACTCCAATCATGATTATGGGAATGATCCTCATCTTGATTTGTTGTTTTTATCTTTTGGATGAGGAATTCTCTATTTGTTTGAACCCATACAACCTCTTTTAATCTCTTTGTTATCTATTTTTTTCTAATAAATTTTTGAGGAGTGGGATCTCCTATCCAATGTAACTTTTGAGTATGATTTTTGAAATTGATTTTATACTTTAATTTAGTGAAAAATATTATATTTTAAAAGGGAAATTTTCAAAAAAAAACTATATTTCATTATGTGTTTCCCATTTAATTTTAAAATATATTATACCACTTTTTTGTGTCGGTTTTATAAAAATAAATTCTATATTTGGAACCAGTTATTCCCAATTTAGTAAACTTGTCCATTTTTTGTCAATATGAATTATAAATAAAGTTATTTTTGTTACCATGATAAATGTAAAATCATGTAATTAATGGTTAAAGATAAAATGATATGGACTATAAAATTAACTTAAAAATTGACTAAATCCTATTAGATGATTATATATCATACATAATCATAAAATTGTAAAATTTATATCCTTTTCAGGATACTTGGGTGAGATTATGACTATGATAATATTTTATTTAGGGAAAAGTTAAACATGTCACCCTCTTTTTTTATTACAAAAAATATTTTTAATACGGGGTTATCTAGTAGAAATTCTAAACTATGAATATTATTTTGAAATATAATGTATTTTTATTTATAATGACATTTTTTTTTATTTTTTAGTGAATAAATATTTATCTTAAATTCTTACACAATTCTGATGCAGTAATAATTCAATTAATGAAAAATAAAATAAATGATATTAACAATATTATAATAAATAAAACTTGAGATAAATAATTTGATGAAAGAATTATATAGATGACCATAAAATTATAAGGATATAATAATTTTTTTTTTATTTTTATATTTTGTATTTATATTATTAAATTAAACGTAATGAATAACTCTAAAAATTTACATTATGGATATTTTATAGTAAATAATATTTTATTAAGTGATTTACAATTTATAAAAATATTATATTAGTCCAAGTGATTAAAATAAGGATTAAAATATTAACTATAGTCTATTTATGTGTCTTTGGTTATTTTATAGTAACTATATTGATCCTTAATGAGTAAAAATTCACGTTGACACGATAAGAGTTAAAAGGGAAAAATGTGGGATATAACCTAAAGATAAGGGTATAAATATGGTCAAAAATTGGTTATTTTTATTTTATAAGATTATTGAGACCAAAAAACTTATCTTCCTTAAAATGAATCACTATGGATCAATTTTTAATTTAATATTAATTTATATTAATTTAATATTTTGAGAAATTTCAAGAGTGCCCCTTCCCTCCCTTAAAAAATGGAACCTATTCTTTTCATTAATTCAGGCTAAAAACCCCATTTTTTAAACTAATACCAAACAAATAACCTTCATATAATATATGAAATTATTATATAGCTCTTATTTTATGCATAACACCATCTTTAGAAGGATTAAAGTGTTAATCAAAGGAGGTTTTCTAAAGAAAAGGTATAATTTTTATTCGGTTGTTTAAGTTTTGTTTCTTCTTACACCTACTCCAAATATTATTAAACCACTATAAAATAATAAAAAAAGTTTAATTAATATACATATATTTTATTATATCAAAATAATAATCAATATCCATCTCCAAAATCCATCACATGGGATAATAATTCACTGTTCTCGTGTATGGTGGACTACCGCCTCACGAACCGATGTAAATCATTTTTCATCACTGTTTCTCATGAATATTTAAAATGATGGAATTAATTTTTATACATGATATTAATGAAATATTTTTAATTTTAAAAATATAATATATAAATTATTTTTTTACCATTCCATGCACGTAAAAATGATAACATAGTTCAGGCATACATGTGGACAATCTTCTCCACGAAGCGTTTTGATACATTTTTTCATCACCAAATCACATGGATTATATATGTATATATAAGTATATTTAATGAATTAATATGATATACATGATATCATTATCATTTAATAAAGATAAAATATTACTTATCTTCTTTCCAAAATGATCATTGAAAAATGGAAATGTTACTTATGCGTACTTACGACCTACCATTTTCCTGATTGTATCATAGTTCATTTTTCAGAACCATATTTAATGGTTGGATTTTAATGTATAATTTATGTATAAAAAATAAAAATTATTTCAGGATTAATATCCCAGATAAGATGTAATAATTTCCACTTTTACCATAGTCAACCTACTGAAGTCATTTTGGAATTATGAACCGAAAATTTTCAAGTCCAAGGGTGTGAAATTAAATGATTATGTAACTATATATTACATGGAAATCAGTAATATAAAAGGAATACTAAAATTTTAAAATGTTTTTTTTCAAGTTAAAATTAAGGTACTTTTTTTTCATTAATATAATGTAAACACATGATGAATTAGACTCAAGGTAAGGGATTTTCTTCTGTCTTTTATTTCCTTGGGACACAAGCCTTATAAAACTACATGTTAATTTTTTGCAGTGTATATACTACCCATGATTGTATTTTTTGATTATTATCATGAAAATAATGGAAAATATATATCTATCAAAAAAACTTTCATGGGACTTATGATTCAAAAGCTAGAAAAGGGGTAAGGGTTTATCTCACAATCTTATCATTATTCGTGATTGTTTATGTTTATGTTTTTATTTGGTAATATTTCTCTTCCATGTACATGATTTCTAAAAATATTTTCAATTTTTTTACTATTCTCCAATGGTTTTGTAAATTAATTTGTACCCTTATTTAACTTTCTAATTGTTAAAAGAATAATCTTCCTATCATTTTCCAAATGAGGTACTTTGTGAAATTTCTAAAAAAAGTATACGATAATTAATTTTAACTTGTACTACATGAAGAAAGTTTCCCACCATCAAAAATCCTGAATGTTTTGAATATTATTTTATAAGTTTAAAATATTATTTTTAATGAAAATATTTACATTTTTTGGGCACATTATTTTACAAGATAAGTGATTTTAAAATGGAAATTTTATTTTACATAGAAATTATTCCCAGTGATCTTCAAAGATGCTTTAATATCTACGATAATATCCTTTGTTGTTACTTATACTTTACTGGGGATATTATTCATGAACAAAATCCTTATTATTTTTTGGATGGTTTATATTTATTATGAAAAGATGAAATTTTTATGAAATTAATTTCTTTTCATGGGTTATGATATGATGAATTATTAATGATCATGTGGTACACATATATATGTTTTTCATTATGTGATAGGTGGGGAATATATCTAGCTCTGATTAATTGGGAAAATTATTATATATCATGAGATATTATAGGAAACAAGTCAATGTTCTTGATTTTTTATGGGAAATAAGTCGATGTGCTCGATTCATTATGTGAAATAAGTTGTTGTGCTTGATCCATTATGGGAAACATGTTTTCATTACGGATCCAATGGTATTGGTATTTAACCTTGAGGTATGAATTTATTCCTATAATTATGATGATTCCATTAATGTTTATTACATGAGCATATGGCTCATGATTTATTTATAATAAATTCTCATTATTATGAGTCATATATTTTTAAATATTGAAGTTTTATGCCATAAATTCTTGTTTGGGATCTATGTTAAATTGGATATGAAAATTTTAAGTTATGGTAATGATATTATACCATTATGACTAAATTGTATGTTCATATAATCATTGATTAATATCTCTCATGCTTACCCTTACCGAGCATCTGATCTCACCATTTCTGATGTTTTATTTACCAAGCTTATGAAGAACGATGTTAAATGATTTCTACTTACAAAGGTTTTATATGAGAGTAATTTTATGGGAGATTATTAAGACTTAATATGGAGTATAAAAATGTGGATATAGTGGGAGATGATGTTTATCTTCACGAACCATTTGTTCATGAACCCATGTTGTTTAAAGTTTCTCATAATTATATAAAACACTAAACATTAAATTTCATTAGGTATGTTAGTAATCCAACATTTCCTTTTTACATTGTATGTTATTTATTGAAAAAATTGGGTTATATTTATCAGTATCACATCTAGAAATATAAATTTTATGTTTTTAACACCAGATCTGTAAGTGTGGGGTTCAGGCTATTATAGTTGGTATTAGAGAAAAGGAGAGACTACAATACTTGGGAACTCTCATGTGTGAACACCGGGTAAAGGATAGATCTCATCCAAAGGGATTTATGAGAAAAGGGATTCTATTAGAGATGGTTTGAGAGTCCCA
This sequence comes from Viscum album, assembly GCA_963277665.1. Lineage (NCBI taxonomy): Eukaryota > Viridiplantae > Streptophyta > Magnoliopsida > Santalales > Viscaceae > Viscum > Viscum album. The sequence goes on from OY728158.1 coordinate 1,277,284,895, forward strand.
CCTAGTAGGTGTGGCCCCCCAAGGAATGTTGCAGTATGTATCAATTGTTGACCACTTGTAATAAGTCTAGACCATTATATTTGGTATTATATGAGGGTTTAAACAACTTTGTATATTATGATGTTTTCATGAGAATTTATTTTAATATTTATGGATTCCATCATGGGAATACAGTTTGGATATTGACTATAATTTTAGAGTCCCAAACATTCTTATTGAGGACTTGTGTTATGGAGATTTGAAGGGGATAGTAATATTTTGGGATAGGTACATGTAAACATTAGGTTTAATGCGAATAATTATTTGAGGAAGAATGTGTTTACATTTTCTGTACATAAGTTATAAATTTATTTATCAATAATAGGTTTTATATGAACTTTTACTTTGAAGTAACTATGGGTTATCACATTTTTCGAATGCAAAGTGAAAGGTATGAGATAACCTTTAAGGTTAAAATATTTACTTAATTATAAATATATTAAGGTTTTTTTAGAATGTTTATCAAATTTATTGGTATTTTATATGTTTTATATTATTGATTATTTTTTGAAGAAAGATAAATCAAAGGTCGGGTGACAACCCATTGCATACGGCAAGGTCATCAGGCTTGAACCCCGAATCGAAGGACAACAAGGGTGTATCACCTACCAATGGACTATATTATGTCTTAGTAAGTATGAAATTGTTTTTATTTATTTAAAATATATTATATATAATGTTTTATTTTATTTTTGGAAAATATGTTTCATCATATAGATACCCAAGGGATTAGAAATTGATTTGTCCTTAAGTGATTAATGATATTTAAAAAGATGTTTACTATTTTGAAATCACAATATGATTAAGATAAATAGAATATTATTGAATTTTATTTGATTAATAAGCCTAAAAATTTATTTTGTAGGTGTATAAGATTTTGTTGTGAATTTATGGTAATTGAGGAAATGGATAGCATATATTAGAGATTATATGTTCCGGGAAAGTGAATTTTGGGAGATAAAAAAATAAATTTCTCTTAGAAGATGATTTTAACATATACTTATAATTTTTGGGTTTCAAACATAATCTAAAACAATTTAAGTAATTTTAATGATAGTTATTTATTTAATGACCTATTTCGCACTTTGGGTGTTACTATTGAATTTGTTGAGATAAAAGTAATTTTCATCATATGAATGTTTACTATTTTTTGGAATTTTATTATCATGTGATAACCTTTTATTGTTAGTGAGTAAATAAATAAGGATTATATTTTTTATTATTTTGTGTATTATGAAATCTATTATAATCTTACTTTAGTGCTTAAGGAAAAAAAATTCGTCTTAAATAATCATCGTTTAGATAAAATGATCAGATCTTAGTGGAAATTAATTAACGGATGAAACAACGATTTTCAAGTAAGTATATTTACTTATGTTCATAGAATAAGTAGTAAATTAATTCCCCAATAGTGGAAAAATTATATTGAAAGAGAAATATTATCTTTTTACATTTCTTATCAAGAAATCAATGGTTATTTAACCCATCACAAGTTTACGGTATTGTAATGGTTAAATTTTTCATGACCATGTTCTATATCACTCTCTACCGAACCATAAGAATTAGTTTTATCTTCTATATAATTTTTTTTAACAACCCACCATTTTTTCCTACATAAAAATATGTTACGTGTAATTCTAGATGAAATTTTTTACTTCCCTTTATTTCTTTTTAAGTATAAGTTTTATTGACCCTTTTTACGATGTGGGATTTCATAAAAGGTACTTTGAAAAGTCAAACCCCTGGTTATCAAGAATAATTTCAAACAATAAGTAAAATATTTATTAATTTGGGGATATAATACAATGATATTTTAATAGTAAAGACTATATTCTATAGTGTACAAGATACACAACACTGAGCTTAAACAAACAATGAAATATTATTATTTAAATATGTCCATTATAACCAAGCCATCAAATTGGAAGGTATGAATGGTAATAAATAATTTTTAAAATTAATATAAATTTCCTTCTCAACATAAATTAAATGAATAATTATTATAAAATAATCAGATAATAGTTATTAAAGTCATTTTATTCTTCAAAAATATTTTTTCTTCAAAAATTAGATTTTTATTCTTTTTATGAGTGGATATTACAATTAATTTCAAAAAGTTATAAAAAATGTATTTGAAAAAATGAATTTAAATTTTTAATTTTTCATGAAATAATTATCTTAAAATTAAATTTTGAGAATTTTCATAAAAGATTGATTTTTCAATGAATAGTGAAAAAACTGATTTTTATTATAACTATATTTTTATTTTAAAGAATTTAAAATTTAAAATTATGTTTGTGATGAGTATTAAAATTTACATATTCCCCTTTTATTTTAAATAATTCAATTATTATTTTATTAAATGGATTTTATACTTGAATATAATATAAAAACATTTCATATTTAAAAATGGAAAATTTCTAAAAAAACCATTTTTCTTTGTGTTTTTCCTATTTAATTTTAAATTACATTATTTTAGTTTATTGGGTTGAATTTTTCCATAATTATCCAATAGTCTAATTTATGACCTTTTGGGCCACATGGATAAGATTTGGACTTTTATGTAATTTTATTTTAAAAAAAGTCAAACATGTCACCATATTTGTTTAATAACAACAATATTTTTAACATGTGGTTATCTAGAGTAAATGAAAGATTATAAATATCCATTTTAAATCTAAAGGATTTATCTTCATCATGGTAATTTATTTTTATTTTTTTTGTGGATAAATAAGTACATTTAATTCTTACATAATGTTGATGGAGTAAATATTCCATTAATGAAAGAACAAAATAAATGATATAAACAATATTATAATAAATAAAAATTTGTTTAAAAAATGTCTTTGGAAAATTTTATATGTGAAAAATACATGTTATATTTATAATAAAAATTTTTGTTCTAATTTTAGTAGTTTTCTTGACAATATTAAATTCAAAGTATTGAATAGTTCTACAAATTGTCATTATGAATATTTTATAGTAAATAATATATTATTAAATAAGAAAAAATTAATAAAAAAACTAAATTCATAGAGGTGATTAGTATAAGGTTTAAAATATCTATAATATTCCATTTATGGGTTTTTAGAAATTTTATAGTAAATATATTGATCCTTAAAGAGTAAAAATTATTGTTGTCATGATAAAAATTAAATGGGGTTAAATAGGGAAAATGAAAAAGATATAAAGCTAGAGAAGTGGCCAAATTTTTTCTATATTTTATTCGATTAAATTATTTCAAGTAATACTCACATTATCATTATAATAAATCACTTTTGACTCTTTTTTAATTGAATATTAATTTATACTAATTTAAAATTTTGAAAAATTTCAAAAGTGCCCCTCCACTCTCTTATAAAATGGATCCTATTATTCTCAATAGTTGACTCTTTAAAACCAATTTTATTTTGGAAAATACCTACCGATATACAATCAAAAAAACTATCCGCTAATTCAAGATGCCTCATTTTCGGCATAAAAAAAACCTAAGAAGGCTTAAAGTGTTAATCAAAAGAGGTTTTCCATAGAATATGCATAACGTTTATACGCTTGTTTTAGTTTTGATTCTTCTTCCACCTCCTTTAAAAATTCTTCAACCAAGATAAAATAATAAAAATAATATATTAAATATAATGAGATTTTATTATTTTAAAATCATAACCTATATCAATCTCCATCATCTATCAAATGGGAGATGAATTCATCGTTTGTGTGTACGGAGGACAACAACATCACGAACCAACACAATTCATTTTCCTTCACCATCTCTCCTAAATTTTTATAATTCTGGAATTAATATTTATATATGATATTAATTACAAATATATATATTTATAAAAATATAAAATATCATTTGAATTATTACCAATCCATGCACTGAAAATGATAACATCATTTTTGTGTACGTGTGGACTACAACTTCCACGAAGTGATGTGATTCATTTTTTATCACTGCATAATAGGAATAATATATATAAGTAGACGTAAGGAATTATTATGATAGATATATTATGTCATGATCAATCTGAAAATATAAAATAATACTTATCTTCTTTCCTGGATGATCGTTAAAAAAAATGTTACTCATGCGCACGTATGACCTACCATCTCAATGATAGTAACATAGTTCATTTTTCATAACCATATTTAATGATTGGATTTAAAAGTATAATTTATTTATAAAACATTATAATTATTTAATTATTATTATATTGAATATTATGTAATAATAATATATTTTACCATTGTCAACCTACCGAAGTCATTTTGGACTTATGAACCGAATATCATCAAAACATCTAAAGAAAACTTAAATGATTATATAACTATACATAACAAGGAATTAAGTGGTATAAAATCAATAATAACATTTTAAAAGGTTCTAAATCAAATATAAATTAACCTATGTTTATTATATATGAATATAAAGAACATACATGAAAAATCAGACTCAAGGTAAGTAATTTTCGTCTCAATTTTAATTATACGGGACACATGCCTTATACAAAACATGTTTTGTTTGTCTGGTGTATATACTGTCCATTAATTTCATTTATCATTATTCTAATGAAAATTATGGGAAAAAATATCCATATAAAATTCTTTTTTATAGGGATTATGACTAAAATGTTATCAAAGTGGTAAGGTTTATTTCGTAATCTCATCAATTTTTTGGATTTTTTATGTTTAGGTTTCCGTTAGGAATATTTATCTTCCATGTCCATGTTGTATAATTATTTTTTAAAAATTGTTTTTAATATTATCTAATTATTCTTTAAATTCATTCTTATTATTTTTTGATGTTTTATAAATTATTTTAAAAGGAATGATCCAATCATTTTTAAAATGTGGTACTTTATGACTTTTCTAACAAAAGTATGAAATAATTTTTGTTAACTTATATTTCATGAGGGGATTTTCCCACCATTATGAAAACTAAATTATTTTAATCTTAAATTAAAATTTTAAAAGTTTATTTTAAAAGGATTTTTTTTATATGTGAATATGTTTTTAAAAAGAGAAGTAATTTTTTAATATGAAAGTTATTTTCCATAAAAATTATTCCAAGTGATCAATAAAAATAATTTTCCATATAATATGAAATCATTTAATGTTAATTATACTTTAATGGTGATATGATCAAAGAATACCACCCTTATTCTTCCTCTATATAGTATATATTATATGATAAAAAGATGAATAGCTTATAAAACCCATTTCTTTTCATAGGTTCTGGGATAATGAATTATTTAGGATCCTATGAAACACATATATATGATTTTTAGTATGTGATGGGTGTATCCAATATCTCCATTTATTTAATTGAGAAATGTATTATATTTAATGAGATTTTTATGGGAAACAAGTGGATCTTCTTGATACATTATGGGAAACAAATCGATATGGTTGATCTGTTATATGAAACAAGTCGATGTTCTTGATCCGATATGGGAAACATGTGTTGATTCATAATTTTAAGATCTTGGTAGTTAACCATGACATATGAAATTATTTCTATACTTATGATTATTCTACACACGTTTACGACATGAACTTATGGTTCGTGATTGAGTTATGATGAATTGTCATTCTTATGAATCATATATTTGGAAATATTAATGTTTTACAAAATAACTCATGTTTATGATCTTTGTAAAATTTGGTATAAACTTTTTATGTTATGGTAATGATCTTATAGGATTACAATTTTTATATTTTTTCATATGATTATTGATTGATATCTCCCATGCTTACCCTTACTGAGTTTCTTAGCTCACCGTTTCTTTTGTTTCCTTTTATGTGTTTATGAAGAATTATACTAAATGATTTGTGTTTTAAAAGGTTATTTCTGTGAGTAAATTTGTTAGATATATTGAAGACATAAAATTTATTATAAAATGTTGTTTATATTGGGTGATTATTTTGATCTTTATGAACCAGTTGTTCAATAACCCAAATTGTTAAATGTTTGTTATAATTATCAATAACTCTAAGCATAAAATTTCCTTGGGTATATTAATGATGTTGTATTTCCTTTTGATGTTGTAAGTTTTTTGATTGAATGAATTGGGATGAATTTATCTATATCAAATACAGAAATGTATATTTTATATTTTTATCATCAGACCCAAAAGTGCAGGTTTTGGGCTATTCCAATTTAAGGATTGATGTTTTTTGAATATCATTTATTCCTTGGGAACATTAAAGATAATTTATTTCTTGATCAAATTAAAGATCATTTATTTAATAAGGATATTGAAGATCATTTATTTCTTGATTATATAGAATATCTTCTTTGAAATCATTGATTACTTTAATGATCATAAATTACTTTGAATATTTATTTTACTCTTGATTTACTCTTAAAATATATTTTTATGTCATGTGTTTGTGATCATAAAAAATATGGAGATTATTATACCTCTCTCTCCCATGACGTTTTTTATAAAAAACACTCAAGTATGTATCTAATTATTTATTTTTATTGAATTTTGATTCTATTTAATTGAATTAGAAGTATCTTTGATAAATCAATTGGAGTTTTTAAAGAGGTTCTTGTTGATCTGGTTAAAGGCTTGGACCAATCTTAAATAATGTTTAAATATTTTTGAATGAAGTTGAAAGGATTTTAAAATTCCATTCAATGAACTAATTGATACTTTTATGGAATATGGTTGTAGTAGGTAATATTTAATTGATGGTTAAGAGCTATAGGGTATTCAGTGTTCTTCCAATTGGTAGTTGATGGAGGTAAGAAGATCCTAGTGAGTCCCAGGTGACTCACTGGCCAGTCGGTGAGGTGAACCCACTCAAAAAAAGTGACTTTTACCCATAGAACATTATCGAAAGATAATATATATATTGGTAAAAATGATTATTTCCAACATACATTATATTCTATTGATATTAAGTATAGGTACAAACAATTTTTTACCAACAGATATATCTTTTTATATTAGTAGTTTAATACCAAAAAATTATTTACAAACATTTTAAATGGTTGTCTTATCATAATAATACCAACAATTGATTTACCAATAAATGAATATGTCACTATTAATTATTATTACCAAAAAATATTTTCCTATTATAAAAATTTGTTGCAATGAATTATTTAATAATATCAAATATTTTTTTAAAAAGTAATATATATATATATATTACATATTAAAAAAATATCAAAATGCGATTAATTAAAATATAAATAATTAAGTAATATTTATAGATAATATATATATAATGAATAGAGTTATGAATTTAAACATATATAATGCTTGTGTTTATATATACACACACACAAACCCACATATGAAAAAAGTTATGAATTTATATATATATACACCCATATATGAAAAAAACACAAAACACCTAAAGAACACCCCCCCGAATGTGACATGTTCTCCACGACCCCCTTCTCCAACTCCAACACCCTATTCATCAATATAGACCCATAACCATCCCCACCTCGCTACCTCTCCCACCTCACTGCCTCCCCCGTCACCACTCATCCTCTACACCTCCCGGATCGACTGCCACTTATCTTGTCTTCCCCTCCTACTTTCCCAGGATTTTTCTATTTCCCCTCTATCTACCCCTCTTTTTAGTATATCCCCCACATCCATGATACACATGACTTCCTCCACTAAAGCATACACTTCCCCGACCCCCTACCAACTTCCCCGACCTTAGGTCACAATCATATCCTCTATGTTCCCTCTCCCAACGTACTAGTTTCCCTACCAGTTCCTCTCCCAGATCCACCTCTACTGCCCCTGCTCAATAATTGCTCTCCCTGTGTCCCGACGTGGTTATATTTTGACCATACATTTTGAACCAATAAAAACATGTATGAATTAAAAAATGTTATTGATATTTTCCCTATATTTATCCCACAAAATAAGGTGGGAAAATTAGTTTATTTTACCAAACACTCACACACACAACATAATTGGAACCATTACATTAAATTTTAATTAGATAACTGGGTATGAATTGGGACACTTTATATCTAATAAGCAGTGTCTGTCCGGAGATAGGATGGAAGTGTGTGGTAATCACATTGATTTCATCTTGTGTTCTTATATCCTTTCTATGATTTTTCTTTTGAATCTTCACTCCTTGTCAGAGATATCCACCAAATACTATAATTTGAGGGATCTCTCTTTATATTTTATGATATTATAATATTGATGGTCTGGGAAGGATTTATCAAATTCCAATGAACATACACATTTCTTTAGTCTAGTTCTCTCATGGTTTTCTACTTTCTATAGTGGCTGTTAACTTCTAGATTTTGCAGATTCTCTTATTAATGATTGGATCAGAAATCACTGATTCATATATTGTGTCCATTACTTCAAGATATATATTTTTAGAATTTATTGATCTTAGTAGGTCTAGAATCAGTGAAAATGGTATTGGTATGATCTACAACATGTTCTCTGAGATTCTTTCAAGACCCTTCCTTGTTCTCTGCCCTAAAATAACATCAAATGATATTAAATTTTCCACTACTCAATTATTACTTGTTGAACACATGATTTTTCTATTGTTCATATTTGGTTCCAATTCGCAAACCCCAATCTCTAAAAAAAATTATATTTAACAATTAAATGAAACCCCCACCAGAAAACATCATGTTATTTATCTAAAGATGATAACCAAACATGGTTGGTTGAAAAATATGAGTATCCTGGGCTATTTTGGTTTAGATGTGAGTTTTCCCTAGTCATGTGGTTTGTTATTTCTCCAACATCTATTAAAGTACTAAACATGTGAATATATATTTGATGATCTATATTTAATCTATTAAGAACATATATCTAAATTTGAATTTCCCTGTGAATATGAATCCATGATTTCTATGTATTTCCTTTCTTGACAAAGTAATGGCTCATTAAAACATCTTTATATTATTAATGACAATGATTTTGATTTATAATGGAGACCATAACTTTTTTTGTTCTTAGTGAGATTTTTTATTCAGTTTCCAAATTTGAAAATTATTTCCAAGTCAGGTTGATAACTGCCATATGAAGCTAGGTAAGCACTATGTGTTCTTTAATTTATAGAGTTGATTCCATTAATAGAGGTTATTAATAGACATATGATTTATGATCACTCACAATTAGTAAGAATAATGATAAAAGAATAATTATTATCTATGAAAAACCCACCATTTTTGAAACAGTTGATATTTAATGCATGCTAGGGTAATAATACTTGGAAATTGGTTGATATGGTTTCCATTTATGAGAATTTGGGCCTTTTTTGTAGTACTTATTGAAAACATCTCATTTCACTCATCACTTATTATACTTAGATGGAATAATATGTTGTTTTGTGACATTCTTGAAAAAACAAACTTTCATACAAGGTTTGTTTGATACCACTTATTGAAATTTCTTATAGCATTTATCATTTATGATAAAAATATTAAAAATATATGTACTGTCTGTTCTGTTATTGATTTTATGAAACATCATAAATTAAAAAAATATTGTATTCCCAGATTCTATAAAACTACTATACTTAAATACAAAAATAATACCACTCAAGTTGGTAGAATTTTTTTTTCAATAACAAATCTTGAAATGATTATAGGTAACCACTTATAATAAGTGATAAGCACTATAGGGATTCATTATACATTCTAAATCTTATCACTTAAAATAAGTAGTTTGAGAAAACAAATTTTTTTTCAAATATACTATAATATTCTATAAGAATTCTACTTAAATAAGGGGTAGTAAAATACTTTTCACTAAGCTAAAAACCATTTATCAAATCCACTTATCATAAGTGATAAACCCCATAAGAATTTTTCATCAACTGTTTTTGGATAAGGTATTAATCTTTCATTTAAAAATAGTCCTCTAATGAATAATATAATCCTCAATTTGGGAAAAAAATTAAATTATAATTGATTGAATAGAATCAATAAGATGTTTTAGATTTCAGAATCATTTTATCATGATATAAAATAAATGCTTGTTATGCACTATCAATAAATATTAAATAACTTGATTTTTATTATGGATGTTGAAGTCATTAATTAAAGAATTTAACTATTCAATTATTATTATATCAATTACATGATCAATTTATTTTCTTCATAGCTCCATTACAGAGTGATTTTCCACTTATAATCTCTAGAAAGTTAAATATAGAAGATAGAATAATCATACCAATATAATAATTTTTGTTATGATTCACCCCTTTTGTGAAAAAAATCATAAAATCTAGAAGAAACAATCTTAATTAATTTGAAAATTTTATGTATTCAATAAGAAATATGGAAACACCTGTCTATATTAACTTATCAAAAGTGATAATTGTTGTGAGCATTTTTTATTTAGTGTCTTAAAAAATCCATATTCATAAAAATATCCTTATTTATGGTTGAGTTAAACTTCAGTGAAAATGATCTATTTGGATTATTATATCACTTTTCATTTGTTAAGTGCAAGATTATTTTCTAGGACAAAGAAACTAAACTGATTTCCTATACTTATCACTTTTATTTTTTATACTATTAATTATTTTTTATTCCAAAACACAATAGTGTCACCTTCTTTCTCTACTTCGATCTCTGATAAGAATCATAGAAACATGGAAAGACTAACACGCCAAATAGAAATGGCACTTTAACTTCTAGTAAAATGTACACATTGAAGCATATTCCATCCCACACTCGAACAAAAAATGAAAAATACTAGAAAAATTCATATAATTTAAGAATTCAATTTCTTTCCAATCAAATCAACTACCCAGTTTCCTTATTTTTCCTCCCAATATCTATAGGAATCCTTTCACATGACATTATATTTTGGCACTCAACCCCAATTTAGATGATACCATGTGCCTTTCCATGATACACCTTCACCATCACGATGCCCACGTACCCTAAGACTTTGACACCAATGAGAATTTTATCCCCATGATTTCCATACAACACTTTTAAGCAGTTGATGAGATCCTTCTTTTCCCTCTTATGTTTTCACATTCTCTCTTCAATAGCTTTTTCCCCAATATTTATATATTTTGTTTAAAAATATCAAACCATAACCTAGACTATGCTCAATGTTAAGAATTAGAGTGAAACAATGTAGTGATGTTTTGCTAGACCTCATTGATATACTGGACACTGACGTATAAATTTGTAGACTAGATTTCTTTTATAGATGAGGACATAGATCTTCTTGTGGATGTGGTTCATCTGAGATAATATAAATTTTCCCAATTCCTCTTTTATGTACTTGTAATCGATCCTTTTTAGAGGGATGGTAATTAGAATCCTTATGCAGAATTTGCTAAGCCATAAATCCCATAAAATGACCTTATCTGCCATTTTTTGTAAATTAGGATCAAATTTATATCTCGAACAATGACATTGGATTGATGCACCAATAACATCAAAAGGTAAAAATCACTTTCAATTCAATTCTAAACTCACCAAAAAATGAGAAGGATAAATGTATAAAAATTGTAAAAACTGATTATTTTATTAAAAAACTACTCAATGTGACCGGTGATTATAATAATATAGTAATGATGTTGTTTTTTACTTCTTTTTCTACTTTTAAATTACTCTGTATCTTTTGGATAAAAAGAATAATGATGTTGGAGTTATTGACATGGAAATTTAGTATTCTATTGATTCCTTGATAATGTGTATCAGGAAGAGCCAGAAGGTGTTAATTTATCCATAGTTGGTCATTGAGTGTGTAGAGTAGTTGGGATCATATGTTTAAGGTAATATATCTATTAATAATTATTATTTTTGTGTTCTCACTAAAATCTTAATTATACTGAACTATTTATAATGCCATGGTTTGAAATCTAGAATCTGTTTTAATGTTCTTATAAACAATATTTTGATGCCTCATTTATTTATGCAATTTATGCTTCATATGTGTGTGTAATATAAGTAGAACATATATGTGTTTCTTAGTGGGTGTAAATTATATAATCTATGTACTATTTGTGAAATCTAGAGTTTTCATTTCTGGGAGAGAATGAGCATTAAAGGCCAGACCATGTGTAGAATCTATTTTCTATTTTTGAAATCTATAATTTTAATTGCATGGAGAGAATGAGAATTTAATGCCAGACCCACATGGTCTGTCCTATGGAAAAACATTACCTACTTCGGAAGGGGAGGAATGAGGCCACAAAGAAGAGGCTGTATGTTTTTCCCAATGGAAGATACATGTTTAACATGTAACTATATATTTTATTAGATGGGTGAATCCATATTGACTTACGTTTTTCAACTAGAAGGTGTCGGAAACATCTACCCAAGAAAAAAAGGTACATTAACCTCTCTTTCTCCTAATTACTGAATTAACCTACTATAGAGAACCATTGGAAAGCTGAAATTTGAACTAGTTAAATTTTAAGAGAGTTATTAGAATATATACTCTAATTTTTTGGAAAAGAGAATATTTTTAGACATGTGAATATTTTTATTTGGCACAAATACAATGTGAATTGATGTCTATTCAATCTATCCCCTCACCTATTTTCATCTGAGTTTCTGAGTGTTCCACATTGAAAACATAGTCTAGATTCTACCTAAATTGATCCCATGTCTTATGTGTGAAATATGAAATCTAGAATCTATTTTAGAGTTCTCATTTAATTTATTTGGAATTTGGCATTTATTTTGTTGTGGTCGTCATCATTTCTATTGTGGAATGTGACTAAGATAGTGATGAGTAGTAGAGTGGGCATTAATATTCAAGTTATATTTAATGGGATCATCTTATTTTGTGTACTAATGAGTGTTGTGACCCCTTATTGAAAGTATTCTTGTATTTTCTTTGATTACCATGTTTTTTTTTTGGCATTATACTGGAAAGATTTATAGGTACATATAATTTTATTGGAGGATGGGTAGCCCATGTAGCTTATAGAATCTAACCAGTAAGCTGCTTCCTTCTCAACCCATGAAATTTCATCTTTATTTGAATGTACTTAATTTTTTATATAGGTGTATTTGGATCATGGTTTAATATTATGATGCGTTTTTTCCTAATGTTAACTTATTCACAGTTTTGACGTAGTCACATTTTTGTGTAAATCCCTTTAAAAATCATCAACTAGTTTATTTAAATCTGTAATCAATTTGTTTGTTGGAATTCACATGGAAATTAGAAGAAGATAAATTAGTAGAATATAATGAAACTAATTAAGTAAAATAGGCTTGATAATAATAGGATTTAGGGGAACAATGTAGAAATAAAGGAAGAAGGTCCCCCCTGGGGGGTATAAAAGTGCATGTTCATTAAAAATACAATAGAGGGGAATCAAATTTAGTTCCCTATAATTTAGGTGACAACCTCGAGTAACTTCCCATGAAATAACTTCAACAATTTCATTGATGGGGACCAATGTATGTTGTGCTCCTAAGTATGCATGGGAGGGCTAGTTGACTACCAAATCAGATATGTATAGATTTGGTGTCATGTTATTGGAGATGATAGTTGGATGGTTATTGATATTGTTAGGCCCACTATCTAGAAAAATATAATATCATGGGTACTTTGAAAGTTATTATTTCAAACCTGATTCCAAATATATATTTTTTTTCTAAAGAAATGTATATCCTTGAATTTTTATTTCCTTGTTGTGTAGGTACTACCTTTATTGAAAGTCAAAATGAACTTAAACACAAATTCAATAATTTCAACACAAATGTTTATTTTTTATTATGCAGGTGCTAACTTTATCTCTATCATGTAAGCATGTTGCTATCATGTAACGACCCGAAATTTTGAATAAATATTGTTTCCTAATTTTGTGTGTTATTTTATTTTTATACTCAACAAAACTATTTCATTGGATAACATGAGTATAATTAAAATGAGACTGTTGGGTTTTGACTGTTATATGCCCATTGGTCAATATGACCGCTGGAAACTAAACGTTTCGTTTTCTTTTGTCTCTAAATACAAGTGATCTTGGTTAATTAATATAGAAATAAGATTTGATGGCATCACCAAGTAGTCTTGGACCGATCGAAGCCCATCTAACAGAACTTGGGAAGAAGGTAGCCCCATTGGGCTTTACTCTGGACCAAACCCAAGCTGAAATTCATCGTGTGGAGCTAGAACGGAATCGCCTTCGTGAGAAGTTCAAACTGATAGAAATTACTACTCGTGCGATGTTGGCTGAGCCTCACTTGGATTCTCTCACCTTAGCACACCTTACACTTAGGTCCTATGCTGGTGTGATAAGGGGTTATGTAAGGAGACCGTAAGTGACTTGTGTAATCCGTTATTTTAAATAATTGTTTTTATTTCTTCTTATGATGAAGTTTATGATTTTTCAAATGTCCTGATTAATATAGTATGCATATTTTTGGTGAATTTTAGAGAAAGGATATTTTAAAAAATGTTTATATAAACCTTAAATAATTAAAAATGTGTAATGATTTTCAAAAAAATGGTCTTCTACAATTATGTTCAGTACGAAATTTAGAGTCTAATAAGATCAACATAATTTTTGATGAATAGTAATTATGAACAGTGATTTTATGCTTAGGATTAGTAATGTGACCAAATGGATTAGTAATATCACTTAAATAAAGCATTAATATAATCTAGGCACCTTGATTAAGTAATGTGATTCAATAAAATGGTTAAATAATGGTTTCATAAATCATTATTCAAGTATTAGTTTTTTCGGGTGAATAGTGTTTTTTAATAAAAATTTAATTAAAAATATTTAGAAAATTATTTTTATAAAATGGATTTCATTTTTGAACTCAGAGCATCGATATTATGTTAAGTTAATTTTTGGGGATTTTTCTGAAAAAAATGAATTTTCGGTGAATAGTGTATTTATTTAAAAATTAAAATAAAAATATTTAGAAAATTATTTTTATAAAATGGAGTTCATTTTTGAAATCAGAGCATTGATATATGGTTAAGGTGGAATTTTGGGATTTTTCTGAGAAAGTTGAATTTTCGATGAATAGTGAAAATACAGTTTTTAAGTTACGGGTGTTTAATGACATCATTAAATGATGTATTAAGTATGTAATCAATACTGTCGACTTATGAATAGTACGATAAGGTATGAGGTTCCCAAGTGGCCAATACCATGGGATAATACCATGGGTAAGCCCATCGTTTTGACTAAACCACTAATGAGGTGTCCCTTGGCCATTAATGCCTTGTCCCCTCACTTTCCCTATAAATACCAAGCCATCCTCTCATCCATTCGACTCCCAACTCTCCCCCAATGAAGATTGGGTCTCATTACCTCCCAAGGAGTCCTTACAAGGTTCCCCCAAGCCCTCAAGGTCCAAACATTTGAGTTTTAAGAGATACGTTTTAAGGTAAGGGATCTAAACTCTCTCTTTCTTTTCAAATGCTCTCTTTTAAGTCATTTATTTTATGCTCCATGTTCTTATGTTGGAGGATGTTATTTTATATTCCTCTTAATTTCCTTTTCATGTTCATATGATGAGAGACCCCCTCTTTCTCACATCAATTTTTTTTAAGAATGTTTATGTGGTGCCGTTGGGCTACCAAATTTTAAGTGGTTATTTCACCCTTCTCGTTTTCAAGTTCTACTTTCATGTCAAATATTTCATGTTCCTTTTTATTATGTTGGGGGTATTATATCTATATCTATCATACTGATATTTTATGATCATATGATGAGATACCACATTTTATCACTTCAATTCAGTATTTTGAAGTTTTAAGTGGCACCGTTAGGCTGTCGAGTTTTTAAGGGATTCTTTCACCCTTCTCATTTTCAAGATCTATTTTCATGTGAAGTCTTTCATGGTGTTTTTTTTTATGTTGGGGTATGATATATAAATATATCATTCTGATATTTTATGTTAATATGATGAGAGAACATATTTTATCTCTTCAATTCAGCATTTTAATGTTTTAAGCGGCGTCGTTAGGATGCCGAGTTTTTAAGGGATTCTTTCACCCTTCTCGTTTTCAAGATCTATTTTCATGTCAAGTCTTTCATGGTCTTTTTTATTATGTTTGGGTGTGATCTATAAATCTATAATACTGATATTTTATTTTCATATGATGAGAGACCCTATTTTATCTCTTCAATTTAGTATTTTTGAAGTTTTAAGTGGCGTCGTTAGGCTGCTGAATTTTTAAGGGATTCTTTCACCTTTCTCAAGTTCTACTTTCATGTCAAGTATTTAAAGTTCCTTTTTATTTTGTGGGGTATGATGTCTAAATCTATAATAATGATCTTTTATGTTCATATGATGAAAGACCCTATTTGATCTCTTCAATTCACTATTTTGAAATTTTAGGTGGCGCTGTTAGGCTGCCGAATTTTTAAGGGATCTGACCTCTCTCTTTCTTTTCAAGTAATCTCTTTTATGTAATTTATTTTATTCTCCATGTTCTTATGTTGGAGGACGTTCTTTTATATTAATACTACTTTCCATTTCATGTTCATATGATGGGAGAACCCCTCTTTCTCTCAACAATTCATTTTAAGAATGTTTAAGTGGTGCCATTAGGCTACCGAATTTCTAAGTGATTCTTTCACCCTTCTCTTTTTCAAAGTTCTACTTTCATGTCAAGTCTTTAAAGTTCCTTTTTATTATGTTGGGCTATTATATCTATATATATCACACTGAACTCTTATATTCATATGATTATAGACCCTATTTGATCTTGTCAATTAATTTTTGGTTGAAGCTTAAGTGACGCCATTAGGCTGCGGGATTTTCATAAGAGAAATCTAATTTTTTTCTTCCTTCCATATTTTTAATTTCAAATGGTATGTCGTTCACATTTCATTACCATGTTTATATATCATTCAAATTCTATCCCTATACTGTTTTATGGGTCATTTATGAATGTTTGACCCATGTCCCCTCTCTTTTCAATATTTTCTAAAACCCTTTAACATAGCCGTTATGCTGCAGAATTTTCGTCTCAAAATGCCTCTCTCTTTTTAACAAATTATTTTATTTTATTAAGTTAATACTCAAATATCTTTCTTCTATAGGGGTATTCAAATATATATCAAAATGTTCTTTTTTAAATTCTTCTATTTACATACATGAAACCCGCTTTCTTTTTTCCGTGGGTTTAAAGTGACATAAAGATCATGTCTTTAAAGCAGTTTTTAAAACGTTATGATTATGAAAGAAAACCCATTTCTTTTATGCTATATGGGTTATTTATGAAATGTTTAATGATGATATATGTGTCTCACATGATAATATGGAAAATTTAAGGGTGTTCCCTGATAGCTCTCCAATGCATTGGGTAAAGACTTAATCTTTAGAGATGAACATTTAGATTGATACCTTGGTGAATAACCTTGGTAATTTTTTTAACACCTTGGGGATGGACCTTGGTGAAATGGAAATGATTGTCTTTGTAAAATGCTGTAGCCACATATTCATGTTATGAAAAACGTTATTTTTATTATGATATGCCTCATGATTTCTTTCTCATGCCTTAAAGTTATTTTTCATGACATTGTGGATGTATCTCAAGTTCGCATGTTAAATGTTTCATCTTGTTTCTCTTACTAGGCCTTCTTCTCACCCTTTCTTTTGATGTATGTCCCCAGGTTATGAGATGTAGTAATGAACCTAGGATGAACATAAGGATAATACTTTCAAGTGTTTAAGAAGAATGTTTTAGGTTTTCATGTTTTAATTTCCTGGTTTCCAAGACACTAAACCTTAAAGATCCTCAGTTTTGTAAAATATAATGAAAGTTTATGTGATAAAAAGGCGGGATGATATTGTTGGTATAAAAGGATTGTTTAGTTATTTGTGGAAATTAGGATATGAGAACTTTAGGAAGAACCCTATAGAGATGTTTAAATATAGGAAATATTCCTGGTGTTTTGGTGAGTATTGAGTAAGGGGTTGCCAAGAAAATACATCCCTGTCTGGATACGACCTGGTAGAGGTGGCTCTGACACAGATGTACATTGGGGTAAAACCCAAAAACACCGCTTTGAGCTAGACTCGAACAAGAACTGGTACACGACAATGGTCCTTGCTTCACTCTTGGTTACGACACTCCCGAGGGATATGCTTTGGTAAATTCATAAACTTAGTATGAACCATTATTAAAGGAACAAAGATAAAATAAAATAAAGATTCACATAAGAATATATTATCATGGATAACCTAGATTGGGACCTAGGGTATCACAAGTTAGGGTATACTTTTCTTCAACAAGTTTATCCTTCTATGCTTTAATTTTCCTTTTAATGATTATTGGCAAAGTATTTAAGCCACTTATTGTACTTTCTTTCCTTAGTTAATGGCGCGAAATGGAATAAAATGTCCCAACAACCAATGTGATTTGAAATGTGATGATTTACGCATTAATATGACAGAGATGATGAGGGGATTAAAAGATGATTATTATTTTGGAAGACGTTCACTATTTTGGGAACCCTATTTGATTGAGGTAAATAGACCACTACGGTATTTTCTTTGAGGAGTAAAGGTTGATTTATATTTTGAAGAATTGATGAATTTAAGGTAAACTTATGGTATTATAGGTTACTTATGGAAATGATTGACCTATCTTGGGGAAAATATGTTTAGGTTAGTTACTTTTGTTATAAGATGTTAGGAGTGGTTGATGTTGTTTGGAGATGAACAATGAAGTTTATTTTGGAAGACTATATTATCAAGTCCTTCTTATATTTGGGTTTCAATATTAATTTGGGTTATTTTGAGGAATTTTAAGGACAGTTATTTATGGGATGGTCTATGATGAACTTTGGGTATTACCGTGGAACTTTGAAGATTTAAAAGTAGTTTCCCTTCTTATGGAATTATTTCTTTTTAAAGAGTTGTTTTATCTTACCCTTTCTGTTTTTGGGATAAATTTTTAAAGATATATAGTTTTTCTTTTGTGGAATACGTGATTCTCTAGAAGATTATTCTTGTGCTTTTGATGAGAACAAGTGTTTTTGAATGCTCATCGTTTGGAGAAAATATTAGTTTTGGTAGAAACATATTAAAGGATTAAAATCTACTTGAAGGTAGGTATATTTCCTTATGTTTTTGTTCTATATAGTAAATGGATTCCTCAAAATTATGAAAAGGAAAGTGAAACAAAAATGTTGTTGGTTTACGTTTCCTACTAGGTAATCAAAGACCATTTACACACATCATAAGTTTGTGATTTTCTTGTTATTAACTTTCTCCTAATCATGTTTTCTATCACTCTCCCTTAGAACATGACCGTTTGTTTTTTCCTCCATGTCCATGTTTTCCTACATGGGATCCTAGTATGGGTTAACTCAGGAGACCTTTTTACTTCCCTTAGTTTCTTTTAAAGTAATAGTTTTACTGACTCCTTTTCTGGTGTGGGACTTTCAATGAAATTTCAAAACCCAATTTTAAAAATAGCGAGGATGCAATTTTTTAAGGGGGGAAGATTGCAACGACCCGAAATTTTGAATAAACCTTGTTTCCTAATTTTTTGTGTTATTTTATTTTTATACTCAACAAAACTGTTTCATTGGATAACATGAGTATAATTAAAATGAGACTGGTGGGTTTTTACTGTTATATGCCCATTGGTCTATATGACCGCTGGAAACTAAACGTTTTGTTTTCATTTGTCTATAAATACAAGTGATCTTGGATAATTAATATAGAAAGAAGATTTGATGGCCTCACCCAGTAGTCTTGGACCGATCGAAGCCCATCTAACAGAACTTGCGAAGGAGGTAGCCCCACTGGGCATTTCTCTGGACCAAACCCAAGACGAACTTCATCATGTGAAGCTAGAACGGAATCGCCTTCGCGAGAAGTTCAAATTGATAGAAACTACTACTCGTGCGATGTTGGCCAAGCCTCCCTCGGATTCTCTCACCTTAGCACACCTTACACTTAGGTCCTATGCAGGTGTGATAAGGGATTATGTAAGGAGACCATAACTTTCTTGTGTAATCCTTTGTTTTAAATAAAAAATTTTATTTCTTCTTATGATGAAGTTTATGAATTTTCAAATGTCCGGATAAATATAGTATGCATATTTTTGGTGAATTTTAGAGAAAGGATATTTTAAAAAAAAATTTATGTAAACCTTAAATAATTAAAAATGTGTAATGATTTTCAAAAAATGGTCTTCTACAATTATGTTCAGTACGGAATTTAGAGTCTAATAAGATCAACTTAATTTTTGATGAATAGTAAATTATGAATAGTGATTTTATGTTTAGGATTAGTAATGTGAACAAATGGATTAGAAATCTCACTTAAATAAAGCATTAATATAATCTAGGCACCTTGATTAAGTAATGTGATTCAATAAAATGGTTAAATAACGGTTTAATAAATTATTAGCCAAGTATTAGTTTTTTTGGGTGAATAGTGTTTTTTAATTAAAAATTTAATTAAAATTATTTAGAAAATTATTTTTATAAAATGGATTTCATTTTTGAACTCAGAGAATCAATATTATGTTAAGGTAATTTTTGGGGATTTTTCTGAAAAAAAGAATTTTCGGGGAATAGTGTATTTATTTAAAAATTAAATTAAAAATATTTAGAAAGTTATTTTTATAAAATGGAGTTCATTTTTGAAATCAGAGCATCGATATTTGGTTAAGGTGAAATTTTGGGATTTTTCTGAGAAAGTTGAATTTTCGATGAATAGTGAAAATACAGTTTTTAAGTTACGGGTGTTTAATGACATCATTAAATGATGTATTAAGTATGTAATTGATATGGTAGACTTATGAATAGTAATATAATTTATGAGGTGTCCCAACTGGCCCATACCATGAGCAAATACCATGGGTAAGCCCATGGTTTTGCCAAAACCACTAATGAGGTGTCCCTTGGCCATTAATGCCTTGTCCCCACACTTTCCCTATAAATACCAAGCCATCCTATCATCCATTCGACTCCCAAATCTCCCCCAATGAAGCTATGGTATAATTACCTCCCAAGGAGTCCTTCCAAGGTTCCTCCAAGCCCTCAAGTTCCCAACCATTGAGGTTTAAGAGTTACGTTTTAAGGTAAGGGATCCAAACTCTCTTTTTTTTTTCAAATGCTATCTTTTAAGTCATTTATTTTATGCTCAATGTTCTTATGTTAGAGGATGTTCTATTATATTCCTCTTACATAAATTTTATTGTTAATATTATGAGATACCTCTCTTGCTCTCATAAATTCGTTTTAAGAATGTTTAAGTGGCGTCGTTAGGCTGCCGAATTTTAAGTGGTTCTTTCACCCTTCTCGTTTTCAAGTTCTACTTTCATGTGAAATATTTCAAGTTACTTTTTATTATGTTGGGGTATGATCTCTATATCTATAATACTGATATTTTATGTTAATATGATGAGAGACCCTATTTTATCTCTTCAATTAAGTACTTTGAAGTTTTAAGTGGCGCCATTAGGCTGTCGAATTTTTAAGGGATTTTTTCACCCTTCTCGTTTTCAAGATCTATTTTCATGTCAAGTAGTTCATGGTCCTTTATATTATGTTGGGGTATGATATCTAAATCTATCATACTGATATTTTATGTTCATATTATGAAGGAACCTATTTTATCTCTTTAATTCAGTATTTTTATGTTTTAAGTGGCGTTGCTAGGCTGCCAAATTTTTAAGGGATTCTTTCACCCTTCTCGTTTTCAAGATCTATTTTCATGTCAAGTCTTTCATGGTCCTTTTTTATTACGTTGGGATATGATCTCTAAATCTATCATACTGATATTTTATGTTCATATTATGAAAGACCCTATTTTATCTCTTTAATTCAGTATTTTTATGTTTTAAGTGGCGTTGTTAGGCTGCCAAATATTTAAGGGATTCTTTCACCCTTCTCAAGTTCTACTTTCATGTCAAGTATTTAAAGTTCCTTTTTATTTTGTGGGGTATGATCTCTAAATCTATAATAATTATATTTTATGTTCATATTATGAGATACCCTCTTTGATCTCTTAAATTCAGTATTTTGAAGTTTTATGTGGCGCCATTAGGCTGCCGAATTTTTAAGGGATCCGACCTCTCTCTTTCTTTTCAAGTAATCTCTTTTATTTGATTTCTTTTATGATCCATGTTCTTATGTTGTAGGATGTTCTTTTATATTCATCATAATTTCCATTTCATGTTCATATGATGAGAGACCCCCTCCTTCTCTCAACAATTCATTTTATGAAAGTTTAAGTGGCACCGTTAGGCTGCTGAATTTCTAAGGGATTCTTTCACCCTTCTCTTTTTCAAAGTTCTACTTTCATGTCAAGCCTTTCAAGTTCATTTTTATTATGTTGGGGTATTATCTCTATATCTATCACATGGAACTCTTATGTTCATACGATTAGAGATCCTATTTGATCTTGTCAATTCATTTTTGGTTGAAGCTTAAGTGACGCTGTTAGGCTGCGGGATTTTCATAAGAGAAATCTAATTTTTGTCTTCCTTCCATATTTTTCATTTCAAATGGTATGTCCTTAAAATTTCATTACCATGTTCATATATCCTTCATATTCTGTCCCTCTACTATTTTATGGGTCATTTATGAATGTTTGACTCATGTCCCCTCTCTTTTCAATATTTTCTAAAACCCTTTAACATAGTCGTTATGCTGCATAATTTTCATCTCAAAATGCCTCTATCATTTTCTCAAATTCTTTTATTTTATTAAGTGAATACTCAAATATATTTCTTCTACAGGGGTATTCACATATATATAAAAATGTTCTATTTTAAATTATGGTATTTACATACATAAAACCTGCTTTCTTTTTTCCGTGGGTTTGAAGTGACATAAAGATCATGTCTTTAAAGCAGTTTTTAAAACCTTATGATTATGAAAGGAAACCCATTTATTTTATTCTATATGAGTTATTTATGAAATGTTTGATGATGATATGTGTGCCTCACATGATAATAAAGGAAAAATTAATGGTGCGCCCTGATAGCGCTCCAATGCATTGGGTAAAGCCTTAATCTCTAGAGATGACCATTTAGACTGATACCTTAGTGAATAACCTTGGTAATTTTTATTCACACCTTGGGGATGGACCTTGGTGAAACGAAAATGATTGTCTTTGTAAAATGTTGTAGCCACATCTTCAAGTTATGAATTTTTTTATGATATGCCTAATGATTTCTTTATCATGCCTTATAGTTCTTTTTAATGACATTGTTGATGTATCTCAAGTTCGCATGTTAAATGTTTCCCCTTGTTTCCCTTACTGTGCCTTCTGCTCACCCTTTATTTTGATTTATGTCCCTAGGTTATGAGATGCAGTAATGAACCTAGTATGAATATAAGGAGAAGCCTTTCAAGTGTTTAAGAATAATGTTTTATGTTTTCATGTTTTAAGTTCCTGGTTTCCAAGACACTAAACCTTTAAGATCCTCAGTTTTGTAAAATGTAATGAATGTTTATGTCATAAAAATGTGGGATTCTATTTATCACTTCTCTGTTTACCTCCCTAAATTCTATAAGAGGTATTTTCTCATTTTTTTGTGCATAGAATGGAGATGGCATGGTTGGGCCATAGACTAGAGCTGGCATAGACTGGAGATGACATGGATCGGTTGGAGCTGGTGTTGGAATGTACTAGAGATGGAATGGATGTGGCTAGAGTTAGAGGAGCTATAATAGACTGAAGCTATCATGGATGGGGATAGATCTAGAATAAATGGGTTGGGGATGAAGCTGACATGAATGGGCTAGAGCTGGAATAAATGGGTTGGGGCTGATGCTGACATGGATGGCCGAGAGAAGTTGGGGTTGGAGTCACTAGAGATGATGGGTTAGAGCTACTGCAGTGGTTGATCCTGTGTGGGGGGGGGATCCAGTTGGGGGTGGGCAGGTAGGGTTATCAAGAATTGTGAAAAAAAATTGTGGAACAATCTTGGTGGGGATCCAAGAGTTCTGTTTGTAATAAATTTCATTATTAATATAATTAAACATTTTCTAATTTTGAATATGTGGTAAAATTGACTTTGGTTTAATAATTAAAACATATGTATTACATATTATAAATTAATAAATATAATATGAAGTTTTACTGACAATAAAAATTTATAATTTTTATTTAAATGTAATTTATAAAAAAATATTATATATTTGTAATATTACTACCAACAAATAATTTTTTCACCAGAATATATTGCTAAACACTTTAATCAACATATATATTATCTTTTAGTAATATTATAATTACAAAAGAACTATTTTTTCTATCTTAAATAAAATTTAGCGATAGAGTTTTTACCAATAGTTTAGTGATATGGACATATATATTGGTAAAACGTTTTACCAATATAAAATTAACTTTTACTAATAGATGTGACCCTGTTGAAAAAAGTGAAATATTTTTTAGTGACTGAGTAGCCAATAAGATTAGGATAACAGGTCCAAGTCTATATTTAATAATGGTTGAAATTCCATTAAATTAATCTTCTTTGGATTTAATTCCTATAGTGAATTATAGAAGGATACCAACCCTTTTGGAAGTTGTAAATATAGTTTAAAGGGAGGCTTGGAATAATGAACAAACTTGTACAGCAACTCTATGATCAAATCCACGGTGTATCTCTATATTTTTCCATTGAAAAACATTGTGACTAAGGGATGTTTATTTTTCTAATTTTTATAGAGTTTATAATTTATTAATATTAAATTGTCCGTTGACTTGTTTCTCCAAGATAAGGATTCTATAGAATAATTTTGGAAGAGTGTTATGAACCTTCCATGGTTTGTGGTTATAGTTCTGGCTAAGTGGTGATACTCAGTAAGACTTTTAAAAAATATTCCATTATACTTTTCTTATGTGTTATCTTTAGATAAGTTAATTAATTATATTTTAGTTATAATTAATTAATTGGGAATGCTTGGGAATGATTTAGAACTTCTTAGAAATCGATGCAGGTCGAATAGACTTAGAACACTCGGACAAAGCAGGTTGGATTTTATTATATAGTAGTTGTCACTGTGTTAAGGTAGGTGGTCTCATGTCTACTAACCTATCATATTAAGACATTATTATTAGCATGTGATATGAAGTTTTCTATATTTGGAGAACAATCCTTATCTCATAATTTTGTTATAAAATTTAAACAACTCATAATTATCTAATGATCCTCAAATATACACAAATTAAATGAGGAAATAATAATGTAATTGAATAAATTCCATAGGGAAATGAAATATACTTGTGAACTAGCCTGATGTTGGCCTCCGATGGTTGATTATTTATTTCTAAGGGGTTCATTATATTACATGGACCCCCTTCGGTGTGCGGTTGTGATACATGAGACCTAGTCCCATGAGACCCATATTTAATGTTTGATCATGTGTGTGTAGACTATGAGACTATTTTTAATTTTTATTCACATGTGCGTATATGTATATCCCATGAAATCATGTCCAATTATTTAATCACATGTCTGTGTGCGTAGCTCGTGAGACCATGGTTGATTTTTTGGTCACATCTATGCATGTGTGTTGCCCGTTAGACCATGATTGATTCATTAATCACATGTGTGAATGTGTGTAGCTTATGATTCTATGTTTGATGCTTGATCATATAGGTGTGCATCTATATCCCCATAAGACTGATTATTTATGTTTAATTGATTTTGGATTTATAATGATTAGGAATATTACATGTCATGATTCAATGTATGTTCTTTCATCCTATGTTTTTTATTGCATGTGTTGTTCCTCAGTTATCTACAGTTGAGCATGTAGTTTGATCCATTTAAAAAATCCCATGAGGGGGATGTGTTAGACATTCGGACAGCTTGTTCATGGACTATTCCTTCATGGGGATGTGATATACATGTTTTTAGAATATCTAATATAGGAGGATATGTCTAACATGGATGGTTTTCATTCATTCTGGCATGGATCCAATGAATTTATGACCAGGTTTTATATTAGTTTAGTGATCACTTGATCAATTGTTATATGGGTGTTTGTTTCATACAAGTTCATTAGAAATTATATATTATTCTTGTTCAGTTTTTGTATTTCATTTTTTAATTTCTACTGATCTTATCACATCCATATACACTGAATTTACAGGTTAGGTACTGTATTACATTTGTGGTTCCCTACTAAGTTGTACTCTCATCCTTATTCGGTGTCCATGGAAGATAGTTATATGAGAAGAACTCATTCGTAGATGGTATGGGTTCTGCTATGGAACATGTTTCATCATTTAGAAGAATATATCCCTAAGAGTATGAGACAAGATGGAGATGAGGCTTGTAGTTGGGTGTAGATCCTATTTATACTTTTATTCTTTTTATATCTTGTGTGTGTGATCCACCTAGTGTGATATTAGTTTCCTATTTTGAGGCATGGCTATGTGAGTCCATTTTTTCTACAATCAATCATTATAGATGATATGTTTATTGGTTTCTACATTCACTGATTTTATATTTCTATATGTTTAGTTACTTATCTATTTATTTTTAATCTTATTAAGGGTATAGTCTCTCCACGATCTACTTTGGACCCTTGATTTAATTTAGTAGCCTCTAGAGTATGGGGAGATGTGTTTTAGGTCATGTGGAACTCCATCTTTTCCCAGTTGATTGGGTTAGAGTGTTACATAAAGAGTCCCAATTCTCATGGATTTAAAAAATAAAGACCCTGAAATATTTAGGGAAAAGAGGAAATACTGTCTTTCCCAAATTATAGCTCAACCATCAATCCATGTAAAGATCAATGATGTGAATAAAGATTATATAGAGATATGAAAGATTGTAAAAAAAATTCTAGAGTTTAACTTTGAAAATTAAGGAATTATATGATTCATGAAATCAATATGTGTTCCCTCAAAACCATAATTGTTTAAATATTTGTTGGATGATGTACATAGCTCATCATTCTATATTCATCCTGGATGCATAGATATATATAGAGTTCTTAAGAATCTTTTTTGATGGGTTTAAATGAAAAGGGATATTTTAGAGTATGTATCTCAACTCTGGGTATTCCATAATGTTAAAGAAGAATGAAAAATTTCCATGGGGATAATATAATAACTACCCATACACATATGTAAATGGGAGAGCATCACTATAGATTTCATTATAGTACATTCTAAAAAATTTAACAGTTATAATTCCATTTGGGTTGTATTTTATCTCTTTATAAATTCAAACATTTTCATTTCTATTTGATATAATTTATTATAACACCCAAGGGTTTTTATGAAATATATATATTTTCGAATAATTTTATTTTTTCAATATCTTGAGTTACACACAACACCGAGTTTTGACGAACCATAATACAATATTTATATTATTATATAAAATTTATTTTTATAACATAGACATTAAAATTAGTGATATGAATAAGAATAAAAACATTTTAAATATTTATTATAATTTTTTATATAAATAAAACACATTGATAAAAAATAACTTATTCTTTAGTAAAGTATTTATATGTTTTGATAATATTATTTTCTCAAAGAATGTTTTTATTGATTTTTTTAAAAAAATAATAAAAGTAATTTTTTTCCACATTTAGAGAATTTATTTGAAAAAAAATCATTTTTAATGTCTACATTTCCAAATTATCTTAGGGAGATTTTTTTTATTTTTCTGAAGATATTAATTTTTCGAATTATAGTGAAAAATACAAGTTTTTATTGGAAACTTCCTTTTTGTTTAAAGAATTCATATGGTTATATTTTGTTCTAAAATGTAATAAAAGGAAAAATTGATCAATCATATTATAATTAATCCAATAAATATTATTGGAATCAACATCATATTGAATTTTGATTTTAAAACTTTTTAAAATTTTGAAAATTTTCTCCTTTGAATATCTCTTTTTCATCATGTTTGTAGGATTAATTTGAAACTAAAATTGTTAAATTATGAAAATTTATTTTTGAATAATGGATTAGATATTTTTAATCATCATAAATAATATTATATAACATTTTCAACATAAATTTTGGTCAAAATGAATAGTTAAAATAGTAAAAATTAATCATCAAGGTTAATGATAAAATGATTTTACTAGGGGATAAACTAAAAATATAAAGGATAAAATGACCTATAATATTTTTAAAATACTATTTCTGATCATATTTATAACTTATAAACTCTTAGGTTCTATAATTAACAATTTTGGATACATTTTTTTGGTAAAAAGTGCGGGTGAACTTTATTATTTTTAAAACATCCTTGTTTGTCCTCTCCTTCAGTTTTAAAATTATATCCCTATTCTCTCCCATTAAAACTAATAAAACATATTTATTTGGGAAATAAAAACCCAAGTAGAATCTTTATTTCCCTATATAAATCCTATAGGATTTATTTTTGATAATGAAACCATCCAAAGAAAGATTTTGGTATAAACTTAAAGTGGTTTTTCGAAGAAGAGTTAAAATTCTAAAACTTATGTTTTATTTTTTCTATTCTTACACCTCAGAAAAATATTATTCAAATACGAAAATATAATAATATAATTATAGAAAATATATTGATATGTTATTATGTTAATGAAATGACCCACATCTATCTCCAATTGTTTTAAATGGGAAATGAAATCGTCAATTGTGTGTACAATGGATTACTGCCTCCCAAAACAATGTTAGTCATTTTCCATAACCACATTTAAATCATAGATATAATGATGTATAAAATATTTATATATTATACTTATGGTATTATTATACTTATATAATTATAATATCACACATAAATTATTACTTTCCATTCCATGAGAATATGATGATGTCGCTTGTGTGTGCGGCAGACTATAGTCTCGAGAAACGATGTGATTTCATTTTCAATTATACATAACTTTGATGGTAATAAGGGTAAATTACTGAATATATATGATATATATGAAATAAGAATTATTCTATAAAGTTAATATATTATTTATTTTACTTTAATTTCATCCATCTAGAAAATGGAAATAGTGTTCATGCTTACGCACTACCTACCGTCTCCATGAACAATGTAATTAATTTTATATATATAACTATAATGGATTAAACTAAATAATTAAATGATTAATATATATGATATTTATATCTGGTTGTTATGGAACCATTATCAAAATGTAAGGGTAGAATATACCAAACTAAAATGTATATGAAAAACGAAGTAGTTACTACCCAAAACGTGGTTTTAATAAGGAATTATTAATAAACAAGTAATAAAAAGTAATAAGTAAATAATATATTGTATGATATATATACATATATGGTTACATAATATATTTTTAATAAACATATATATATTATGAGGGAGGTTAGAACGTTCATGAAAGAATTCGATACCTCAGACAAAGGATTTTGTCTCAAATTGTCATCTTTGGGACATATGCTATGTTATGCACCAATCTTCTATTATAAGGTGTATATATAGAAATTTTAAATTTTAAATTATGAATTTATTTATTTTCAGGATATTTAATATTTCATTTGAAGTTATTTTTTCATGGTTATTATGATTCAATGGTTACTAAAGAATGTAAGGGGTTTGGTCTCAATTTTCCGTCTTTGAGACACATGCTATGTTATTCACCTATATTATTTTATGAGGTATATATTATGGCCCTTTGACATGGTATATCATGAATATGATCCAATTAATGATATTTAATGTTTCATTTGATGTTATTTTTTCATAGTGTTTATGATTCAAAATATACCATAGTGGTTAGGGTTTGATGTCGTAATCTAATTATTTATCAGAATTGTTTATGATTATAATTTTTATGATGAAATATTATAATATATTTCTCAATAACATCATTAATTTTATTATCCTTTAGTTATTACCTATGAATAAATGTTTTTACTTCATTTTACAGTCTTTATGTACTCAATATTTCAAAAGAATATTTTTAAGAAAATCTACTTTATTTATTACTTCAGCCAAAACCCCTTTTTCTTCTATATCCAGGTTTTCAAAAATTGGTTTGAATAATTTTTTAATACTACTATATGATTTTTAAATTCATTTTTACACTTTTTTTATTTTTAATTTTTTAAAATGGAATCTTCATATCATTTTCTAAATAAATCCCATTTGTATTTTATAAAAAACAGGAAAAGAATCTTTGTTTTAACATGTATGACATGAAACGAGTTTCCAAAAATCATAAAAACTCAATTTTTTAGACATTACTTTAGAATTTTCCATCGTTATTCTCAAATAAAAGAATTTTTGCAATGTTTGTTTCTGTATTATTTTTAAAAAGATTATTTTCAAAGTGAAAAAATTATTTTCCTCAAGAAATGTTCAAATTGATCTTTTAAAATCATTTTCTATCTATGATGACTTGCATTGGTGTCACTTAATCTTTATAAGGGATATGTTCCAATTGTACCATCCTTATTCTTTCATTAGATGGTTTATGTCTATGATGAAAATATTTTTATGAAACTTGTTCCTTTTCCATGAGTTATGACATGATGAAGTGATGGAATGTAACATCCAAGGTAAATGAAGAATAAGATATTTTCATATTTATTAATATTTGTGAATTAAATATTAATTTTACTTTAAAAGGGTTGCTATGTTCGATAGCGTACCCCATACGCAACAACGAGTTTATTTGGAATCTTACGTTGCACACTAATAATATAATATTATTATTTTAAATGGAAGTTAACTCCTAGTTTTTGTATTGGTGGGAATGAACAAAGATAACTACAATATGATTATACATGTTTTTTAAATGTATTTACATTTATCTAATAAAATTTAGATGCTTAAAATGTGAATGAATCTAATTTTAAGCATAATTTACATTAAATGGTCAATTTACCGCCTTTTAATGTTGAACCCTATTTAAATATAGTTTTAGTCACTTTAATACATTATAATTGACCAAATAAATTTTTTAATTTAGAATGGGGACATACAAATTTACTTTGTGTAATGTTTTTGGAATTTTTTCGATGAAGTTCATTTTTTAATGAATAGTGAAAAATATTGTATTTTAATTCAAAACTGTGTTTTAATCAAATTTATTTATATGGTTAGATTATATTTTTAATTAGTTTTAAAGTGTAATTAGAATATATTTTTACCATTTAATCCAATTTGGGTCATTATAATTAATTTCACTATGAATTTGGAGATAAACAAGTGTCAATCTTTTCAAAGTTATTATTTCTTAAAAAAACGCTATTTGATTTAAAAATGGGAATTAATTATAAAATTAATTAATAAAACTTCTATGTTTTTAATTTATTAAATTACAAATCATTTTTGAATTGCAAATATTAAATTTATCTTAGGTTTATTTTTTCATATTTTTCTGAAAAACTTCAATTTTTGATGAATAGTGATACCAATTAGTAGTAGTTAAAAAAGCTGAATTTTTCATTTAAATAAAAATTTACCACTTCTGTGAATTGAATTTAAAAAATACTACATACATGGTTGTTATTAGTAAGTAAAATTTGGTTCAATAAGATGAAAATAATTTTTGGTGAATAGTAACTTTTGACTTTTATTTACCGCGGTTAAAGGTAAATAGGGTAATTCATGATAAAAAGAATATTATAATAATTTAAAATTACCTTAAAACTTGTCTTAACATTATTGTATGAGTAATGGCCGACCATTTGCATCCTTGGGTCGATTTTGGGACCCCATGGAGTCACTTATGAATGATAATGACACTTTAGATTAATTAATTTAAAGTAAAGACAAAAATAACATAAACAACAATCTTTTAGTAAATTAATTTTTACAATGGGTTATATAAATTATTTTTTGACTATATACATTCATTGGAATGATAAAAATATTTCCTATATCATGATATTTCTTTATAATTTTTAGACAACGAATAAATTAAATTATTTATGACACAATAATGATGCACTGTTTACCTCATTAATAAATCATTTAAATAAATAAGATTATAAATAAACAAATAACATACAAAACCTGTCCAATTATTATTGGATGATTTTATTTTGACCATGAGTCATTTTATCTTTGACTCTAATGATTTTTGGACCTTTATAAACTGAATATCATTATATAATGAAAGAATATTTTCACACTTTCCTAAAGAACCCCTCCCCCCCCTTATAAAAGGAGAAATTTTTTGACCAATTCCTCTTACCTCTAAAGCATTTTGGCTCGCCCAAACTCTTCCCAATTAAGCTCCCTACATACCTCTCTTACACCTAGAAGCCTTACCATAGGCAGAAGGCACTTTTAGAAACCATTTTGGTTAAAACCAAAGAAAGTTACCCAAATTAAAGGTAACAATTTATTTTAACTTCTTTTATTTTATTTTAATTATCCAACCCCTAAAATCTTTTTATTACATTATTTTATAACAAAACCAGTATCCTCAATATACTAGGATTTTTTATGAGAAGTATTATAACTACACTCAAACACACCTCCATCTAATTGGGGAAGAACATAATGTTTCTGTGGATAGAAAACTAACTTCTCACAAAAAAATGATTGTTCACTTACCTCCTACCGCCTCTCATGGTGGCCATTAAGATGAAACTATATTTATATATGATATATATTATTTTTATGTTTTCTTTATGCTTTTTTATTTTTCTTTTATAGCATACGTTTATGGTTTCCATTATGGGTAAACACGATAATTTCATTTGAGGAAGTGCGGACTACCGCCCCCTCAAAGTTATATGACTCATTAATACCATAAGTGGGATGTATAAAGGATGGATTTAATGATATTATATATTATATTATACTGTAATTATAATATAAATATGTATCATTATGTTTTTATTCCATTAAAATAATAAATAATAATGAAAGTAGCGTTCATGCGTATGTACGACTTACAATCTCCATGAACGGTGCATTTAATTTCTTACCTGCAAATGATATGTACTATTATAAATATATATATATACAGGATATATATGATATATATGTTATCTAAATAATGAATATCATTCTGGATATAATGTACTATTGACAACTTGTAAAACTTGTAAATATAAGGTGTTCATTTTTTACTCGAGTACAAAATATCGACAAAATGATCCTTATTAACTTAAATGATTAAATAATGTTTATAACATGTTAATAATTGATATAAAATTACCAATAAACTTTAAAAATTTCCTCAAGAAATTTGAAATTAACTTTAGTTTATTATTCGGGAGATTAAAGAATGAAAGGGTCAAGTCGGACACGAGGTAAGAGACTTCATCTCAATCTCCTTTCATTGAGGCATATTTTGTTTTAATACAAGACTTTATTTTATACATTTTATAGACACCCTTGAATTTTTATATGGAATATTTTTCTATGAAGCATTTTACTAAACGACAAAAATGAATGTTTCTTTTAACGTAAGCGGTGAAAATGACCTTTCCGCCTCCATGAGTATTATTTGATCTTTGGCTTCATCAACAAGCCATAATGTTTTTAAAAGAAAAAAAAACACCATATACTCTTTGAAATATTTTGGTATTGATAATGGTTTTGATAAAGGATTATTTTATGTCAATATATTTAAATGATATTTAGTGATTGAAATGTGGAGATGTTATCATTCCTTTATATTGGTTTTATGTGTTATGATTTTATAATGGTTCTTGGACATTTGATGGGTGGTTACATGATAAACCAAATGACAGATGGTGTCGTGAAAACCAGGATGGGTGGTTACATTATAACCTCCAATGCATTTGGTATGGAAGTCGGTTGTATGGCTATTATCTTTAGTGATATGTGTTGAAGTCCACCGTATGGTTATTCCATTTAAGTAATTTTATATCCCAAGTTACCTTTGTATGTTATGTGTTCTTTATTTGGGTTTTATGGTAATATTTTGGTTACAAAAGGGTAGGTAATGATTTATTATTCTATGAAGAGTATTTACTACTTCATAATGGTGAAAATTATTACTTATGATAAATTAT
The DNA here is from genome assembly GCA_963277665.1 of Viscum album. Lineage (NCBI taxonomy): Eukaryota > Viridiplantae > Streptophyta > Magnoliopsida > Santalales > Viscaceae > Viscum > Viscum album. The sequence continues at coordinate 1,277,318,820 of OY728158.1, forward strand.
TCATGGTTTACTTGTTGTTTTAAAAAACTAATAGTTTTCATTCATTGTGTATCCCTTACTGAGATTTTTATGCTCATCCTATGTTTTTGAAATGTTTTTCACATGACATAATGTGGAATAGGGTCAAGGATGGGATCAAGGAAAAGTCATGTTGTCTTAAACATGGAACTAGACTTGACTCTTTTTTCAAGAGTTCTTGTTTTTTGAAAAAATTTGAAACTGAGTAGAAGTGTCTACTTTGTATTTTTTTTTGAAATGAAATTTAATTGTTATGGCATAATTCTCTAAAACTATTAACCTGAAAAGATCCTCAATGTGAATTATTTTTTTCATTAAATATTATGTAATGTTTTAAGTCCGATTCCTTATAGTTGGTATTAGAGGTTGGTTTAGACAACTTTAGGAGTTAGGGTATTGTTAAATTAACATCCATAAATTAATTTATGTTAATGATATTTCATTTTTATATTACCATGTTGCTTTGAATACGATATTTTTGTGTTCAGAATAGTATTACACAGAGGAAACAAGGCTGTTATGTTGGGATGACATCAGGAGGAAGACAACCTTCCAAATCAGCAACCTAAGATGGTCAGAATCGGAACTGAACAGTTTGTTGTAGTGATGGAACAGTTGACTCAGGCTATAAATGGTGGTGGTATCCATGCACAAGATTAGCCAGATCAACCACAGAGGAACATGTCAGTAGTGTAGAATTTCATGATACAACATACCTCATCATTCAGAGGATCATCTGACCCTGTGCTAGCTGGAGGGTGGATTAAAGCACTGGAGAAGATGTTTTAGGTCATGGGGTGTTCAGAACATCAAAAGGTTAGTCTTACTATTTATAGTTTTGAAGGTGAAGCTGATCAGTGGTGGTCTATGGTGAAAAATATCAGGGATAGTGAGGAGATTTATGCTCTTGATTGGGATGAATTCAAAGGTATGTTTATTGAGAAATATTTCCCTAAGGTGGTTCCTTTTAGGATGGAAAAACAATTCCTGGAATTAAGGAAAGAGGATGACTCAGTGGATGCTTGTGAAGAAAAATTCACTCGACTAGCAAGGTATGCTCAAAATTTTATCCGAGATATTGATAGTAAGATAAATCGATTTTACTCAGGACTGAAGCCTTGAAATCGAAGAGCATTATCATCTTGTGAGTTCAAAAGTTATGAAAAACTTGTTTGATGTGTAGAGAAGGTGGAAATGGAGTTTTCTGATGATTAGGTGTTCGTTGAAAAACAACAGAATAGGAGGTCCAATTGGAAAGAAAAGTTAAAGAATTAATCAAAAAAGCATGGAGGTAAGAAAATTAAATATCGAACTTGTAAGAAGTGCAATAAAAAGTATCCTGTAGAATGTTATCAATGTCTGGAAAGTGCTTCGGGTGTGGTAAATCTGGTCATATTGCTCATAACTATAAGGAAGATGATCAAACAGGCAATAAAAAGCCATCGGTAAGATGTTTTAAGTGTAATGAAATGAGTCATTATGAAAATGAGTGTCCATAAAAGAACTCAACTGAGGGAAAGAATCTAGACTACAAGTAGAAAGTGGTGGTGAAATACTTTGCAACTACTTCAGCAGATGTTGGGCCATCAAATGAAGTAGTATCAGGTACACTATTTGTTTGTTCAGATTATGCCAATGTGTTGTTTGATTCAGGGTCTATGCACTCTTTCATTTCAGAGGAGTTTTCTAATAAATTGGGAATTCCATCTTAAGATATTAATACAGAACTTACGGTAAAAACACATGGAGAATATGTTGAGACAAAAAGAAAACATAAAAACCTTCCTATCCTTCTGTGTGGGAAGAATCTACCTGCAAACCTTATTGTTTTACCTATAGTAGAGTTTGTTGCTATTTTGGCCATGGATTGGTTATTTGTTTATCATGCTAAGATTGAATGGAGATCTAAAGAGGTTTTATTTCAAAAATATGTACAGTTTGTGTACAAGAGTGAACCCTTGATTTTGATAACATATCAGGAAGCTGAGAAACTAGTAAAATATGGAAATGAATGTTACCATGCACATATTGTTGAAAATAACGGAACTGTTCAGATTAATGATGTGTTAGTGGTAAATGAGTATCTTAATGTTTTCCTGATGATTTTCCTCGTATAATACATGACCGAGAAGTTGAATTTACTGTTGACTTAGTTCCTGATGCTAAGCCAATTTCAAAACCCCCTTATCAAATGGCTCAAATAGAACTTTTAGAGTTAAAGAATAAATTTTAGGAGTTATTAGATAAAGGTTTCATTTGACCTAGCACATCACCATGGGGTGCTCCTGTCTTGTTTCTTATAAAGAAATATGGTTCAATGAGACTTTTCATTGATTATAGAGAATTGAAAAACATCACTGTTAAGAACAAGTATCCTTTGCCTCATATCGATGATTTGTTTGATCAGCTCCAGGGATATCAATATTTTTTGAAGATTGACTTACGATCAGGGTACCATTAGTTGAAAGAAAAGGAATCAGACATCTTGAAGACCACATTTCATACTAGATATGTCCATTATGAATTTTTAGTTATTCATTTTGGGATAACCAATGCACCAGCGGTATTCATGGATTTTATGAATAGAATTTTTCGTGAGTTCTTGGATAAGTTTTTGGTTGTGTTCATTGAATTTATTTTGGTTTATTCTAAAATTAAAGAGGAGCATGAAAGTCATTTAAGGGTCATCTTGAAAACCTTAAAAGAAAATAAACTTTATGGGAAATTCAGAAAGTGTGATTTTTGGTTACAACAAATTTCTTTCCTTTGTCACATTGTTTCAAAAAATGGCATAACTGTTGATCCTGCAAAAACAAAAGTTATTTAAGAATGGCCAAGACCCACAAATATAACCGATATACATAGTTTTCTTGGTTTGGCAGGTTATTACCAGAGGTTTGTTGAGAATTTTTCACATTTATCTAGTACAATGACTAAGTTAACTTGAAAAGGTGTTAAGTTCATTTGGACAAAAGAATGTGATGATTGTTTTCAGGAATTGAAAAGAAGATTGGTGAATGCTCCAGTTTTGGCATTACCTTCAATAAACAGTGAGTTTTTTATTTACAGTGATGCTTCATTAAAAGGACTTGGATGTGTCCTTATGTAGATTGATCAGATAATTGCTTATTCTTCACATTAGTTGAAACCTAATGAGTTAATTTACCCTACACATGATTTGGGATTAACTACTGTTGTTTTTGCTTTAAAAATTTAGAGGCATTTGTATGGAGTAAAGTGTGAAATATATACTGATCACAAAAGTTCAAAGTATATATTCACTCAAAAAGAATTGAACATGAGACAGAGGAGATAGTTGGAATTAATCAAGGATTACGATTGCATGATCCATTACCATCCTGAAAAAAAAATAAAGTGGCTGGTGATTTGAGTGGAAAAATTAATGTCTCATTAACCATGATACATTTGGAAAGAAATCCTTTGGTTTTTTATTTGGTTAACTTTGGCATAGAAGTTGTTGGTGCAAGAAATTATTCTATTTTGTTTCAGGTGTTAGTGAAAGCATCTCTATCAGAATGAATAACGCAAGCGTAGAAAGAAGACAATGAGTTGTAGAAAAAGGTAGAGTTGGTTTAGAAGGGTAAGTTGCATGATTTTAACATTGATAATGATTGTGTTTTGAGGTTTTGGAAGAGATTATGTGTGCCTTGTGATTCACAGTTAAATAATGAGTTGTTATGTGAAGCTCATAGTTCTCCGTTTTCAGTTCATCCTAGTAGTACTAAGATGTATAGAGATCTTCAGGAGTATTACCAGTGGGATGGAATGAAAAGAGATAATGCAGATTTTACTGTGAAGTGTTTTACTTGTCTGCAGGTTAAATAAGAGCGGATGTTACCGAATAGGATTCTTCAGTATTTACTGGTTCCAAAGTATAAATGAGAAAATATATCCATGGACTTTGTTGTAGGATAACTGAAGAAATCTTGAGGTAATAATGAGATCTGGGTTATAGTTGATCGATTGACTAAATATGCTCATTTGTTTCTTATTCGAGATACTTTGTCTCTAGATCAACTTGCTCGGTTGTATGTTAAAGAGATTGTCAGGTTTCATGGAGTTCCCCTCTCCATTGTATCTGATCTTGATCCCATGATTACTTCTAACTTTTGGAAAGACCTTTAGACGTCGTTGGGTACTGAATTAAATTATTGTATAGATTTTCATCCTCAATCAGATGGGCAGTTAGAACGAACAATCCCAACCTTGGAGGATATGCTATGTGCTTGTTCAGTGAATTACCAGGGAATTTGGGACCAATATCTTTATTTGGTTGAATTTTCTTATAATAACAGTTTTCATTCCAGTGTACAGATTTCTCCATTTAAGGCATTATATGGAAAGCGTTGTCGAAATCCTACTTTTTGGGATGAAGTAGGTGAAAGGAAGTTGATGGGACCATAATTGGTAGAAGAGATGGCAGAGAAACTTCAGTTGATTCAGAAGCACATGATAACAACTCAAAGTAGCCATAAAAGTTATGTGGATAACTGGAGGAAGGATATTTCTTTTGAAGTAGGTGATCATGTCTTTCACAAAGTTTCTCCATGGAAAAGTGTAATGCATTTTGGTATGAAGGGAAAGTTGAGTCCAAGGTTCATTGGACCTTATGAAATCCTAGAGAAAGTTGGATCAGTTGCGTACATAGTGGTTTTACCTCCAAATTTATACCAGGTACAGAATGTTTTTCATGTTTCAATGTTGAGAAAGTGTATGCCAGATCCATCTCATGTTTTGAGTCCATAGGTAGTTTAGTTGGAATAGAATCTCTCTTATGAGGAACAACTAGTCCAGATTCTTGACCATAGAGAGCAAGTGTTGAACAATAAGGTAATTCACCAGGTAAATGTTTTGTGGAAAAACCATATGGTTGAAGAGGCAACATGGGAATATGAAAATTCTATGAGGGATAAATACCCCCACTTATTTTGATAAGTGAATAAAAATTGCGAGGACAAAATTTTCAAAAGGGGGGAAGGATGTAACATCCTAGGTAAATGAATAATAATATATTTTCATATTTATTAATATTTGTGAATAAAATATTAATTTTAATTTAAAAGGGTTTCTATGTTCGATAGCGTACCCGATATGCAACAATGGGTTTCTTTGAAATCTTACGTTGCACACTAATAATACAATATTATTGTTTTAAATGGAAGTTAACTCCTAGCCATTGTATTGGCGGGAATGAACACAACTAACTACAATATGATTATACATATTTTTTAAATGTATTTAGATTTATCTAATAAAATTTAGAGGCTTAAAATCTAGATGAATCTAATTTTAAGCACAATTTACATTAAATGGTCGATTTACCGCCTTTTAATGGGGAAACCTATTTAAATATAGTTATGGTCATTTTAATATATTCTAATCGACCAAATAAAATCCTTCTTTATAATGGGGACATCAAAATTTACTTTTTGTAAATTTTTGTAATTTTTTCGATAAAGTTCATTTTTTAATGAATAGTGAAAAATATTGTATTTTAATTCAAAACTACATTTTAATATAATTTATTTATATGGTTAGATTATCTTTTTAATTAGTTTTAAAGTTTAATTAGAATATATTTTTACCATTTAATTCAATGTTGGTCATTGGAATTAACTTCAATTTTAATTTAGACATAAACAAGTGTCAATCTTTTGATTGTTATGGATTCTTAAAAACACGCTATTTGTTTTAACAACATGAATTAATTACAAAATTAATTAATACAACTTATATTATTTTAATTTGGTAAAATACACATAAATTTTGAATTCGGAATATAAAATTTATCTTAGGGTGAGTTTTTGGAATTTTTATGAAAATCATCAATTTTTGATGATTAGTGAAACCACTTAGTGGTAGTTAAAAAAACTGGCTTTTTCATTTAAATGAAAAATTACCACTCCTATGAATTTAATTTCAAAAATACTAAATATATGGTTGTTATTAGAAAGTAAAATATAGTTCAATAAGATGAAAATAATTTTTGGTGAATAGTAACTGTTGACTTTTATTTACCGCGGTTAAAGGTAAATATGGTAATTCAAGGTAAAAAGAATATTATAATAATTCATAATTACCTTAACACATGTCCTAACCTTATTGGAAGAGTAATTTATAACCATGAGCATCCTTGGGTGGATTTTGGGACCCCACAGAGCCACTTATGAATGATAATGACACTTTAGATTAATTAATTTAATGTAATAGAAAAAATGATATAAAAAACTCCTTTAATAAATTAATTTTTACATGGAGTTATATAAATTATCTTTTTGACTATAAATATTCATTGGAAAGATAAAACTATTTCCTACATAATGGTATTTTTTTAGTTTTTGGACATTTAATAAATTAAATTATTTATGACATAATAATTATACGGTGTTTACCTCATTAATAAATCATTTAAATAAATAAGATTATAAATATAAAAATTACATAAAAAAACTATCCAGTTCTTATTTTATGATTTTAAATCGACCATGAGTCATCTTATATTTTACACTAATGATTTTTGGACCTTTAAAAACTGAATATCATTATATAATGAAATAATAATTTCACACGTTCCAAATGAACACCTCCTCCCCCTTATTAAAAGAGACCATTTATAACCAATTCCTCACACCTATAAAACCTTTTCTCTCATCCAACCTCTACCCAATTAAGCTCCCTACATCCCTCTCTTCCACCTAGAAGCCTTACCTTAGGCAGAAGGCACTTCAACAAACCATTTTGTTTCAACCAAAAGGAGGTTACCCAAATTAAAGGTAACAATTTCTCTTAACTTATTTTCTTTTATTTTACTTCTCTAACCCCTAAACTCTTTTTATTCCCTTATTTTATAACAAAAACAGTATCCTAAGTATACTAGGATTTTTTATGAGAAGTATTCAAACTACACTTACACACACCATTATCTAATGGGTGAAGAACATAATGTTTTTGTGGATGGGAAACTAACGCCTCACGAAATAATGATTGTTCAATTACCGCCTACCACCTCTCATGGTGGACATTAAGATGAAAATATATTTATATATGATATATATCATGTTTATGTTTTCTTTATGCTTCTGTATTTTTCTTTTATAGCAGACCTTTAGGGTTTCCATTATGGGTAAATGCGATAATTTAATTTGAGGAAGTGTGGACTACCACCCCCTCAAAGTGATATTATTCGTTAATGCAGTATGTGGGATGTATAAAGGAATGATTTAATGATATTATATATGATATTATACTATAATTATAATAATACTATGTATCATTATGTTTTTATTCCATTAAAATAAGAAATAGAAATGAAAGTAGCGTTAATGCGTACGTACGGCTTACCGTCTCCATGAACGGTGCATTTCATTTCTTACCTCCAAATGATATGCACTGTTATAAATAAATAAATAAATATATATATACTGGATATATATTGAACATATGATATCTAAATAATTAATATCATTCTCGATAGAATGGACTGTTGATAATGTGGACAACTTGTAAATATAAGGTGTTTATTTTTGACACAAGTACCAAATATCGACAAAATGACCATTAATAACTTAAATTATTACATAATGTTTATAACATGGTAATAATTGATATAAAAGGACTAATAAACTTTAAAAAATTTCTTAAGAAATTATAAATTAACTTTAGTTTATTATTCAGGAGATTAAAGAATGAACGGGTCAAGTCGGACACGAGGTAAGGGACTTCATCTCAATCTCCTTTCATTGAGACATATTTTGTTCTAATACACACTTTCTTTTATACTCTGTATAAACACCCTTGAATTTTCAAAGGGAATATTTTTCTACAAAGTGTTTTAATAAACATAAAAAATTCATGTTTCTTTTAACGTAATCGTTGAAAACGACCTTTCCTCTGCTGCAAGTATTATTTGATCTCTGGCTTCCTCAATAACCCGTAATGTTTTTAAGAGAAAATAAACACCATATACTATTTTATGTATTTTGGATGTGAAAATGGTTTTGATAAAGGATTATTTTATTTCAATATATTTAAATGATATTTAGTGATTGAAATGTGGAAATGTTATTATTCCATTATATTTTTTTTATGTGTTATGATTTTATAATGGTACTAGGACATTTGAAGGGTGGTTACATGATAAACGAAATGATGAGTGGTGCCGTGAAAACCAGGATGGGTGGTTACATTATAAACTTGAATGCATTGGTTATGGAAGTTGGCCGTATGGCTATTCCATTTAGTGATATGTGTGGAAGTCGACCGTATGGTTATTCCATTTAAGTAGGTTTATGTCCCAAGTTACCTTTATATGTAATGTATTCTTTATATGGGTTTTATGGTAATATTTTGGTTAAAAAAGAGTAATTAATGATATTTTATTCTGTGAAGAGTATTTACTACTTCATAATGGTGAAATTTATTACTTATAATAAAGTATTCATGGTTTACTTGTTGTTTTGAAAAACTAACAGTTTCCTTCTTTGTGTACCCCTTACTAATCTTTTTATGCTCATACCAAGTTTTTGAAATGTTTTTCACAGGAGATAATGTGGAATAGGGTTATGGATGGGATCAAGGAAAAGTCATGTTGTCTTAAACATGGAACTAGACATGACTATTTTTTTCAGGAGTTCTTGTTTTGTGAAAAATATGGAAACTGAGTAGAAGTGTCTACTTTGTATTTTTTTTTGAAACGAAATTTAATAGTTATGACCTAATTATCTAAAACTCTAAACCTGAAAATATCCTCAATGTGAATTATTCATTTAATTCAATATTATGTAATGTTTTATGTCTAGGTCCTTATATAGAATATTTATGAAACTAATTTCATTTACAAGGGTTATGCTATGAAAAAATGTTTATAAAACCCATTTCTTTTCATGAGTTATGATATGATGAATGTTTTGTGATATTATGGCATAAATATTTATGGTTTATGTGATGGGTAGGACCTATCTATCCCTGAAATTTATTAGGTAATAATTAATGCTAAATGATCTCAAAGGGTACATGGGAGGTTATCCCAAGACCAAAATTGGGTACACGAGAGCTTATTCCAGGATTGAATATGGTACATAGTTGGTTAGACCAATACTAAAATGTTATTAATGTCTTGGTGGATATCCATGAAATAATATATTCTATTCGTATGTGTATTACAAAAGTATACATCTTACACCAATATTATAATATCATGGATCATGGTCTTTGATTCCCTTACGATCCATGTGTTACAAACTGCCATGATTTATTCCATGACTCACATTTATGATCTATGATATGTTGGGTATTGGTTTTCAAATTTCATTCTCAAATTCTCATACCCTTATACTCTTGTTTTTTTATATCTCCCATATTTACCCTCACTAAGAATATGTGATCACCTTTCTTATGTTTCCTTTCCCCAAGTTATAAACAAAGGTATTATGTATGACATATCTAAAAAGGGTGATAGTTATGAATAAATTAGTGGGAGATTACGTAGCTCATTTATGGACTAGTTTTTTATGTGTATAAGTATCCAAATTCAATAAACCTAAATGATTTTGGCATGGATAATTTTGTTATGTAATGAAAATTCATCTATTAATATGTAACATTTTATATGATAACTTTATATATTTACAATATGTATCAGAGAGGAGTTTATTTAACCATTGGAAACTAGGATGATAAAACATTAGTGGGATCCCTTAGGATATATCAAAGAATAATTATAAGTGTAATTCTACGTATATGAAAATATCCCAGAATATTGATGAATTATAGAGTGAGTGGTTTATAAGAAATTACATCTCTCTAAGGATAACATAAGTGGATGCGGTTCTAGCATAGGGTTAAAAAATCAAAAAATGAATGACATGATTTACTAGAGCATTATCTAGTACACAAAAACATGCCTTACTATGCACCTGGTTTGATACTCTAAGGGGATGTGGTTTAGAAATTTAAAAACAATTTACAAACCATCATGAATTAGTTAAATAATGATAATTAGTTACCTAGGTTGATCTTTATGTTTCATAGGCTATAAAGAAGGTGTCATGATTTATACATACTATACATGATTTTTCATGATTTTATGGATTCCTACAATAGTTATTCTTTCTTATAATATGATTTTTTTTCAGTCAATGGATAGATCCCGAAAGAAAAAGTATAATGCTCAATGCAATGGACAATGCAATGATTTTTATCCTGAACAACCAAATGTTAAGGGAGTTGGAATGAAAAATCTTGTTTCTATAGTAACACATATTTATCTGGATATGGATCATTCATGACTTCCAAATGAGAAAAGGAGTGAAAAATATTCTATTGAGTCACTAATTAGGTAAAATAAAACTTCTTTTAATAGTTTTTATAATCTATTAGTTACTGAGAAATGGACCAGTACCATTGAAAATATATATTCCACTCTCTAGTGTTCAGAGAATGAAAACTTCATTTTCGATTTTTATCTTTTGGAAGATGAACCAGATAAATGTTAGACACTTTTCAAGAATATGATTCAAAAAATTAAATTGAATCTATGGAATGGGATGAGATTACGAACTTATTTTTCAATAAGTACTTTCCCTGTATTCTTTAGAAAAAAATAGAGAAGGAATTTCATGAGTTAAAGTAGATGGATGATGAATCTGTTGGTACCTAAGAAATTTTTTTACAAGACCTGTGAGGTACTCTTTGGGTATTATCATCCCACCTAAAATTAAGGTTGATTGTTTATTTAGTGGATTAAAACCATGTTTGAAAATGGTGTTATCCATATGATAATTCTATAGCTATAAAGAAGTAATTCGATGGGCTATCAAAGTGGAAATTGATATTGGGGTTACCCCTAAATCTCATGGTCTTGATAAGAAAATAAATATGAAATTCAAAGTAAAATCTAAAAACTATGGAGTGAAGATGAATAGATTTCATTCAAGCTCAAAGTCTTGAAGGAAATATAGAGGAAAATTTATTAAGGGGACTACTAAATGTTTTAAGTGTGAAAGAGAAGGCCATTGAGAGGTCTAATACCAAAGTTATGAGAAGATGTTTTCTAATGATATAAATAAATAGAATAATCCACAAAATGCACCACCCACACTCCAACAAATCATGTTCAAGGATTTTTGAAATTATGTGAATTAATTCCCTTATCCAAGGGTTAATGAGGATGAAAACCACAACATCCTCTAAAGACAAAGGATAATGGGAAAGATTATTAAATAACATTAGATAAAGTAAATAATGATAATTTGGGAACACATATACTTCAATCCTTTTTTGGGAATTTCATGTTTAATTTTGTGTGTATGAGCCATACAAAAATAATATACTTTATCCTTTAGTGGAACTTGATGTGATTATAAGAATTACTTATCTCCCTTTGCATGGATTTTGGAATAATGAAATCGAATTTGATATTTTATCAGATCAAGGATAAACCTATTCTTCCAATGGAAATGTTTTTATATAATATAAGAACTTATTTAAGGAATAATGGGTGAATTATATTTTGGAAGCGTATATTTACATATGTAAGATTAACTTAAGAGTTATAGACACCATTATGGGATTATGAGTTTAAGGTTTATAATAAGATCAATGTATTAGACACCAATTATATGGTATTATGTGATGGGTGTTTATAAATATTCATGATATTTTGGGAGACATTTATGGAAATACAACCCTTTTGTTTTCTTTACGTTTTAGTCAAAAATTATTTCAGGAGGACAACCTTTACATTTTGTGGAAATAAGATTTAAGGTATTTGTAACCTTTAGGGTTTATATTATATTTGATGTTGAGGTAATTATAAGCTATTAAAATTTTGGTATGTTTCAATAATTATATTGATATAGTTTTGGAAAAAGACAACCCTTATGCTCTGAATAACCTATCACATTTGGAAAGGCCACGGGCTTTGAACCCACTACTGAAGGAAAACAATGGTATAACACCTAAAAATAGTCTATGTGAAAGTGTATTTATGAGGGAAAATATGAAGAGAGATATTGTTGAGTATGTTTCTCTATTTTTGGTATTTCACCAAGTTAATAATGAAAGGAAAAAGTTTAATGGTATGATATAATCATTCTCTAAAAAATAATGGATGTGGGTAAACATCACCATATATTTTGTGTTCAGACTCCTCAAAAAGTCTAAAGGACATAATGTTATATGGTTTATAGTTAATATCCTTAAAAATTATTCATAACTCATTGCTATTAGATAATATTTCTCCATGGACATTATTTTTAGGATATACATTAAGGAAGTGGTACGGTTTTATGTAGTACCAATTTTCATTATATCTGATCGGGATGCGAGGTTTTCCTCAATTTCCTGATGAAGTCTTTAGCAATCTCTTGATACAGAGTTGAGTTTTAAAACTATGTATCATCTATGTGAATATGGTCTGTATAATAGGAAAATTAAAACCTTATAGGATATGTTGATATCTTTTTCTATGGATTTGAAAGGTGGTTGGGATCAACATCTTCCAAGTAGAGTTTTCTTACAAAAAAAATTCACTTAAAAATTTAGATGGATCATTATTAATCCCTCTATGGAAAAAAGTTTAGATCTAAAATGTGATAGGATGAAGTTGTAGAATGAAATATATTAGGAACTATGAATGCTAAGGAAATGGAAGAGAAGTTTAGAGCCATTTGGCAACACCTTCAGGTACTATAAAGTTTATAGAAACATTTTGTTGATAATCATTGACAAGATTTGGAATTTGATGTCAGTGAGATAGTATTTATAAAAATTTATCCATGGAATATGTTTATGATATTTGTAAATAAATAAAAACAATGCCCATGTTTTTTTGGTCAATTTGAAATTTTTTATTGTATCTAGATCACAACTTATCATATGGTGCTTCTACCGAACCTCTCCCAGGTTCACGATGTGTTCTATGTATCTTTACTAAGGAAGTACATACCTGATTTGTCACATACAATAAACATAGTGGTCATACTATAGGGACATGATATATCCTATAAAGAACAACCATTAGAAATTATGGATCAAATATATAAAGTGATATGAAACAAAACCACACACCTGGTCAAAGTTTTGTAGTGAAACCACCAATTTGGATAACCTACCTTGGAATATATGGATATGATGAGGCAAAATAATCCTCATTTGTTTGTATCTAAGTGATTTTTTTGAGGGAAAAGTTAATTTTAGGGGGGGGGGGTAGAATGAAACACCCATAGTTTTTAAGAAATATATATTCTTGAATAATTTAATTTCATTGATATCTTGCGTTACACACAACACCGAGTTTTAATGAACCACAATATACTATTTATATTATTATTTAAACAGGACCATTATAAAATAGCCAGTAATATTGGAATTATGAATATGAATAAACACATTTTGAAAATTACATATAATGGTTTTATGTAAATAAAAAATATTGATAAAAAAGTTCTTAAGTTTTAGTGAAGTCTTAATATGTTTTTAAAATACTATTTTCTCAAAAAATATTTTTATTGATTTTTGTGAAAAAATAATAAAAGTACTTTTTCGACTTTTAGAAAATTTATTTGAAACAATAAACTTCATTTATGAAATATAAATGTCAAAATTATCTTATGGTTAATGTTTTGGTATTTGTTTTTAAAATATTAATTTTTTAATGAATAATGTATACAATAGTTTTTAATGAAAAATGGATTTTAATTTAAAGGATTTAAAAAGTTAAATTTTATTTAAAAATGGTTTAAAAAGTAAAATTATCTCAATAATATTATAATTAATCTATTATGGTTTATTTTAATCAATTTTATATTGATGTTTTATATAAAAATATTAAAATGTATAAAAGTTACTCTTTAGAAAACCGCTATTAAACGCGCTTGTATTATAAATTTTAAATTAAATATTTCCATTTATGTAAATGGATTATATAATTTTTGTTATATATTTGGAATTAGAATAATTAATATAATATATTTATTTCAACTTATTTTGTTTCAAAATTAATAAAAAACATTAAAAATTATTTACCACGGTTAAGGTTAAAACTAGTATACTATGGGTTTAAAATAAAAATATAATTGTTAAGATTATATATAAACTTGTCAAAATAAATATTTATAGCCATATATCAAACATATCACATATAATACTAGACAATGAACCATTTTTTAGCCTTATTTAATTTGAAAAACATTGGTACAGATAATTCTTTTAAAAAATTCCATGAGTTTCCCCTCCCAACGTATAAAAGGCCACACACTCTACTCTTCTATTTACATTTATTAAAATTATTTATTTTTAAAATACCTAACAATATAATCTCCTTAATTCCACCCACTTATTATTTTTCTTATTATTATTATGAAATTGTCCTAATAATGATTTTGCTATAAACCTAAAGAGGTTCTCCGAAGAAGAGGTAAAATTCTTACACATGTGTTTTTGTTTAATTTTTTCTTCCACCTACTTAAAGAATTATAAAATTATGGTAATATAAAAAAAATTATCTAACACATAGTTTTATTTTTTTATGTTAATTTAATGACCTACATCCTTCTCCTCTTCCATCAAATGAGAAATGAATTTGCCGATCATGTGTACGACGTACTACTGGCTCGAGAACCAATGTTATTTTTTTAATCACTACCTATCATGGATGGATATAGTCATGGATTTAATTTTATATGTGATATTTATCATATTATTATACTTCATGAATTATAATATCACATATACCTTCTTACTTTTCTTTACAAGAGAATAAAATAAACTCACCCGTGTTTACTGCGGAGTACCGCGTCGCGAAGCGATGTGATTAATTTTTCACTTTCACTTTAAATTGAAGGTAATAAGGGTTAATTTAATGAAAATACTGATAAATATGAAATAAATATTATTCTTAAATTTTAGTACATTATTTACCTTCTATTTGTTTCATCAATTGAGAAAATGGAAATAATGTTCATGCGTACGCACTATCAACTGTCTCCATGAATGGTGTAATTCATGTTCTATATCTATATTTAATGGATTAATAAAAATTCATATATGATGAATATATATGAAATTTATATTTGTTTAACATACCAGATATGGTTTATCAATGATTAAAAATAAATGACTGAAGATACCAAATGAAAGCATATATGAAAAATGAAGTAGTTCTTACCCGAAATGTGATTTGGACAAAGAATTGTTAATAAATGGGTAAAAAGGTCAAAATTAAATCATATATAGTATTATAAATATAATTATTAATATTTAATATACTTTTAATAAACATATATATATTATACAGTAGGTTCGAATGTGTAGGATGGAAGTCGGGACTAAGGTATGGGATTTTGTCTTAAATTGTCTTTTTGGGGCATATGTTATGTTATGTGCTTATATTATTTTTTGAGTTGTATATACAGATCATTTGACAAGTTATGTTATGAATTTTTTTATTCTCATGATATTTTATGTTTCATTTAATGTATTTTATTTCATGGTTCATTCGATTCAAAGGTTACCAAATCATGTAAGGTGTTTTTATCTTAATTTTCCTTCTTTAAGACATATGTAATGTTATGAACCTATCTTCATTTATGAGGTGTATATACTGACTCTTTATATTATTTTAACATGAAATCACATTATATTCATGATTTTAAAATTTTCATTTGATTTTATTCTTTAATGTGACTTATGATTAAAAAGTTTCAAAAGTGGTATAGGTTTAATGTTACAATTTCATTATTTATTATAATTATTTATGTTTATTAATTCGGTGAGGAAATATTTTTATATATTTATGAAGTTCATCATGAACTTTATTTTTCTCAATTTATTCTTTTATAATTAAATTTTTACCTTCATTTTCCTTTCTCTATGTGCTCAATATTCAAAAATAATTTTTTTTATGGAAAACCGACTTTATTTATCTCTTCAGTCGAAAAACCCTTTTCTTACATATCCATATTTTATAAAAAAAATTAAATAATTTTTTAATGTTCCTTTAATATTTTTTAAATTCATTTTTACCATTGTTTTATTTTTAATAAATTTTTTAAAAGGAATCTTTATTTTGTTTTCTAAATAAGTCCCATTTGGATTTCATAAAAAATGTGAAAGGAATGTTTGTTTTAATGTGTAGAACTTGAATATAATTTCCCAAAATATTGAACAATTAATTTTTTAATGTTTACATTATATTTTTAATTATTATTTTATGGAAAATATGTTTTACAATTTTTTTGAACATTTATATTGAGAAGGGTTATTTTCAATGTGAAAATGTTGTTTTCCTCAAGAAATGTTCTATGTGATCTTTAAAAATCATTTTCTATTTAAGAAGAAATACTTTGGTGATACCTAAGATTTACTATGTATTTATCATATTGTACCATCACTATTATTAATCTGGATAGTTGATTTCTATGGTGACAAGATGTTTATGAAACCTATTCCTTTTACATGGGATATTATATAATGAAATGATGAAATATTTATGAAACCAATTTATTTTATATGTGTTATGATATGATTAAATGTTAATGAAATGAATTTATTTTTGATAGGTTATGATATTATGAATGTTTAATGATCTTGTGTCCCAAAAATGATTTTTTTATGTTATGGGTGGGCCTATAACTTCTTAAAATCCATTAGATAACAATTAATGTTATATGATCTCAAAAGGGTACATGGGAGTTTTTACCAATCCTGAGAGAGGGTACAACGGAGGTTATCCCAACAATGAAAGGGGGTAAATAGAAGGTTATTGAAATAACGAAGTGGGAATATAGGTGGTTATATAAAACCTATCATGTCATGAATATCTAGGTGGATATCCTTATAATAAGATTATCTACACTTATGTGTATGCCAAAAATCTATATCTTATGCAAATGTTGTGATCTAATGGATCATTTTATTTGACTAAATAATGATTCATTCCTTATAAAATACCATGATTTATTCCATGACTCATGTTTCTGATCTATGATATTTTATGTATGATTTTTCAAATGTTATTCTCATGTTTTCATACCCTTATTCTCATATAATGTGGATATCTCCCTTGTTTCTCCCCATTGAGAATCTGAGATCACCCATTCTTATGATTGCTTCCCCTGGGTTATGTAGAATTTCATTATGTATGATATGTATAAAAAGGGTTTTAATTATGTATAACTTATTAAGAGATGACGTATCTCACTTATGGATCAGTTGTTTATGTGTCCATGTTTGTAAAGGAACTATACCTAAATGATTCAGGCATTGATAATTATGTCATGTAATGAATATTAATCTATTAAGATGTAATATTTAAGTATGAGAAGTTTATATATTTACATTTATCATTTATTAACTGTCTAGGATATAGATAGAGTAGATGGCATGAATTCATATTGTATAACACTCAATTGTATCTGATCGAGATCTGAAGTTTACCTAAAATTTCTATAGAATTACACAATAATAATTGGATATAGATTTGAACTTTATAATTTTTTATAATCCTCAAACTAATGTATAATCTTAAATAACTATTCAAACTCTAGAAGATATGTAGATATCATGGTCAATGGATTTCAAAAGAATTTGATATCAACACCCACCTATTGTAGAGTTCTCATATCAAAATAGTTTCCATTCCAGTATTAAAATAGTACAATATGAGGATTTGTATAGGAACTAATGTATAACTCCAATTTGTTGGGATGAAGTTAGAGAGCATAAATAGATGAGACTAGATCATGATCAATAAATGTAAGAAAATATTCAAACAATTGAAAGGAATATTAAAACTGAATAAGGTTTATATAAGTGCTATTATTATAATAATTTGTCATATTTTTTATTTTGAAGTTAGATACAAGGTATTCCTTAAAATATCATCAGGGAAGAGTGTCATGAGATTTGGAAAAAAGGGATGTTTTTTCTCCAGATACACTGGTCCTTTGAAAATCCTCAATCATGAAGAGATGGTAGCTTATCATTTCGTACTTCCATCAAATCTCTCTCAAGAGAATAATGAATTCCATGTATATATTTTAAGGAATTAGATACTCGAACCTTCACTTTTACTAAACTTTGATGTAGTACAATTGAAATATGACCACTTTTATAAGGAATAACCAAAAAAAATATTGGATCATATAGATAATGTACTATGAAAAAAGAACACTTTCCTTGTTAAATTTTATAAAAGAATAATATGTTGGAAGAAGAAAATATGGAACATCAAGATGTAATGAAGTAGAATTACCCCATTTTTCTTCATTAGAGTGATGAAATATTAAGGGAAAAATTCTTTTAAGGGGGTAGAATATAACAACCCATGATTTTTCTATGTATTTTTATTTTAAATAAAAAACCACATTGAATAGATTGTTTCGCATGTAAAACCAGATTGAAAAGAATTGTGATACATTTTATTAAGTTAAAATATTACAATAAAAGATAAAAAAATAAAAAAAAATAGGATAATTCAATACAAAACATCATTAATAAAATTACATGATGAATAATAATGCAATTAGATAATAATACCATATACTTGAAATCCTTTTCCTCATGATTTGTGTTGATGATCATAACCCGGAATGAATCTATGGAAATATGAAAATGAGTTATAAATATAATATGAATATTGTTATAGAATCAATTGAATATGATAAATTATTATTTAAATCTATATAAGGATATATATAAGAATCAAATATGACTATTATGTATAAGGTAATTGAAAATATGGTTGTTTAATATATCATTTTAGAATATATGGTCATTGGATTTATGATCATTAGGTATTCATTTATAAAATAGGTATATTGAATTTTTTTATATTTTAGTAACAAATTCAAAATAATATAATTCTAGAATAAAGTAAAAATATAATATTTAATAAAAAATTTAAATAATAAAAATATATTTTTATTCATTATAGATTATTGTTATTAAATTATTTTATGTATTTATAAATTTAAAATAATGATTTTAAACCCAATGGATTGATAGAATTAAATTTTTAGAAGATGAATTATTAATTTTAATAAGACGTGGTTAAATTTATTTAATATTCATAAAAGATATTTCTTTGAAGAATTATTCATTTAGGTATTGTGTATTTTTACCATAATAAATTAAATTGATAAATTTTTAATGATGAATTTAATTTCATTAATAAATGAATAAACAAATATATTAATATTCATTGAATTTTTAAGGGATATGGAATTGTATTAAGAATTAAAGATGATTAAAAAGTTCTCATCTATAATGTTTTTATAATATATTTTATGTCTTCATTTAAAAGTTAAAATTTTCATATTGAAAAATTTAATTTGATTAAATGGATTCACAATTTTTAATTATCATGTCAAAATTTGGTAAGGTTGTTAAACTCATTCTAAAGTATAAAAATAAGCAAATGAGGAAAAATTTGAGTTACCACGATAAAGGTAAATGGGGAAAAATGTGTTAAACTAAGTGGAAAAAGAATAAAATATCAAAATATTTAAATATGTGAATGAGGTATTTATTGAAAAAACATATTTAATATCTATTATTTTTCATTTTTGTCCACTTTCCTTTTAAAATGTCAACCTAACACCAAAGGAAATGAATATTTTTGTAAATTCCACTAAACAATCACCTATAAAGGACCCCTCCTATACCCCTTCCAAACCACTCAAACCATTCAGATACCTCTTGAATACCTTTGAATTTTTTCTCTAATAAATCATTCTTATACATTGGGTATCTTATGGCTCTAATAAGGAAACCAAAATCTTTCATTCTGAAGGAGCCTGTGTTGAGGATGAACAAATTAATCAAGTAAGTATCTAAGTTCATACATTAATTTTTCAATTACCCTATTGTATCCATTTTTTAAATGACTCATAATCTAAGAAAATGATTTTATATTAAAACAACTATAATTATGAGAAACTTATACTACTATCATATAACTATATAATATTACTCATTCATTATAATGACATATTCTTATTTAGGTAAGTTTAATAACCTACATGAACGATGCTATACCAAAATCACAATTTTCTCTATGAATAAACATAAATTAATAATAATAATATTTTATTTTCAAGACTAATATAATTCATGAATATGGATTTATAATTATGGAATTAAAATAAACAATCATTATAAAGTAACTCATGGTTATTTGTTAATTATTCAAAAGATGCTGGCTATTGATTCCATTCCCAAAAACCATACCCATAATTTCAATCAAATTAAAGAGGGACTAAATAATTCATTAAAACAAAATTACTAGATTATTTTTATTAGTCTATTAATTATGAAATTATTATCAATAAATAGGGTTTGGCATCAATATTATGAAAAGTGTATGAAATATTCAAAATTACTAACATCTTGTGATGAAAATAAACATTAAATAACTAATATGAGGGTAATGAATGATTATATTTAAAGAATATAAAAGAGTAATAGATAAGAATAAGGGTTTTAAAAAAGTAATTATGATGGTTATATTTATTATACTTGAGATTAAAGAATTTTCAAGGAATTCATTAGTAGAAGTATGTGTTTTTTATCCAAAACATATTTTCAATATGATATGTTCCATATTCACCAAATATATTATTTTTGTGGTTTATATAACACCCATGGATTTTTTTTCATCAAAACATTTATAAAATTAAAGGTATTTAAATGTTAATATCATATTTTATCTTTTAAATGATTTTTTTCAAAGGTTACTAAAGCAGTACTGTTTCCTTTCCAATATCATTTTGAATTAGAGATTGTTATGATTGAGTTTACATATAGAGAAATTATATGATATTAATCTTTAAAACCACCTCTTTATTCTAATCCTTTATTTTTTCACGAGTTTTAAATTTCCTTCCACCATTTTACATACAATTTGATTAATAATTTAGCTGAAGTGATTCTTGTAAGATAATTTGAGCTTACCTCTTCTTTTTAGTCTGGAATCTTTCTTATTCATATCTATATTAATTATTGTGCTTAATTAATTTACATATATTTTAATTTGTGATTGATTATGGTATTTATCAATGTACATGAATTTATTTCAATAATTAATATTCTTTTAACCTTTTTGGTATGATTGTTCTCTACAAACATTGAATCTCTTTAGTAATGTGTGGAAAGAATCTAATGTGACATCTAAGACTCAGATGCCACCTGAAACGGTGCCCTGAACCTAGTTGTCCACATAGCCTCAAGAGAATCTCTCCAAATGCTAGAGGTTGCTGACTAGTAGGGAGGTCTTAGGTGAGTCATTGGGGAGACTGTGACCCCATTAACAGAGTATCATAATGGATGTCAAAACAGGCAGTAAATAGAGGAAGCGAAATAAATAGTAGTCAACTGAATGTAAGGAAAGAAAGACATGAATACATTACAATAACCAGAAGTACCTCATATTATAAATTTTGTGGATGGTACATATATCTAGAATGAATACAAATAGGTTATATGGTAATGTAATATAATAAATGTCCCCAAAATAAAAAAAATAAAAAAAGGTATCCCAACATCACAAGCTTGAGCTTGGTCCTATGCTCCCCTGCTCCAAAACCACAGTCCAAAACCTATTCTGGAGTGCTTTCTCCTATATTCACCTATAAATATATAATCTATTTGGGTCTCTAAGGAGGCCCAAAATGGGTTTGAGACAAATATCCCAGTAGGGAACCACCCAGGTCTATATCGTTGTCACAACAATATAAAAAAGTTCTAAAAAGTGTATAAAACTAGAAAGTAAGTGTGTACGCCCATGGAATAAGTCTATAATAGTAAGTAAAACCAAACATCCCTTAAGGCTACCTATAAAAGAGAGTCATCTCCTAAGAATCCATATATAACAAAGTACACAAGCAAGTATCATGACCATGTTGTGCATACATCTATATCCTATTACCCACATCCATGCAATATAGAGAAGTCAAGTGTTCCACAGACATGCTGTATAGTGAAGGGTAGAATCACATTACCACATCGTATAGTGAAAATCATACATCAAGTGTCAGAATCCATGGTTTCCTCTACCAAGGCATCCATATAATAATTCAAGACCATAGAGGGCCAAATCCAAGGAGGTTGTCCAAGGAATCCCATTGAGTCCCATGGGCGTCCCTAGTGGAAACTCAGTTAGGCACTTGTTGGGGTCCTAGGATCATGGAAATAGAAATTCCAACGCAAACCTAAGAAAGCCAGATCCAAAAGGTAGTAAGGCCCAAGGAAACCCACAGAATGAATACCCAAGGGGAAGAGTCAACCCGAGTTATCCACTACCATGTTCCATCTCCCTAGAGAACAATCCATGGAATCGATCAACTATTCGTTCAATCATTTAATAATTCAAATCAAACAAACATTCCGTGTGATTTTACCCTCTCACACCAACCTGCACAGGCCTGGAATATACCCACTCATGAAAACCATTTATAAACTACAAGAATATGGTACTACCCTCCCATATAAACCATTTACATGACATTAGTCACTATCACATAGGTATAACCACCCGTATTATACATTTAACATGCCAAACTATCAAAATAGACAATTCATATCATGATATTCATTGAGCAAAGAGGTAGTACATCTCCTAAATACTCTATTCAAGATACCAAGGCATTAACGGGCTTTCTCTAACAAGGAAATCATAAGAACACACCCCATGGGTGGTTTAAATTGGCATAAAAAGTTATTTACTTAAGGCGCACCACTTGGGTGATATTTTAATGAGTAACATGTGTCAATTCACCTAAATATAACCCACATGCATCCTCACTAGGTCCAGTTACAACTATGACATGGAATTATCACAAAAACAAGACCTTGCTGAAAAGTTCGATGGATGATATATCGGCCGAATGCCCGAAAAGAAAAAGAAAAGGTGAAGGAAAGTATAGACAACCTACCACATCTCGGTAGTAGACATCTTTTCCAGTATCAAGTCTTGATTCATTCTAGTTTTGATGAAATATGAGGAACAAGCGAATAATGGGATATTAGGGAATATGATCCCTAATCCAAATAGCACAGTTGTTGTTATGAAGAATAGAGAATGACTAAAAAGGAATCTAGTACCTAATGATGTGGTTCAAACTTGAATAACAGTATAATAAACCTTGTCTAGAAAACTTCTATATATAAAAAACTATTTTAAAGGGTTTTGGGTCCCAAAACAAGAGGAAAAATCTTTTTCCATCAAAAAATGAGGCTACTGCATATTTTATTAAAAATCCCACTTCGCATGTACACAATGTGTGGGACAAGTACACGGAATGTACTGCCCTTTATTTTTTTTCTAAGCTAGCCTAGATACATAATGTGAAAAGACAATACACGACATGTTGGACAAGTACACGATGGGTACCTAGCCTGTAGGAATACTTTTTCATGTTTTCTCCCTTCTTTCACAAAAAAATCCAACTAGCCCATAACCTAGCTTAGGTTCTAAGACAATAAGTAATGTAAAAACATTATCTGAAAATAGAGATCCATACCTCAAGAAAAAACCCAGGATCTTACAATCCTCCCTCCTTATAGAAATTCATCCCCAAATTACTCTCTAAAAGGTGGTAAAGATTCTTCTAAAGACAACTATGGCCACTGATCATGTACATCAGCCCCCCTCTCCCATGACTCATCCTATAAATGACTGTACTACCATAACACTTGTATTATAGTAACTGACTGGAATCAGAGAACCTTCGTGCTCCTGACAATGATAAAAATTAGTTGCTTCTTAAAGGATGAACCAACCTGAAACTCAACTTCCATAGGATGAAAAACATGAGATAAGTCTATATAATAGTGAAAAAACTAAGATACATAGAATACATCATGCATGGATCAGTTCATCTAAGGTAACTATAGCCAATAGGAAACATACCTGACTCTCTCCAGAATCTCAAACGGCCCGAACAAACTTGGTGAAATTTTACCCTACCTCATGTCCCCATGTGTTCCATCCTTGGTGAAACACATAAGAAGACCTTATCACCATCCTCAAACTCTAGAGGTCATCTATGATTATTGGCGTAATATTTCTAATGTTAATGTGCTATAGAAATCCACTTTTGAATTGTATGGACCAGCACAGAAGTCTCATACACCAGATGCAGTCCCAGTAAATCCGCCTCTCCTACCTCTAACTAGCACATGGGAGAATGACATGGACTACAATATAAATCCTCATTAGGTGGAATCTATATCATCGCATGATAACTATTATTTTTGTAGAAATCTACTAGGGGAATGTGCCTCTCCAAAGAGCCCCTAAAATATAGGACGAATACTCACAACATGTCCTCTAGCACTTGTCTCATATGCTCTGACTGGCCATCAGCCTAAGGGTGGTATGCCATGCTCAGAAGAACCTGTGTAGCTAGTGCCCTCTAAAAACTCTGCTAGAAATGAGAAGTAAATTGGGAATCACTATCTGAAATTATAGTGTGTGGGACCCCACGAAGTCATACCACCTCTCAAATGCACAAACATTCGAGATCATAAACATTTAAGGTCTCCTTGATCGGAATGAAATGTTCATCCTTCATAATACTCTCAACAAAACCCCACACACATCATTACCTTGAGGTGACCATGGAAAAACCATCCCAAAATCCACGATGACATCATCCCATTTCCACTATAGGATAGGTAACTGCTGTAAAAGACTACCTGGTTTTTGATGTTCCACCTTCACTTGCTGATAAGTGGAATACCTCATCAAAAAAATGGCTACCTCTATCTTCATTCTCGGCCACCTGTACTGTCATCACAAGTCATAGTACATATTGGTGACCCCAGGATGAACTCCCAAAGATAAACCATGAAACTCCCACATCAAATCCTCACATATATTCATTGGAACCCAAACACATCCACAGATATGACAAATCCCATCATCGCCTATCATCTAACTAGGAGAAGGGTCCTCACCTGCCCCAACTTCCTGTAGAACTAGGCCTTCAAGAACTGATATCTTACTCATCCTAACTCTATCCAGCAAGGTAGAGGTCACAGCTAAGGATGAAAGACAAGTATTCCCTTGTAAATCGTGCACCTCTAGATGTATCTGAGTAAAAAACACAATAATATTCCACTCACTACTAGGATATTTCACTATTAGTATCCGAGTCCTCATTCTCAGTGCATCAGCTAGTGCATTTTCCTTACAAGGCATGTATGTAAGATCGAAGTAAAAGGATTTTAGGTGATCAACCCACCTTCACTGCCTCAAATTCAGATCACACTACATAAAGATATACTTTAGGATTTTGTGGTCCGTGTACACCACAAAATGCTCTCATAGAAAATAGTGCCTCCAAAAGTGCAACACATGAAAAACTGATGCTAACTCGAGATCATGCGTAGGGTAATTCCTATCGTGATGCCTCAGTTGTCGAGACTTGTATTCCACTACTAGATCTACCTACACTAGCACTACCCCTATCCCAATACCTGCTGTTTCATAGTACACCGTGTTTCTCTTTACCTATTCTTGAAGTATCAGGACTGGTGCTGATGTCAACCTTATTTTCAGCTCTTGAAATGCTGTCTCACAAGAATCAGACCACAGAAACATCACACCCTTCAAATTCAATCCCATCAATGGAATTACTAATAATGATAAGTCCTGTATAAAATTCCCGAAGTAGTCATCTAGCCCCAATAAACTACATATTTGAAAACAATTCTTGGTATATTCCCAAGAAACTACATCTCTTACCTTCTCTGGGTCCACGGACACTCCTCTATTCGAGATTATGGGGCCCATGAAGTGAATTTGATCGATCCAAAAGTTGAAATTTGAAATCTTACCATATAAATGATTATGTCTAAGCGTATTCAGAATGACCTCCAGATGGATGGTATGCTTGTGTTGATTTTGAGAATATACCAAGATATCATCCATGAAAACCACCACAAAAGAACCCAAGGATGGAACACTTGGTTCATTAAATCCATAAAAACCACTGGAATATTTTTGAGACCGAATGATATAACTAGATACTTGTATAACCCATACCTACTACGAAAGGATGTATGAGATATTTTTGAAGGATGAATATTCACTTGGTGACATCCTGACCTCAAGTATATCTTCGTAAACACTCAAGATCCTAGAATACGATCAAACATTTCATCAATATGTGGAAGAGGATATTATTTTCTAACCATCAGCAGGTTTAGTTTCTGATAATCCATATATAGCCTATGAGTTTTGTCTGCTTTTTTCACAAAAAGGATTGGAGAACCCCGTAGAAAAGTTTTGGGTCTGATAAAACCCATCACATCCAAATCCTCTAGTTGCCTCTTGAGCTCCTACAACTCCATCGTAGCTATCCTATAAGGAGGAATGGATACCAGTGTTGCTCTTTACACTAGCTTGATAGAGAAATAATCCTCTCTATAAATAGGTAAACCAAAAAAGTCATCAGGAAATTCATCCCTAAAGTGCTCAACCACTAGAGCGAATTCCTCTTGACTCACTCCTTGATCATCCAGAAATAAACAAGCAATATGGGCTATCATCCCACCCATCCCACATTGCTGGGGTCCAGCTCTACTTTCTTGGACATCCCATTCACCCTTGTGAATAAAAACTTCAACCTATGGTGATGTCAAATTCACCCTCTAGAAATAGTAGTCAATGTACTCTTGATAATCTAAGAGCCTATCCATTCAAAGAATAACTTCAAACCCTATCATCTTGAATACATAAAGATCTCAGATAAATTGAAACCCTCCTAACTCAAGGAGACACTACATACACTAGTTCACATCTCCTGTTATAACTACCAATGATGTTTCTAGCATCAAAACACCCTCAGAATTAAAAACCACAAGTCCCTGGATTTTTACCACTCGGGCAGAGATAAAAATGTGTGAAGCACCTATATCAAAAAGAGAAGATGCAATAATAGAAGATACTAATATCGTAACTCACATTGTAGATGGTCTGGGATCCTATGATTTTTGGGTTTTTTTGCACTATATATGTATGGCTGCCACCACATCCCTATGACCATACCAAGATACCCTGAGATGATTCACCCTACCGTCTCTGAGAGACCGATGTTTGGATACAATGATCATGACCACCACTGCCCTGGTCTGACCATCCTATACTACTCCATCTCCTAGCTTGACTCAATGATGAAGAACCTTCTCTTGAACCCGACATCAGAGCTAACCCCTACCACTCACAACTAGAGGTAAGGTCCTTAAAAACCATTTCATGTTCCACATTCTTCTGCAAGATCAACACTTGACTAGGTCAAAATCAC
Organism: Viscum album; assembly: GCA_963277665.1. NCBI lineage: Eukaryota > Viridiplantae > Streptophyta > Magnoliopsida > Santalales > Viscaceae > Viscum > Viscum album. The sequence goes on from OY728158.1 coordinate 1,277,346,167, forward strand.
ACTACTTTTTCATGTGGTCTTTCCTAATACACTAATGGCTATATACCAAGCTGCCTGAACACATAGCCTGACTAGAAGTCACTTCGAGAGAAGCCTTAGAACATCAATTTCTTCCTAAATCACAGATCTGTTGGGGCGAGAAACAACACTCCCATATTCTATATCCCAAGCTTCCCTCAGGTTCTCCTTTCTAATTAGTGCCTAATTCACAATCCCAATGATAGAAGGAAACCTAAAAACATTGAACTAAGAGCTAATATCTTGTCTGATACCTTCCTTAAAGAACCTCACCACTATAATATCTTCATTAAGATACATCGGTGTGAAACATTGTAGCTCTGTAAAGCGTGTCGAGTATTCCATAACCATCATCCCGCCCTACTCCAGATGCCTGAATTCACATTCTCACTTTTCTAATAGAGTCGTGGGGTAAAATTATCCACAAAAGTATGTCTGGAATTCATCCCAACCCATATTCCAGGACTCATTAGCCTGGTTCAAAATGTCACACCAGCACTTTGATGGTCCACGTAGTATGTAAGTCGTGAGCTTGATCCTCTGCTCTGGAGGAATATCAAAATTCTAAAAAATCTCTAACGTGGTCTCTCGCCATATATTTGTAGCATGTGGTCTTCCACCCACATAAAATGTTGGAGGAATATACTTCTAGAACAACCGTTTCAGCTCAGCTATTGTCAACACCAGTTGCGGTGCTCCTTTGAAAGTCTGCATATATCTAAAGAATCCCTCACAAAACTGTTCCTTAGCACCAGTGTCCGAAACAACCTCAAGTTCTATAGCTGGCACTATAGGAGGATCAAACGGTAGCCCATGTCCCACTATCTATGAAGTATGGTCATCACCTCCATCACGACATACCACTAGAGGCCACTGCGGTGACATGCCCCTATAATTCAAAAAACATGCCTTAGGAAAGAACAACATCAAAACACAAATCTCAAAGCATATAAAAAGTCAAAACCCTCCTAGAAACCAAGTCAAACCCACAACCTACTCCTAAATCCAGGACTATATAAATATATTCCATCAAACCACGAGAAATTATGCCACCTTCCCACTGAAAAGTTGGGTCTATGTGAAGTCTCTATTTTCCATTCAAGTTTCATTTCCATTTCACATTCAGTTATTCTGGAAATTACACCTAGGGTTTACCAATTCCCAAATCCATGAGGATCCATAACACCTCATGAACCCAAAACATGGTTCCCATTAAAACCATACATTTCAAGTTCATTTAAGCATTCACATTTCACTAATGTGTCATTTCTGAATTCATAAGGGCTCATAATCCTAAAAAATTGAATTATGATGTCACCAGTTTACATATATTGAACCCAACTAAGACAACAGATGACACAACTATCACATAAACTATAAAAAAACATGGAATCTCTAATACATACTAGATGGCATGTCCTAATGCATGGGATGTGATTTTAACATGTTTCTATATGATGCATGAGATGGTACACCCTATTCTCATCGGGTTTCAACTGAAATAAAACCCACAATTACATCTATAGTAATAGTATAAATCAAGTGTGTCACCCAACGGTGAAATCAAATCAACTGTTATAGTCAAAATCCAGAAAATTAAAACTCATTCGAGTCCATTTGTATTTTCCATGTTCACAGGGTAGCTACTCCAAGGCACAATTTATTACCAAATCCCATTTCCTTCCTATCCCTATCTAGTTTCACCAAACAATATGTCAAACCTAAAAAAGACTCATTTTGATACCGCTTTGTAACATCCAAGACCAGAATGCCACTCGAAATGGTGCCTCGATCCCAGTTGGCCACATGGCCTCAAGCGCATCTCCCTGAACACCAAAGCCTACCGACAAGAAGCAAGAGCCTAGGTGATTCAGTGGGAAGTCTATACCCCATTATAAGAGTATCACAACAGAAGTAAAAACATATAGTAAATAGTGGATGTGAAATAAACAACATTCAACTGAAAGTAAGGAAATCCAGATAGGAATACATAATAATAAATAGAAGTGTCTTATATAAAAAATTATATGGAAGGTACATATATCTAGAAAGCATCCAAAATAGGTACATGGAAATGTAATACAATACATGTCCCAAAAAGAACAAAATACAAAAAATTTATCCCAATATATCAAGAATCATCTTGGTCCTATGACCCCCTAATCTAAATCCAAAGTCAACAACCAATACCAGGGTGCTTGCCCTTATCATCACCTGCAACCATATAATCTTTTTGGGTCCCTGAGGAGGCCCAAATAGGGTGTGATATAAAAATAATTGTAGGAAACCACCGAGGTCTATAATGTTATAAAATCAATATAAAAATGTTCTAGAATGTGTAAACAACCGTTAATTAAGTTTGTATGCTCATGGAAAATTCTATAGCTATAAGTAATAACAAACAACCCTCAAGGATACCTATAAAAGAGAGTCAGATCTTAACAAGGTAGATATAACAAAGTACACAAGCATGTCACATGGCTACACCGTACATCCATCTGTATCCTATAACCAACAGCCATGTTGTATAGAGAAGTCAAGTGTTCCATTACAACACCGTATAGTGAAGGATAGAATCCCAAGGCCATTCCCTATAGTGAAAATCATTCATCAAGGGTCAGATCCAAGGTTTCATTTACCATGGCATCCATGTAATAATTCCAAACCATAGAGGTCTAGATCTAATGAGCTTGTCCAAGGCATCCCATCCAGTCCCATGGGCATCCCTAGTGGAAACTCGGTTAGTCATTGGTTGGGGTCTTAGGATCATGGAAATAACAAGTCCCACATAAGCCCAAGCAAGCCTGATCCATGGCGTAGCAAGGTCTGATGCATCCCATGGAATCCAGACCCAAGGGGCATAGTCAACCCAAGGCGTACACTACCATATTCTAGCTCCATAGAGAGTATTCTATGTCATCAATAAACCATTCATTCAAGCATTTAATCATTCAAATTAAACAAAAATTCCATGTGAGTATACCCACTCACACTAACCCGCTCAAGCCATGAGTATACCCACTCATGCAAGCCATTTATCAACTACAATCATATGGTCTTACCCTCCCATATAAACCATTTACATGCCGTTAGAAATTCTCACATAGGTATACTCACCCATATTATCCATTTAACATGCCAAAACATCAAAATAGACAAGTAATAACATTATATTCATTAATAAAAGAGGCTGTACATCTCTTAAAGAGACTATTCAAGCTATCAAGGCATTGACGAGATTCCAATAACTAGGAAAGCATAAGAACACACCCCTTGGGTGGTTTAAACTAGAACAAACAAGTTATTTACATAAGGCACACCCCTTGGGTGACCTTGAAATGAGTAACAGGGGTCAGCGTACCTAAACAAAACCTACGAGCATCTTCAATAGGTTCAGCTACAGCTACAACAAGCAACTCACTAAAAACGAGGCCTTATCGAAATGTTCGACAGACAGTATATCAGATGAACACTTGAAAATCACAATAAAATCAGAAAGATGGAATAGAACACCTACCTCACCTCAGTAGTAGGAAACTCAACCAGTATCAAGTCCTGATTCATCCTAGTTTGGAAGAAATCTGAAGAACAGATGAAGAACGAGATATTAGGGCATATAAAACTATATCCAAATAGTTTAGTCGTTGTTACAAAGAACCAAGAATGATTAAAAAAGAATTTATTACATACCAATGTGGTTCCAATGTGACTAATAGTGTACGAAATAAAGTTTATATGACTTCTAAATATGAAAATCTAGTTTAGAGGGGTTTGGGTTCTAAAACGAGAGGAAAAAGCTTTGTCTGTAAAAAAATGAGACTACTACATCTTTTATAAGAAACCCACTGGGAATGTACATGACATATATGATAAGCACACAACATGTAATACCCTATATTATTTCTTAGCCAGATTAGATACATGTCATGATGAGGTAATACACTGCGTGTACTAAAACTTCACGACGTGTAAGACAAGTACACGATGTGTACCTAGCCTACAGCCAGCCTTTCACTTGTTTTCCCCTTCTTTCCCAAAAACAGCCAAACTATCCCACATCTCAAATTAGAGTCTAATCCAAAAAGAAAAGTAAAAAAACTAACCAAAGAGAGAGATCCATACCTCAACAAAAAACTAGGATCTTACATCTTCCATTCATAACATTTTATGCATTAAGCCCTTTTAATACCTTTATACTAGTTTTCATAATGAATATTCCTATCCATGCTTTCATGTTTTCCAAATAAATATATATTCATATTATTTTTTTATTTTTTTATTTTAAAATAATATTTATCAAAAAAATTGGATATTTATTATTGTTTTACAAATAAATTTTATAAAGATCATATAAAATGAGTTTTCATTTATGTTTTAGCACCCATAGTTTGAGGTACATTATCATTTTTTTTCTTGTTTTAGAGTCTATTGGTTCGCTTTTAGAAGTTTCTGAGGCTGTAAAAAGAAAAGAACATGGATTTGGTTATTGATAAATCAGTAGGAAAAATTTACACCATAAATTTTAGTTTTATGATGTAAATAGTTTAGGGCAGATGTTTAGGGGGTAAAAACCATTTATACCATAAAATAGTTTTAAACCATAAGATGGGTTTTCCCAAAATAACAGCTGAATGGATTTTTTTCCAATGTAATTAGACCTCGATGAGATTATGATGTAAATTTTTTTTACACAATAAACATTTGATCTTAATGATTTTTATTTTGGAAAGTAGTTGTAAATCCTCATACAAGGTATTTTTTATTTCTCTTGATTCCAAGATTAACCAACATGATTTCCGGAAAACATCAAATCCCAAACACCTTGGATAATGAATCTTTGAGAATTTTTTTGTTGAATCAAATGTTAGGATCTCTTAATTCATTTTCTTCTTAGATATACTTGATTTATCATTCTTAGAACCATGGATCGGTGTGTAAGACCAGAAATGTGGGTTTGAAATTCTATTGATGATATATTTATGGGTATTTTAATGGGATAGATAAAAATAGGTTAATCTATGGAATCATTTAGGGTCCATTGTGAAAATATAACTGATGTAGGTGGATTCTCACATACTCTATAGTTATAGAACTTATTGTCTTGAATCAATATAATTTTCCTTTATGTTGTGATTAGAAATATCTTGAGTAGTTAATGTGGAAACCCATTGTTTTATTAGATTTCAAAAAGGGTGGTTTTGAAATATGATATTGATATGTTTTCATTAAATTTTCTCAAAAAAATTAGTTTCCAAAATATATTTTTTTGTGTGGAAAAATATTTTATATAGATGATGGTCTTAAGATACATGATTGAATGTGTTTGTATTGCATTGTGTGAGGCCTTGTTGAAATAGGCTTGGTGTTCGGTACTGACTAGAAATGGAAAATATGGATGTCACCTATTAATGACTTGATGAAAGATAGATTTCTATTAATGAGTATTGGGATTTTCATTTAGAATGCATGTGTGTGTGAGAATGGAATATGTAATGGGCATGCCAAGTGGAAAGTGAAATATAACGTGGAATAATTATATTGGTTAAATTTATTTCTTTAACTATTTTTTCATAAATTTCGTTGATCTTCTCACACTCCATTTTATATAAAATATGTTAAATTCATCTTTTCTTAGTGGTGTGTGTTGTGAATTCTTGGGGGAAATCCAATTGAGTGATATACACACCCCATTATTAGAATATTTTATGTATTTACAGTTTTATTTTACTAAGATACATGGAAGGGACATGTTTCATACTTCTCTAGTGGTGATCCTTGACATCATGGTTTGGTTTCCAATGCTATAGATGGGGAGAGTCTGCTTCTAGATCTAGGATGATGATAATTTTCTTCTAATGTATTTCTCTTTGGAGTATGAGCCTTTTACCTATATTTTTTCCACTATTAATCTAATAATATATTATATTGGAATTTATTGAGATTTTTTATTGATTAGTCATGCATCATTTAGAGGATTGGTTGTTTATTGTTTAGTGTTGTTAGTTAATTTTTCTATAAATATAAAATAGTCCACTAATGATTCCCAACCCCTTATCATTTATTTCTAGACTTTGGTGTCCTGGGGGAATCACATATGGTTAGTCATATTTTTACTCTTCTCATGCTAATGAGTAGGAATGGGGTGTTAAAAATGTCATCAGTTATTTTGGTACTTGATTAGGGTTTCTAGAAAGGAGATTGGAATTTTGTAACCTAAAATTTATATCATAGAAACACATAGTTAACCATTATATTCTGAACATCAATTTACCAGGGTTTCCAAGTAAAAAAGTGTTTAGGAGAATTCTAGAAATGGTGTTAACTCATCATTATGGGTTTATCGAATGAGTCTTTCATACCATGCATTGTAGCACGACTTACCTTTAGGATTTAATTTTTCAGCTGCTGTTGAAATTATTTTTGAAAATAGTTAAAATGGATTATTATTGAAATTATTATCACCATAGTTATTTCTAAAGGGGATAATAAGTTTTTATAATGTTTTTGAATTCACTAAATCCTTTATTTATTAGAGATAAATGGTCTTAGTGGGGAATTGTTATTATTATAAAAAATATCACCAGGAAGATTCTATGGAAAACATTAGGAAGAAGATTCTAAAAAAGTAGTTTCACTTGATCCGTAGGTGAACCAATTTTTTTATAGAGTATCATGAAATCATTTCTAGAAATTGAAAGAAGAATTTTAAATGATTAAATGAGGAAAATATATCATTTAATATAGTTTCAGAAGAAGAATCCACTTATTCATTAAAGGGTTTCTAAACCTAAAAAATTAGGAGTGTGGAAAAAAAGATTGAATAAAATAATCAATTTTTTGGTACACTAATAAAGTTGAAGAATATGTTGGTTCCCTATATGCTTGAATATCATTCACACCAATTGTGGGATTTATCTATTTGAGCTAAATATGATCATGGAATTATGTGGTAGAATTTTGAGAAATTATTCAATAATAAATTATACTTGTACGCATTCAAAATAGAAAGGAAAACATATTTATTCTAGTTAAAGTAAGAAAAAATCCATGTGATAGGAAATGATCCAAATTTTATGAACTTAGTTCATTTCTCCCTTCAAGTATTTGCTAGTGCATCCTTGAAGGTGTGCATCTTTCAGCTAGGGTTTCAAATTGAGATTTGATAGAAGATAACTATTTTAGGTATTGTAAACTAAATGTTGATGGTTAACTAGGAAATGGTGGTAGAAATGGATATTGTTGGGAATCACAAGGGAGGTACTCTATTTGTTCCCATGGGTATAATGATTAACTCAAATGACAGAAACAAGAAAAAGTGGAATTTAAATTATCATAGAGGTTGCACTCATCAAATTCTGACAAAGAAATTAGTAAATTTTTCTCCATGATATTATGAAAAACAAGGTTTTTTTAGTGTGTTTATTTAATGAATAAGGTTAAAGAATATGCGGAAGAACTAATGAACTTCTGCCACTATGGAAATAGAGTCCATATCTAGAATTTTTGTCTTAATCATCAAAGACCAATAGGTGGAATAGGATCAAATCAACCTCACCATGCATATGATCAGATAGAATAGTCCCATCAGACTAGTTCAAATATACAGAAAGAGGTGAAGCAAGAAGTTTTTAGGAACACTTCAGTTGTTTAGTCAACACATAAATAGGGAAGAATAAGGTACCATGTGAAAACTGAATGATAGTTATACATATTGTAACAAGATATTCCATGTGAGAAACCAAGACCCTCTATGGTGCGAGGAACCATTCTTCTTTATTCCAATATTTTTTTTGTCTTGTATGATACTGTAACATCATATTCTTTCATTTCTTCTTCTATTGTTATACAATTGATATTTCACATCTAAATGATGTCTCATATCATGAGTATCAATACACCCCATGGAAAGAGGGAGTGGAGAGGATTTAAATGACTATCTTGTTCCATTTCCGTTGATGAAGTGTAGTTTTTTTTTTCGGATTTTATGGTCTTGTAGATTGATTTTTTATGATTTAATATTTAGTATGTACTAGTTGATGGTATTTAGGTCCCATATTGACTTCTATGATTAATAGTTAACTTTTACATCCCCGGGTGGAGTCCTTGTTCTTTTCAAGGGGGATTAGGACCTAAATATAGGCAGAGAAGGACCTTTAGTGGTAGTCTATGGAACCATATCAATCCACCTAGAAACAATTAACATGATTACAATTGATGAAATAGGTAATGAAACTATTCCTGAAACAGTGGATTGATACCCGAATGTCTTTACGAATTACTCCTCTAGGTTACCACCAGAAAGGGAAATAAAATTTTCTATTTAACTACTCTTCGGGAGAAGACCTATTTCACTACCAACTTATAGAATGTATCCTACTGAGTTGTAGGAATTAAAGGTTCAATAATAAGAGTTTAAAATAAAATTATTTATTTGACCCTGTACATCAACTTGGGACACACCGATTTTATACATAAATAAGATAGATAAAAATAACCTCTTGGGTGATGAAATTCATAAGTTGAATCAAGAAAGGATTAAAATAGGTATCATATTTCTAGAATATATGACCTATTTGATCAATTTGAGGGATCCAAGTGGTTTTATAAAATTGATCTATTATATGGATATCATGAAATTAGAGACAAAAGAGATGATATCACAAAAAAACACATTTGAGTCCCAATGGACATTATAAATATATCACCATGCCTTTTTGTATTAAAAAAACACCTACAGTTTTCATGGATTTGATGAAATATATCTTCCATAGGTATGTCAAATCCTTTTTTGTTGTATTTTTTGAGGATATTATGGTATACTCTAGAAATTGGAATGACCATGAGGAGCACATAAAAATTATGTTGATTACATAGTGAGATCATCTTTTGCATTCTATGTTTTCTAAGTCTGACATATAGATCTAGGAATTCCATTTCCTTAGTCATGTCATTTCCAAACAAGGAATATCAGTTGACCTTAATAATATAGAAATAGTAGTCACCTGACATACACCAAATAATGTATTTGAGGTATGAAATTTTCTGGGATTAGTATGATATTATCTCCACTTGGTTTAGGATCTCTTAATAATTGATTCTCCCATGAGTACTCTAACAAGGAAAACTATTCAATTCGAATGGAATGATGAATTTCTGAAATGATTATTGGAACATGAAACTCATCTCACCTCAAAACCCATCAAAGTCTTTCAATAACTTGGTAAAAGCATTATGGTATATTTTGATGTTCCTGGATATTGTATTGTTTATATTCTCATATAGAGAGAATATTCTTAGGATTATGGTTTGAAGAAGTTTTGAAAACATGGGAAGAATTATCCTACACATGACCTGTAATTAGTAGTGATTGTCCATGCATTAAGGACTTGAAGAGATTACCTCTTTGTATAAATGTTCACATATTTTACTAACCATAAGAGGTTAAAATTAATATTTTCTCAGAGAAATTTGAACTTGAGGAAAAGGATATGGATATGGTACCTCCATATGATTGATTTTGACTTGGTCTATACACCCAATAAATGGAATTATGTAGTATATTTGTTGAGTCACAAATCATACAACAATGTTGTCTGAGAAGCTCCTGAATAATAATAATTGATGATAGTGATTCTTGATATTCATTTATATTGTGTTACATAAGGTAATCACACAAATTCATTTCTAGTAATTATTTTTCTTGTATTGATAAATTTGGTAAAATAAATTTATAGAAAATATTACGATTGTATTTCCATTAGGTCAAACCTAAATGGTGTGGAGACTAATAATGACTGAATAGAAGATTAAATCTATTTGTTATGATTTCAAAATATAATTTTTGTTCCTCAATCATTTTAGGAAAATACTATTTCAGTATACCACCATTCAAAATGGGTTATTTGTTTAGGTGTTCAGAAAATGTACAGGGGGATAAAAGCACATTTCATATTGGAAGGTATGAAACACAAGATTCCAAACTCTCTGAGGAAAAGTTTGACATGTAAATAGGTAAAGGATGAAAATCACGGACTAGATGGTGTGATTCAATCTATTCCTATACAAATATATATGTAGGAATAAATAGAAATATATTTTTTCATAGGTATATAGATAATGTTTTAGAAAAATGATGATATATGGGTAGTAGTGGATTAACATACTATGTAGGAACACTTTATCCTTATCATAGAATCCAACATAGTAGGGGACATTGAAAAATTGTAAATATGATAAGTGGTAAGGTTATATGGAGTTCTATCTTCAATTTTATCTGATAGAGACCATAATTTTACTTCTCAATTTTGGAGATCATTACAATTGTATCATGGGATTTAATTGAATATGATAAAAACATATCATCTATAGATGGATGGGTAGTTAGAACACACTATTTGTAACAACCCGACCCCATAAGCCCATAATCAGTTCATTATTACGTATCATTGACATGATCACAAAAGATCATGTCTCGAAAGACCGATTATTTTAGTAGCCTTGTAAGTACTAGATATATTCATAAGGTTTATATTACTTCATAAAATGGAAAACTATGACAACATTGTTTCTATAGACAATACTGAGATCCCATAGACTATCCCTGTAGGTCAGTCATAATATAATTCTTCGCATCCTGGGAAAAATAAATCATAGAAAGGGGTGAGCTCAGATGCTCAGTAAAGATAACAATAAAGTGGAAACTTTCATAAATAAGCATAAAAATTTAAGGAAATGTATAAGACTAAAACAAAAGCCTTTTAAACATGAGCTTCAACATAATATGGAAAAGATAAAATCAAATAATTCCATTTACTTATTCACATAGATATTCTACTAGTCGAATAATCACATGCAATATCAATAGCCACTTTCATATTGATGGAATGTATAGTTCCATACTTTCATAACCACATAGTCAAGGCCTTGTGCTAATACTAGAAATAATATTTTGTCAAGGCCTTATTCCAAAACACTTATTTGTCTCATGAGAACTATCAATGCATCGAAGAGCTATAGCGGGCTCCACCCTTCACTTACTAAGTCCAATGCATTCCTCATATTAAAAGGTTTAAACATGACATAAACATTTGTATTAAAACTAGCATAATAAATGTCAATACTTTATCCATAATGTCACGAACTAGGATGGGTCATCATCCGACCCGGTCCGCGACATGGCCCGAAGGGCATTCCTGATCCCCACGGGTTGGCACAAGTGCCCGGGTGTCAAAAATAAAACTTCGGAACGATTTACCCGAATAAATAGATATAAAACAAACAAGCTGAATAAATTGAAACTTAAAACAGACAACCAAACATGCCCTTACAAAGTTCAGACATAAAGTTAACAACATGAAATAAAAACCCAAAAGAAACTACTTCAATAAAAAAACTCCACACAAACCTCCGTGCGACATGAGGAGTCACATCCCCAAGCCGTCACCACCAAACCAACACAAGGATGCCACTGACAACCCGAACCACCAACGCCAGGCCCGATGCCGCAACCTGGAAAGAGAATGAAACAGAATCTACATACACCCAAGGGTGTATATTGGGTGTGAGCTAAAAGCCCAGTAAGATGCCACCGAGAAAAGGTTCTACACACAATTATTAAACGACAAATACATTTGCAATTTTAATTAAAGAAAATAACTAAAAGATTGAACAACTTTAGAGAAAATATGTTTAGAGAAAGCAGTTTTAAAAAGAAACAATTTGAATTAAAACAAACACACACTTACTTTTAAAATAACCAAAGTGTCACACTGATGAGTGTAAATTAAAAAATGAACACTAATATGGGAGAGGCCGCATGGGTGTTAGCTAGCTCAGGTTTCTAGATCTTCGTGTCTCGGTGATATGTGGATTAGAAGGCCACGACCCTCAGAAAACATGGCTTAGAAGGCCACGACCCTCAAAAAATGTGTCTTAGAAGACCACGACCCTCAGAATAGCATATGTTTAGTTAGTGTTGCAATCGTCAGTCCTGCTAGTGAAACCAGGTTGAGTCACCTCTGGAACACTACCCACTAGTCTAGTCCACCCTCTTAGCTACCCGGGCTTCCCGGTTTGTGCTCAAACAAGTTTCAAATTCATGTCACATGTCATATATATGTACCCAAATAAAACAAGAAACTACACATTACAAAAACCACTACTCTCACTCAGAAATACCTTTTTTGAAGAATACGCACACTAAAAACATTTCAAAACTAAATCTGTACTACTTGCACGACAAATAAAAAAACCTGCATGGTCAAAGAAAACACTTTCAAAGTCAAAAAAACCATTAAAAGAATTTATTAAACAATTTCAACCAATGTTGAACGACTTTAACCACCGAAAACCTTTACACCATGTAGTGAAAACAATTTTTTTCCCATCTTTAATAATTATTTAATAAAACAAATCAAATTTTCAAAAACAAATTTTTTAAAGAGAAAACCCACTACTTTACACACTAAGCCAGCCCAAACCCCCTTACATGACAATACGCACACAATGACACCTCAGGAACAGAAACTGCATTAGGCGCACAAATAAAGAATTTGCCTACATAGTTGAAAAGACCATTGCTACAGTTAAACAACCCACCTGAAAACCTTACCAGCCTTTCTTAAAGTACACCGCATGACTAAAACACCAAAACCCCACTAAGATACCCATCTAAGTCCAAAAACATACCGACGCTACACCAAAATATCAATTACATCCTTTTCAATTCAAAAAAAAAGACTTACAATTAACCAGAGGTAAGATTTCAGCATCAAGTACATGTGTTATGACGACACCCTACTAAAAAATTCAAGGCATATCCTACTTAAATGAAACACAACTTCGCACCAAAACTTCAATGAAAATAAAATTCACACCACACTCATTAATTAAATAACACTCTAAACAAATTAACCTTGAAAATTAATTAATCAAATAATAATCGGACGTGGAACCACTTACCTCAACGTAGACCAACTTTGAAAATTTTGGTGCGCACCTCCAAATGCTCTCTATTCGCACCACAAAAACAAAAATTGAATGCTAAAAACCCAACATGAAACCCAAATCATCACAAAAGTAAATTAAAAAACCTGAGAAAAAATCCAGAATTATACAAAAAGGGAAGAACCAACCATCTGAAGGAAGATGAACATGTGGCATGGGTTGCAGAGGCTAACTGAATAAGATGGGGGTGTCGAAATTGAGTCATGCCAGAAAAATCTTACCAGGAGGGAGGAGCAGCGCGGGTCCAGGTGGTCCAAGGTAGTGGAGCAGTGTGGGTTGGGTGCTAGGTTGCCTGAAGGGGTGCAGAGAGTGATGTGTGGCTTTCTGGATGAGGGAAGGTGGAGGTGCTGCAGATGGGTATCTGATTGGAAGGAGGAGGGCACAAATAGGGAGAGGACTTGAGGGAAGAGGACCGGCTGGATGGAGAAGGGTAAAAGGGAGGCGGTTCAAGGGATATGTGTGCACAGTGAGGAGGCCGGAGAAAGAGCGCCAAACGGAAGTAAGAGGGTGCATCTCGAGGGCGGGGCGTGCTGGTTTTCTGGGTGGTCCGACCAAGAGGAAGGCAGCGCGGGGTGAGGAGGCCGGCAGCGGGGCTGTGCGACACCGGTTTTAAGGGAGGGCACCAGAGGTCTGTGTTTCCGGATGAGAGGAGGGCACTGTGGTGCCACCGAAAGGGGAGGGGTGCTGGTCCGGTTCGTCGGAGAGGGAGAGGAGAGCGATGTTTTTTTGAGCAGCAGGGTGGTGCGAGCGCAGGTGTCTGGCTAGCAGAGGAGGGGCGCGCATGGTCGATAGAGAGGAAGGGAGGTTGTCAGCCAGAGGAGGGGAATGTGGGTGTGGCAGCTAGGGTTGCAGGGTGAAGGAGGTCCGCTGTGCGAAACAGGAGGGAGGGGAAATCCGTGGGGGAGAGGGGAGCACAAAAGAGGAATGGAAAAAAAATGAAAGTGAAAAAAAATAAAAACAATAAATGAAATAAAATAAAAATAAAATGGAGAAAATATAAATAGAATAAAAAGAAATTGAAAACTAAATAAAACCCAAAGATAAAAAAGAAACATAGGCCATTTAAAAAAATAACAATAATAACAATAATAATTTAATAATTCTGTAAATATAAATTAGTTTAACATCCATGACAAAATTAAAGTATCAATTGAAATAATAACAATCACAACAATATTATTATTGTTATTATTATTATTATTATTATTATTATTATTATCATCATTATTATTAAGAAAAATTTTAAAAATAATATTTTATTTGCTCGTTATTTTATTTTATAAGCACTTCAATGTTTACCCTGCTAATTAATTAATTAACCACATACCGGGCAGGGCGCATGAACAACTGACGAAGCCATGAGGATTCTCCCGTTCCTTGCCCGCATGATGGACACTACTAAGCCAAAACAATCATGTACCATCAAAACGCAAAAACTCAAGTCGGGTCTGGCAATGTGCACGGTCATCCGCAAGGTCACGCACCCAAATAATAACACATTTAATAATAAAAAATCATCCAAAATATGATTTGGCGCTATGCATGCTCGCGCGTTCGGGTGTACACCCGTATAATATCCCAAATCACTTTTTAAAATTAGAATCGATTCAAATCACAACTCAAATAAAGACCCAAAGTAATTAAATTAAGATAAAGCGTCGGTCGCGTGTGTGGTCGCATACATTGGCGTGTTCGAACACCTAGTCGCGATTACATTCGAGCACCCATAAAAGATCCAGATTTCTTCAAAAATAGAACCGGTTCAACCAACACATCCAATGAAATACTTAAAATAATTAAATTAAAAAGAAGTATCAGCCGGGGTGTGAAAATTATCCCCACCATGACACTTTCTACCCCCAGAAAGTCCCAAAAGACTGGGTCAACCAAGGGTTCCATGTGATACCACGAAGACACCTAAAACACAACCTCAATCACCCGAAGATTGGTCATTCAAAACACTGATGACCTAAAACTCCTAATATCCCAAAACCAGAATCACCACGCAAAATGACCAACAACAAGGAATTCAACTCAAAACAGAACTACAACATGGAACACCCCAACCCCTGACTTAGGGATCACCGGGGTCGCTCGAGATCTCCAAGAACACTTGTCAAACAACCCACTACTCAAGCTATCCAATTAGCTTGGTCGAGGTCAGGCAGAGCAAAAGCAAGGGGTTGCTCCGCCAAACACACTTTGAAAACAGAGTCTTCCATAAGCTCCACCTATGGTGGTCTCCCCACCATATTAGGGTTCTCTTCAAACATTGGTTCTTCAAACCAAAACAACTCACAACTCATACAACCTCTAACATTATCTTGACCCTCAAATTCCCCTATGTTAAACAAAACCAACATAGGAAGAGATGCCAGCGAGACCCGTAATGGGTGTCCCCACCATTTTATAATTTCCCAACACCATGGAACCCGTGCGTGCATTCCCAGATTACTTTAAGCAATACTAACTAAACCCTTCACCGTGAACCCACCACATAGGACGAACCAGACAGGCGTACATCAATTCCACAAGACATGATCATTCTCGTCCAAAAAAAGGTTCACATAGAACGCCTACTGGCTTAACAGGAATACGGATTTTCTAAACCTCTTTAAGGCCCAAGAGGAACTCCCACAAACTAAGACTGCAACAAGGATACACAACCTTCATACCCATCACAACAAAAACAATCCTTCAGAGAGGGTACCGCGATAATGAAATTTAATCTTTCCCCATCACGTCACTGTGAAACTATGTCGGATCAAGTCCACCCCACGTCCGATGAGTTTTGACTGCGTGCAAGCTTCACCCCGAGACCTATGGATGGGGCCCTGATGTCTGAAGCATCTCTAGCCTCGCAGTCACAAGCTGACCACCTCTGACTAGAAATTCCTCCGCTGGAAAAGAAGTCTGCATACTTCTCCTCTGTCTCACGTGACTACTCTATTAACATACCAACTGAGAATTGCAGCGAATGAATTAGAGTGTCTGACTGACCACACAAGTGATAGGAGGTTGAGCGGTCTGTCCGACACGCAACACGAACTGATGGAAGGAGCACTCCACGAACAAGCCCCATTGGTTCACAGTCTTCATCAGATGAGGGACCTACTCTTACCACAATATAAACAGTACCAACAACTTGTACAATTTTTAGACTGAAAATTCCACACTATTTTTGGGGCACATGGAACTAGCTCATCAGAATGGTCAACACACCTCCTTCGCCGCATGTGGACTGGTTGAGCACCTATGAGATCACCACCTTCCTTGCCTTCGCTTCTTTAGGTACAACCGTGGAATGAGGCTAGTCTTGAGGATCGCTCACAACATCCTCATTTGCAATGAAAACGGAATGATCACCAATCACTAGTTTAGTCCCGCTCCACTAGACGTACTCGAGACAACTTACGCATACACAACATCTATAGTTCCTCAAAAACTAGAGACACTTCAAACTTTCCCAAAGCACTCAACAACATCCAACTGACATCAACATCTACTAATAGTATAAACCACCGAGAAGAACCTAACTCTACCACTCCCCTGAGAGTCTGAGCCGGGCCAAGAAATGATAGAGACCTTCTAGAACCCATGGAACATTTATAAGGGGCATATCCCAAACAAGAAACACGAAACAACCTTCCACAAATCCAAACACATCACAATATAAACATCAACATTCCAGATCAAATCCAATAATTCCAATTTAAAACATCAATTCATTTTCACAGAAAAACACTCACTTGAAAAACCATGCACGACACAAAAACCCCAAAAGCTATATTAAAAATCCATATTTACTCTAAACTCAATGTCTTTTTTTTTCGTTTTCAAAACCATTTGTGCACAAAACCCAATGAAAAAGGCCCACTTTCTAGGAAACAAGAAGAACCCTTAGAAATAAATCAACCACCACTGATATTCCATGGTGCCTCGCAAATATGCATTTTCGTGCCACTCAAGAACCCTTCCACAAGATTCACCAAATAACCATTAATCAAGTCCGCACACACATGCGAGCACCCATAGGAATACCACTGGAAAGAAACAAGGTTACTCCGCTTTCAAAACAAAACATTCTCAATATCCGAAAATACATTTTTTTCCAAAACCATTTCAAAAATTCAAGACATATGTTAAAAATGCTTGACATTTTAAAAATAACTCACTTCAATTTCAAATAACCCAAAACATTCTTTTAGAAAACCAACTCCGACAAATCAACTCCAAATTCCAAAAACAAGGTCCAAGAGAAAAGCACCCCAAAAATCATGTAAAACACACCCCAAAATAAAATAAGAGCAACACCAAAGTCCACTTCTCTTTTTAAAGGAAAATAATCTCGTGCCAATCCCAAAATTGGAGCAAGATATCACAAACATTAAAACACATGGGAGGAGGACTAGTGGTCGTGTCAAACCCAGCTACATGGTTTAGTAGACCATACCCCAGGCAAGTACCAACCACTAGGAGTGTCGAACCGTACTCTCAGTCATCACATGGGTCGCTACTCCATGTGAAACCACGCATAGTACCAGTTTACTCCTATTGTCATCCCCCATCCACAAAGACCAAAGCAAAAACATAAATATCGGACTACCCCTAGTTACTTGAGGATCAGAACGAGTAAGAGTTCACGACGCTCTTCTCGCACCTATCCCTCAAGTACAAACGATTCTATCTCTGATCTACCTGACATCCCAAATAACAAGAAAAAAAACCTCCTCTGATACCATTTTTTCACGAACCAGGCCGGGTCGTCATCCGACCCGGTGCCCGACCTGGTCCGTGACATGGCCCGAAGGGCATTCCCGATCCCCACGGGTTGACACAAGTGCCCGGGTGTCAAAAATAAAACATGGGAACGATTTACCCGAATAAATATATATAAAACAAACAAGCTGAATAAATTGAAACTAAAAACAGAGAACCAAACATTCCCTTATCAAGTTGAGACTTAAAGTTAACAACTTGAAATAAAAACCCAAAAGAAACTACATCAATAAAAAAACTCCACACAAACCTTCATGCGACACGAGGAGTCACATACCCAAGCCGTCGCCACCAAACCAACACGAGGATGCCACTGACAACCCGAACCACCAACTTCAGGCCCGATGCCTCAACCTGGAAAGAGAATGAAACAAAATATACATACACTCAAGGGTGTATGTAGGGTGTGAGCTAAATTCCCAGTAAGATACCACCGATAAAAGGTTCCATGAATAATTATTAAATGACAAATACATTTTCAATTTTAATTAAATAAAAGAACTAAAATCTTGAACAACTTTAGAGAAAACAGGTTTAGAGAAAGTAGTTTTAAAAAGAAACAATTTGAATGAAAACACACACACACTTAATTTTAAAATAACCAAAGTGTCACACTGATGAGTGTAAATTAACCAATGAGCACTAATATGGGAGAGGCCGCATGGGTGTTATCTAGGACGGGTTTCTAGATCTTCGTGTCTTGGTGAAACGTGGCTTAGAAGGACACGACCCTCAGAAAACGTGGCTTAAAAGGCCACGACCCTCAGAAAACATGGCTTAGAAGACCACGACCCTCAGAATAGCATATGTTTAGTTAGTGTTTCAATCATCAGTCATGCTAGTGAAACTGGGTTGAGTCACCTCCGGAACACTGCCCACTAGTCTAGTCCACCCTCCTAGCTACCCGGGATTCCCGGTTTGTGCTCAAACAAGTTTCAAGTTCATGTCACATGTCATATTTATGTACCCAAATAAAACAAGAAACTAAACATGCCAAAAACCACTACTCTCACTCAGAAATACCATTTTGGAAGAATATGCACACTAAAAATATTTCAAAACTAAATCTGCACTACTTACACGACAAATAAAAAAAACTGCATGGTCAAAGAAAACACTTTCAAAGTCAAACAAACCATTAAAAGAATTTATTAAACAATTTCAACCTATGTTGCACAACTTTAACCACCGAAAACCTTTACACCATGTAGTCAAACCAAATTTTTTTACATGTTTAATATTTATTTAATAAAACAATACGAATTTTCATAAAAAAAAAGTTTTAAAGAGAAAAAACACTACTTTACACACTAAGCCGGCCCAAACCCCCTTACATGACATTACTCACACAACGACACCTCAGGAACTGAAACTACATTACGCACGCAAATAAAGAAGCTGCTTACACAGTTGAAAAGACTATTACTACAGTTAAACAACCCATCGAAAAACCTTACCAGCCTTTCTTAAAGTATGCCGCATGAATAAAACAAAGAAACCCCACTAAGATACTCATTTAAGACCAAACACATACCAACACTATACCAAAATATCAATTAAATCCTTTGGAATTCCAAAAAAATACTAACAATTAACCAGAGATAAGATTTCAGCTTCATGTACATGTGTTATGACGACACCCTACTAAACAATTCAAGGCTTGTCCAACTTAAATGAAAATCAACTTCGCACCAAAACATCAATGAAAATAAAAGTTTCACCACACACATTAATTAAATAACACTCTAAAAAAATTAACCTTGAAAATTAATTAATTAAATAATAATCAGACGTGGAACCACTTACCTCAATGTAGACCAACATCCAAAATTTTGGTGCGCACCTCCAAATGATCTCCATTCGCACCACAACAACACAAATTGAAGGCTAAAAACCCAACATCAAACCCAAATCATCACAAAAGGAAATTAAATGACATGAGAAAAAATCCATAATTATACCAAAAGGGACGAACCAACCATCCGAAGGAAGACGAACCTGTGGCAGGGGTTGCAGAGGCTAACTGAATAAGATGGGGGTGTCGAAGTTGAGTCGTGCTAGAAAATTCTGATCGGGAGGGAGGATCAGCGCAGGTCCAGGTGGTCCAAGGTAGCGGAGCGGTGTGGGTTGGGTGCTAGGTTGCCTGAAGGGGTGAAGAGAGTGATGTGTGGCTTGCTGGATGAGGGAAGGCGGAGGTGCTATAGATGGGTATCCAGCTGGAAGGAGGAGGGCACAACTAGGGAGCGGACTTGAGGGAAGAGCACCGGCTAGATGGAGAAGGGGAAAAGGGAGTCGGTGCAAGGGATATGTTTGCACAGTGAGGAGGCCAGAGAATCAGTGCCAAATGGAAGTTGGAGGGTGCATCTCGAGGGCGGTGCATGCTGGTTTTCCGGGTGGTCCGGCCAAGAGGAAGGCGGCGCGAGGTGAGGAGGCCGGCGGCGGGGCTGTGCGGCACCGTTTTGAAGTGAGGGAACCCGAGGTCTGTGTTTCCGGACGAGAGGAGGGCGCTGCGGTGCCACCAAAAGGGGTGGGGTACTGGTCCGGTTTGTCAGAGAGGGAGAGGAGAGCGATGCTTCTTTGAGCAGGAGGGGGTGCGAGCGCGGGTGTCTGGCTAGTAGAGGAGGGGCGTGCACGGTCGATAGAGATGAAGGGAGGTTGTCGGCCAGAGGAGGGGAATGCGGGTGTGGCGTCTAGGGTTGCAGGGTGAAGGAGGTCCGATGTGTGAAACAGGAGGAAGGGGAAATCTGTGCGGAGAGAGGGGAGCACAAAGGAGGAAAGGAAAAAAATGAAAGTGAAATAAAAAAAATAAATGAAATAAAATAAAAATAAAATGGAGAAAATATAAATAGAATAAAAATAAATTGAAAACAAAATAAAACCCAAAGAAAATAAAGAAACATAGGCCATTTAAAAAGAATAACAATAATAAAAATAATAAGCTAATAATTCTATTAATATAAATTAGTTTAACATCCATTACCAAATTAAAGTATCAATTGAAATAATAACAATCCCAATAATATTATTATTGTTATTATTATTATTATTATTATTATTATCGTTATTATTAAGACAAATTTTAAAAATCTTATTTTATTTTCTCGTTATTTTATTTTCTCGTTATTTTATTTTATGAACACTTCAATGTTTACCCTACTAATTAATTAATTAACCACATACCGAGCAGGGCGCATGAAAAACAGATGAAGCCAAGCGGCTTCTCCCGTTCCTCACCCCCACGCCGGACACTATCAAGCCAAAAAACTCATGTACCATCAAAACGAAAAAAACTCAAGTCAGGTCTGGCAATGTGAACTGTCGTCCGCAAGGTTACGCACCAAAATAATAACACATTTAATAATAAAACATCGTACAAAATATGATTTGGCACTATGCACGCTCGCGCATTCGGGCGTACACCCGTATAAGATCCCAAATCGCTTTTTAAAATTAGAATCGATTCAAACCGCAACTCAAAGAAAGACGTAAAATAATTAAATTAAGATAAAGTGTCGGTTGCGTGCGTGGTCGCATGCACGGGCGCGTTCGTGCGCCTAGTCGTGATTATGTTTGATCACCCATAAAAGATCCGGATTTCTTCAAAAATAGAACCGGTTCAACCCACACATCCAAAGAAATACTTAAAATAATTAAATTAAAAATAAGTATCAGTCGGGGTGTGACACATAAACCATGAACAGTGTAAAAATAACACATCCACAGTCAAACATATCACAAAACCTTCAATACAATATGGATGTTTTGTATCATAATAAATCAACTTCAGATAAGATTAAAATCCATCAAAATATGTTGACATAGATGAAATAAAAACCTTTTTAGAGAAATATCTCTTTCTATTTTGAAATCGTTTAAAAGTAATTTAATTATAAAACAAAAAATTTATTTTTGAAAATATTCTTATAATAATATAAGGGAAGCTTCGATGTTGTTATAATGTTAGAAAATAGCCACACCCTCCATATAAGTTAAAAAAAATTCTTACCTTAATTTTGTCGAAAAGGTCATAATGTACCTTGTTTGGAAAACGACGGAAAGATTTCTTTAAAAACATAGAATGTCACGAACCAAATCTGGTCGCCGCCAAAATCGACACCAAACAAAGCCCGTGAGAAGGCCCGAAAGGCGTTCCCGATCCCCACGGGCTGGCACAAGTGCCCGAGTATCATATAATGATAATTGGGAACGATTTACCCGATTCTATAAACATTAAACAACAAAAAAACTCAATAAAACAAATCTGGATTTTTCAACTAAAACCATCTTTTACAAAATTTCAGAACTGAATTACATAAGTTAAAACTACATTTAAAGACCATTACAAAGGTAAAAAACAAATAAGGACAGCCCAAGAACCCTTTTGTCAAGGGGCACCACCCTTATGCTATCTCCACAAGACTTCACTACCAAGGACCTGCTAGAAACCCGAACCACTGGAACAAAAAAACTGTACCCAACCTGCGACAAAAAAAATAACCAAGTCTACTTACACCCAAGGGTGTAAGTAGGGTGTGAGCCAAAGCCCAATAGGATACCACCACTAATCGATCCCATGTGATAAACATTTAATGGCGAAAATCATGCATGTTTTCAAAGACATGAGATGCTAGTTAAAATTTCTAAAAGATGCAACATTAAATAAAAACAGTTTTTAGGTGGGATAATTTAATGAATAAAAACATTTAAAATAAATACCATAGATACTGAATTATCCAGCCTCTCATACCGTATACCGATGGTAATAACAAAGTATCCAGTGAGCACAAGCAATGGGAAATAACCCCTAGGCACTAGCTAGTTGTGGGTCCCAGGTACCTCGTATCTCGGTGAAGGTAACCATCACAAATATCCATTCTCGTGCACGAGCCACTAGTAGGGAACATACCCATAACCTAGTGGTCCCCAATAATCATCATCATAGTTTAGTTAGAGTTGTAAGCGTCAATCTTTCTAAGTGAAACTGAGGCCCAACCTCACAGATTCACTAGCATACTAGTACACGTCCACCCACCTAGATACCCGGGTTTTCCCTTTGTGCTCAAACAAGTTCAGCAATCCAAGAAGTATAGTTTTCACATGAAAATATCACTTCCACATCACAAATTAACCAAACAGCCCCATGTACATCACACAAGTCAAAAATTCCACTTTTCATTCAAATTAATTTTGAAATCAAACTCACTCCAAATTGCCTACAACACTTTTCAAATTTCTTTAACACTTCCACAAATCCATTAAACAATTTTATAAAACCATTACAAGATATTAAACTCACATAACAGCCCACACACATGTCACACAATACCATTCTCACCTTCACAATTAATTTTATAAATAAACTCACATGAAATATCCCACACCCGTGTTTCGCACACAAAACACAATTTAGTAAAACATTTCGACAATTTATAAAAAAAATTATAAAAATGTTCAACATCTCAAATCACCAATTTACCATTCAAAAACCCACATTAGGTGAACACACTCACCCAAACAGTACATATACACCGTTTCCCATCTTTGTTTAACCAAATAAAACATTGGCAATTTTTATAAAACAAACCCAAGAGGTATAACCATTGTTTGCACACTAAACCCATTTCAAAACCCTCATTTAAAATCAAAATCATACCAATACCAATCCAAAACAGAATTTTTCAGCCCTAAAACAATTATTAAACCACCCCCAAATGTTATAAAAATACATCAAATAATACCACAAAGATACACATGAAAAACACACGTTTTCATAAATCACCTTCAAGAAGTACAACATGTTTTTACTCCTTAAACTCATTAAAAAAACCTACATTCAAGGCCAACATGAAAATAAGGAATTAACAAACCAGAATTGGCATCCCCTTTCAAGACTAATAAATCACTTTCATATGTTATAAACTAAACCCAAACATTACCCCAAGAGTCACACATGAAAAGTACCCAATTTCAAGCTATAATGCAACTAAATATTAAATGTTCAACCAAATCCATCAAAACTGTTTTCACAGCACATAAAACAGATTATAAACATGATAAATTAATAATCCATGCAAGCTAACTCATCATAAAATGGCTACACATGGAATCACCTACCTTTTGAGTCGAAATCCTCAAAACTTGGTGCGAAACCTTAAGCGCACCACCGCCGCACCACAAGGAATATAAATCCATACCTAGACCACCAAAAATTGACCCAAAAGATACCAAATCAGACCTTAGGATCGAACCCTAACTTCTGGACATTTTAGAATATAATGAAAGAGGGAGGAAACCCTAAGGAGAATGAAAAATTGAAGAGAGAAACACTTACTCAAAACAATCATGAATAAAACGACACAAAATCCACCAGATTCTGAATCTGAAAACATCCAAACATTCAAGGGATGTTCGAACAAGGATTATGAGACCATGTAGGAATTTGAATGGGGAAAAAAGAGTGATAATTGAAGCATTTATGAAGGAAAAAAATTACCTTTATTAATCTGCCCGAAATGTGAGTGCTTCAGAAGTTTCGACCTAAACCGCGATGAAACGGAGCTTCAAAGAGGGTGGGAGGATATGGGACGCGCGGCTGGGTTCAAGGGGAGTGTTTGGGGCTTGGAATCACCGAAAAATCCTTAATATTGTATAAGTTATTAATTAAACAAAATTTATTTTTAAAACTGGAATTGGGCTTTCGGGCAGGCCCAATCCCTTAAATAAAAACCCATATACAACTTGTTTATGGTTTTCTAATGGCTCCAAACTACAATGGTGGTGTTTCTATATCAGGGTAGACCATTTAGGAACTTGACTGGGTGAAAAATATTAAAAATTGAAAATGTTATAAAAGAAAAAAAAAATTATTTTTAAATCTGGAATTGGGCTCACGGTTTGGCCCAATTCATGAAAACTCACCCATTCCACCATAAAAGCTTGACAAACCCCAAAAACAAATCATAAATGAAAAATAAATGAAATTTAACTTTAAAATAAGTCATGTATGTGACAATTCTCCCCACCATGAAAACTTTCTGTCCCCGAAAAGTGACCGCAATGCCAGATACCAAAACCATGCCCAACCGATAAACTAAGATGTAATTCTTTGCCAAGCTTTGCCCCCAAGGGTCAAAACACCTCCAGTGATCAATTAAGGAATGATTAATCTCACAACCCAAACTTACACCACATTACTGAAATGATAAATCACATTCATACATTATCCCAAAATGAAACTCCTCGAACGCTATCCGAACAAGACTCAAGCAATTCACCCAAACGAACAACAACTTCAAACAAGGTTACACATACCTTGATACAACTAAACCATTGGGCACTCTCCAATCTCAATGGTTACCCAAAAAAGATTTAGGTAGCTTGATAGATCTGAATGAGACTACCTACCTACAATCCTTGACCTTGGATAAGACTAAGTTATTGGTACGGGGAAAAAAAATAGGCTCCCCACCATAAGAACCAACAATCTTAATCGACCAGCATGGGCTGGTACAGAAAGACGCCAAAATATAAAGTGTTGGGACGACCACATGGTGAGTCTTCACGGTTTGGGAAACCGTGAACCAATAGTGGAGATTCTTCTATCTACATGGTTTTTTTGTTCATGGTTAGAACTAACCATGTGAAAACCGCGTGCTCAACTTTTCAAGCCAAATTTCCAACCATTCTTCAAAGACTCAATGGAAACCAAATGGGGAGGGAATAACATTGTGTGATGACATGGGTACAAAACCCTCCACCTATTTCCACAGAACGGGAACAACAGAAGAAATATGATGACACCCTAGGTTTAAACTCTTCCTATCTTTCATACTAAGGATAAGACTTTGTACAAGGGTTTAAACGACACTGGGGTTTCCCCTGACTACGCGCCAGCTTCTCTCCGGGACCTATGGCTGGAGCTCAAAATATTAAAGCATCTTTGGCCACGCAATTTGGCTGTTGAAACCCCTATGTGGAACTTCTTCTTTCGGTGCCACAAACAACTACACCGCATACCCTGATGGGTTCATAAAGACATAACACACTCCATAACTCACTTTACCAAAACCAGACATTTCACTGAAACAAGGGATCAGAATAAGCACACATATCACACCTTGTTTCTTTGGCTGAGAAACAACAGAAGGGCAGTACACGTATAAACATTGTCCTCTAAGGTAGAGGATTTGATGTTTTCCCAAGGGATACATACTCCCAACATAACATAGAACCTAAGAGGATAGTGTGACCTTGACCTTTATAGTCAAAAGAGCACACAACATCACAATGCGTCACCGAACATGACCCTTGTGATTGATAGAAACAATACATGGAACATGACCATATTCCAAGTCCCTAAAAAACAGACAAGTCCAAAAAGTGGACACAATATCCTATCAGGACCAAAATCTCAAAATTGGTGGTTTAATAATAACTCTTGCTTCAAGGAAACTATGAAGAACCTAGAGGCCCTCTTAGACACCATCATGACACTCATCCACACTAACAACCAAAGAAAACTTCCACCTTCGATGAATCATGAAACTTAAGAAACCAAGGCCTCTTTCAACCTTACACAAGAACTATCCCACTACAAGAGGATCTACAAATCAACTAAATGAATGGTTGTAGACTCAATCAACAATGATCTATAAAATATTCCTTATATTGATCAACTGAAGGATTTTCCAATGTAGAAACAATACGGGTTGCACTTCAGTTCTGCACTAACCCTAAATGGGGGCATACCTTATCCAATGGGAGAACCCAAGGAACCAACCAAGGTGGTTCATTGGTCAAAATATACCACAAACCAGATCCAAACACATGAAGGGAACCATCATAAAGGCGCCCCAAAACATTTTTCAAAAGAGACCACTAATTGTCCCTATAACACAACTTACTGCCCAAACCCAAACCCAAAACACAGTTCAAATAGGAGGGGTTCTTTGACTCAAAACATCCCACAACATCAACATTTTCCAAAAACACATAATATAAACCATTCCATACAATTCATCAAGTCTTCATGTTTCTCTTTAAAAACAGTTCTTCAAAAACAAATGGTTCAGCGGTTAGCACATCCACCAATGGTACCCCATGGTCCTTACACATGCATGTTTCTGTGCCACACTGGGCACCCTCCTCGTATCCATCTCGACACTCATCCAGTCATTTCATCAACCATCCATCTTCCCATATAACCCCATTCATGTGGTTTCTCACGAAAATACCAAAGGTTAAAACAAATTTTTTTTCCACTTTTCAAAACCAAAATGGTCAAACAACACATCCTTTTTCCTCAAAACCGCTAACCACGAGATCAAAATCCCAACTCAAATCTTAAAAAAATTTCAGAAAGTCACAACCATTTAGAAAACAACTCACTTTCAAGATATTCACATCAATTTCAAAACATCTCATCCCATTAAAGCACACTCTGATTGTTTAGAAAACTCTATTGGAAACACTTTTCAAAACCAACTTCAATATAGTTCCCGCTTTCAAAGAGGTGTGAGCACACCATTTTATATTTAAAAACTATTCTGAAAATTCAGTTCTGCCATTTCATAAACCCAACCATTCCCTCTTTATTTGAAAATCATTTCATAAAAACTTTACGCTTCTTAAAACCAAGTCACCTTAAAACCAAAATGCCAAGATTTCAAAACTAAAGAACACCAGACAATGCAAGAGGAAACTAGTTTCAGTGGGTGACTTGGAAATATGGTTGGAGGCCATATTCCAATCACTTCACTGTCACAGAGAGTGTTCTAGGGAATATCCCCGGCTCCACATGGCTTGCTAGACCCTGCGAGCTCATTGAGACCATTAACCCAACTCTCTTTTCATTTCCCCTAATCATCATCAAACCAAGAAAACCCAAAGACATAGACAAATCCCAACTTCCCCTGGAGACTTGAATCCTGAAATGAGGTGTGGTGACCAAACACACTACCCATAACCAGAATTCGATGTCCCAACAATCATAACTCTAGACTATGTTGACTATTTCCCAAATAACATGACTCAAATGGAGCGAACCTCCTCTGATACCATTTTGTCACGAACCAAATCTGGTCGCCGCCAAAATCGACACCAAACCAAGCCCGTGACAAGGCCCGAAAGGCGTTCCCGATCCCCACGGGCTGGAACAAGTGCCCGAGTATCATATAATGATAATTGGGAATGATTTACCCGATTCTATAAACATTAAACAACAAAAAAACTCAATAAAACAAATCTGGATTTTTCAACTAAAACCATCTTTTACAAAATTTCAGAACTGAATTACATAAGTTAAAACTACATTTAAAGACCATTAAAAAGGTAAAAAAACAAATAAGGACAGACCAAGAACAATTTTGTCAAGGGGCACCACCCTTATGCTATCTCCACAAGACTTCACTACCAAGGACCTGCTAGAAACCCGAACCACTGGAACAAAAAAACTGTACCCAACCTGCGACAACAAAAATAACCAAGTCTACATACACCCAAGGGTTTAAGTAGGGTGTGAGCCAAAGCCCAATAGGATACCACCACTAATAGATTCCATGTGATAAACATTTAATGGCGAAAAGCATGCATGTTTTCAAAGACATGAGATGCTAGTTAAAATTTCTAAAAGATGCAACATTAAATAAAAACAGTTTTTAGGTGGGATAATTTAATGAATAAAAACATTTAAAATAAATACCATAGCTACTGAATTTTCCAGCCTCTCATACCGTATACCGACGGTAATAACAAAGTATCCAGTGAGCACAAGCAATGGGAAATAACCCCTAGGCACTAGCTAGCTGTGGGTCCCAGGTACCTCGTATCTCGGTGAAGGTAACCATCACAAATATCCATTCTCGTGCACGATCCACTAGTAGGGAACATACCCATAACCTAGTGGTCCCCAATAATCATTATCATAGTTTAGTTAGAGTTGTAAGCGTCAATCTTGCTAAGTGAAACTGAGGCCAAACCTCACAGATTCACCAGCATACTAGTACACGTCCACCCACCTAGATACCCGGGTTTTCCCTTTGTGCTCAAACAAGTTCAGCAATCCAAGAAGTATAGTTTTCACATGAAAATATCACTTCCACATCACAAATTAACCAAACAGCCCCATGTACATCACACAAGTCAAAAATTCCACTTTTCATTCAAATTAATTTTGAAATCAAACTCACTCCAAATTGCCTACAACACTTTTCAAATTTCTTTAACACTTCCACAAATCCATTAAACAATTTTATAAAACCATTACAAGATATTCAACTCACATAACAGCCCACACACATGTCACACAATACCATTCTCACCTTCACAATTCATTTTATAAATAAACTCACATGAAATATCCCACACCCGTGTTTCGCACACAAAACACAATTTAGTAAAACATTTCGACAATTTATAAAAAAAATTATAAAAATGTTCAACATATCAAATCACCACTTTACCATTCAAAAACCCACATTAGGTGAACACACTCACCCAAACAGTACATATACACCCTTTCCCAACTTTGTTTAACCAAATAAAACATTGGCAATTTTTATAAAACAAACCCAAGAGGTATAACCATTGTTTGCACACTAAACCCATTTCAAAACCCTCATTTAAAAGCAAAATCATACCAATACCAATCCAAAACAGAATATTTCAGCAATAAAACAATTATTAAACCACCCCCAAATGTTATAAAAATACATCAAATAATACCACAAAGATACTCATGAAAAACACGCGTTTTCATAAATCACCTTCAAGAAGTACAACATGTTTTTACTCCTTAAACTCATTAAAAAAACCTACATTCAAGGCCAACATGACAATAAGGAATTAACAAACCAGAATTGGCATCCCCTTTCAAGACTAATAAATCACTTTCATATGTTATAAACTAAACCCAAACATTACCCCAAGAGTCACACATGAAAAGTACCCAATTTCAAGCTATAATGCAACTAAAAATTAAATGTTCAACCAAATCCATCAAAACTGTTTTCACAGCACATAAAACAGATTATAAACATGCTAAATTAATAATCCATGCAAGCTAACTCATCATAAAATGGCTACACATGGAATCACCTACCTTTTGAGTCGAAATCCTCAAAACTTGGTGCGAAACCTTAAGCGCACCACCGCCGCACCACAAGGAATATAAATCCATACCTAGACCACCAAAAATTGACCCAAAAGATACCAAATCAGACCTTAGGATCTAACCCTAACTTCTGGACATTTTAGAATATAATGAAAGAGGGAGGAAACCCTAAGGAGAATGAAAAATTGAAGAGAGAAACACTTACTCAAAACAATCATGAAAAAAACGACCCAACATCCACCAGATTCTGAATCTGAAAACATCCAACCATTCAAGGGATGTTCGAACAAGGATTATGAGACCATGTAGGAATTTTAATGGGGAAGAAAGAGTGAGAATTGAAGCATTTATGAAGGAAAAAAATTACATTTATTAATCTGCCCGAAATGTGAGTTCTTCAGAAGTTTCGACCTAAACCACGATGGAACGGAGCTTCAAAGAGGGTGGGAGGATATGGGACGCGCGGATGGGTTCACGGGGAGTGTTTGGGGCTTGGAATCACCGAAAAATCCTTAATATTGTATACGTTATTAATTAAACAAAATTTATTTTTAAAACTGGAATTGGGCTTTCGGGCAGGCCCAATCCCTTAAATAAAAACCCATATACAACTTGTTTATGGTTTTCTAAAGGCTCAAAACTACAATGGTGGTGTTTCTATATCAGGGTAGACCATTTAGGAACTTGAATGGGTGAAAAATATTAAAAATTGAAAAAGTTATAAAAGAAACAAAATTTATTTTTAAATCTGGAATTGGGCTCACGGTTTGGCCCAATTCATGAAAACTCACCCATTCCACCATAAAAGCTTGACAAACCCCAAAAACAAATCATAAATGAAAAATAAATGAAATTTAACTTTAAAATAAGTCATGTATGTGACATAGAAGGTCGAACAAGGGTAATAATGTCTTTAACCCATAGTCAAGGAAATAGTAAAAATGTTTTGAAATACATTTTTAAGAAACATGTATTTGGAAGATAAAGCGGTCTCGGTAGATAATTATGTATAAACAACCTCTGATAATAAAGAGATTGTAGAATTAACTCTTACCTTTTACTTTTCCTTGGTATAGGGTAGGTTAACCTCCTGTATAATGGTGAAATAATTTTTTTTAAATTATAAAAGAATCATATACATTAATATGATATCATATATTATCTTTTAACATTGCTTTGTTAATAATATCTTAGTATTATCGTCCTTTCGGGTGTTAACTGATTCATTTTCTTCTATATGATTGGTTACATAACTAATGTTTGTTAGGGATATGACGTATCTTATTCATATTCAGAATCATATTAAGACTTAAAAAAAATTATTCATCTAATGAAAATTATTCTTGATTGGATATGATGGGGAATGGATCTCATCGAGTTCGTGGAGATGGTAATCTGTACGCACGCACGAGCGACAATATCATTATTTTGATATTAAAATAATATATAATTGAATGTTATATCATATTAACAGAATAACTATCATGTTATATTTATTATTTAC
The DNA here is from genome assembly GCA_963277665.1 of Viscum album. NCBI lineage: Eukaryota > Viridiplantae > Streptophyta > Magnoliopsida > Santalales > Viscaceae > Viscum > Viscum album. The sequence continues at coordinate 1,277,377,582 of OY728158.1, forward strand.
ATCAATTACACATCATTATTATACCAATACAAATAATAATGTATTGAATAACAATTACACCACGACGTGGAGACAGTAAGCCGTACGTATGCACGTATGGTGACATGTCAGTCAAAGGATGGATAAAATAATGAATATGGTTGTACTATATTTATAATAAAATCAAAATATATACAATATACTTGTGTTATTATTTTATAATGAAAATAACTAATAAATAGGACGTGGAAGAAGAATGGAACTTGAAAGAGGTGATTAAATATTTACCTCTTCTTCGGGTTCTTCCTTTTGATCTGATCAAAAGGGATCCTTAGGTTGGATTTATGAGTAAAGGAAGGCCTCTAGGATTAAGGGAGGACAGTTGAGAGGGTATTTGAGTAGGGTTTGGATGAGACAAATGGATTTGAATGTGTGAATTAGAGAGAATGGGGAGTGCCCTTTTATAGGAGGGGTGAGGGGTACCTTAGGAAAAGCTAGAAATATTTTTTATAATAAAATAATTTTCGGTTTTTGATGGCTCCAAAATGAATTATTTAAAGTATAAGGTGGGGATGAGTCAAACACCACTCAAAAAATAGGGTTTAGATAGGTTTGGGGCACTATATTAACTTTATATTTTAGATTTAACTCTTAGTTAAATAGTTTGACATTTACCATGTCTTTTTGTATTTTTATATTATATGGTTAATAAACTTACTATATAATTCCAATAGAACCCCAAGTTGTTCATTAATGATACACTTATCCTTATATAAGTTTTTATTCCAAACCGTAGATTTTTAGGAATATAATATCAATTAATTATATAATATATGTTTTAAAAACTCTTTTATGTCAATTTTGACACTATTTGGTATTTTGTTTTTCCTAAATTTATATCAGCATTATTACTTAGAGAAAAATTCCTCTAACCAACCCTAACATGTCATAGTAACCAAAAAAATTTGTGTAATTTATAAAAAGTCTCAAATTACATTTATTTGGATATTTATAATATCAATTATTTTAATATTTCATTAATTAGGTAATTACTGCATCATCATTGTGTCATAAATAAATTAACTTATTTAAGGTTTAAAAAATATAAATAAAATACCATTATTTATTAAATCTTTTTATCTTTCTAATAAATATTTATAGTTGAATTTATCTTATATGTAACCCTATATTAAAAATGGTTTAGTTATTAAACTTTGAATTTAACACTTTTAACTCTTCTTTGAAATAAATAATAATAAATGTCATAATCTATTACAAGTGGACCTAAAGGATCATATTTTATTACTAAGGTTGTTTTTGGTCTAATTACACATATCTAGTAGAATTAGGACAAGTTTTAGGTTAATAATAATATCAGTTTTACCCTTAATTACCCTATTTACTTTTAATCATGGTAAATAAAAGTAAAAAGTTAATATTCACAAAAAATTATTTTCATCTTATTGAACCAAATTTTACTTGCTGATATAAACCATGTCTCTCAGATTTTTAAAATTCAACCCACATATGTGGTAAAATTATGTTTTATGTAAATTTGTAAATACTCTTAGGAGGGGAGTAAAAGACTGTAAAAAGTTCAATAAGTTTTTATATATCTGAAATTATTATAAACTGACTCCAATGAATTAAATTGAACATATATAGGTATTATATATCTATTTTGACCTAACATAAATTTAAATAAAATAAATAATTATTTAAATAAAAATTCAGTTTTAAACTATAACTTAGTGTTTTTCACTATTCATCAAAAATTGAAAGTTTTCAGAAAAATACCAAAAATTCACCTTAGGATAATTTCGATATTCCTAATCAAAAAATGAAGTCCATTTTATAAGATAAAATTTTTAAAATTTTAAAAAATCGGTATTACTATTCATAATAGCTAGTTTGATTGGTTGTGGTGTGTTAGAACTCGAAGTTGCATACAACACACGCTATTATATTATTCAAAGAGAAGTATACCATGGAAGCTTGGATTGTTACACTATTCATACATATGGTTATATAGAAAAAGCATGTTTCATGGAATTTAGTGGTTTATGGGAGGATTATATTCCTTTGGTGGAACTATCCTACCATAAAATTTATCAGGTGATAATACAGATGCCACTATTTGAGGTTTTGAATTTAAATCCATGTTTTTGTATTTTATGTTATCTAGAAATAGAAGAGACATCTATGACTAGACAAAGACTTATCCATGAGACTATAGGTAAATTTAAATTTTTTTTAAGTGGATGGATACAACAAAATGAAAAAATGTAATATATAGAAAACTATTGCTGAACATTATCTTTTGATGTCAGTGACTATGTTTTCATAAAATTATGACAAAAAAGAGGTAACTGATGCATTCAGAAACAATGTATGTTAGTTCCATAGTACGTTGGATAGTTTGAGGTTATAGAATGAATTGGAAATATTTTGTACCCCTTTGTTTTAATATCGATTTTCATTGTTGTTCATAACATCTTCCTTGTTTCTCAATTGATGAAATATCACCTCAATCCCCATCATCTGATCAGTTGGGATCATGTTAATTTTGATCTAATGAAAATTTTATCCATGAACTGGTATGGGTTTTGGACATGTATGAAAAAACCCTTAGATGGATATCTATTTACATTTTTAGGTACTATGATAGCATGGTGAGGTTTAAGATGAAATAAGGGAATTGGAAATATTAAGGAGCAATGGATTTCCTTTTTCATACGAAATGTTAGTATCCATATTCTTGAGGATAAAAAACCCAAAGATGGGGATAATGTAATACCCCCGATTTTGAGGTACACTATCTTTTTACACTTTTTATCCTATGGTTGGAGTCTTTATAAAAACATTTAGAAGAATCTAATTCTATAAAAAGGAAAGAACACAAATTTGATAGTAGAAAAATATGTAAGAAACATTTATACCATAAATCTTGGTTTTATGAAAAAAATTGTCTGGGGAAGATGTTTAGAGTGTAAAATACATTTATGATATAAAATGGGTTTACACCATAAGATGGGATTTCCCAAAAAATAACCTAAGTGAAGAGTTTTTTCCAAAAAAGATACTCTGGATGAGATTTGTTGGGGAGGGACCATTCCAATTTGTCTTTTTTGGGATCATTTCATAAGACATATGGGTCGTGTAATGCCACTTAAGCTTTCATGACTTGAAAGGGTTACCCTCATCCCTTGAAAGTGAGATTATCCAAAATCAATAAAAATTGAATGCCTTCAGGGAATTCAGGATCATACGTTGTCCTTATTATTTCTATTTACCTCCTTGGTTAACCTAGGTAATTTCATGTTAACTTCAACATCTGTATTCCATAGAATTTGAATATTTGAATGTTTTTTATTGGAATCAAAGGATAAGTTCTCCTCCTTCTTTCTCATCTGGTATATTTTTGAGTTTTCTCTCATGGAACCATATATCAGTGTGAAAAACCAAATCTATAGGTATTAATTTCTATTGAGGAGATATTTATGGGTTTTTAAAGGGACCGAGAAGAAGTTTGATTGAAAAAATCATTTAATATCCTTTGTAAAAAATGTAACCAAATCATGTAGATTCTATCCCACTCTATTATTATCTATATTATAGGATTTAATCATGATAAATTGTTCTTATGTTGTGATTTGAAATATCTTGATTATTTTAGGTAGAAAACCCTTATTTGATGTGATTTCAAAAGGGATTATTTTAATATATGATTTTGATATTCATTGATTAAATGGTTTAATGGAATTGGTTTTCAAAAGAGTTGTTTTGTGTGAAAAACTATTTTATATAGATGATGGTCAAGGAATACATGTTTATGTGTGTTTATATTGTATTTTACAAGTCCTTGATGAAATATATATAGTGTTTGGTGTCGACTATAATAGAAAAAGGGATATCACCTAGTGAAGACTTGGTGAAAGTTAGATTTCTGCTCAAAAGTGTTGGAATTGTCTTATGGAATGCATGTGTGTGTGTGAATATAGAACATGTAATAGGTATGCTAAGTGAAATTTGAAAGAGAAAGGGGAAGGATTGTTTTGGTTAAACTTATTTCATTAACAATTTTCTTTTGATAATTTTTTTGATATTATCACACTCATTATTTTATAAAATATGTTAACTTGCACCCGTCCTTGTGTTTTTGTTGGAATGTATTTGGAAAAATCTTACCAAGTGATATATTCACCCACTTCTTGGAAATTGAGGTTTGTTTATAGATGTCTTCTACCAAGATAGAAGTAAGGGTAAAGTTTCATACATCTCTAGTGGCGATCCTTGATGTCATGGTTTGGTTGATGAAGTTGGAGGTAGGTAGTTTCCAAATCTGGGTCTAGGATAGTGCCACTATGGTTCTAATGTATTTATATTTGGAATTTTATCATTGATCCTTTATTTCTTTTCCAATTTTATTTTGATATTTTTAAGTGTTGATTTTTTTGATATATTTTATTGTTTATTCAAACATCATTTATAGGATTGGATGTTTATTGTTCAGTGTTGTAAATTTCTTTGTCTTTAAAGTGAAAATCATCCCCCCAATGTTTCCTAATCCATGGAAATTTATTTCTAGCCTTGGTATCTTGAGGACTCCACCAGAGGCTAGTATCATTTTTCATTTATCAAGAAACTTAGGAGGTGTGGAGTGTTATGTACGTTGACATCCTTTAATGTTTCTTATTATTCAATAGGGATATGATTTATTGATATCATCCACTTTATTTCTCATTATGGATTATAATCTTATTTTGATAAATTTTTCCTGAAATTATATTCTTTTTCATTAGATAATTTTGATGTAATTATATATGTTTTTATGTTATTATAGCACTCATATGTATGGTTTATCATTATGTGATGAGTTAGTTCTTCATTAGGTAATGTTTTATATCTTAAGAGATCCTTATTGGATGATTTTAGTTATCCCTGGTCCACTATGTTAAGGGATGTGGGTAATATTTTATGTCAATTATCTTATGAGAAGGTGGTTAACCTATCCCATTAGGATGTGAATGTCTTGTTCATTATCCTTAACATATGTTATGATTTCCATTCTTGTGTTTATTCCAAATTCTAATGTTATGCATCATACCTATGTTATTTTCTAATGGATCAGGATTATTGACTCATGTTTCCACTATTCTATGAATCATGTCTTATGTTATGATAAAATACTTATGTCGAGACACAAGTTTTATGATCAATATTTTATTGGGTTTAATTTTTTTATATTAAAACCATGTACCTTGATTATTTTCTCATACCCACATGTTTTTCTTGTGCCCAATTATGATCTTTGATTAATATCTCTTATTTTTACTATTACTGTGGATCTTATATCAACCTTTCTTATGTATCAATTCCATAAGTTATGATGAAGTGTATTATGTATGATGTGTCAAAAATAGAATCACGTGAGAATACAATTTGCGGGATATGTTTAAAATTTTGTAAAATAAGTTGGTTATGTATCTAATCTTGAATTACACTCAAAATTTAGGTTTTGTGGAATTATTTATGGAAATATATAATAAATATTCATATAAAATGATATAAAATGAATGTATGTTGTGATCAAGTTTCCACAGTCATCATTTTTTTATTTTTTAAAGTGTTTTCTTCAAAATTCTATTAACCAATTTCTTTGGGGTAGTCATTTGTCAGAAGTTGAGGTTACACAGTGTGTAGTTCCATTAAACATAGCTTTTAGTGTCATATTTTACCACTAAAAACATATACAATGAGAAAAAACAATGTTTTTAATAGTTAAAATTAAGTTCCCTATTTTATTGGGAACTTAGGTGTGTACTTCAGGGGTATTCATTCTATAATCTCTAACAATACATGATTTGTACATTTAAGGTACATTGTGTGTATATTTTCATTTTTTTCCTAAACTTCTCCTAAATCATTAATTTAACCATGAAAACCTGAAAAGTATCCAAAACACCAAAATAAATCATTTGATTTTTATAAGATCATATAAACATCATTTTTTTGAATTTTTATTTAAATAAACAACCTAAAATAATATAAAAAAATTGGGAGTTTAATAACTATAAAACTGAAATGATTTTTATTTATTATAGCTCAAGGCATACTCAACAGTTCCTTTAATATATCATAAAATTCTTCATATTTTAAGAATATTTGATTCTTTAGGATTAATTTGGAATTGTATATAAAAAATTACAATATAAAAAATTCTGGGTTGAGATTTCATCAACAACAAAAAGCTTCCATTCAATCCCATAAAATTATTTTGAACTGCAATCTTTCTATCATAATCCTTGGAAAATTTAGTCCCACCCAAAATAGAAGCAGATTCCATCTTTTAATCATTTAATATAAATATCTCTAACAAATCCCATGAATATTTATCTTTTCATAACTATATGAAAGATATTTAATGTGTCACTTGATACCAAAAAACAACTTTTATTTCACCAATCATAAACATCTCAAATAATTTCACCATTTTAGAAGAAAATCCATCACATGATTTGATCTCATTCCAAAAAAAAGTTTTTTGATCAACTTAAATGCTCATAATGAGTGTGTTGGTGTTTTTTCCTTGACAAATAAATTTTTATCCACTCTTATTATTTTAAATATCATGATCTTTAAAATATTTTTATGATTTGAATACCATCAATTTTGAATTATTTTTATTCCATAATTTTCTATTTTTTGATTTCATACTTGGTTACCATCACCACCAAGAATAAATACTTTTTTATTAAAAATAAATTTCCATATCAAGATCCCTATTTAAGAAATATTAATTCACATCCATTTTGAATTTATTTTTAATCCTTTGAATTTTTTAATAAATATTCAGACCTTTTAAATCCATGAATTTTCTGAAAACATCTCATCAAAATATATCTCCTTAATTTTATTATTTCTATAAAAAACAATATTTGGTTTGTTTTTTCTACTTCTCCTTTATCATGAAGTTAATTTATGAAAATCAATTTTGAAGAAATAAAATTATTCTATTTGGGATAAGTCAAAAGCCTTAAGAGTTTTCTTCAATAATTGATTCTATAATCTTTATGTTTTAGAGATTCTTTAATACTCTTTGGCTCAATTTGATTTAATAATCTTGTATAAGTGATATTTCTAAAATTTATTCTAATTTTAACTCTTTATTTAGTATTATAAATGATATGTTTATGCTTATAATTTTTTCTAAAGATGTAAAAATAAATTCATTTTTTCAGCACATTTTACATTATTTGATATCTCATAAATTTAATTTATTGAGTCAATTATGCTCTAATTTTAGTAAATATTCCTTTTTTATTTTTAATTTATATCATTAGACACTTTGATCGCCTATTTAAACTGATTTAATGTTCTTTGAGTAATATCAAATTACATGATAATAAAATAAAATTTGTACACATTATTTATCATATTATTATTATTTTAACAATTATAAATCCTTTTATTATATGTATTCTCAAGTAAAATTCTGTCCCATTATATTTTAACAAATTTTATGAGCAGTTTTCTATTTATTTGGATTATACTTGGGCTACTAAAATCCCCAAAATTATTTATATTTGGCATCCTATCCCACAAAGACTCATAAGGCATGTTGAAAAAAAAAATTCATCATAAGAAAAAAATTAAAGTACATTTCCATTGATATAGTTTTCCTATAATTTTTTTTTAATTTTGAATTTATGATAAAATTATTCTTCTCATGTCACCCTAACATAGATTATTTAACTTGGCTATTACATTTTGTTATAGAATATATAGAGAGATATAAAAATTCTATATTCTATATTCGTTAAGATATGATTGAAACTCCATGTTTGTGTACTCATACCAATTTTAAGATCTCAATTTGTTAATATCATAATTTTTTCAGTTCACAAATGATAATCAATAGATTTTAAACATTTTTAAGGCATGTGATTTACTTGAAATTAACATTACATAAGATATATGATTATTGTTATTACTAAAAAATTTGAACTAATTATTATAATTGGTTAATTTCTTACTTATTAGACCATAAAAATATGAACGAACAAGTTAAAGTGGATGTATTGTATTGATCCTTATATGTTATTTGTAGCACCCTAATATTTTAAATTATATATATTTTTTAAAACCTGAATTTTTCAGTAGCTTGCTTCACACATAACACCTAACCAAAATGAACCATGGAATGTTATATAACTGTTAAATTATAGTCATAAAATTAGTGACTAAAAATAAGGATAATATAATTATTAAATATATTTATAAATAAAAATAAAGGGCATTATTTATACTAAGTCATTCATAAAAATTCAATTACTATGGCTGAAAAAATTGATAATAATGATTTATGCTTTAAAATGTAGGATTCCTAAAAATGTTCCCTTTTTTGTGATTTATTTTAAGAAACTCAAAATATTATGGATAAAATATATTATTAATATTAATAATGTAAATAACTAATTATCAATTTATATGAAATAAACGTAAGAATGGTTAATATTTTTAAAAGGATATTATCCAACGAAAAAGATATTGATTATTTTTTAATTTTTGTATTTAAAATCCAAATTACTAAATTTAATCATTTAACAGTGAAAAAATTATATCCTTTTTTATTTATTATAAAGATATTATATTATGATAAATTTATGGAATTTTTCTGAATTAGTCTATTTTTCGGTGAATTGTGAAAATTTAATTTTTACCAAAATAATAATTTATAATTACATGAGAAATAATTAGATGTTTTTAAAAAACTTAATTGACCAATTATGTATTTATGTAGTAAAAATATACATTTTTAAATACCATCATCCATTTATAAAACTTATTTTTAACATTTTAGGAACAATTATAACATTTTCTAATATAGACAATTTTGGGTCATTTCTTTTAATTAAATAATATTTTGAAAAATTTTGGATTTGGATTATTTTTAAATAAATATTATTATATTTTGATAAAAAATTTATATCATAAAAATTAATTATATTTTTAATTTAATCATACATAAATTTTTTATGATTATAAATTCCCTTTTAAAAAATAAGGGTTTACATGTTACATTTTCTAATGTTAAAATTTAATTTTATTACAAATATAAATTTTATGTGATAAAATAGATTTAATATTTTTAATATGTAGGTAAAATATATGAAATAATTTTATTTTTATTTTTGGGCATTAATATAATAATATTTATCTAAAAATTAGTTACCATAATAAACAAAATCGTAAAAGTGAACATTATAAGACTAATGGAATTAAACAAATGTTTAAAACATGCGAAAAAATTTATTTTAAGATATTATAGAGAATATATCATCAAAAAATAAATTATTTCAATTTTTTGGAGCTACTTGACTTGTATAAAATGTTCTCCCTTTAAATTAAGTTGTTATAATTACAAAAATGACATTCTTACCACTTATAAAAGTGGTCTATCACCACCCATGAAAAAATATCCTCCAAATTATTATTACATAATAAATTATTCCATATTCACATTACCTATAATTATATTCATTTTCCTTGATCCACTGGTCATAATATATTAGATTAATACATCTATTTCTAAGGAGTCTTCATAGGGGAATCCCAAGTCCTCAATGTGAGTACTTTTTTCCCTAACATCATTTATTTTCTTTCTGAATTTATCAGATCTAATTTTCCAATTTTAATATAATTAAATTATTATTTTTTGTATAATAAATTTTATTATGCTAATTTAATAATTATCAACCACTTTTTCCCCTTTGTATTATGAAAAATAAAAAATCCTTTTGTGTATTGTGTAGACTACCACCTCCACGAAGTAATGAATTTCGTTTTCACTAGAACCTCTATTAAATTATTATAAGAACAAAATTTATGTATAAATATGAAACATGTAATATAATTATAATTATTAAGATACATATTATAATACACCTTCTTTTCCTCTCATTCTTTGGGAATTGAAAATTTTAACCATGCGTTGTGAAGAATACCACACCCACAAAGTAATGTATATTGATTTTCATCTAAATTTTTTCATATTTATAAAAATATATTCAAATATGAATAAACAAATTAAAAAAAATATATTTAATATAATTTTTTATTTAATAATGATATTACTCCCAAAATAAACAACTTTTGTAATCATAATCATCAATTAATTGCGACATGTTCACATTTGGGATGATCGAACCACCTATATGAACAATGATATAAAATAATATCATGGATGGATATTAGAACATAGTTAATAATTATAAATAATTTAATTAAGTAAATAATAATTTTATTTTTCTTCAAAAATGGAAACATTAATACTAAACTCATTAATTAAGATACCACTGTTCATTTTTTTAGAAATCACTGAAACATGCATGTCACCAATTTTGTCTATAAGAACTATAACAAAAATTGGCAGAGGATGAAATTATAACAATATAAATAATTATAAATAATAATTTAAAGTAAATTTTATGATCCATCAATGATGAAATTTTATATAATAGAAAATAACATCACTGCTATTAAGAAATAAGTTTGAAATGATCAAGATTACTGACACCTAATATTGAAAAATAGATAATAACAGACTAATATACATGTGGATAATAATTATAAATTATTTTGATAAAAGTTTATAGATGTTAAAAAAGTTATTAAATCGGAATTTAATATAATTATTTTTTATACAGGAGATTAGATATGTTTATTATAATTTAAGAATTAAGGTCATGGTTTTTGGATCTCAATCTTATTTCATTGAGACATGAAACATATTCACATCATGTCTCATTTTATGTTGTATCTATTTCAAATGGTTTTTATCAATAAAGGTTATGAAATTTATGGTATTTAAAAATTATTCTCAAGTTCTACCTTCTATTTATTTTAAATTTGAAAAATGATGTTATTTTAAATGTTTTGTTTAACTCAAACCCGCTTTCTTTAAGTTATTATGTTTCATATTTAGCATAATACATATACGATGGGTTTTTTGAAACATAAGATTTTATTCCATGGTAATTTCTCATCCCATATTGGGTAAATTAGTTTTTAAATTGAAATATTTTACCTTGATTAAATTATTCCATAAAAAGTGCATCTTTGTTGAGAATGATTCTCATCCTATTTATTTACGATTTCCCCTCCTTTTATATAATTTCACTTCCTGATAATGTTATAATTTATACTTGGAAACCTTATTATGTGTTATATCATGTAACTTTAATATTTACATTGTCCTATTTCCAAAATAATACTTTATTTTTAACTTTTATTTTGTATAATTTCAACAAAAATGTATTTTGAAACAAAAAATAGATATTCCAAACCACACGTGTTATTTTTTCATTAAAAATTATATTTATTTTATCCATTTTAATAAGTATTATTATCATGTATTTATTATATATTTATTATATAGTTTCAGAAATATATATAAATTTTACATTACCTTTTTCTCTGGGATAGTAAATGTTCCCTTTAAAATTCCCACTTTTTAGTAAACTCGACTCAATAGAACTTTTAGATTTCTTATTTCACGAAAAAAAATTTCTACCATAAAATGTTTTCACCATGATTAGATTTTTAAAACCATTATTATTTTATTTAAAAATATCCTAGTTGAATTCTATTCTAATGTGAGATAACAAGCCATTTCCATCCTTAAAATATCCTATACTCTTTTAGAAAAGCATCACCTATGTGGTTCTTTTTTATTCTTACATCTCCTTGATCATTATTAGGAATTTTAAAATTTTAGAACTCAATGTTCAAGATATATGTTTCTTTACTGAAATATATAAATCCAAAATGATTTAATACATTCTTCTATTAGGAACCCATATGATATAACCTTCAATTATTCTATGAGATAATATTTTGAAACCCACTACTTTCTTAGGGATTTTATCAAGCGTATGATTTATGTATGGGTTATTTTCATTATATAGGACACATATTCATGCACATATTTTTATTATCACAATTTTATTAGTGGTACGAATATTATATATCCCTCCAATTCATTGGGTAATTTTCTAATCGCTGGAGATACAATGTATGGTGCATGAGCGGTTAGCCTGAGCACACAATGTTATATGATAGGTGGGCCAAGAATTATATAGGCCTCAAATACACTAGTTCAAGAAATATATCTCATAAGATAATAAGAATGGAAATAAGGATTAATCACAATCCATGATGATACTCTGTCTATTGTGTTTATGGGAATGGTGTGTGATCCCAATCCACCATAGTGCTCTTTCCTTTAAGATTGTCCCGGAAAAGAACCTTGGAATATTCTTTTGATTTAATATTTTTTTAGTTTCCATATATTTACAATTTCTTGATCATATGATATAATTATCAAATTAACTGTTTTTATACATATCCCACACTCCCATTTCAGGTAATATGTTTCTTATTTTGAGATTACATGTATTCCTTTCATAATTTATAAACAACTCTTACTATCTTATATTCTTTTAATAATTTGTTTCTCACTACTAATGTTTTATCATAAGATTATTATCCAAAAATTGATTACATATTGATATGTTTTCCATACTAATCATTTTATCTGACCCCTTACATAAGTTTCCATTTCCTAGGTTATAAATGTTAGTCTGAGTATAAAACTCCAGGGGGGTGAACAATGATCTGAATATAAATTTCTGTTATAAAAATTAAAACTAAAATCCACCAATTAAAAATATAATTCCACTAACTAAAATATTAATATTATATAATTTGATATTTGCAACAATTTCCTAAAATGTTTAATCAAAACCCATATAAAACACTTTGAAAACCACTTTAAATTTTTAATCAAATTTAATATTATCAAACATGATATATAAATAACTTATTAAAGATAATTATCAAGGTATTATTTTATTAAGAATGTTTTTAAATAATTAATTTATTTTGAAAATAGAGTAATAAAACAAAATTAATACCCAATGGATAGAAATTCAGGAGTTTAAATCTCTAGATGATACCTAATCCTATTCACTTTATAGTCACAAATTACTATGTATGTTTGTTAAAAATATACTAATCCATAAATTAGATTAGGTTTTAAATATACAACTACATGAAAAGAAGTACATGATATACATAGACTGTTAAAAAACTGATCACATGATAACATGTATAAAAAGGAAAAAGAGAGAGATAATCTAGTAATCTCAAATATAGTACCCGATCATGAATAAATGAATATACCAATTAATGTAATTGTAGATCGAAGGAAAGCTAAAAATAGAGATAAATTTATATAATGACTGATGTTTTGAAGAAGATTAATCCGATTGAAATTGGTTGATTAATTATATTTATTTATATACATAATAATAGATTCAAATGTGTGTTTCACTGAAAGGATTAAAAATAGAGGGTCATTGAAGTTAATGGTGAAGTATTCAATCAGATTAGTGTATCAATTCTTCACAATCACATTATTTCCCCGAGAATATCTACATCTTAAACATAGAACCTTATCTAATTAGACATTGGATAATATTAAAAAAATATTACGTCATAATCATTATTCTGATTTGGAATACTTAAATGCTATTAAATTTAGTAAATGTACCAAAATATAGTTATTGGAGATTTTAATATTCCTCAATACTTTAGTTAGACATGGTCAATTAGTCTTTACATAAGAATAGTTACTATGAATTATGGTTACTTAGAATGGTCACTTGATAAGTTTACTTAACATGATCACTTTCCATGGTCACTTACTATAGTCACATTCCATGATATATTTCAATGGTTACTTTCCACAGTTACTTGTCATAGTCAATTTCCATGATCACTTTACCCAATAACCTTCCATGGTAACATTCCACTTTAACTCACCATTGTAACTGTAACACCTGAGACTTTTATGTTATATAAATCATCAAAGGAATATTTTTCTACACAACACTTTCTTGGCTTGCTTTACACGAAATTGCGACATTCCTCGATAGCTTGCGTCGTACGCAATACCGAGTTTCACTAAACAACGATATGCTATTAAAATATTATTAAAACTAGTCGTTATGAATAGTAATAACCACTTTTTGAAATTTTATAAATTTTATTTTTCAAAATGGACTTCATTTTTGGATTTAGAATATCGAAATTAGCCTAGGGTGAAATTTTGGTATTTTTCTGAAAACTTTCAATTTTTGATGAATAGTGAAACCACTAAGTGGTAGTTAAAAAACTGAATTTTTCATAAAACATAATTTTACCGCTTCTGTGAGTGGAATTTCAAAAATCCGAGAGACACAGTTAATATCAAGGACTAAAATGTGGTTCAATGAGATGAAAATAATTTTGGTGAATAGTAACTTTTTACTTTTTTTACCACGGTTAAAAGTAAATAGGGTAATTAAGGGTAAAGATGATATTATTATTACCCTAACACATGTCCTAATTCTATTGGATAAGTGTAATTCTACCAAAAACAAACTTAGGAATACAATATGACCATTTAGGCCCACTTGGATTAGATTAGGGCATTTATTATTAATTTATTTAAAGAAGGGTTAAAATAGTTAAAATCAAAGTTTAATAAATAAATAATTTTTAATATGGGGTTATACATAAGATAAATTCGACTATAAATATTAATTAGAAAGATAAAAATATTTCCTACATAATGGTATTTTATTTGTAATTTTTAGACATTAAATAATTTAATTTATTTATGATACAAAGGTGATGCAGTAATTATCTTATTAATAAAATATTTCCATAATTAATGTTATAAACACCAAAATAAATGTAATTTGAGACTTTTTATGAATTAAACTAATTTTTTAGGTTAATATGACATGTTAGTATTGATTTAATTAACTTGGTTTGAACTAATAATTCTTTTATGATTTTCACAAAAATCAATTACTAAATAGTGTCAAAATTTAAATAAAATAGTTTTTAAAACAAATATTATATTAGTAATTGTTATTTTATTCCTAAAAATCAATGGTTCGGCCACATGACTTAGATAAGGTTATATATATTAATAATAAACAACTTGGGGTTCGTTTGGCTACTTAATGTATGTTTATTAACCTTATAGTATAAGAACATAAGAAGACACGGTAAAAGTAAAGTTATTTAACTTAATGTTAAATCTAAATGATAAAGTTAAAATAGGAACCTAAACATGTCTAAATTCTATTGGATGAGAGGATTTCGACCCATCCCCACCTTAGCTTCCAAATATATCAATTTGGAGCTATTTAAAACAGAACATGACTTTATAATAAAATAATATTTTTAGTTTTCCCAAAGGTGCCCCTCTCCTCCCTTATAAAAGGGAACCTCGTAACCCTCTTCCTCACACCACTTTGAGCCTTAAATCTAGGTCAACCCCTACCAATTCCTCCTCTCCACTTCCCTAGATACACTCTAGGGGTCCTGATCTTCTTAAAAGACCAATTTTAGTGCCCTAAAAGAAGGTGTCAAAGAAGCACTTCAAAGAAGAGGTAATGTCCGTTACCGATTCTTTCATCTTTATTTCTTCTTCCACTTCTTCTTCATTAGTTGTTTCATTATGAAGTAATAACATCAGTATCACTCATATACTTATATGTTATTATAAGTATGAAACAACCCTATTTCACCATCTATCCATCCTACGGAAAAAGAAATCATCGCAGGTGCGTACGTACAGAATACCGTCTCCACGCCGTGGTGTAATCTATTTTCCACCACCACCTTACTTGGATAGGTATAATGGTGTAAATAATGACTATATATGACTATTATAAAGTGATATTGATTCTGAAATAGTATACATACACTCCAATACAATTCCATGATCATAGGAACGATATCATCACTCGTGCGTACGTACGGAATACCGTCTCCACGATGTGATGCGACTCGTTCTACATGATATTCATTTCATAATGATTATATAAATTAATTGAATGAATTAATATGATATATATTACACTCATACCATTCTGTAAATGAGGTATCTATAACCTAAAGATAAGAATAAGAATTTATTCGACCAGACATGTATAAGAACAAAAAGTTATAAACACCGGAATAACAAGTAGCAATGAAATATTACTACTAAGAAGCTAAGAATATGACCATATATGATATCATAAAAATAATTATGATTATGAAATAAGTCAATAACATTATTTAAATCATTATATAAGAGGTTCAGAAACTTACGAAGCAAAACGGACCTAAGGTAAGGGAAATATCACAATCTCATTTTTATCCAAGACTGTTTATAATTTAGAATTTACTGGGGTGTATTTTATCATCCACATCCATGTTTCCTCAATATGTAATATTATTTCCATTCACCTAAAATTTTTTAAATCCTATTTTACCTTTCGTTGAGTTTTTAGTAAAAGATATGAAAGGAATCATTTGTCATTTTTCATACGAGGTACTTTTTTGACTTTTCCGACAAAAGTACGAGAAGAATGTTTTTTTAACTTATACGGCATGAATGGACTTTTAAAACATTATTTCCAAGAAGCTTCCTTTACAAGTTTTCAAGTTTATTTTTAATCAACTTCTTTTAGTTTAAAATTTTATGACATGTTATGAAAGGATAAATGTCTTTGAAATAGAAAGGATATTTTCCTCAAGAATGGAGTTCAAGAGTTTTATAAAAATTATTTTCCATCTAAGACAATATAGGGTTCTGTTTCTATCCCTATTATTACATGGATTTGATTATGTTGTGATGGAAATATTTTTATGAATTCCTTTATCTTATATGAATTGTTTTATGATGTCACGATGTTTAAGATTCCCATTTTTATTACATGGGTTATGTAATGATGTATGATTTATAATTTTGTGGAACACATAAGAATGGTATCATTATAAGATGGGTGGGACCTATATTTCCCTCCAATTAATTGGTTAAAGATTTTATATCTCCTGAGATAGACATGGCTGGAACGGTAGGTTATACCGGTTCAGTGAATCAGGACTGAAACGAGGGTGACTCGGTTCAAAAATGGACTTTGTCCACTAAGATAGTCTTGGCAATGAGTCTTGACTAATAAGATATGATTCTCTATGATTATGTGTGTATGCCACAAAGTTTCATGTTTTAAGTTATGATTATTGTGATTACATTTCACTGCCATGATTTATCCCATGTTATGAAATTATGATCTCTTTTGCTGGTTAAGATTTCCAAAAGTTATGTGCTTATGTATTTGATGTGATTGATATTTCTTTTGTTTACCCTTACTGAGCTTTTGAGCTCACCCTTTTGTATGTTTTCTTTCCCCAGGTCAGGAAGAAGGTTATTAAGTAAGATATGCCAAAAGGGACTATAGATATGATGAAATAAATGGGAGTCAGTGTAGACGCTTTATGAACTAGTTGTTTAGGTTTCCCAGTTTCTAAAGACACTATACCTATACGGTCCTTTCATGTTTTTGTTATATGTTGTAATAAGTATGCTTCAATTTTGAAGTATTAACAATGTATGTAAAGTATGGGTCGTTATAGTTGGTATCAAAGGAAAGGTATAATCAACCTTTGGAAACTAGGATGTGAAAGCCTTAGTAAGAACCCTAAGGATATGTCTAAGCATAGAACACAATATTAGTGTTTTAGAAATGGCCATGAATAACCTAAGATAATACCTTAAGTGTGAAATTTTATTCTTGATTATGTGGTTTTCCTATTATAATTAGTGTTGCTCACACTATTCTTCTTAGTTTTAGTCAATGGCTGGAACCCGAAGGAATCGTGTTAATGCGGAATGCGACGGGCAATGCAATAATTGTCCCCCTGAGCAACCAAATGTTATGGGAGCTGGAATGAAAAATATTATAGCCATGCTCACACAACTTTCTCAAGCTATGAATCATGCAGGACTTCCAAACGAGCAAAGGAAGGAGTAACATTCTGTTGAATCCTTCATGAGACATCGTCCACCTTCTTTCAGCGGGTCTACTGATCCATTAGTTGTTGAACAATGGATTAGTACTACTGAAAAGATATTTTCAGTTCTTCAATGTTTTGAGCATGATAAAGTCATCTTAGCAGTGTATTGTTTGGAAGGTGATGCTGATCAATGGTGGAATCTTATTAAGAATACGAGGAAAAGGGATGAAATTGAGTCCATGGAATGGGACAAGTTCAAGAACTTGTTTTTCAATAAGTAATTCCCTCGTATTCTCTGAACAAAGATGGAGAAAGAGTTTCTTGAACTGAAGTAAAAGGATGATGAATCTGTTGGTACCTATGAAACAAATTTTACAAGACTAGCAAGGTATGCTTCTGGTATTATTATCCAACCTGAGAGTAAGATCGATCGATTCTTTAGTGGCTTAAAACCAAGTCTTCAAAGGGCATTAGCCATAAGGGGCATCAATAGCTATGAGGAAATCGTTCGATGTGCTCTCAAAGTCGAGATGGAGATTGGAGTAACCCATCAGTCATATGGGTTTGATAAGAAGAGGAAAATGGAATTCAAAGGAAAATATAAAGAGCACACTAAAAAGTAGATGAGCTTTCCCTTATGCTCAAAGTGTGGAAAGAAACATGGAGGGAGTTGTCTTAAAGGGACAAGTAAATGTTTCAAATATGGAAAGGAAGGTCATCAGGCATTTGAATGACGTGATGTTGGGAAGAAGATGTCTAATGATGAAAACAAAAGAAGGGATACACAGAATTAACCTACTACACTTCAATGTTTCAAGTGAAAGGAGATGGGACATTATGCCAATGAATTCCCTAATCCAAGGGTTGATGATGATGGTTGACATCAACAAACTCTTAAGGCTAAAGGCAAAAGAAAGTCACATGCAATTTCTATCAGCGATGTGGAGTACGATAACGATGTGGTGAAAGGTACACTTACCATCCACTCTAAAGTAGCAAATGTTTTATTTGATACTGGATCCACCCACTCTTTTATTTCTGAAGAATTTTCTAAGGGTATCACCATATTACCTCAACAATTAGATGTTGAGTTAGCTGTAACAACACCTAATGGCACAACAGTCGCATCAAAAGTTTATAATTCTTCTCCGATCGAAGTTTGTGGGAAAGCGCTTCATGAAAATATTATGATCCTTCATATAGTGGAATTTGATGTGATTCTTGGCATGGATTGGCTTTCTTTATATGGATCTCATATCAATTTCCAAAGAAGGGAAGTCACATTTCATATTCTAGATCAATCTATGATCATCTATCGATGCATGGATGAACATAACCTTCCAGTGGAAATTTCTTCCATCTTATGGGTCTTGATTCCACTAAATGAAGGTTATTTATCTCAAATGGTTGGTGAGAAACTAACGATTAATAATATTCCCATTGTACGAGAGTTTGATGATTTCTTTCCGGAGGAATTACCAGGACTTCCACCAAATTGTTAAGTTGAGTTCTCAATAGAACTCATACCGGGTGCTTTGCCTATTTCAAAGACACCTTATAGAATGGCCCCAATTGAGTTGCAGGAATTGAAGAAGCAACTCACAGAGAATATTTATAAGGGATTCATACTCCCTAGTGCATCACCTCGGGGAGTACCTGTTCTATTTGTTAAGAAGAAAGATGGATCAATGAGACTCGGCATTGATTATCGAGAACTTAACAAGATCACTATCAAGAACAAATATCATCTCCCATGCATTGATGACTTATTTGACCAACTACGAGGAGCTCAATACTTTTCCAAGATTGATCTTCGTTCAGGGTATCATCAATTAAGGGTCAAAAGGGAGGATATACCAAATAAGGCTTTCCATACAAGGTATAGACACTATGAATTTATAGTGATGCCATTTGGTCTTACTAATGCCCCTGCTATCTTCATGGATCCGATGAATAGAGTCTTTAGAGACTATCTTAATCAATTTGTGGTAGTCTTTATAGAAGATATTCTTGTCTATTCAAAGAGCAAGGAAGAACATGAAGATCACTTGAGAATTATATTGAATACCCTAAGAAAGGATAATCTTTATGCCAAATTTACCAAGTGTGATTTTTGGTTTAAAAAAGTTGCATTTTTGGGTCACATAATCTCAATAGAGGGGATATCTGTGGATCCAGCAAAAACAGAGGTTATAGAAAGATGGTCGAGACCAATAACAGTAACTGAGATCTGAATGTTTCTTGGTTTGGCTGGATATTATCGACGTTTTGTGAAAGATTTTTCCCGATTATCTAATCCACTCACCAAGTTGACTCGGAAAGGAGTTAAGTTTGTCTGGACAGAAAAATGTGAAGATAATTTCAAGGAGTTGAAAAGAAGGTTATCCAATGCACCTGTGCTCACACTGCCTTGTAGTGGAGAAAGGTTTTTGATCTATAGTGATTCATCCAAGAAGGGATTGGGGTGTGTTCTTATGAAAAATGATATGGTGATAGCCTATGCCTCACGACAGTTGAAAATCCATGATCAAAATTCCCCAACACATGATTTGGAGTTAGCTGCGGTAATCTTTTCATTAAATATTTGGAGGCATTACCTTTATGGTGAAAGGTGTGCTATTTATACTAATCATAAAAGTTTAAAGTATATTTTCACACAAAAGGAGATGAATATGTGTCAAAGAAGATGGTTGGAGCTGATTAAGGATTACGACTGCTCAATCCATTACCACCCTGGGAAAGAAAACAAGGTGGCAGATGCATTAAGTCGACAAGACCATGCTAGTTTATCAATGATGAGGATCACAAAAGATTACCGCAGCTAACTCCAAATCATGTAAGGGTTAGTTAGGTTTTACATAAGGGTAAAATATACTTTCCTAGGTTCTTGTAAATTTAATATTGATCACATAAAAGGTAAAATAAAATTTATAAATATTTTATAAATGTTACGTAAAAATTATATATCTTACATGAAGATAGATAAAAACATGTGTATGTATATAAAGAACATACATAAGTGTATAAATATGTTAGAAAGCTTAGGTAAGGGTAATTATATTCCTATTTAAAGGTAATAAAAATCCTCAATGACATACATAATGGAAAAATAAACAAGATTTTAATAATGGAAGAAAGATTTATATAGCATCCCTACTTTTCCTTACATAACCATTACATACCTATCAAGATAAAAAATAATAAATCCATTATAAAACCAGGATCCAAATGTTTAGTATCTTGGGAAAATTAGGAATATACATCCCTTATGAATTATAAAACATAAACATTTATTTAAAAATATTATGCTTTATCCTTCTAAAGCTAAAATTCTCCTTAGTACATGTATTCACTTGAGGATATGCATAAAAAAAGGGGTGATCTAAAAGCCAAATAAGAGGATAAATAAGGAAATGGATTAATATAACATGGGTGAGAATAATAATAATCATCATAAGATTAATATCATCATAATAAACATGATAGGATTATTTAGACAAATTCATGGAATTTGGAAATGCATAGAAATGATATATCTTTTCTTAGTGGTCAAAAACCACACATAGTTGTGGAAAAAACTAACATCATGTCCAAACATAACATATATACATAACAATAACATTATAATTATGAAAAAAATATAAAATCATGTTGTTTCATGGTAAACATCATCTTAGGGGATACATCACATTACCCAATGCATCAGAGGGCTATATAATTCTTGGTGCACCCATCACATAATAACATTTACATAATCATGCATGATATGTAGAGACTTTATCAATAAAAATCATAAAGTAAACCATGTAAAATAATGTGTTTCATAATTATATCATCAATCATGAATAATCTTGGGGTTCACAAATGAAATGGGAAAAATATTTGGTATAAGATTAATCATTCTTGAGTGAAGAAGAATCCACTCTAGAGGAGTAAACATTTGTTTTGGAAAGAAGAGGTCTTTTGTAAAATCCTTGTATTTTTCATAAAAATAGATTGAAAAATTTTATATACCAAATAATAAAGTTTAATTACAATGAAATTATATTTTATGAATATTAAAAGAATATCTACACTGAAATTTGGCATGAAATAGGAATAACATAAATAAATAGAGTTGGGTTTGAGAATCCCCTAACCTTATGTACGAATTATTTATTTACTATAATATCCTAGATAATAAAATTAGATTAATTAATAAATAAATATAGAAACTATTATAAATATATTTTATTTTTATAATTTTATTAAGATTTTTTATATCCATTTTGAGGAGTTATATAGTTCAATTCTTTCATTCCGGGAGTGTCTGTTTTCTTGGTATTCATAATCGTTTCACTTGTATACAGGTATGGAAGTTCATGTAAAATGAGAAAAATTATATAAAATTTAAATTATATATATTTAATGAACTTATATAAGTTTATATTGTTTTATATATTATTTATTTATACGGTATGAGAATGATTCATTAGAAAAAATTTTAATTCAAATTGATAAATTTATTTTGGTGGTTTTTATGACCATAACAAATGTACATAATTTTATTCTAATATAAATATTATATACTGGTTTGAAAAAAATATATAAATTATAATGTGTATAATAATATCTTACCTAATCTTAATAATGGTTTTGTTACTACCCTTGAAAAAAGTAATGGAAAATAAAAACTCATCGTCTATGAAGGCGGTGAATCGATGCATCACTGATGATGTTTTAATTTTTAGAGTAAAAGGGAGAAAAGAAGAGTTTTAAAGATACATATTCCATTAAAAAAATAAAATTATATTATATATATAAGATATTTGATTTATCATGCCACTTCGGGATAGGGGATTGGAGATGGGAATAAGAAAATAAATGAAATGAAACAAAAAGAGAACGAAATAGGATTTTACCTCTTGAATTTATTATTCTTGAGAATCTCCTAAAGGAACATGAGTATAGTATCTTATTGAGACCAGAAGATCTTAGATGTAGGAAAGATTCTTGGGAAGATAATTAGTTTTAATTTATATAGGATTCATGTCTTAAAAGGTGCCAGTAGAAGAGGTGATGTCGGGTGGTATTTTTTGGGATTAAGATGGGTTTTTTTATTCATTAGTACATTATTTTGGCTCAAGACTATCAATAGTGATTATAATATTACTAAATAAAATGATTATTTAAGAGGGGTTTGATATAATGGTTTTTACATCATACATACATCAATAATGAGTCAAAATTTCAGGTATTTAGGTTATTTCATAAAATATCATATTTCACAATTCACCAAAAATTCAATAATTTTAAGAAAAAACCAAACAATCAACCTTAAAATTTTCAAAATTTAGAATAAATAATGGAATTAATTTTATGAATTTTTTTAAAAAATTTGATAAATTTCATTTTTAATTGAAATAATCATTTATTAAAAAAATACTGATTTTAATATTTTTACTGATTTTATAAAAACATTTCAAAATTAATGAAGGTCTCATAAAATTTTCTTATAATTATTAAACAAAAAAATTAATTTATGAATATATTTTATGAAAATAAATTTACTTTAAATGATTATATTAGTTATAAAATTGTAAACAAACATTTATTCTATACAAAAATTCCAACACTTATTGTATCATTTTTAAAACATTTATTAACTTATCTCATGATATAAATATATAATATTTTAATTTATAAGATGAAATTTTTTTATTTATATATTCATAGGTGAGTATACTACTTTATTGGCCAGATTAATCTTCCTAATGGCCATAATACTAGTCCAATGGCCAACTTACTATTCCATCAGTATAGGTTGCGTAATTTATATAAATACCACTTATTTCATTATTCACTTATATGAATGAAGTTTTTATTGGAATATCTATACTATGTATTTTTTTAAACCATATAACATAATTATAAGACGGAAAATTACCTTGATAAACATCTGGGTCATTACATTCTCCTCCCTTTTAAAATTTCACCCTCAAAATTACATTTCACATACTAAGGAAAAAAATAGTGAGGGTACTTTTCCTTGATTTATTCTTATGAATCCCATATCACTTATTCATAATTATGATTCCTCCACAAAACTTTGACAAGGTGAGTTGTCTTGTTTCATAGAACTTTGTCTCTTCTTCCAAGATCTTTACCACCTTCTCTTCATATGGGAGTTCATTCAATAGTTGTACCCCCTCCAAATTCATTATATGTCAGGGTTAAGGAATGTTCTTCCTCAAGAGTGATATGTGGAACACATCATGAACATGAGACATATTTGGTGGAAGTGAAAGATAATAAACCAATGATCCTATATGGTCAAGGACCTCAAATGGGTCGATGTACTATGGGCTAACATTCCCTTTCTTTCAAAACCACATGACTCCCATCCATTGTGATATTCAATGGAAAATGTTTTCTCCAACATCAAACTCTAAGTCCATTCGATGATTGTTAGCATAACTCTTTTTCCAACACTGAGTAGCTTTTATGTTTTTTTGGATGGATTTAATTTTCTTGGTCATCTCTTGTATAAGATCAGGTTTAAGTAGCTTTTATTTTCCATCTGTATCCCAATAGGTTGGAGTTAAACAACAACTTATATACACAACTTCATATATAGTCATTTGAATAACCGATTGGAAGATTTTATTTTATAAGAAATAAACCAATTGGAGATGATGTTACCATCCACCTTTGAAGTCTAATGAGTAGGCTCTTAGCATATCCCTGAGCGTCTTAATAGCCCTTTCATATTTTCCATCATTTTGGTGGTGATAAGCCATGCTAAAATTCAATCTAGTACTAAAATAACGCGGAATGATTCTCTAGAAACTTGATGCAGACCTTGGATCACGATCAGAGATGATCAAAATTGGTACCCCATGTAGCCCCACCACTCTTTTCACACATATCATGAAAAATTGATCAAGTGAGAAATATTCCAAGATAAAGGTAAAGTGGGATGTCTTGGTGAGTCGATCCTCCAAAACCCATATCTTATTTTTTCCTTCAGATGTCTTTGGGCAACCAGTGACAAAGTCCATAGTGACATTTCCCCATTTCCAAATGGGCATAGGTAATGGTTGCATCATCCCATTGCACTTGTGTCAGTCTACTTTAAATTACTAACCTATAAATCCCCTTGAGATATACTCTATAATATTATTCTTCATGTTATCCTACAAGAAAATTTCATGAAGATCATGGTACCTCTTGGTACTTCAAGGATGGATGTAGAAAGACGAGCTGTGTGAATTATCCAATAGATCCTTATTATCTCATGTGATAATGGTTAACACAACCTCATTCAAAACAACATCAAACCATCATCATTGATATGGAACTCATGTATCTTTCTTTACATTACTACATTCACCTTATTTTGTAACTACAAATTTTCCCTTTTCTCTTCCTTCATCTTCTCTTGGATAGATGTTGGACAATAATTTGAGAAAGGGAGGATGTATTTCCTTATATTAGGTTTTTAAAATCCATCCTTTTCAAATCCATGAAGATATGGTCTTTCTCAATCTGCATCATAGATAGAGTAGAATGTTTTTATGCTAAGTGCATCATTTACCTTATTCACCTTTCTCGGATGGGAGTGAATAGAGAAATCATAATCCTTCATTAGATCTAACCATATTATTTGATGTATGTTGAGTTCCTTATATGTGAATTTATTCATTAGGCTATTGTGATTAGTATATATTTCACACTTCCAACCATAGATATAGTTCCTTTATATCTTCAAAGTAAATATCATAGCTTCCAACTCAAGATGATTTGTTGGGTAATTCTACTCGTGGATATTCAACTACAGTGAGACATGAGCTATCACTTTATCATTATAAATAAGTAAAAAACACAAGAATTTATTTTATGCATAACTATATATGAAAAAACTTTCTCTATTTATTGTTAATTTGAGTACAGATGCAGCAATCCACCTCTTATCTTTCTTCTTGAATCTTTCCTCAAATTATTCTGTCATGACATAATTTACCCCATTCCTTCTTAACATAGATAGTGGGCTATAAAAACATGATAAATTTCCCAAAAAACATCATCAGTACCCAACTAATCCAAGAAAACATCAGATTTCCATGACAATAGTGGGTTTGGGGCACTCATCATTTGCCTTTGTTTTTGAAGGGTCTACAAAAAGTTCCACACTTGTGATTACGTGTCCCAAGAATGTGACTTTCTACATCCAAAAATCACAATTTTTTAACATGAAATACAATTTATCCTTCCTTAATGTCTCTAGAACAATCATTTCATGTTATTAATATTACTCCTTTCTCTTTTATTAGATGAGAACATCATCGATAAACACCACCACACATTTTTCAAGTTAGTGTCTTAATACTCTATTAATAAAATAGATGAATATTTCTATTGAATTATTATGTATTAATGAAATAAATAGAAACTCATAGTGCTCATACCTTGTACAGAAAGTAGTTTTTTGAATATATTTCTTCTTCACCTTCAGTTAATTATATACAGAATTAAGATCCATCTTTGATAAGTATTGAGCTTCTCGTGGTTGATTGAAAAATTTGTTAATACTTGGAATATGATACCTGTTATTTATAGTGATCTTATTGGGCTACTCATAATTTATACACAATCACATTGATCCATATATTTTCTTTACAAATAGCACTAGTGCACCCCAAGGAGATGCACTGGGGATTATGAAGCATTTTTCTAGATGCTCTTGCATCTGTTTCTTTAAGTCCTCCAATTTGATTGAGGCCATCCTGTAGGAGAATTTTGAGATATTAGTTTCTTTGGGTATTATTTCTATTGAGAACTCTATCTCATATTTAGTGGGAATTCTGAGTAACTCTTCCTGAAATGTATCATTGTATTCCCTCACAAAGGGAATTTTTGATAGGTTGATACCTTCCTTTAACTCAAAAATTTGAGTGATGTGTGCTTCTTCACATGTCATTAACACCCACACTATTGATATATTTTCCAAAGGAGACTCATGGTATTTCTTGAATTTTTAGAGGGCCATGATATGGTTCCAAATATGAAAAGATATTTCCTTTTCCCAACAGTTGATGTGTTCTCCATATAATCAGAGCCAATCCTTGCCCAATGTAGCATTAAATTCCACCAAGGGAAGTATCATGATATTCACTGGAAGAATTATACCATAAACAAAAATATGAGAAGAATACAAAGCATTGGATTCAATGATCACACCACTATGTATTTTTACATATATCACTATTTCAAGGTATTGAGGCTTAGATTAAATATTTCTAGAAAAAATTCAATATATAAATGAATTCATAGAACTATAATCAAATAATAATTTTTCTATTCTTTAGTGAACATGAAGTGTACCTCTTACGACATCTATTTATTATTCCACTTCAATAGTAGCGATGACAAAACAATTCCCTTCTTTTTCTTTTGTAGATATTAATTATGATTACCCTCATAGAGCAAGGTTTAGTGCACTCATTTGAATAATTCCCTTTCTCCCTATAATTGATGCAATAAAACATGGGTGGTTCCCTCCTTTACTTAGTAAAAGTAGTTGACTTCTTTATTTCTATTCTGCATTCATGTTCTTGATTGACTTCTCTCCCACACTTGAAAAATTTCCCTATCCATTTGAGGAAATTTTCAAAATGCTTCTTCCTACATTTTTGACATGTAAGTGGTTTAGATTTCTTTCTAACTTTTTCATTAGATCCTATAGCTTGTAACTATAAATTTCATTTCTTATCTCCATAACCATTGGAAAATTATCCAATCTCTATCTACACTTTGAGAGAACATAAAAAAACTTCTTAATAACTCCCAAAGTCCAAAATAGCTAATGACTTTTGAATGTGTTGTTTTATACCAATAAATATTCTATATATTTTTCTATCATTGTTGATAAAAAAACGAAATACATACATTGAAAGTACTGTAAAAATTTCATTATGTGATCATAGATTATCCTTCCTTTTTTCTTTAGATTTATGAATTCTCTCTATATATTTTTATGAAGAGATTTATGGAAATACTTATTGTGAAATATTTTCTTAATGTCTTCCCACTCCATCTCTTCAAATTCATCCTTCAGATTGGTTTTGTTAATCAATTCCCACCATCGATCAACCTCTCCATTTAAACAATATATGTATAAAGTTACCACATCCTTCTTAGAACATTGGAGCATAGAAACTAAATTTTCCATTGAGTTATCCCATTTTTCTGTAATTAGTGGATTGGAAGATCCAATAAATTCCAGTGGTCTTTACCACATAAATGAATCTATAGCTAGTTTATTACTCTAAGGTGAAGGTGGACATTCCACACTATCCGTGTTATTTTTTATATCCTGAGATGATTGGGTAATCATCACCAAGAAATTTTAAACTCCACCTCCCAAGATATTGAGGTTGTCATTGGTGACATTGATGCATTTCCATTTACAAAGGTTGTTGTCATGGTTTATCATAGTTATCACCATTATCTAAAATAGAAAAGGTTTGAAAAAAACATAAGTCAAAAATTCATGAAGGAATGATTTATTACTCTTTTCAATTAACTCTAAAGGAATATCTTGTGAGATACCTGTGTTTAGCATTT
Source organism: Viscum album (assembly GCA_963277665.1). Classification (NCBI taxonomy): domain Eukaryota; kingdom Viridiplantae; phylum Streptophyta; class Magnoliopsida; order Santalales; family Viscaceae; genus Viscum; species Viscum album. Next base: position 1,277,406,070 of record OY728158.1, read on the forward strand.
TTCTAAAACAAATATTATTGTTTTATTTCATATACATAGTCTCGTACAAAGGGTTTTCATTAATGTTGTTTAATCATTATTCCAATTTTAACTAAACCATGTTATGATACCAACTATAGAGAACCAACATTTTCTTATATAAAAATTAAATAATTTCTAAGATAAAAAATAGATGTGTTACAAAACTAGGATCCAAAGGATTAGTATATTAGGAAAATTATGACTTCAAATAAATTATTAATAATAAAACATAGACATTTATTTAAAAATATTCTTCTTTATCCTTATAAATATTATATTCTCATAAGTACATGTAGTCACCTGAAGATATACATCAAAGAAGGGGCAAGATAAAAGTATAGTAAGGGGATAAATAAGATCATGAATCAATATAAAATGGGTGAGAATAATCATTATAATCCTAAGAATATGAAAATCATCATAATAATTATTAGATGATTTAGATAAAGGCAATGAATATAGAAATGAAAAAAATGAAATATCATGTCTTAGTGGTCAAATAACGTAAAAAGTTGTGTATAAAGATAGCATTATGTCCACACATAATTTATATGGATAATTGTAATATATTTTAAAAAAAAGGATATCATAGTTTTCACACAAAACAATCATCATGTCATTAGATACATCACATTACCCAATACATTGGAGAACTATATAATTTTAGGCGCACCTATCATATCATAACATTTACATAATCATGATTGACACATAGAGTGTATATAATCAAATTCATGAAGTAACCCATGTAAAAGAATGGGTTTCATAAGTATGTCATCAATAATGAGTAAAACTGGGGTTACAAAATGAAAAGTGAAAAACATATTTGGTATAAGATTCATCATTCTTGAGTAAGGAAGAAACAACTCAAGAGGAGTGAAAATGTGTTTTGGAAAGAAGATTTATTTTGGAAAATATTTGTATTTCTCATTAAATAAGATAAAAAAATGTTTATCATATAAAATAAAATTTAAGTACAATTAAATCATATTTTAGGAATATTAAATGAACATCCACACTGAAATTTTTCATGAAAGAGGAACAACACAAAAAAAGGATATGGGTTCAAGAATCCCATTACCTTGTGTCCGAATGATTTATTCACTTCAATAACTTGGATTATCATAACATATTAATTAATTACAAAATAAAAACCTATTATAAATGTATTTAATTTTTTATTATTTATTTATGTTCACTTATGGCCTTTTTTATGAGTTATAGAGTATAATTCCTTTATTCTCACAGTGTTCATTTTCTTGGTATTCATAATCAGTTTACTTGTATACAAGTATAGATGTTCATGTAAAATGAGAATAAATATATATAATTGAAATTATATTTTCTAATGAACGTAATTTATTTAAAATTTCTTATATATAATTTTTTTATATGTTATGAGAATGATTCATAAGATAAAATGTTAATGAAAATGATTTAACTTATTGTGGTAGTTTTTACAACAATCATGAAGTTATACCATTTTATTTAATATCATGTCATATATTGGATCCAAAAAATAATATAACTTTTAATTTGTTTAATAGAACATGAATTAACAATAATAATGGTTTTATGATGATCCATTAAGTCAGTAATGGAAAATGTGAACTCGTTATCCATGAAGGTAGTGAATCGACACATCACAGACGATGTTTTCATTTTTAGAATAAAAGGGATATGAGAGGATTTTTGATGAAAGATATTCGATTAAAAAAACAAATTTTAAGTATATATAAGATAATATATTTAAAATTACACATTAGGATGGTGTAGTTTAGATGATAATATGAAAATTAATGAAAATAAATCAAAAGAGAACGAAATAGTATTTTACCTCTAGAATTATTTCTTCTCGGGAACCTCCTTATAGAACCTGGGTTTAGTCTTTTTTTGTGAATAATAGATTATGGAAATGGGGAAGAATATATGTAATATTATTGGGTAGAATTTATACTAGCTTCATGTTCTAGAAGGTGTTATGAGAATAGGTGGTGAGGGGTGGTACTTATAGGGGGAGAGGGGTGTTTTTGATGACTTTATTCATTAGTTTATTATTTTGGATTAAGACAAGAAATAGTATTTATACCCATGTATAAATATATAAAATAGATAAGGGTAGTTTTATATAATGGTTCTTACATAAACCATACATCAAAAATGATATAAATTTCATGATTTTAGCCTTTTCATAAATTAGTGTAAATCACTATTCACCAAGAATTCAACTGTTTTAGAAAAAACCCAAAAATTCACTGTAATTTTTTTTACAATGTTTAGAATTAAAAAATGGACAAAATTTTATGAAAATAATTATATATATATAATAAATTTTATTTTAAATTAAAATCATCATTTATTCAAAAACTATCAATTTTAATATTATACCCAAATTTATGAAACATTGAAAAATTAATTAAGGTCTCATAAAAGTATATTATAAATATAAAATATCAAAATAATAATTTATGAATCTATTTTATGAAAATAAATTAACTTTTAAATTATTATATTAATTATAAAATTGTAAATAATCATTTTTTTATTTAAAAAATATCCATAATTAATTTATGAATTTTAAAAAATTTATTTAATTATTTCATGATATTAATATATCATATTTTAATTTATAAAATGATTAAATATTATTTATATTTCATAGGTTATGTTACTATTCTATTGATCAGATCACTATTCTTAAATTTCATAATACTATTCCAATGGTTAGGATACAATTCCATCAATATAGGTTGCTAAATTTATATGAAAACTATTTATTTCATTATTCAGTTATAAGAATGATGTTTTATTGGGATATATATGCTATGTATGTATTTTATACCACATAAAATTATTATAAGAAGACGAATTCCACTGATAAACTTTTGGGTAATTACAATTTACATGATTAAATATGATAAACATGATTTGTGAATATTTAAACAACAAATTGCTTAGACTAAGACAAAAATATCCCCCTTTATGATGATAAAAAATCATGTTTGAAAATTATTGTAAAAAAATTTGATTTAATTATTATGGATTTAATTGTTGAACACTCTGTGAGAATAATTTTCCAAATATTTTTCTCCCCCTTTTGAAATTTCAAAAAATATGTGAGAGGGATAATAAATGAAAAATGATAAAAACATTAAAAAAATTTAAAAAAATTAAAATGTATTTTATTGAAAATATAAAAAATATAACAAAAAAAGAGTCCATATAAGGTACTTTAATAATAATTAAAAACTAGTATAATATCCATTATTTCAGATATAAGAATAGGATCCTTTCTTTTAGTGTAAGAGTCTGAGGAAGAAGGTGTATGATATGATAAATAGAAGGAAGTAGGGTATCAAATAACCACACACATGTAAACATGGATAAGGTAAAAAACAACCTATCTAGGAAACATTCCAATTGGGATAGAATAAGGGGTGGTAGAAAGAGGGGATGAAGATATTGATATGGTAGGTCATGTGAAAACCGCAGTTTTTGTAGTGTATAGGTATTACAAAAGAAACTTGGATATTTCCTTCACAGCTCTTGAATTATGCTCCATGGCCTGAAATTAGTCCTCCTTGAAAGAATGTCCATATTTTTATTAAAAAAAGGGTGGTAAAATATCCCACTGAATAAAATAGAGGGTCCTCAAGGAGGATGAAAGTGATGCATGCCATGGGAATCCAATTTGGTAAAAAACATACAATCTAAGGGAAGAAAACCCGAAAAATCAAAAAAAACGAGCATAATGTCCGACCTCCCAATACGGGTAAGCACATCTGCAGCGAAGTTAGCCTCTCCGTAAATGTGTTGAAGAATCTGTCCATGTTTGGTCTCTAAATAGAATCTTCTGATCAATTAACTCAAAAACCAAGGCTCATAATATTTCCCTTAAACCATATTAACCAGAAATTTGGATTCTGATCCAACCTCACCCACAGGAAAACCAAACCTCATTCAAACCATGAGACCAGTGAGGATAGCTCATTCCTTCTTACCCAAAAATTTTCTGTGTCCATAAAACAAACTCATCCCCAAAAAATAATATACATTTTTTTGAGTCTACCTATAAAAATATCTATCAATCATCGATTAAAATGATTTCTTTTGAAGTGTTTTATGGGAATCCATGTAGATATCCTTTTTGTTGGGTGAAATTGTGAGAATTTCCCTTGGATAGATTGATTACTATTTGAGAGAGGATGAATAAGGTGTAGTAGACCTGAAAAAGGTTAGCGATGGATTGGATTTTCTATAAAGACTATGCATACTATCATTTTTTCATGTTAGTGTTTGTGGTAGGTGATTAGGGTTTTCTCAGGGTTTCAACTCAATCGGTACATCATCATTTGGGAATATAGGTTAAGTTGTTATCTATGTTTGTTTAACCTTTTGATATTATCTAAATATTATAGAAAGGTTGGTTATCTGTTGGAATTACCATCTTGTTGAAAAGTTATCGATAAATGTTTTCCATATTTCCCAAATGGGGAGGTATCAAGTGAATTCTTCCCATTTGATATAATGAGAGGAAATTGATCTTGAGCTCGACACCTGAGTGTTTGAGAAACCAGTCCATATTATTGATCATAAAAATGAGGTGTGGTGTTGTAAATTGATTCCCTTAGTCCATGTACTGTGGGAGTACCAATGGTGTATCCCTGATATGTGGGAGTGGGGAGAATTTTTGATGTTGAAGTGGCCTTGTCTCTTTGTGTGGTCAGAATTTTAATTACTTTTTGGGGTATAAATTGGCTTGGTGGGGAGAATTGTGATGCCCTACAAGACAAATTTATGTTTTTTGGGATTTTTTTATTTCATTATAGGTTCTAAAAGAATTTGGGAGTTGGAATTCAAAAATTTTGGGAATTGTCATTAAAATTTCTATTACATGGAATATGTACTATTAGTAATATCCATTCTGTAACTATGTGAGATAACACTACTTTTTTATAGTGGCATTTTTCACAGTTCCAGCATGGTTTGTCCAGTCGGGTGAGGGTCTATTCAAACAATGTTAGAGGATATATTAGGTCTAGATGAAATTTCATATTTTGAACAAAATTTGAGTAAACATGTTTCTATACTAGGTAACCATGCAGTTTTATTTTCAAGGTATTATAGGGACCTCACAATTCATTTATGATTTCTCTAACCATGCGACTTAACCATGCGACCCATATGACTATTTTAAAATTAAAAATTCACCCAGATACACTTTCTCAATTTAACCTCTAATATTTTCCTAATATCCCATTGGATTGAACCATACATTACATGATTCTTTAAAAGTTTTTATCGTTTTCACTTAGTGATTCTATATTGATTTGGTTGGATCACTTTAAGGTATGGATGAATTTACTATTATTTTCTCATCTCTTCTCTATAATTTCTTTCTATATATCTTCCCCTTATTTTTGTAACCCTAATGGGGTTTTATTTGTATATATAATGGTATTTATGTGGAATTAAGTACGTTTCATATTTATATAGTCTTGTGAGAACCAAATCTCTTCATTTCTAATTACCGTGTTTGAATTCAGAAAGATTTCTTCCATTGGCGAGTTAGTTGTCTCTATAAAATGGAATTATCTCGTGATTTAATTTAATTTCATGTAAAATTCATTTTTTGGTTTATGTAAATGATTTATTTTATATCAAATAGAGTCTATTTTATAAAATTGTGTATTTGGTGGCAAGTAAAATGGAGTTTAAAGGGGTTTTTTCTTAAAAAATAGTTTTATAAACCTCACGTGTTTGATGAAATCATTCAAAGATGGTTTTGACTCTAAAATGGGATTTCAATCTTGGGGTCATGATTAATTTCTTGTGAAAATTTATTATTAATCAATGATCATGGTTTACTTAAATGTTTTGAGAAAAAAATAACATTTTGGATCCTTATGTGCATTAGGTTATGGACATATGAAAACATTAGTGAGTGTGGAACCACTAGTGGTTATGGTTTTCATATTTATATATTATAATAGCACTCAATAATATCAAGAATCACATTATTCTAGCCTAGAGTTACTTGCGGGTCATTTTATCTATTCCCATAGACTAGATCCCAAATAGTGATGGGTTTTATTTATGATGGTGTCTCATGTATTAATTTCTCATATGTTTACCATCTGGTTATTCCATAGATGAGTTTGACTAATTCCCTTTAATTAAATTTATTGTACTTTTGTTATGTTATTTTATTCTTTGAATATGGAATTCTTCATTGGTAACCAAATTTTTTTTTTAATTTTTATTAAATGAAATTTCTTAATAATAGTTTTTGGTTTTAAGGATACAACTAGTTTTTTCATGGTAATAGACATTTGAGAGATTCATTGTGTCATACTATTAAAAATTTTACTCAAAAACCATTCATATAACTTTGGGTGTATGAAAATGTGTTTTTATAGGATACAAGTAAAGGAAATAGTTCCATGTATCTTGAAGACATATATTAGTTGATGTTGCCTTCATAGTAGGTTGGGATGGTTGTGATTGATGGTCAGATAGAGACTTGGTTTTTGGTCCTCATTTTATTTTTTTACATATTACTATTTTGTATTTTATTTTTAGTCTCAAGGTGGTGTATCATTATATAGTTACCCAAGACTTTTTAAACATTTTACTATATGTTTTTTAATATAAAAATCCAATAATTACACCCTAAAGATAATGAGGCTCAGTTTCATTGGAAGATTAGGTACATAAAACATTAAAGCGAATCTAAAACGTAATATCTTTCTTTTTATTCTCTAATTGATCTCATATAAATAAATAGGATAACCTGATGAAAATATAAAATAAAGTGTGATCTATAAATCCCAATAAGGTTATCAACATGGTAACATGGAATATCAAGATATCATAAAAGATAAGGCTCATGAATAATCACATATTATCATAAAATAAAGAACATGGTATCATAAGATCATAGAAAAAATATAAAATTATAAACAATATATAACATGATAGAAGAATAAGTCAAGGTTAACTACCAAGACAATATCCCATGGTTGAAAACATCCCATAATAAATTAAGTTTACTCCATAATAACATACATAATGTATCAAGATACAAAAACATTACCCAATTCATTGGATCACTATGTGGATGCTCTCATAATAATATGTTCATTCTCATGTGTTCTGCACAACGGAAATAAATAATAAGGTAAAACATAAGAATTAGCTATGTAATGAAATGGGTTTCATAATATTGACTCATGTCATAGAATGAGATTCCATAAATAAGGAATTTGATTAATGAACTTAAGGCATGTATCACACCATAAATGGAATGGAGAATGATATATGTATATATGTAAGATGCATATATATAAAAATTATAGGCAATCTAGAACATAAAAAGTTTTCTTCATCGATAAAAATATATTTAAAAGCTCACATAGAATATTTCTTGAGGAAAATACCCTTATCGCTTTGAAATAACTTCATTAAATATAAAAACCTTTTAAAATATTATAAATGAAATTTTATTTGAAAATAAATTTCAAAAAATTTAAAGTAACTTTAAGGAATTGAGCACTCAAGAAGGTGGTAAATTTTATTCATCCTGTATAAGACAAAAGAAAATATTTCATTCACACCTTTGTAAAAAAGTCAAAAAGTACATCATTTGGGTAACGAAAAGAATGATTAAATTTTGACTATTTTATAAAAATTAAAACATGGGTAAAAGATTGTTTAATAAATCCTTATATTGTATTATAACTACTATTTGAACTATTTTAAGGAAAATATAGACCTTTAAGAGAAAGATTCTATATTTAAAAGAATATACGAGATCAGTATTACTTTCAAACAATCTTTTGGATGTTTCGTTAATCAACAAGGGAAGAAATGAAAATAAAAAAAATTAAACCACATTCATTACTATATGATAATAAAATGGATGTGTTTTGATAAAATAATTTTATATTTGTTCCCACAATGTAACATTTAATATAAATAATCTTAGAAATAAAAGATATTTTAACATAAAGCCTTAACCACTTGGGTAATGTTAAAATCAAAAACCCGTTGATGATGTTAACTGAATTGTAATTTATAATACCCTTAATTATGAAGGATTAATGTTAAAATTTTTAAAAGAAGTATTATATAGAGAATATAAAAGAAATTAGGTGTATAAAAGTAGAACATGCCTCAATGATGGGAAATTGAGACGAAGTCTGTTACCTTTAGTCTTACTAATCACATACATTATTTATCTTCCTGAATAATAAAATTATACAAAATTTTTACTTTATTAAAAACATTTTTGTGTTTCTTATTCCTTTTATTTTACTTATTATCATGTTATATTCAATTACTTAATCATTTTGGATCATATTGAATGTTTTAATTATACCCGAATTATATGCCCAAAATGAATTTGGAAGGTTGAATATGGTTAATGAGATCACTATTTAATTATATCAGAATTATTAATCAAGAAATAATTATAATTTTAATACATCAATTATACATTTATAAGCAACCCTGATGTATGGTTATGAAAAATGAACTAAGTTATAATCATGGAGGCGGTTGGTCATACGTACACATGAGTAAAATTAATAATTTCCAGAAATCATAATACAAAGTAGGAAATTTTTATTTTATATTTAAATAATTATAATAATATAATAAATATCATATTATTTCCTTAAATACAATTATATAAACCATTTATAAGACATGGTAATGAAAAACTAATGACATCTCTTAACGGAGGTGGTAATCCACACGTGCATATGAATGATGTTATTATATTTAAATTTATGAAAATTCAAGATATTATATGATATATTTCCTTAAATAATGACAAATATTTAATTAATATCATATATATACACTAATTTCATCATAATATACAATTGTGAGAGGTGATGGTTGAAAATGAATTATATCTATTCATGAGGGGATATTTTATAGTACACATGAGAGACTGTTTTGTTTCCCATTAGATGGAAGATGAGATGAGTTTAAGTCATGAAATTATCAAAATAAAATATCATTATATGGGAGATAATATTGTTTTTTATAAAATATTATAGAGCTGGAAGAAGAAATAAAAAAACATCAGGTTAAAAATGATACCTCTTCTTTCGAAAACTTCTTTAAGTTTATAAAAATGTGTTACAAAGATGGTTTTCTAAAAAAAGTAATTTATGAAATGGGAAGTTATGTAGGAAATATAATTGTGTTGGTATTTTAGTATCAAAAAATATTTTAATGTTTGTAGAAAAGAGAAAAGGAGGTTCCCTTTTATAAGTGAGATGAGGGTCACTTTTGAAATTTCATAAACTATTAAATTGTTTTAAATTAATTTTCATATTAAAATATATGAAAACTGATATTGTTAGAAGGTAATAAGAGTAGGGTCTAAATAATATCATTTAATAAAATTTGGATAAGTTTAGGTGATGCTTTTACCCTTGTTTTTTTATCCCTGGTTAACCCTTTTTGACAATTGTTGTGATAGCAAGGTTTTTTCTCTTTTGGGTTCAAGATAGTTACTAAAAAAAGATAATTGGATAATGTTTGATATTTTAAGAATAATCTAATAACATGGTCAAATATTTTGTTTTTAATTTTTAGTCATTTAATAAAATTTTATATATTATAAAATAACATCAATATGATATTTGGAATTATTCATTTAATTTGACTTTGAAAACAACATGAAAGCAAATAAATTCAAATATATTATATTCAAAATTAGATAAAACATTATATTTATCTAAAAAATTATAGTAACACAATAATTCATTCCAATTATATTAATTTTAATATTTTTATAATCATTTATTTTATTTTCCATTTACTTAAATAAATACCATGTTATCATTGTGTAAGAAATTAAGGTAATTATTTATTTAATAAAAACTAAAACTAAATTTCCATGATAAAAATATTATATATTAAATTAATATTAATAATAAAAAAGATGTTTTTATTCCCATCACAAAATATTATAGATATTAAAAGCAGGAAAGTGATATATTTTTCTTTATATTTTACTCAAATATTATAAGGGCCAAAATATATTAAATATTGTACCAATTGGTGATATATTCTATAATGGTATGTACATGGAATGAAAACTCATAAAATAGGAAAATATAATGTTTTAGGGTAAACTTTTTGTCCTTTTTATATTATTTTTAACCTTAATTTTCTTGATTTACACTTATTATGCTAATAAATATTTACTATAGTTAATATTCATAATGAAGAAAAATTAAGTCAAAAATTTTAACTAATATAAATTATTATGATTCCAAATATTGAATCGATTTTATCAATAAAAATTCGCAAAATTAGGGGTATTTAATTTAAAATTGAACCTGTAAACATGATGAAATGTAGTTTTAAAAAAATGTTTCTGGAAGTATAAAGTGTTTTGATATCCAAATTGTTTATAAAATATATTATAATAAACTAAATTGGTTTAAAAATAATATAATAAAAATATTTGTACTTTTAAAACCGTTCTAAAAAAATTATCTTTTTAAATGCATTAAATTTAAAGACAATCATTAATAAAATCATTATTTTTCACTATTCATTAAAAAATTATTATTCTCAAAAAATTCTAACAAATTTACTATAAGATAATTTTGACATGTTTATTTCATAAATAGAGTTAATATTTTTAAATTAATTTTCTAAAAGTGTCAAAAATTAATTTTAAAATAGGTGTGGGAAACACAACAAAACCGATTTTTAAAAAATATAGTTTTAAGCATACTATTGGATTTACTATTATCCCATGCCTAGAAAAGGTATTATATGAATTATAAAAATATTGTATTTGATAGGTAATTTATAAATTTTATTAAAATAATTCACTAATTTTGATTACTTTATTTTAATAAGATAAAAAAAACCTCATGCCCAAAAAAATAGTTTTTCCAAAAAACAAATTTCATTTACTTTCAAATGATTTTTATTTTCATTTCCAATAAATTTCTAACTAATTAAATTATTTTATAATTTTTTAAAATATGTAATATTTATAATTTTGGTATTCATATTCATACCCTCAAATTTAACTATTAGGGGACAACTTCTATATCTTAATAGTAATATTTGAAGGTTCAATCAGGCTCGGTGTTGCGTGTTATATATGATATAGAACATAGTTTTTGTTTTGTAAAAAAAATATAGAGGTGTCACATTATTCCCCCCATTAATAAATTCCATCCTTAAAATTTGATAATGAGCACGGTAAACAAGGTTTTAACATCTAAAATCACCTTTGTTGAAATCTAACATTGTAAAATTCATTAATAAAACATCCTCTTGAAAAGAGTGAAAATGACATATGAAAGTCATCACACCACTAGTTTTTAAATAGCAGAACATTCATGAAATGTGAGAATATGGATATATAGAAAAAATAATAATTTCTAAATATATATAAGTTCATAGAGATCATTTATCATTATAAAGTGAATGATTAAGATAAAATTAACTACCACCAAACCATAAACCGATGAGGTGTGAAAAAGTTTAATGATTTATCAAAAAACATTAATAGGATAATTTTTTTTGTTTTAAGATAATTTTACTAAATATGAGGAATTACATTACCATAAAAAAGAACATAAGAAAGTATACATACATGAAATACATAATTTCATCCCATAATTATTTTCCTCCAAAATCATAACTTTACTCCAAATGATGAGTATTCAAGATGAATTTTCGATCCATGAAACCCTAAAATCAACTTCTAATGGATCAAATAATCCATTAATGGATAAAAATACCTTACTACTATCATTATATATTAACTAATACCAAAATAGTTAGCATAATAAAATTCTCAAAATCAATAAACCATCATTCGTAGAAATAAAACATTAATTACCAAATCCTCATTAATGAAACCAAAATTTCAACATTGGACATTCAATAAATATATATCCTAAACATTATTAAAAATATTATAGAATGATATTGATACCCAAATATTATAATGATTTGATCATATATTCTTCCAAGATAAATTTAATACTTATCTCCAAATAATATTATTCACTCATAAGGTCTCATACCTAAAATGTATATTACATAATTATATAATCTCAAATATACGAAAATAATTTCCATAAATATCATAAATCACTATAAAAACAAACACTACTACAAAAACGGGCAATAACAGCGCTAAAATCGGGCTTTAACAGCGCTAGAAAAGAGCTGTAAAGCTCAGCGCTGATAAGGGGGGGGGGGGGGTCCTTTAACAGCGCTTTTTTAGCGCTGTTAAATATCTCCTTTAACAGCGCTTTTTTAGCGCTGTTAAATCCCTGCCTACTGCTAATAAAAAACCTGCACTAGTACAGCCAGCCGAGCAGACCTGCACAAAAACCAGTATATCAACCACAGACCTGCACAAAAACCAGTATATCAACCACAAGAATGTCATCAACCGATCACAACCCAACCAAACAGTGTTCTTACCATGAGTTAGATACCATCAACCCAGAAACCAAAACTACCTCATTACATAGTATCAAAAAATATTCCTACACAACTCAGAAGATAAATACTAGAACATTCCACTATGCATTGTTTCTCCTTGGATTGCCACTTGGTTTTGACAAATCTTGCAGAGCCCGTGCTCCTTGAATCATTCTGCAATACATAAAAAGGATATCCTAACTCTCCCAACAATCACCCTTATTAATTATGTATATTAATAAAAAAAGGTAACATATCATAAATTGGGGGACTATAATGAGACATCAAGATTAAAATTCTATATATAGGATCGATGTCTGGTAGGATTGGTTGCGTTGATACATGACTCTACCTGGACCTCAAAAATAGATATATGATCTCACTCCAGGACTTTCAGAGAGACTCCAACTATGTCTAGGACGTCCTGCTGAAGCGATCGTACTACCGTAAGTCGGAAAAGATACCAAAACCATCCTAGGAAGGATCATGGGAGCCAACCCTAATGAAATATGTCCTTGATATAGTGTTCAAAGAGATCAATCATGGTACATAATATTATGTGTCATTTAAAGGGTCACATGCCTTGTCGCTTTACCCTGGGTAACTCCAATGTTCAGCTACCTGTGTGAATATACATGTCATATAAATAGGAAATTACATGGCATGTTAAAAAACATATACGTGTTACACTTTGATCTTGTGTCCTCTTATGCACCCTTGCCCTATGTTAGTACATGACGTCGATCTCATGTGATTCTTCCTGTGTATCTGTACAAGGGATAAACTGCATAGCTGGCTCATTAAAGACGTGTAGTGGGATATATTCCATGTAGGAAATCCATGTAATTCACCCCAGTTTTGACTCGTACACGTCACATATGACCCATGGATCATTGTACTAAAGTGTTAACACAATCCTAAGGCGTTTGGTCGGTTTCCCGTATGTCAGTTGTTGATTTCACTTAAAAATAAATCCATTTTGAACAAAATAGAGGCACTTTGAGTGGTGTCGGCCACACCGGGCCTCGGATTGAGTCGGGGTTGACTCTTACACGTCAAATTTGACCCATGTATCATTTCCCTTAAGTTTCAACAGAATCCAAATGCGTTTGGTCGGTTTGCCGCATGTCAGTTGTTGATTTCACTTAAAAATAAGTCCATTTTGAAAAAAAGAGAGGCACTGTGAGTGGTGTCGGCCACACCGGGCCTCGGATTGATGCGGTGTTGAATCGTACACGTCACAAATGAGTCATTGATCGTTGTGAAAAAGTATCAATGCAATCAGAAGCCGTTAGATCGGTTTGTCATATGTACGTAAAATATTATCCATTTTAAACTAAATACATACACTTGGAGTGATACCGGTCACACCGCGCCTCTAATTGAGGTGGGGTTGACTCGTACACGTCACATTTGACCCATGGATCATTGTCCTTATGTTTCAATAGAATCCCAATGCGTTTGGTCAGTTTGTCGTATGTCAGTTGTTGATTTCACTTAAAATTAAGTCCATTTTTAACAAAACAGTGACACTGTGAGTGGTGTCGGCCACACAGGGCCTCAGATTGATGCGGTGTTGAATCGTACACGTCACACATGAGTCATTTATTGTTGGGAAAAAGTATCAACGCAATCAGAAGCCGTTAGATCGGTTTGGCGTATGTACGTAAAATATTGTCCATTTTAAACTAAATACATACACTTGGAGTGATACCGGTCACACCGCGCCTCTGATTGAGGCGGGGTTGAATCTTACATGTCACATTTGACCCATGGATAGTTGTCCTTAAGTTTCAATAGAATCCTAATGTGTTTGGTCAGTTTTCCGTATGTCAGTTGTTGATTTCACTTAAAATTAAGTCCATTTTTAACAAAACAGTGACACTGTGAGTGGTGTCGGCCACACCGGGCCTCGGATTGATGCGGTGTTGAATCGTACACGTCACACACGAGTCATTGATCATTGTGAAAAAGTATCAATGCAATCAGAAGCCGTTAGATCAGTTTGGCATATGTACGTAAAATATTGTCCATTTTAAACTAAATACATACACTTGGAGTGATACCGGTCACACCGTGTCTCAGATTGAGGCGGGGTTGAGTCGTACATGTCACATATAACTCATGAATCGTTGTCCTAAAGTGTCAACACAATCCGAAGGCGTTTGGTCAGTTTCCCGTATTTCAGTTGTTGATTTCTCACTTAAAAATAAGTCCATTTTGAACAAAACAGAGGCACTTGGAGTTGTGTCAGCCACAACAGGCCTCAGATTGAGGCGGGGTTGACTCGTACACGTCACATTTGAAGGTGAGTAAGTATACACAATAGTTGACCTTCTTAGAGAAGGGTTTCTGGAAGAGTATAAAAGACATGAAGCAATGAAGATCATTAGAGTGTTGGAGCAAATGTGGTTGCTACAAACAATGTGGAAATCGTCTTGTGCAAAGAGACCTAAGTTACAACTTGCAGGTATTGTACTCTATTTTTTTTTTGGAAGGTTTCAGTTTAAATGCATTTTGGAATGATCATTGCTAGCCATTGTCTTTTAGGTTTTTTGGACATCCGAGGGGAAAGGGTGGGGTCTGAAGACATTGTAGGATATGTCGAAGGGTGATTTTGTGTGTGAATATATTGGAGAAATTTTAACTCCCGTAATTCTGAAAAGAGTCACTATTTAAAAGAAAGTCACAAGTTTAGATACATCTAAAGATGGTCAGTTTAAAGACATTTTGAGGGACACTACTAAAGACATGCTCAGATATGCACACATCCCCCACTTTTAGATCGTTGTCTACTACAATGATCTTCCAAACAAGATATGCATTAGAACGCTCATGATACATAGAGAAATTCACTGGCCACCTTCGAGAATGATCTGAAGCACAAACCATGACAGCATTACGTTTTTAACTTCAGCACCTCAATTGAGAATGTGACACCTTTCAGGACTTGGCGCCATTGTATGTCGTTTCGTCCACTGAATGGGTCTATCCTTTTATTTAATTTTTTTAACTTCAGTCAAATATTCTAGAAAGATGTCGCGGCAGATCCTTCACCATTTTGTTTTGCTGAACATCTCATTACATTGTTAAAAAAAAGCAGGGTGTCTTGCATGGGCAATACATTCCTGTATTGAAGATGATGCACTCCCATTTATTCGAACCCACAAAACCACCCCGCATGAGAAAACAGGGACTCATATTTTTCTGGAAGGCTGGGAGGAACCCAGGCACCTGCCGATGATCGCCGCTCCGTGGGGTGGTTTTGTGGGTTCGAATAAATGGGAGTGCATCATCTTCAATACAGGAACGTATTGCCCATGCAAGACACCCTGCTTTTTTTTAACAATGTAATGAGATGTTCAGCAAAACAAAATGGTGAAGGATCTTCCGCGACATCATTCTAGAATATTTGACTGAAGTTAAAAAAATTAAATAAAAGGATAGACCCATTCAGTGGACAAAACGACATACAATGGCGCCAAGTCCTGAAAGGTGTCACATTCTCAATTGAGGTGCTGAAGTTAAAAACATAATGCTGTCATGGTTTGTGCTTCAGATCATTCTCGAAGGTGGCCAGTGAATTGCTCTATGTATCATGAGCGTTCTATTTCATATCTTGTTTGGAAGATCATTGTAGTAGGCAACGATCTAAAAGTGGGGGATGTGTGCATATCTGAGCATGTCTTTAGTAGTGTCCCTCAAAATGTCTTTAAACTGACCATCTTGAGATGTATCTAAACTTGTGACTTTTTTTAAATAGTGACTCTTTTCAGAACTGCGGGAGTAAACATTTCTCCAACATATTCACACAAAAAATCACCCTTCGACATATCCTACAATGTCTTCAGACCCCACCCTTTCCCCTCGACTGTCAAAAAACCTAAAAGACAATGGCTAGCAATGATCATTCCAAAAATGCATTTAAACTGAAACCTTCCAGAAAAAAATAGAGTACAATACCTGCAAGTTGTAACTTAGGTCGCTTTGCACAAGCCGATTTCCACATTGTTTGTAGCAACCACATTTGCTCCAACACTCTAATGATCTTCATTGCTTCATGTCTTTTATACTCTTCTAGAAACCCTTCTCTAAGAAGGTCAACTATCGTGTATGCGTACTCACCTTCAAATGTGACGTGTACGAGTCAACCCCGCCTCAATCTGAGGCCTGTTGTGGATGACACAACTCCAAGTGCCTCTGTTTTGTTCAAAATGGACTTATTTTTAAGTGATAAATCAACAAGTGACATACGGGAAACCGACCAAATGCCTTCGGATTGTGTTGACACTTTAGGACAACGATTCATGGTTTGTGCTTCAGATCATTCTCGAAGGTGGCCAGTGAATTTCTCTATGTATCATGAGCGTTCTAATGCATATCTTGTTTGGAAGATCATTGTAGTAGACAACGATCTAAAAGTGGGGGATGTGTGCATATCTGAGCATGTCTTTAGTAGTGTCCCTCAAAATGTCTTTAAACTGACCATCTCGAGATGTATCTAAATTTGTGACTTTCTTTTAAATAGTGACTCTTTTCAGAACTACGTGATATGAAGGTATTTTGGAGATTTTATTGGTTCATGCATGATATGAAGGTATTTTGGAGATTTTACTGGTTTTTTTGTCCAAAGGCCAAAGAAATGTGGTCCATCATTCTTGCATGTTACTCGTACACGTCACCAAGGACCCGTGGATCCTTCCCCTAAAGGATGAAGGCAATCCGGATGCGTCTGGTCAGATTTACGTAGGTCAGTTGTTGTTTCCAATTAAAGTGGTGTCCATTTTAAACAAGAGAGCGACCCTTTGGGTGGTAGCGGTCACACCATGCCTCGGATTGAGGCGGGGTTGACTCGTACACGTCACCAAGGACCTGTGGATCCTTCTCCTAAAGGATGAAGGAAATCCGGATGCGTCTGGTCAGATTTACGTAGGTCAGTTGTTGTTTCCAATTAAAGTGGTGTCCATTTTAAACAAGAGAGCGACTCTTTGGGTGGTAGCGGTCACACCGTGCCTCAGATTGAGGCAGGGTTGACTCATACATGTCACCAAGGACCTGTGGATCATTCTCCTAAAGAATGAAGGCAATCCGGATGCGTCCGGTCGGATTTCCGTAGGTCAGTTGTTGTTTCCAATTAAAGTGGCATCCATTTTAAACAAGAGAGCGACCCTTTGGGTGGTAGCGGTCACACCGTGCCTCAGATTGAGGCAGAGTTGACTCGTACATGTCACCAAGGACCTGTGGATCGTTCTCCTAAAGGATGAAGGCAATCCGGATGTGTCTGGTCGGATTTCCGTAGGTCAGTTGTTGTTTTCAATTAAAGTGGTGTCCATTTTAAACAAGAGAGCGACCCTTTGGGTGGTAGAGGTCACACCGTGCCTCGGATTGAGGCAGGGTTGACTCGTACACGTCACCAAGGACCCGTGGATCCTTCTCCTAATGGATGAAGGCAATCCGGATGCGTCTGGTCAGATTTACGTAGGTTAGTTGTTGTTTCCAATTAAAGTGGTGTCCATTTTAAACAAGAGAGCGACCATTTTAGTGGTTCAACATTCTTGCATGTTGCTGGTGCATATCATCTGTTAAAATGGAAAAACGACTCATTGGAGAAAGAATGTTTTATTTAATAACAATTACAATTTTGCTACGAACATTTACATACAACAATATTTCATCTTCTGATCCCCTTAACCCCTCTCAAAAATGACCACCAATTGTACATGTCCCCAAGTCAGATCTTCATTGTATTTGTGTACAATATGTCATCAGGTATGCGGCCCACTCGTTTCTGAACACATCTATATCGTCTTGTGAGTATGAGGCTTTTCGGTAGTCATAGTAGTACTGCAAAATAAAAAAATAAAGAATTAATAAATAACTTAAACTAACTAGTAATTGTTTTTGAAAATACCTCTTTAGGGATGCTAGTTTGCTGATGAAAAACGATCTCTTTCATAAATTTACAAACATAATAACCGCAATCATTATCGTTTGTTTGTTTTGGACACTGCAAAAAAATTGATCATTAGGAGAATAAATAACTTATGTTGAGATGTGTTTGGATAGTGAAATTTTATTATATATACCCTGATATTTGTCCAGACGTAGTACTTGCTCGGCTCCTTATGCTTAGCCCATGTCCTCATACCATGATTTAGACGATATTGGTACACCTCCCTATCATAACAGAATCCTCAGTAATAGATAATATATATTATATAAATTGATGTTTAGACCTAAAACGTAAGATGTAGTGTCTTACAGATTCACAAACTCCATCATGTATGGTCGGTTTGATGGATATCCTAGCTTTGAATCCAGAAAATAAATCTTCGGAGTATCCAAGTTCACCGCAATTAGCAACCAATGTTGCCTAAAAACACAAAAAGGAATAAGTAATAAAAAAAGTGAAAATATAATTGATATGCTTTAATCGTAGAGTATTACCCCGTCATGGTTGGTATTAGGAAAAGTCTGTCATCTGTAATCTTGCGTTCAAATGTTTTCAGCAAGTCCTTCACTATTGCATCCCTGTTTGATGACTCTATTTTTGTTTGGTGTGTTGATGTGATATGAGGACTAACCAGTCCAAATCATGGCTCATGGGAAAATCCCTTCAACTGTTTTTCATAAATGCGTCTTTCAACAATATAAAATGCATTTATTCATAATTTGAACATTAGATCAGCTTTTAGAAAATCAATTCATGGAAGCATACCTCATATATACATTTACAACAGTGACGCCTAACCAAACGTTTTCAAGGATTTCATTTACATTTTCAGCAGCAATGAAATCTTGACTTTCCTCTCCGTATATATTATCTTCTAAAATCACTATATGACTATTACCATCTTTTAGCTTCATATCCACATGAGTCTTCAATGCTAGTAAATGTGGAAAGAGAACAGGTGGTGTTATTGTGCTTTCAGTAGCTCCTTGGGATCGATTGGTCGATCCTTCAGATGGTTTCGAGCCGATGTTAGTCACCCCCTTTCCTTTCTCCGTCTATAACAACAATCATTGATTCAGACACTCTTTTCATTAATTGGTAAGGGTTTAGCTTGAAAATAAAAGGAAATAAATACCTCTTTGTCTGCATGTACTCTTACAAGTTGTGTCGGCCATGCAATGAATGTCCCAATAGCCTTTTCGACTGTATGAATATCATCGTCATCAAGTGGAATAGGTAGCACTGCATTTGGCTCATGAGCTATAGTAATCGTCACTTTCAGATGATCTTTTGAAAGTGGTCTATTATGCGGTGTGGCATCTGGGATATTGAACACCGTAGCCCTCGCTACAAGGTGATAGGTGGGTGTTGACAGATATAAATCACAATCATTATCACCCTGTAGAAGATCAGTACAGATAAATTATCAGTGTTTGTTTGATTCATATTTCATGGGAACCGTTATTAGAATAATGATTACCACGGCTAAGACATTTTTTTTAGGTGAATGGCTCGTCTCAAAGCTGGTGGGGGGTGGGGCAGGATGTTCATGCTGTGGTTGTTCCTGAGTTGTGTCCTCCCTTTGCTTCCCACCCATAAAAGTTGCTAGCAACTCTCCCTGCCATTGCAATTGTTCTTCAAGGGTTGCTATTTTTTCACTCATTTGTTCCAATTTTTTTCTCTATATCATCCATTTTTTTCTTCTTCTCAAAATATACTCGGGGTGTCACCCCAAACCCTACACCTCTAACACGACCGTATTTTTCTGGCTGCTTCAAAGCCGTCGATAATAGGTCTGTATCAGCTACAGGAGTAGCTGATTCCTGTGACTGTCAGATATAGGAAAAAAACTAATTATTTTTATGTAATAGCAATTTTAAACAAATCTTTTTATCATAGTGTCATACTTACACATATTTCCCACACTTTTTGTGTGTTCTCATCTATTAACTTCCTTTCTTTATTCACACATGCCTCCTTCCATAGCACATGACGTGGGATAGAAGTGCATTTGGTTTTAGATTCATCAATCTACATATAAACATAGAAAGATAATTATGATGTTGTTTATTGGCACCTAACAATATTACTGTAAATTTACAATACGTACCATTTTCTTTTCTAATGAATCGTACCCCATCCTTGCTTTACGATAGGGGTATGTTGGATTTGATGCACGTTCCTTATTTTCAGTACAGAGTTTCTGTTTCATAAATGAAATATTGACAATCAAAGTGATGAATACAGGTATCCTCAAACAACGTATTATCACTCACAATGTACCTGAAACTTCTCATCCCCACGACGGCCAATAAATGCATCCCATGCTTCTTGGGATATCAAGTGCGCATAGATTATGGGTGGGTGCGGGTTTATTTTACCTTTAGAATCTTTCAGGTGATATCTTGTTAAAATAGTACGAAAACCTCGATGAATCTTTCCTGCAAGCCTTAGTACATAATCCTTGTGTGAGTCGTCTACTATAAATGTACTCTGCAAGAGATTGAGAAGAGTAAGACATTGTTTCATCATTTTATTTGCTAGTTAATTAAAGAAATAAATTCATAATGTCACTGTAATTGCTTTCCAGATCGCAGCCTTCAACCCAGACACAACATGGTGCCATGAATCTATGTCAATCGGCACGCGTTTCCGAGTGACAACTCCAATGTAACTGCTAAACATAGCCTTGTTGGGATTCACATGTTGGCCTCGTGCATTCCATCCGACTTCAAATTTGATGCCTTTGGTTTTCGCCTTAAGAATTTTGGCTAACACTGTCAAACTACGACGCACCTGTGATTTCTGCGACGTCGGTCCTTCATTCCTGACCATTTCATCGATATCAACATCATCTATATGTTCATCTACTATGATATCAACGGCATGTGCCGATGGTTGTTGGACCTCAACACTAAGAGAAGGAGCCGCAACAGCAAGAGCAGCAGCAGGAGCAGTAGGAGCACCAGGAGACGCAGTAGTAAGAGCAGCAGCAGAAGCAGTAGGAGCACCAGGAGCCACAGTAGGAGGAGGAGTAGGAGCCACATCAGTAGGAGCAGCAGGAGCCACATCAGGAGCAACAGTAGTAGCAGCATGAGCTGCAGGAGCAGCAGGAGCAGCAGCAGCCGCAGCAGCAGCTGCTTGAGAGACTTGTTCAGTCTCAAGGTTAGGAGCACCAGAATATGCAGAAGTCATTATCTGCAAAAGTGGTTGAATAGTTCATTAAAATTACATAAATTATGTAATGATAAGATAATAACATGAGATAACAAGATCTATATTACAAACAAAATATAACCTGTTTACTGAACTCTCTTTCTTTTTTTTAAAGGTTGAAGAGATTTGACACCTCTATCGACAATCCAAATCCCTTCATTGTGGTCTCCTCTAACATAAAAAACATCACCTGCATTGGGACCGCTCCGAATTGATTGTGACGTACCACTAAAAGGATCGTCCTCAACTGAATTTTCATCGGAACCCTCAATAGTTTTGGACGATAACAGAACAATCGACCACTTTCGGTTTGCGGGATCTGGAACATAAAAAACTTGTACCGCTTGTGATGCCATTATAAACTGTTCGTCTTTGTACTCTTCTTTACTAAAATCAACTTTCACAAATCCCCATTCATCTATTTTAACACCACTATTGTTATCAATCCATTTGCATTGAAAAATCGGCAATTGAAATGTCGTATAATCCAACTCCCATATTAGTTTGATAATGCCAAAGTATGACATATTTGCATAAATTGGATTTCTATCCTTACTACTAGAAACATGAATCGCTTCAGCCACTAGTGTAACTCCACTATTTTGCATGGTACTCTCTTCATCATGTTCATCGGTATAGAATGTATAACCATTAATTACATACCCACTGTAAGATAATACATACACACTTGGTCCAGCGGCTAGCCATCGAAGTCGTTCTGAAATTGAATTCGGATTTTCATCCAACAGCTTAAAAATATGGTCCTGAAACCATCCTATAAACTTGTGATTATGTGTATCTGCTAACCATTTTTCATCCCTCGATGGATTCAACTGCCTAAGAATTTCTTTGTGAGTTTCAATATATGGAGAAACCTCCCAACTGTTATGCAAAACATAAAGATGAGCCTGCTCCCGATCTGTAATACTGATTGTTACAACTTCTCTTCCATAAATTCCCCCACCCTCAATGTGTCCAGTGTGACGAGATTTCGGGAGACCAATGATTTCCACATAATATAGGTATTCAATACAAAATTCAATGGCTTCCTCAACAATATATCGCTCCACTATACAACCCTCTGGCCGACTTCGATTTTTGACATATCCTTTCAAAATCTTCATATACCGTTCAATAGGATACATCCATCTATAGTGCACAGGACCACAAATTCGAATCTCTCTCACCAAGTGAATCATCAAATGAACCATCATATCAAAGAATGTTGGCGGGAAGAACATTTCTAATTCACATAATATGATGACAATTTCTTTTTCCATAGCTGGCAATTTCCCCGAGTCTAAAACATTGCTACATATAGCATTTAAAAAGAAACAAAGTTTGGTTAACGTATGATGAACATTCTTGGGTAAAATGCAACGTAAAGCTATAGGAATTAGATCATGCATCAAAACATGGCAATCATGTGATTTCAAACCTTTTAACTTCAAATCATTCATTGACACAATGTTCTTGATATTTGATGAGTACCCCTCTGGAACCTTTACATCATTAAAGAAGTTGCAAAACTGATATCTCTCTACCCTAGAAAGAGTATAAGCAGCAGGAGGAAGAAACATTCGATTTTCACCTTTCACGGGAGCCAACTCTTCTCGTATTCCCATGTCAACCATGTCCAACCTTGCCTTAATTCCATCTTTTGTTTTTCCAGGGGCATTTAGCAACGTTCCAATAACACTATCACATATATTTTTTTCCACATGCATCACATCAAGAAAATGTCTGACGTATAAACAATTCCAGTATGGTAATTCAAAAAAAACTGATCTCTTTTTCCAACCGATTTTTGTAAGGTTTTTCGAAAATGGTTTACCAAAAACAGTGTTCATATCTTTTACTTTCTCAAACAGCTGATCACCTGTTAGTGGAGACGGTGTTGTGCGTTTTTCTGAACTTCCATTGAATGATGTCGTCCAAGATCGGTACTTATGCCGATGAGGTAGAAATCTACGATGTCCTAGAAACACAGATTTCGATGAATGTTTCAACCTAATTGATTCTGTATCTTCTTCGCACACGGGACACCCTTGAGTTCCTTTAATGCTATAGCCTGACAAATTTCCATAAGCAGAGAAATCATTTATTGTCCCATACAACATCGCTCTCAACGTGAAGTATTCACTTTTATAAGCATCATACAACATTACACCTGAGTCCCACAATAACTTCAAATCCTCTATCAAAGGAGTCAGATAAACATCAATATCGTTACCTGGTTGTTTTGGTCCTGATATAAGCATAGATAACATGATGAATTTTCGCTTCATGCATAACCATGGTGGCAAATTATAATTTATCAACATAACAGGCCATGTACTATGAGTGCTGGTTTGAAAACCAAAAGGATTCACTCCATCTGTAGATAACGCAAGACGAAGGTTTCTCGGCTCTTTTCCAAATTCAGGATACTCATGATCAATTTTCTTCCATTGAGGAGAGTCGGCCGGATGATGTAATAACCCATCTTTATTTCTTTTATCTGCATGCCACGACAATTGTCTTGCAGTTTCTTCACTTCCATTTAAACACCTAAACCTTGGAATGATTGGAAAGTACCATAAAACTTTCGTAGGATTGGATTTATCTTTCTTGTATCGAGAAGCACCACACTTTGGGCATTCTGTAAGTGATTTGTTCTCCTTTCGAAACAGTATACAGTCTTTCGGGCAGGCATGTATTCTTTCAGAAATCATTCCCATCGAGCGTAGCATTCGTCTAGATTCATATGTCCGGCTTGGGAGCTCATTATCTTCCGGGAGCATGTCATTCAAGAGAGAAAGTAGTTCCGTAAAACTGACATCACTCCATCCATTGCCTGCTTTCAATTTATACAACTTCAGTATAGCTGACAATGTTGTATACTTAGTGCAAGTAGCATACAATGGCGTCTTTGCACAACTCTTTAACTTCTCAAACAATTTTGGGCAATCACAGGGTTCATCTTGAATTGTCTTTGTCATTTCCTCAATACGATCTTCATCATCATTGACATCTGTAATCACATCCTCCATACGGTCTTCTTCATTATCTATATTTGTATTCATATCTGACGATCCATAAAACGCAGTTTTATCCCAGCCAGTAGCTACATTCTCTTTTTCTCCGTGTTTATTCCAACATTTATAACTCCGATCTATTCCGTGACATATCAAATTTTCTTCCAACTCCTCTGGAGTAAGTAGTCTAGAATAACAACAACGTAAACACGGACAAAGGATTTGAGAAGGATCCTTTGTGTGATCCTTTGCGAACTTGATGAACTCTTTCACTCCGTTCTCGTACTCTATTGTTAAACGATTAGAATCCATCCAATCTTTATTCATCTTCATCATATTTGAATCTAAAATATTAGTATTTATGGTTCAAGTACACAAAAGAAGACTTCCAAATACAGTAGAAGGGAACCACTTCCTTGGAAGGAGATCAAGTAGTCTAACCTACAATCCAGATTCATAAAAAAGAATATTAGATTCACCAAAAAGATGATTATCTATCACTCTATAAGGAGGATATAACAGGAGATAGAGGATTTCCAATCGATGAGAGATACCTTTATCAGATCACCGAATAGGGCAACCTAAAGGAGACTTGTAATAGGGGATCCTCTCATTATTTTATATCTTATCTCTTGGTAAATGGTTTCTGTTTTGTGTTAGAGTACTTTTGTGGGATCATGTTGGTCAACACACCATTGGGGGTGTGATTAGAAGGGATCTGTCTTCGTAAGGGATGTTCCCTCATGGTTTGTGAGTATTCTTTCATATTGGATTTATACATGCTTGATATGATATGTATTGAATAGATAGTGATGATGTAATTTTTGGTATTTAATCAATACCACATTTATTGTTACCGTAGATGAGTGACCGTCATGCCTCATAAGGGTAGAGCCCATGTCTTTTATGGAGAATGGGATATCTTGGTAGACCATGTAGGACCAGTTCTTCCACAACTAGGTGAGAACATAGACCAGTTTACGAATATTTTTCTTGATGATAATGGATTGAAACAAGAAATATTTCCCCCAGTAGTAGACTGGTTCTAGGATGTGTTTCATGATAACTGATCAGGGCTACCACCTAAAAGAGACTTTGAGTTCATGATTGATCTGATGCGTGGAGTTGAGCCATTTTATATAACGCCTTTCAGAATGAAACAAGAATAGATTCAGGAACATAAAACTCAATGAGAGGAGTTAGATTATGAAGGGTGATTCTGCTCGAGTATGTCACCTTGGGGATCTCATGTTTTATTTTCCAAGAAGGATGACAGAACATTACATATGTGTTTCTATTAATAGAATATGAATCAGATGAAAATTAAGAACAGATATCCACTTCTCTGTATTTTTTATCTATTTGACCAGCTGAGGGGTTCCATATTGTTCTCTAAGATTGATCTAAGGTTTTTTTATCATCATTTGAGTTTGAGAAATTCTGATATACTATAAACTAATTTTGAAATCATGTATAGTTTTTATGAATTCTTCATAATAAAATTTGTGTTGACGAATTCCCCATGGCATTTATTCTCTTGATGAGTTGAATATTTCACTTGTACCTAGACCAGATTGTAGTTGTTTTATGGATGACATATTGGTGTAATACCAAAATAATGATGATCATTCCCAACATCTGGACATCATCATGAGTACACTTAGAGAGAATCAGCTATAAACAATCTATCTATATGAAAACATATACATCTTCTTCATAGATTGTTACCTTAAGGAGGCGGCCGAGGGCGTTGCGGGTTGCGGAAGGCGGCCGCGGAGGGCGACCGAGGGCGGCCGAGTGAGGCGGAGGCGGCGGAGAGCGGCCGAGGGCGGCGGAGGGCGGCCGAGGGCGACAGAGAACGGCGGCCGAGGGCGTTGCGGGTAGCCGAGGGCGGCAGGCGGTGGAGGTCGGCCGAGGGTGTTGCGGGCGGCGCAGGACGGCGAGTGTAACGAGGGCGGCAAGCTCCGGTGAAGCGAACACAGCAGCGGTATTCAGGAGAAGAGTAGCAGGGTTACGGTTCTGCGAGGGCTTTAGCTGCGATAAAACGAGGGCACTGTGCGACCGACTTTATAAAAAAGTCGACTAAGGTTTTATCAGCGCTACAAAAGCGCTGATAAAGGCTACCTTTATCAGCGCTATAATTTTAGCACTGATAAAATCTAGCTTTATCAGCGCTTTTCTAGCACTGATAATATTATGATTTATCAGCGCTAGAAAAGCGCTGATAAAGATTCCCCGTATCAGCGCTACAATTATAGCGCTGATACGGGGTCTCTTTATCAGCGCTTTTTTAGCGCTGATAAAGATAATTTTTATCAGCGCTTTTTGAGTGCTGATAAAGGATACCCTATATCAGCGCTGAAATTTGAGCGCTGATAGAGGTGTTCTGTATCAGCGCTTTTTTAGCGCTTATATAGGCGAACCGTTATCAGCACTTTTTGAGCGCTGATAAAGACCAACTGTATCAGCGCTAAAATTTTAGCGCTGATACAGATCATATTTATCAGCGCTTTTCTAGCGCTGATAAATATTACTATTATCAGCGCTAAGAAAGCGCTGATAAACATTAGCTTTCTCAGCACTGTAATTTTAGCGCTGATATAGGGTATCCTTTATCAGCGGTTTTTCTTAGCACTGTTATAAGGGCGCGCTTCCCTTGCCCGTTTTTGTAGTAGTGAAAGTAAAATCATATATTCTTCCTAAAAATAACAGAATCCTTATATATTTCATGATTCTCAAAACCAAAACACTATTGATAAAAATAATTCTGTAATATAATTCTAAAATAATAGTACATAAATACTTAAATTATTTCACCTCAATGACCGATATAACATAGATACTTACTTTTTCTAGGAGTTAACCTTTATAAGAGTGAATTGACTCAGATAATTACCATGTTAAACATATTTAAGACAATAATCTATAAATGGATCTAAAGGATTAATGTTATTTCTCTTAATTAAACTCCTCATTTTCACATGGAAATTATTTCCTTTATACCCTTATTTTCTGTACATAAAACATTTTCATATTCTTTTGAGACATTTTATTGGGTTTTTCCTCCCACATTAGGACATGAATAAAAATGATTCATATTTCTTCCATGGTCACTTCCACCTAATAACATAATGAACTCTATCATTATCTTCTTTTCTGTGATGTATATTTTTTTGTGGTATAAGTTATTAATAATATATCATGATAAATTATTAGGAATAATTACAATGTCTTTAAAATATGTCAACATCCCATATGGTTTCTTGGAATCGTTACATTGTCCATACCATTCTACATTAACATCATTCCTCCTGGTTCCAGCCATTGACTTAAACCAAAAATCATGGAATTAGAAACAATAATCACAATAATTAAAAATAATATATAGGATGTATAAACTAGGACACCTTATTTTAAATATATGAAACCTCCAGTTTATTCAAGGTTATCCATGACCATTATCTATCCAAATCCATTATTATGGTTCAAAAAAATGTGAATTAAAACAAGAATATTCCCCTAGAGTGTTAAATTGGGAGTGTAGTACGGGAACACTCACCGTGCACCAGAATGGTGGTTAAGACATACCCAATCCACTATTTTTAGTGTTATTACCCCTAGATGAATCTATACCAAAACTATATCCACATATAGTATCTGGACATGGATATATTTCTATGAAATCCCTACAAGCACTTCTTTAACAAAACATTACGATTTTACCCTATACTTAGACTTATCTAATATATTTTTATTAATGTTATTAAATCATAATCACAAAAAAATAAATATACATTTCTCTGATTCCAATTATAGAAACCCAATCCTTTTACACATATTATTAGATGATTTCTAATATAAATATCCAATAATCACAACCTAAATATCACGAGGTCAAGTGTCTTTGGATTAATTGGTATATAAAACCTCAAAAATAAATTAAAATATAACATCATTATTTTTATTCTCCTTAAAGAACACTTAAAACTGTATTAGATAGCATAGAGAATACATAAAATAATGGGGGATCTATAAATCCCAGTGAGAGAATAAACATGGAAATGTGGCATATCATGATATTATAAAAGAGAAGTATCATGAATAATCACATGTGACAATAACATAAATATCAAGGTATCATAAGATCATTGAAAAAATAGAAAAGTTGAAGAAATATATAAAATTACATAATAATATGTCAGGGTTAACATCTGAGATAATATCATGGGGTGGATAGAGTCCCATAATGAATTAGTTTTACCCCATAATCCCATACATAATGTCACATGGGAAAAAATGTAACCCAATTCATTTAAGGGATATCTAGGATAATCCAATATAACAAGTTCATTACCATGTGATCTAAAAAAATAAACCAATAATAAGTTATAAAAAAAAGAATTACCCATGGAAAGAAATGGGTTTCATAATCTTGCCTCATGTTGTAAAAGGATATTTCATAATAAATGTATTTGATAAATAAAATTAAGGAATGTATTACCCCATAAAATGAAAGGATAATTATATAGTTAAAAATTATATATATATATATATATATTAAAAACAATACATAACATTAGTGGTTGTCTTCATGTATGAAGAAAAATATAAAACATCACATGGAAAATTTCTTGAGAAAAATATTCTTTTCACATTGAAATTACTTCTTTAAGATCTAGAAATTTCCAAAGTATTATAGAAAATATTTTATTTTAAAATAAACATGGAAAATTTTAAAGGGGAGTTAAATGAATTTACCATTCATTATGGTGGTTAATTTAATTCATGCCATATAAGTTAAAAGAAAACATACATTTCACACCATTTAAAAAAAATTCAATAAGTTCCTCATCCATAAAATGTCATAAAGGCTCCTTTTAAACATTTTTTTAAAAAATTAAAATATGGGTGAAAATATATTTAATAATTACTTAGATTATATTAAAATATTTATTAAATTATTTAAAAATAATATAGACATGTAAGACAGAGTTTCTAGGTATAAAAGAATATACTAAACCAGTATTACTTATAAAAAACATTCTAGATTTTTATTTATTAAATAAAGGAGGAAATTGAAACGAAAATTATAAATTTTTTTATTAATATATAAGAATAAAAGGTATGTGGTTCATGAAAATAATTTTATATGATTCACCCCAAAGGAAACTGGAACATAAAGAATTTCAAAAATAAAGAAGATTTAAACATAAAGCCTTTACGACTTGAGTAAATTTTGAATCAAACACCCTTGGATGATGTAATATTAATTATAACATAATATTTCATTAATTATGAATTATTTATGATACATTATTTCTATTTTTCAGTATATAAAGCATATAAAATTTGTTATGTGTATAACATTAAAACAAGTCTTAATGAAGGGAAATTGTGATGAAATCTATTACATTTGAGTCCGACTCATCACATAGAATCACTATATTCCTAAATAATTATTTTTTTTTTCATTTTTTTACTTTATTAATAATGTTTTTCATGTTTATTATTGCTTTTATTTTATTTATTATAATTTTATATTCAATTACCTATTCATTTTGGTATATGTCGGACTTTTTGACGATATTTGGATCATATATTCAAAATGACTTCTGTTAGTTGACTTTGGTCACTTTGGTCATTATTTAATCATCTATAGAATAATAATAATGAAATAATTATAATATTTATACATCAATTATACTTTAAAAACCTACCATTAATTATAGATATTATAAATTAACTTTGTTATAATCATAGAGACCATAGGTCGTATGTACGCAGGAGTAACGTTTCAATTTTTCAATGATCTTGATGAAGATAAGGTAAGTGTTATTTTATCATGAAATAATTATAATAAAGTTATAAATATCATATTATTTATTTTAATAATTTTTTCATACCATCCATGTGACGTGGTAGTGAAAATTGAATCACATTTCTTTATGGAGGTGGTAATCCACACGTACGCACAAACGATATAATCATCTTTAAATGAATGTGAATGTAATAAAATATATGATATATTAATTTAATATAATGATTAATATGTCACGAATATTATATTCAAAAATTAAATCCATCATCCTAAAAATTAGTGAGAGGAAATGATGCAAAACGAATTGCATCAAGTTGCAAGGCGGTAGTCCCCCGTACACACGAACAGTGGTTTCATTTCCTAGTTGACAGAAGATGATATGGATGTAGGTTATTCCATTAAAATAATAAAATATTAGTATATGATATATAAATATTTTAATATTTCATCATGTATTAATAATATTTTAATGAAGTAGATGAGGATATAAAATAAAAATACTTGGTTAAGAACGATACCTCTTCTTTAAAAAAGCTCTATATTTATATTCCAAAATATTTCATTAGAGGGGTTTATAATAAGAACAAGAATCAATGATATGGGAAGGTAATTAAGGAAGGTATTCAGGTTGTTATTATATGAACCAAAATATTTTTTAAGCCTGAATAAAATAAGATATGAGGTTCCAATTTATAACTTATGGGAGGGGCACTTTTAGAATTTGTATAATGTATTAAATTAATATAAATTATTTTTCATATTAAAATGTATAAAAACTGATATAATTAAAATATAAGATGATTATGGGTCTAAATACTATTATAAAATAAAATTCAGACAATTTTATGTTATTAATTCAACCTTATCTTTTTCTTTTATTCTCTGTCAATCCTTTTTGATAATTACCGTGATTACAATGTTTCCACTTATTAGGGGTCAATACAGTTACTATAAAAGAAAAATTATCCTATAAATGTAGTATTTTTGATATTTGAAATCATATTACTATCAATTGACTAAATATAAGTCTTTTAGGAATTTTAAGTCATTTAATAAATTATTATATATTATAAAAATATTAATTTCATTTTTTAACTATTCATTTAATTTTATTTTGAAAACAATTACAGTAAATGAAATTAAATATATTCTTTAAAAACCATTCTAACATGTTATATTTATTTTAAACAATTAAAAAACAAAATAATTCATTTAAATTATATTACATGTAATATTTTTTGAATCATTTATTTTATTATTCTATAAATTAAATAAATACTGTATCAATATTATGTAAGCAGTTAAGATAGTTATTTGACTTCAAAATATTATAAATAAATTAATAGGATAAAAAATATTTTAGTTTTTAAATTACTATTTGTAACCAAATATAAGTTTTTTATCCCAATCACAAAATATTATATATATTAAAAGAAAGAAAGTGAAATTCTTGTCTTTATCCTTTACTCGATTACTATAAATGTCAAAATAAAAGAAATATGGAAAAAAGTGGCCATATATTTAATACAGGATGTAACAACCCAAAATAAACTAATAAAATAGTATAAAGTCAAGTTTTATGGTCAATTTGTAGTTCTTATCATATTATTTATAACCTTATTTACCCGATTTACTCATTGTGTGGTAATAAAAATTTACTATAGTTACTATTCATATAGAAAAAATAAGTTTTCCTTATTACCTAAAATAAATTATGCTATTAAGAAATATGAACTTATTTAATCAAATACAATTCACATAATTGGTGGAATTTAATTTAAAATTAAACCCGAAAACGTGATTTAAAGCGGGTTTCCAAACAAAAACTCTCCCTATGTATAAAATGTTTTTATATCAAATTTTAAAAAAAATCATTTTAATGAATTAAATTAGATTAATAATAATATAATATAATAAATTATTCTTCTAATAACATTTTAAAGAAAACATGACATTGTAAATTATTTTATTAAATGGAATGTTTTTTAATATATATAAGTATTTTATAACTATACATCAAAAAATTAATCTTTTTAGAAAAGTATCAAAACATCCGTCCATGAAAATTTTGACATGTTGATTTTAAAAAGATGTTCATATTTTCAAATTAATTTACTAAAATTGGGAAAAAATTATTTTTGAAATAAGTATGAAAAATGTGATGAAACCGCTTTTAGAAAATTACAGGTTTAAAGAATAAAACTAGATTTATTATTCTCTCATGCCTAGAAAACATATTAGATGAATTATAAAAAATTCATTGAATACGTTATATATAAATTTAATTAAAATAATTCACTATTAGTGATTAATTTAATTTATTAAGATAAAATCACATTAAGTACATAATAAATTGTTTTTTTAGAAAAATCATTTTTTTCTTTCAAAGTGTTTTTATATTCATTTCTAATCAAATGAAAAGAAATGAATTTATTTAATACATGTGTAAAGTATATAGTTTTCATAATTTAGTAATTCTTTTTTATACTCTCTAATCTAACAGCTAAATGATAATGGTCATATTTAAATAGTAATATCCCAAGGTTCATTTAGGCTTCGTGTTGCATGTCATATATGCCATCAAACATATTTTTCTTTCAAAACAATATCAGGGTATTAAAATTTAATCTAGTAAGTTCTCTTATTATTTATATTTCTTCTATTATACATGATACATGTTTTTTTCATTCAGGGAAAAATCATTCCCGTAATTTATCATATCGATACTTTGGTGCTTTCCATCATCTTTTAGCAATCGAGAATGTTCTTCGGGCCTTTTGGAGAGCTTGGTTGGGTGATATGTCAGGTTGAACTAGGTTTCTTCATTGCAATTATTATCCAATGTTATTTCTCCCCTACCATACTTATCAGTTCCTTTAAAAATATCATTCTTATTGGTCATATGTAATGATGACCCACTATCCACGATCGAAGGCATCTTATTCTTTGAGGTATTATTTGAAAATTTATCTATCATTTCATTTTAATGATTGATCCTTTAAAAAAATTATTGTCATCAATTTTCTCTAGATTCACTAGTAGGATATGTATGAATTCATTGGTTATTCATAATTATTGACCATATCTTACGTACGTCTCCTAAAGAAAAAAATTCACATCAATATAATGATTTTTTTCCTTTGTTGAATTCCATTACTTGCTTTGAGGTTGCCTCCAACTCAATTTAACACATCTTTCATATCTATTTAAATACATATTATACCTACACATATATTCCTTATGGTATCTTTTTCCTTCAAAATATGATGGATGGTATATCCTTAGTTTTAATAGACATGATTCCAAATTCCCATAATGACTTAGTTATTCTTTTCATTACATGCTTTCACGATGGGTCCACCAATGTTGTTTCCTTTGTGGACATATGGCCACTGATGATGGATTGTGGGGGGTTCATGCATAGTTTCAAAATCATTGGCATTAGGTTTACCATTTTTATCTTTTATAGAAACTACCAATTCCCCCACATTTATCATAAGGTACATACCTTCTTTCCAAAGGCAGGTGATTATTTGGGGTTTTAGACCCCACTGTGCTTAAGAGCTTACATTGGTAGAGAGGATGGGAGGTTAGGCTCATCACACCCTTTTAGATGAAATTATTTCCTATCCTGGGACTTAATTATAGATTTAAGATCATGATTATATTCCAAATCCCAATATGAGACAAGTTAACTTAACAAAATGACCATGTGTTGAATAATTCTATGTGTAACGTTGGTTCTATTAATGAGACCATATGTATGTATATGAGTTTCTATATCCACTTACCCTTATTGGTTAGAAATGGGTAGATGTTATATATTTATTCCATATAATTAGGTACTCTGATGTTTATAACCATACGAGAAGGTGATTGGTGTTTCAAGGATAGTATTACACCTCTATAAGGTGTCATATATATTCTGTTTATAATAGTAATCAAAACCCCCATGGTTCATTTAAAATTGAAACATATAGTTTTACATCATATAGAAAGGATATATATAAGGGATGATAGGCACATGTATGGAACTTGGGCCTTAAGAGAGAATCCTATTTATCATTTCTATGGCAGGAGTCTAAGTCATTGTTGATCGATATATTCTCAACCCACTGAATGGAGGTGATATATATTTAATTATCGGGATGATTATTTCTCTCTGGCTCACAAATAGGGGATTTCCTTTAGGACATACATCGAGGAGCATTCCCTTATATGGGGTAAATCATATCATGTCACTGAATGTGGCTACAAATCAAGGTTTCCTTGGATGGGGGTAATTTATGATGTAGGTGATATGATCATCAAAAATCCATAGTCCCATGTGAGTCATGCTTAGTGTGGGGAAAAAAGGATAGAATGTGATCAGACTTATTGCATATGGATTTAGTACTTATACACTAGGGATGTTGAGTCAATAAGGTTGTCCTTATGACTTTTCCATTCCTTCATACTTAGGGGAGATTGTTTAGTCAATAAGGTTTCCTTATGACTTTACCATTCATTCTTATTTTGAAAATCACAAACACCTTATCTCAAGGAAAATTCATATTTACCCTTTGTTTTACTTCTTTAAGGAAAATTTTCTTCCCCAAGTAAATTTATCTTTATCATATTTTTCATTGTTCATATCATAATTTTTCTAAGTATAAAATTTGGTTTGAAACCAAAACCTCGGAATCCTATAATTACCTAGATATGAAGAATTCTGTTTTAGGATCCGAATTCTAATTATGAATTCTAGATACGAACTCTTCTGAGTTCTGACTCTGAATTCTGATTATGAATTCTAGACATGAAATCTTCTGAGTTTTGACTCCGAATTCTGATTGTGAATTTTGGATACGAACTCTTCTGAGTTCTGAATCCGAATTCTGATTACGAATTCTGGATACAAACACTTATGAGTTCTAACTCCGAATTTTGTTTACGAATTCTGGATATGAACTCTTTTGATTTATGACATCGTATTCTGATTACGAATTCTGGAAATGAACTCTTCTGAGTTATGAATCTGAGTTCTCTAAATACAGACTCTGAACTCTTATGAGTTCTGACTCTGAATTCTCATGATCTCTAACTTCTAACTTTGTAAGTTCAGGTTCTAAATTCTTGTGAATCCAGATTCCTAATTTCCATGAAATTCAGACTCTGGAATTATATAGAGTTTAGGTTCCTAATTCCTAGAAAACAGAATCCGAATATCATTGTATTATAGACTCCAAATTCATTTTCTGTTAGACTTTGAACATTCATTTTCTTACATACCGAATATTGGATTTCTAGTTATGTAACCATATTTTTTCTAACACTTGTTTTGTTATAAAATGATGTTGTGTTTTCAGTTACAAACTAACCGTTGTTTGAGTGAAACATGTACAAGTCCCTCCAAAATACAAGAAAAAATATGACTGTTGGAGGAGGGAGCCGACTATTGAAGTCGTGCCTATAAATAGGAGATCATTTGAAAGAGATCATAACATTGATGAAGAATTTGATCAATCTAGAGATTTAATAATGCTGAAGTTATTTCTCGAGAGAGAGGTTTTATTGCTTAGTGCGTACTAAACTACTTGTTCAGATTTTCTTTGTGCGACTCTAATTGTTTCTGTGTACAATCAAGGGCTTCCAGGGATAAGAAGACAGAGGTGCCAATTACCTTGAAGTTGAGGGCTTGAGGGGATATCAATATAGACACTGATATTCGTATCAAGGGCTTACCCTGGTGTGGGTAAGATATAATTTCTTGAAAATATAAATCAAGGGTCCTTTATCCAAGGTTATTGGATACCCTTCTCTTTTGGTTAAAAGGCTTACTATTGTTACTTGTTTTGTTACAAGTTTTTCTGCTGCATTTGTATTGTTGAGGAAAGTATAACTATATTATAATTTCTTATACTTTTACTCTGATTTAGTTAGATTTTATACAGTTTAATTTAAAATCTTCATCTTTATAAACTTTCATTAAGTTTCATTTTCTGTAACCATCTTTCCGGATTCACATTCTCATAATCATATTTTTGGAATCAAGCAAATGTGTAGAACTAGAGGTTTTGCGAATTACCTTGTTTAACCTTGTTAAAAATAGCCTTATTTAAAAGTTCCAAAGTAATTTTTAAAAGTATACAATTCAAACCCCTCTTGTATTTGAGCATCTCATTTATACATATTCAATCTAACAATTGGTATCATAGGAGGTGACCTCTGAATTAATCTCACGATTAGATTCAGAAGAGAATTATTCTTCTTATTACTTTCAGAATTGAATTTCCAGATTCACACTTTTTCAGAATCAGTTTTTTGGACTTGTATATTTTGATTTTATTTTTTCTTAGAGATGCTCTTGTTTTATATTTTCCTTGCTTAGGAATATTCTCCATGTTTACCAACTTTTTCAATTAACAAGTTTTTTTGGAAAGAATTTACTTTAAAATGGCAGGAATCAGTGTTGGTTCCATAGAAAATCTAAATACAACTAGACGACCTATCTTTAATAGAAATGATTATGATTATTGGAGATATCGTATGAATACTTCCATTATCAATACTAGTGTTGATAATTTTGTTATGCTTGCTAGAGGATATAAAATCCTAGACAAGGAAGTTAATACCTTTACCAATCAAGAAAAGCATGAATATCAACTGAATTATAAGGTTCACAATACTTTGTTTTATTCCATGACGAGAAACATATATAGCCAAATTTCATCTTGTGAATCAGCAATTTGTATATGGAAGAAACTTGAAGTTACTCAGTTTGGATCTTCCAAAGTTAATGAAACAAGAAGAGCCATGCTTTTAGCTAAATATCATGGTTTCTGGTTTCTTTATGGGGAACCCATATGTAAGGTGCAACAAAGATTCATGAATATTGTGAATAGTTTACAATCCATGGGTGAGAAAGTATTAGATGATGAATCTCTTATTGATAAGATCATAGACATCATGCAGAATGAGTGGGAATCCAAGAGGATAACTATAGATGAGAATATAAAGGTTACTCAGATTTCCTTAGATGATCTGTTTGGAACACTACTTCAATATGAGACTAGAATGAAGAGAGATGCTGACAACGTAAAGAAGAAGAATGGAAATGGCAGTGTTTCTTTTACTACAACTTTAAATCATATGAAAGCCAAGACTCCTGAGAGAGTTACTAGATCAAAATCTAAGAAAGTTGTCATCTAATATGAATCTAGTGGAAGTGAATACTCATAGAATTAATTAGAAAATCTTGCTTGAAGGATGAACAAGATAGCTGGACAGAGGAACTTTCAATCCAGATAAAAGAAAAAGGAAAGGAAAGAGAAGAAATATTCATAAGTTACATGTTATGAATGAAAGAGAGCTGGACACACAAGACCTGATTTACCTAGGCTTAAGAGAAAAGAAATAAAGGAAAAGCATTCATAGAGAAATAGTAATAAGTATTACAAGGATAATGTAAATAAAGTCTTGAAAGATAATGACACCTGGAGTGCTAGTGGTGGAGACTCTTCAGATGAATCTTCAGAGTATGAATCTTCTCGATAAAAGAATCTTGGTCTAATAGCCAGACTACCTATTAACAATCATTATTTAAGGGCTAAGGTACACAATTCTGAATCATTGAACAATATTTCTTTAAATGAAAATTATAGTAATGATAAATATTATAACTCTTTGGATGAAGAATATTCTTCTGATGAAGATAATACTTTATCTTCTTATGAAGAAGTATCTAGGTTTTCTAATCTTCCTGAGATTGGGAATTCAAAACTTATAAAAAAACATGATAAGGAAAATTCTAGGAATACTATTATTACCAAAGAAATATCATATCTTCCAAAAGATCATGATAAGAAAAATGTTGATCTTGAAATTATTTCAAAAAATCTTGAGGAAGTAAGTTCTAAGAAGAATAAACTTTCTAAAGATCTAGAAAATGTAATTTCTAAGAAAAGTGTTTTCGAGCCTAGCTCTAGTTCAAAATAAAATGTTTTTGAAGAAAAGAAGATGGTTATCAAACTCAAATCCAAAATATTTTCCTCGAGGATGTGTTGGTCAAACTTTACCTTAGGTAAAGAAAATTTTGATAAAATTTATTCTCAAATTTGACCTCTAAGGAATAGTTCTGGTTTTGGTTACACTAGTTCTAAACCAATTTTTAGTAACAATGATGTTGTTCCTGAAAGTGCTCCATTTTGCACTAAGTGTCAGTGTGGTGGAAATTGGGCAAATAATTGTTCTCTATACAAAACCCAGTCTATAGTATTTCATAAATCCTATTTTTCTAAGAAGATGTGGGTGCCTAAAATTTTTCTTTTTGAATTTTACAAATCCAAGAAAGATTGGATTCCAAAAGTCTAACTCATTTGTTTTCAGTAAAGTAGAGAGAGTACCAACAACAATACGTGGTATATGGATAGTGGATGTTCACGTCATATGACTGGTAACAAAAACTATTTTGAAGAGATGATCAAGATGAAATGAGGAAATGTAACTTTCAGAGATAATGCTCAGAGAGAAATTATTGGTATAGCTAACATCATTCTTCTTGGAAAAACATTGATTTCAAAAGTTTTATTTTTTATGGGTCTTAAGCCCAACCTCATTAGCATAATCCAATTATGTGATAAAGGCTACCTTGTGAATTTTAGGAAGGAAAAGTGCCTAGTACACAATTCCAAGGAAGAGTTTATTCTTTCTGCCCATAGGTAAGTGAATGTTTTCACACTAAACTTAGAAGACCTTAGGAGTTAAGATTTACCCTTCCTTAGTGTAATGTAAGATCATTCTTGGTTATGGAATAGAAGGTTAGAACACTGTAACCATAGGAACTTATGAAAACATTCTATGAAAATATTAGTTAAGGATCTACCAGAGCTTAGATTTTATTCTTCAAAAGTTTTTAACCCTTGTCAATATGGAAAGCAACATAAATCAAGTTTTAAATCAGTTGGTGAAGTCTCAACTACTGATGCATTACAGCTAGTGCATATGGATCTTTCTGGTCCAACACAAACTGGAAGTATTGGAGGAAAGTACTATGTATTTTTCTTGGTTGATTATTAATCAATATTTACGTGTGTCTATTTTCTAGCAAAGAAGTCTGAAACTTTTTCTTATTTCAAAAGATTTAGAGCCCAAGTTAAAAATGAGAAAATCCTTCCATAGAAAACTATTCATAGTGATCATGGATGAGAATTTTAAAATTATAATTTTGAAACGTTTTGTAGTATAAAAGGTATTACTCACAACTTCTCAGCACCCAGAACACCTCAATAGAATGGTGTTGTTGAAATAAGAAATAGAATTTTTCAAGAGATAACAAAATCCAAATTGAGTGAATATTCTATAGCCAAACATTTTTGGGATGAAGCTGTAAGTACTTCTCTTTATACTATAAATCGAGTTTTGATTATACCTTTTCTTAATAAAACTCTTTATGAGTTATGGAATGGTAGAAAACCTAGACTTTCCTAATTTAAGGTTTTTGGTTGTAAAGTATTAATTCTGAATACTAATGATAAACTAAAAAATTCGCACCAAAATCGGATGAAGGAACTTTCTTAGGCTACTCCAGAACTTCTAAGGCTTATAGAGTTTTCAATAAAAACACTTGTACTGTTGAAGAGACAACACATGTTAAATTTGATGAAACTCATCTTTTTGTTTTTAAACAACCCCATACTACATCTATGGATGTGTTTTTAAAAACTGATTATCAACCCATGTTAGAAGATCCTTCTGATAAGGAAAATGTTCAAGAAGATACTTGTGAAACATTTACTCCTGAAGATTTCCTACCCTATATTGATGAAAAGGTTTTATAAAACCCAAAACAATTGTTTCTAAAGAATCATCCCAGTGATAGTATCATTGGTGATATAAATCAACCTGTAATGAATATAAGTTCCTTAAGAAATGAAGTAGAACATCTAGAATTCCTTTCCCAATTAGAGCCAAAAAGCAGTGATGAAGCCTTAGGTGACGATGATTGGATTAAATCTATGCAAGATGAGCTAAATTAATTCTAAAGTAATAAAGTCTGGACCTTGGTTGAAAGTCCTAAGGAAACTTCTATTATTGGAGTAAAACGGGTCTTCAAAAATAACTGTGATGAAAATGGAATCATTGTTGGAAATAAAGCTATATTAGTTTCTAATGGCTATAATAAACAAGAAGTAATAGACTATGAAGAAACCTTTTCTCCAGTATCTAGACTTGAATATTTTTATATTTTACTTTCCTTTGAAGCATTCTTCAGTTTCAAACTTTTCAAAATGGATGTGAAATGTGATTTCCTTAATGGCTATGTTCAAGTGGAAGTTTTTATTTAACAACCTCCTGGATTTGAAGATACAAAACATCTTGATCATGTTTTTAGACCTACTAAAGCTCTGTATGGACATAAAAAAGCCCCTCATGCTTGGTATAATAGACTTATAGGATTTTTGCTTCAAAATAACTGTGTTAAGGGAAATTCAGATCCATCCCTTTTTTTAAAAAAAGATAAGAATTTTTTTTGATTCTTCAAATATATGTTGATGAAATTATATTTGGTTCAACTCAGTAATCTTTAACTGATTCTTTTTCGGATCTAATGAAATCTGTGTTTGAAATGAGTATGATGGGTGAGTTTACATTTTCCTTGGTTTTCAAATCTCTCAAAAAATAGAGGTAACCTATATATCCCAACATAAGTATATTAAATATATTCTTAAAAATTATGGACATGAAAATACTAAAAGTATCAGTACTACCATTGCTACCTCAAACACACTTGATCTTAAGGAAGCTGGGAAACCAGTAGATCAAACATCTTTTAAAGGTATGATAGGAATTTTAATTTACTTGACAGCTACTCGTCTTGACTTAATGTTTTTAGTATGCTTATGTGAAATATATCAATTAAATCCTAAGGAATCTCCCTTAGAGGCAGCGAAAATAATTGTTCACTACTTAAAGGGAACCATGGATTTAAGACTCTTTTATTCTTTTGGAAATGATTTTGTTTTAAAAAGTTATTTGGATGCTGACCTTGGTGGATGTTGAATGGATAGAAAGAGTACATCCGGAACTTGTCATTTCTTAGAAGATTCATTAGTTTCTTGGTCATGCTAGAAGTAACACTCAGTAGCAGTTTCCACAGCTGAAGCTGAATATGTAGCAACTGGAAGTTGTTGTGCTCATGTATTTTGGATGTAACACCC
The DNA here is from genome assembly GCA_963277665.1 of Viscum album. Lineage (NCBI taxonomy): Eukaryota > Viridiplantae > Streptophyta > Magnoliopsida > Santalales > Viscaceae > Viscum > Viscum album. The sequence continues at coordinate 1,277,447,776 of OY728158.1, forward strand.
ACTCACAGACTATGGTATGAGTTTCACTAAGACATAAATTATGTGTGATAACACAAGTTCGATTTCCCTTAGTAAAAACCCTACACATCACTCTAGTGCAAAACACATTGACATTAGGCATCACTTTCTTAGGGATCACACACAAAAAGAAGAGATCATTCTTCAATTTATCGGAACACAAGATAAAATTGATGATATTTTCATAAAATCTTTACACTCTTTGATAGATTTTAATAAATTAAATAGAAGTTAGAAATGATAACCGTAAGGTAATCCTCCTCAATAACTTCCTATTGAACCAATATACATACACTAATAAACACCTTTTCATAGGGGGAGTACATTTTCTTGCAAGTTTTTCATATTTTTCGTAATGATGTTTTTCATATTTTTCTTAATGAAGTTATTCATGTTTTTTGTAATGATTTTTTTCATATTTTTCGTAATGAATTTTTTCGTATTTTTCATAATGAAGAATTTCATGTTTTTCATAATGAAGTTTTTCATATTTTTCGTAATGATGTTTTTCATTTTTTCCATAATGAAGTTTTTCATATTTTTCGTAATGAAGTTTTTCATATTTTTCATAATGAAGTTTTACATATTTTTCAAAATAAAGTTTTTTATATTTTTCGTAATGATGTTTTTCATATTTTTTGTAATTTCGTAATAAAGTTTTTCATATTTTTTGTAATGATGTTTTTCATATTTTTCTTAACGATTTTTTTCATATTTTTTGTAATGAAGTTTTTTATATTTTTCGTAATGAAGTTTTTCATATTTTTTGTAATGAAGTTTTTCATATTTTTTGCAATGAATTTTTTCATATATTTCATTATGAAGTTTTTCATATATTTCATAATGAAGTTTTTCATATTTTTTGTTATGATGTTTTTTGTACTTGAGATTTTCATAATGAAGATTTTCGTAATGAAGATCTATGTTTTTTTTGTACTGGAGTTTTTTTTCATAATCTAAAGTCCTTCAAGAATAATTTTCCTCAATACGAATAATTCTCCCGACAATCCTAAAGGTATGATTCTTTCTTGAGTTTTCATAATAACAGTTTACTTGCTGTTAGATTATTTTGTTTTTAAAATTTCTCGGATTCTAGTTTTCTAAAATCTGAATCTTTTCCTTTAAAAACCTCAAAAGATCAGATCCCACCAAATTTTCCTTTTGGAAATCATTTCATCCTTCTTACCAGATCAGAAGAATTCTAAGCCATTGGATTCTGATGAGAAGTTGAACCATCGCTTCAACACCTATAAAAGGGGACCCCCGATGGTTGTCCCACATCGGTTTTCAAAGATTTTGCGTGTCTAAGCTCTACCCAAATTCAAAATCCCGTTCCAGTTTTTCAAAAAGTCCTCAAGTCTGAATGTCTGCTGAAGTTCCTTCTCATGAAATGTTTTCGGTCAAGCCGATTGCGGAGTGGCATATATACAGGGATAGGTTGGTACATACGAACTTCTTTAATAAATTTGATTCTATTATTTCAAAGAATATCAAGATTAATGTATGGGAGAGTGTATCCACATCAAATCCAGGAGCTCAGGATGTATTATATTAGGATTTTCTTATTGAATTTTATGAATCATCTTGTTTCTTTAAGGATGATGGTAGATAAATTTTTTTCTTCAAGTGTTATGGAAAAACATATAATCTTTCTTATACCAAGGATTCTAGCTTGGTAGGGCTATATTTTTAAGGGGAAACAAGTGGTTGTTGATACCCCAACCAAAGAAATTCTAAGGAAGAAACAAGCTGGTGGATCCCCTAAGAGGAAGCTTGTCGAGCTAGAAGAAGAACCACAACCTAGCAGAGTTTCAGACTCAGAGTCCTCAGCTCTAGGACATGATTTTGTCATTCAGTCCCTAAAGAAGCTAGTGGACACCATTCTGATCTTTCAAACAATTGTCTCCTGATGCCAGATACTCCAGCATAGCATGAATCAGAAATTAGACTTTGTATCTATGGTGATGGATAGATGTGTAAAGATTGAGGCCGGTCACAAGAATTTCCTTATCAACTATGAAGCCCACAAGAAATCTTGTAAGAAGATGGTCAGCTGGTCGAAGAATATTGATGATGATTTGAGAGAGCTTTTATGACTTTCAAATTGATGTTAAGGAATCTTTTTATACTCAAGATAACAAAATCAAATATCTCACAAACAACTTTGAGAATAAGCTAACCCTTGAGAAAAATACTCGGATTCAGGATGTAAAAGATCTGAATGGGAAGTTGAATATTGTGGTCCAAAGTTGGAAACCATAAAGGGATCTTCAGATCGAGATTCAAGAAAATATAATGAAGCAAGATGACTTTCTGAAGGCTCGGGCAGAGGCTATGAAGGCTCAAGATGATAGGATTAAAGACTTAGAGAAGCAAGCAGAGGAGGATTACAAAGAGTTAAAAAAGCTGAAAACCATCTTGAAGAAGCTGATACCCAAGGAAAAAGAAGAAAAATAGATCCGAATCTGATATTTTGTTACATATGATTTTTCTTGTACAAATTATTCCAATCCTAATGAAATTGTGGTTGCTTGTTTTGTTTGGATGTTTGTACAAATTTTTCAGGTACCACATTTTTTTCCATTCCATCAAACTCTTTTTGAAAATAATATAGGGGAGAAGGAAAAATAATTCTATGTAAAGAATAAATATCCCTAAGTAAGGGGGAGTTTATCTAAGGGGTAGTTTTTCATTACAAAGATTTCCATACTCTAGATAATAAAAATTCTCATTTAGGAAATCTAGAATACGATCCTTAGTGTTCCAAAGCCTAAGGATGAGTTAGTCTTATTCATCTTAGCCAATGTGAAAAGTGAGATAAGTTTTATTTCAAAGTCTAGAATAATTTTTTTAAGTCCTTATATATTTTTTCGTAAGGATGTTTGTGATTTCAAAAAAGGGGGAGATTGATGGGTCAATAAGGCTTTACTTATGAATTTTCCATTCTTTCATACTTAGGGGAGATTGTTTAGTCAATAAGTTTCCTTATGACTTTACCATTACTTCTTGTTTTTAAAATCACAAACACCTTATCTCAAGGAAAATTCCTTTTTAACCCTTGTTTTACTTCATTAAGGAAAATTTTATTCCCCAAGGAAATTTATCTTTATCATGGTTTTTATTGTTCATATCAAAATTTTTCTAAGTATAAAATTCGGTTTGAAACCAAAACCTCAGAATCCTATAATTACCTAGATATGAAGCATTCTGTATTGGGATCCGAATTCTGATTACAAATTCTAGATACGAACTCTTCTGAGTTCTGACATCAAATTCTGATTAAGAATTCTGGATAAAAACTCTTCTGAGTTATGACTCCAAATTCTGATTACGAATTCTGGATATGAACTCTTCTAAGTTTTGACTCCGAATTCTGATTACGAAATATGGATATGAAATATTTTGAGTTCTGACATCAAATTCTGATTATAAATTCTAGATACGATCTCTTCTGAGTTCTGACTTCGAATTCTAATTATGAATATTGGATATGAACTCTTCTGAGTTCTGACCCCGAGTTCTCTAAATACAAACTCTGAACTCTTATGAGTTCTGACTCAAAATTCTCATCAACACTAACTCTGATCTTTGTAGGTTCAGGTTCCAAATTCCTGTGAATCCATATTCTGAATTTCCTTGAAATTCAGACTCCAGAATTCTATAGAGTTCAGGTTCCGAATTCCTAGAAAATAGAATCAGAATATCCTTTTATTATAGACTCCAAATTTAATTTTGGTTAGACTCTGAACATTCATTTTCTTATATTCCGAATATTGGATTTATAGTTATGTAACCATGTTTTTTCTAACACTTGTTTTGTTATAAAATGATGTTGTGTTTTCAGTTACTAACTAACCGTTGTTTGAGTGGCACATGTAGAGGTCCCTTCGAAATTCATGGAAAAATATGACAATTAGAGGATGGAGATGACCGTTGAAGCCGTGCCTATAAATATCAGCTCGTTTGAAAGAGATCATAACTTTGATGAAGAAGTTGACCAATCTAGATATTACATGCTGCTGAAGTGATTTCTAGAGAGAGAGAGGCTTTATTTCTTAGTGCATACTTAACTACTTGTTCATATTTTCGTTGTTCCACCCTGATTGCTGTTGTGTACAATTGAGGGCTTTTGGGGATATGAAGACAAAGGTTCCAACTACCTTGAAGTTGAGGGCTTCCTTGCCGAGGAAGATAGAGGTGCCAACTACCTTGAAGTTGATGGATTGCAAGGATAACAAGACAAACTCCGAACATCGTATCAAGGGTTTACCCTAGTGTGGGTAAGACATAAATATTGAAAGTATAAATCAAGGGACCTTTATCCAAGTTTATTGGATACCCTTCTCTTTGGGTTGAAAGGCTTACTACTGTTACTTATTTTGTTACAAGTTTTTCTGCTTCATTTGTATCATTGAAGAAAGTATAACTATCTTATAATTTCTTATACTTGTACTCTAATTTAGTTAGATTCTATACTCTTTAAGGTAGAATCTTCATCTTTGTAAACTTTCATTAAGTTTCATTTTCTGGAACCATATTTCCGGATTCACATTCTCGGAATCATATTTCTGGAATCAAGCAAGTGTGTAGAACTAGAGGTTTTGTGAATTACCTTGTTTAACCTTGTTAAACATAGCCTTATTTAAAAGTTCCAATGTAATTTTTAAAAGTATACAATTCACCCCCCTCTTGTATTTGAGCATCTCATTTTTACATATTCGGTCCAATAAGGGAGGCCCTATAGGAGTGCTTAATATAAAGATCAATCCTTAGGAAGGCTTATTGTATATACTTATTATAACAAGAATTAGAGTCCTTATAGTTAAAAACATTTTATGTATGAGCGTGTTTGTTTGAAAAGGTTATCATATCCTAAGGTGTCTAAAAAAATGTTTAACATGTCAGAGGGCCTATTCCTGAAATGTTTAAAATCTCCTTAGTGTATATCTAATAAGGTTGGAATATCCCTGTGTTCTTCTCAAGATTGAGGTTGAGATGTTGGAGGTCTAAAAAATGATATGGATAACATGTTTTAAGGACTGTCACATGAATTGACTATCATATCTTTGGTTTTCCTCATGATAAAACCATACACATCAAATGGTTTCACATGATTAAGGATACCATTTCAGAAGGTTTTCACATGATCCAAATGACATGTTCATAGGGTAGTCATAGGAATTGATTGATACTTTTTAGGATCTTATCTTGATCAATTCATACACATTTTAGGGGTTCACTTGATCAAGGATGACATGTTTGAAGGCTATAAAATGATATAGATGGCCTGTATGGAGGACTTCATGTGAATGAGATTATATGTTTAGGGGACTTTTTGTGACTAGGATAACATTTATAGAGGAATTCACATGACCTACACATACATGTTCAATGGCGTCACATGATCAGGACTCACATGTCAGAGGGATGTCACATGATATGGATAGGTCATGCGAAACACATGATTCCATCACATGAAAATAGATATATCCACCTTCGATTGAAGATACTTTATTTTTCATCATTTATTGCATATAATCCATAAAGTTTGTTTAGAATTTTCCTATTGAGGATCTGTTTGACAAATTCAAATTGCAGAATCTCCATCACATAATCTTACTAATTCACTAGAAGTCCTTAGCAAGATCATTAGGGTGATCATAAAAATTATATAGATATTTTTTTAATACCTTAGGTCATTCCACTGGGTTTACCTAGTGGAAGACCCTTGCGATTGTGTGACAATCTGCTCTTAGAAGTTTACTCTCTCCTTTTTTCTCTTATGGGTGTACCTTTCATGTACTGTGTTCAAAGGGGAAAAGTTTAAAGTCCTAATTTCCATCATTCTATGTCACCTTTCATGGTGCATATATCAGATATATGGGATAGAGTCAGTGGAGGGGTCATCGTAACACGTTCTTTATGTGATCTTGTTGCGGGTCCTCCATGGAATCATCTTTTTGTCTCAGGATAAATAGTATCCACATGCTAACTCTATCATCGCCATATTTATTTGACGCATGGCTTATTAAATTTATTTTTCATAATCATGTAGACATGTTAAAGGGCGTTCATAGGACCAGGTTGAATTTTTTTTGGATTCCTTGTGAGATTAATATATCCATTGAGAATGATTTCACATGATTGATGGATACTTATTTGGATCTAATTGTGAGATAAATCAGGAATTTCAATGGGTTTTCATGAGATTAGGATGCCTATCAAATTGGTCCTCATGAGATCAAGGGAGAATTTTCTAGGGGCCTTTGTGATATTATGTTGTCTTGTCTGAGGCAATTCATGACATTAATCTGGTACATCAAAGCTTATTCATGAGATCAAGACGACATGTGAAAGGTTATTTTTGAGATCCGGATGCCTATTGAAGAGGATTTTTAGGATCAAATAAGGCTTGGTAGAGGCCATTCATGGGACCAATATGGCTCATTAGATGCCATTATCAAGAGAAATCTATCATGTCAAAGGGACTTCATGTGATTAATGAGATAAAAAGATGAGGCACATAACCCTTTCATATGAAAAGCATGGTGAATTCTCCTCTCATGAGACTTCCACCTTTTCCATATTTTATTACTTATTTTCCCAGACTTCCATCCATTTCACATTGGTTTACTATTAGGGTGTCACATGATCAATAATGGATATCACGATGACATGTGATCATTATCACATATAGGCACTATTATTTTCTATGGTGCCTCGCCTGATCAGTGATGGATCATATAATAGAATTTGAGCAATATCATGGAAATTAAAACCACTTTTATGTGTATTCAAGTTGCATCACATGATCTAATTGAAATACCCAACTACCTTCAAATTTTTAAGGTGACATGCCCAAAGGAGTCCACATGACATGGATGAAATTCTGTTAGGAATGTCACATGGTTGTTGAACTGATCATGTCAGTCATATGATCCCTTCACTTGAAAATTAGCACATATTTTGTTGAATGAATCTTCTTATTTTTTTATATTTATTTCATAACAGGGTGATTGTTAGGAATCTTTTAGTTGACATGTTGAATGATCAGAGGAACTCATCTAGCAGCCTTCCCAGTATTATCAGCACTTGTATTTATGGCTTCAAAAGAACAAGATGGATTTTTGGAGGGGCTTTGTATGGTAGGAATAAATTGTCAACAGGGATTCATGTGATCATTATTTTACCACACGGAGTGCGTGATTTGAATGTATAACTTTTATAGGTAAATATGATCGTTTTCCCTCTTGGGGTCACATGATTCACATGATCCGGCTGAAATATCTACATAGTGTAATGTTACCCTTCCCTTCCTTTTGAAAAGTAATTAATACATATGATTTGAATATTTTTTTGGTCCCAAAATTTTCAATACTCATTTGGTGTGTGTCAAAAAATGAACCCCATCAGGAGATAGGTCATTAGGTAAAAGGACTCAGTTCGAAGGAAAGTAAATGCCTACATTTTCCTTAAGGCTTCTATTTATCAGTGTCCCAAGTGGCATTTAGTATTACAAGTGGTGTTTGGTATTCCATGGGGTTTCATATAAATAGGGGATTGAGGGATCCTATCATTCCACTGGAAACTCAAAATTCTATAGATTTTGTGACCTCCTGTCTCCTGTAATTTCTTCATAAGACTGCTTCAGAAGACCACTTCACAAGACTACTTCATGAGAATTGATCACATGATTCCAATGTGTAATCTATTAATTTGAATTAATTTATTAATTGATATAATATCTAATTTTAGGTAATTTGGATTGAAATTGAAACATGTTCCTGTCTTCATGACACTCCCACAAGCATCATATGATTTTACAACTCTATCACGTGGTTTCTTTATCACTACACGGTTCACGTGACTGCCTCATTATCATGCGATCATAAATCTTATAATGGGTCATGAAATAGTGAGATGCTCTATGGTTCACAAAATTCACGATACCTATACCGAGTTATGAGATCCTAAATCCTTATTTGGTTTAAGAGATTTGTATGGTGCTATATGAGTTATGCACCTCTTTTAGAAATGTTTCATACCTATATGAAATATGATTCTTTCCCAGTATAGATGGATTCCAGTTCACGTTAGCCTTAAAGAATCTAGTAGACATTCACTACGACTCATCCAAATTCTATTTTCACTAGTGTGGTTTCCATCTATCATTTCGTTGTTCAGTCATCACAGACAAAAATGATAGACCTTATAGGGATAATAAATTTGGAATATTCTCTATAAAACCTCTGATAGATTTATTGGGTTTTTCTTAAAAATGGTTCTCCCATCCTTCTTCTAAATTCATCGATCATTCATACTTCTTTGGTCCTGAGGACCCACAATAGCTTTGGATAAAATGTATCTGGTATAGGCCACTTCACTATTGAAGAAAAGCGCTCAGACGAGTACATGATAATGTTCATACTAACAAACATTGGAGATAACCACCATAAATCTGATTTTGAAATCCTTATGTATTGATAGATAATTCCAAAGTCTTCCACAAACCAGAGATTTAGGCAATTACCAATCTTGGACCTTCGACCAGGAGGGATATTTGGGACTGATTGGGGATGTACCTTCTAGGATCAACATAATACATCGAAATTTTCCATGGATCTAAAAAACATTAGGATGTATGAGTATTTCTAAAATTCACAAACTTTCACCTACTGTAATAAGGGCTTGATGGTGGACTTACTCAGCAAATGGAGTCTGGGAACAAATACATTTCATCTGACACATGGGGATGTGGGAATTAGTCTTTGGGGAATTGAACTAGTTTGAAGCACACAAAATTTATTATATATATTATAACACCCCAAGATTTTATGATATGTACCTAAAAAAATTTATTCTTTTCAAAATCCAACGTTGCACGCAACACCCTGCTAATATGAGGATTGAAATATTATTATAATCTATCCATTAAATTGGTGGTAATGAATAATATTAACCATATCAACAAATTTATATTTTGTTATGTTCAATATAATTTTTAGCATTCATATTATGTGTTTTCTATATATGATATAAAAATAAATCGACTTTTACGTATAAAAATCTATATTTTTTCAATGGTATTTTTACTGCTTTTTTATGGTGAACTTTTTATAAATCAAGTTTTTAACACTTTTATAAATTATATTTCCAAAAATAAACTTATAATTTTAAAATAGAATATAAAATTTTACTTTTCTTGAATTTTTGGTAATTTTTTGATAAGATTCATGTTTTGATGAATAGTGATAACAAATTTCATTTTAATTGATTTTTTTTGGAATAAATAATTTATATTATAAAATTAATTTTTTATTTATTTTAATGTAAATTGAGATAAATTTTATATCATTTAATCCAATATAGGACATTGAAATCAATTTAACATTGAATTTTGATATAAAAAAATTTCAATATTTTGAACGTCTTCATTTTAAAAGCGCATTTTCTCATTCTGTCAATGAGATTAATTTTAGATTAATTTTGTCATAAATTGTGTTTTTGAATATTGAAAAATGGATTTAATATTTTTGATAAGAGGTTTGAAATTAATTAAAGAGGTCTCTTTTATTTTTGGACTTACCATGATCACGGATAAATCAGTCAATTAAGGGTACAAATAATATTATAATTACCATATAACTTGTCCTAATTTTATTGAATAAGTAAATTTAGACCATAACCATATTTGTGATTATTTTATAGCCTATGGGAGCTTCTGGGATGAATTTAATACTTTTATAGAATTTTATTCCAAGGAATGTAAAATATGTTATACTCTTGGTTTTAATAAGTATTACATTTTCTGTGTGGTTATTAAGTAGTTATATCCGACTATAACTAGTAATATTAAATATGAAATGATTATAATTTATTTTCAATTTTTAGGGAATTAATAACTAAATTAAGGCTTGCATAATGATGAAGCAGTAATTTTCTAATTAATGAACATATCAAATAAATGTTATAATTTTTTTAAAAGAAATATAAGTTGATGTAAATAATTTCATCCATGAATATTATAGATTAAAGAGTCATATTAGTGATGTATTAATTTTTTTGGTTAAAATTTATCTTATGTGTTGATATTTTTATAAAGGTAAGAAATAAATAGTGTCAAAATTGACATTAATGATATTTTAAACTAAATAATACTTTATTAAATGATATAAAATTCATAAAAATATAAAATTAATCCAAATAATTGAGATTATGGTACAAAATTTATTCCACGACTCATTTATGGTTATTTTTTCATTTTATAGAAATTAAATTAACCCTTATTGTGTAAAAAAGACAAGACCCCATGGTAAGAGTTAAATGGTTTAACTAATGGTTAGAGCTGAAACATAAGGGTTTGTATGTGACCTAAATTTATAAAAAAATTATCGGATGAGAGTATTTTGATCCATACATATATTTTTTTTAAAGGTTGGGTCTGAAGCCTCATTTTATTATTAAATCAGAGCAAAGACCTCTTTTTATCTGGGTAGAGGGAGACCCATGACATAGCCCGAAGGCCCAGTGTGCTTGTATCCCATTACATAGCCCGTATGCCCAATATTTTGGCATAAGGCTCATTCTGTGAATAGTAACCTGGTTGCTACAGTGCCCGCTGCTGCTACTGTGCCCTGCTACCGCTATAGTATCCTACCACTACTACAGTACCCGCCGATCAACAGTACCACCACAGCTAAATTACCTCAACAATACCGCTACAGTACCTACGCCCCATTGGTTTTAAACCCCCATTTTTCATGTAGGATTACGGGGTGCTTACCACTAAGCCAAACCCAAACTACAGATCCAAACTTATATTATATTCATTATAAATGACTTTTAATCTATTTATAATTTATAATTGAATTATATTAATTTAATATTTTTGACGATTCTAAAAGAACCCCTCACATCAATTATTGAAGGTAAACTCTTCACTTACTTCCTCAAACCACATTTAGAATTCTATCTCGAACAAGCCCTACCGATTTCTCCTCCTAATTTCCCTCCCTTTATCCTAGAATCATTATGTCAGATATAAATCCAACCAAATAATTCCCTTTTTTGAAAATCAAAAGAAGATACCCAAAGAAGAGTTAATGTTCCTCAACATACATTTCTGTTTATTTTGTTTTATTAAGAGGTTAAGGGTCATTAAATTTTTTATTGATAATAAAAAACTAAATTAAAACCTCTTTTGAATAATTGGAGAAGAGTGAACCAATCTCATGATAGAGGCAGAAATTCCTTAAAAATAGGACACAAAATCCAAAGAAAGTAAATAACTAAATGTAAAAAGGTAATAAGATGATGATATAAGAAATATAAAAAGCCTCATCAGACCCTGATAAACTATGAAAAATTATATTAGTCAGTGAATATGTCTCCCCCACCAAGAAGTTGTGCCATGTTGGAACAACACAATGCGACAGAGCACTCCACAAACCCACACTGACTTGTATATTTATGTTTTATTTATTTATTAAACCCCTTAAATTAGTTTTATTTAATTTTTATAAAATAAAATCAATATAATAAATATAATTATATTTTTTATATTTTTTTAGACCTAAAATCAGACACACTTCCATAAAATGCGATACAAAATCAGTATATGTGTGTATGGTGAACTACTGCCTCACAAACTGATGTCGTTCATTCTTACATTTCTACCTTTAATTATTGGGAATAATGATTGAATTTATTTTTTATGATATATATTATATTTATGATTTATTTATGATTTTTAAATTATTATATAACACAAACCTTCATGTTTCGATTTAGTGTTAATACAATAACTTTGTTTGTGGACATGTGGACTACCTCCTCATCAAAACATTGTGATTGATTCAAAATTTACATGGAATGTATTAAAGATGTGATTACTATACAAATATGATATAAATGAAATAATAATACTATTGTAATTATATTAATTACTTTATTTCTTTCAATACGTTAATAAAATGGAAACATCATTCATTCTTACGTATGACATACAATCTCCATGAACGGTGTACGTCATTTTCTATTTATATATTTTATATATTTTAAAAAATACATATATAGTAAACAAATATGATATTTATTTCATGTTTATCATTATTGAAATGATGAAACCATCATATTAGTATGTGGAAAAAAATTACAAATCAAAACACATGTGAAAAAGAAAGCGGGGTTCACCCGATATGTAACATTAACATGGAATTGTTAATAAAAGGGTAATATAAATTCATAACTAAATAATATATGGTATTATGTAAATTAATATGGTTTTTTATTAGGTTATAATAAACATATATTTATTATAAATTAGGTTAAATCATGTTCAACTAAAGGACGTATAAGTTAAGGGACTTCGTCTGAATCTTCTTTCATTAAGACATAATTTGATGTTATACACCCACCTTATTTTATGAGGTGTATATAAAACCCCATTGAATTATAATGTCATTAATTTATTTATTATGAAGTTATTTAATGTTTTTATAAATGTTATTCTTTCATGGTGATTATGATTTAAATGTTAAAAGTCGTATGGGACACCTTAACTGTATAATGATTAACTATCAAATATTTTTCTCATTATTGAAATTATCACATATATATATTTTTATTTAAAAGTATTATAAATGATGTTTTATGTATATCTTGAATTTAATTCAATTTTTTTAAAAACTAATTTTATTTCATGTTTTATATATAACATTTTGACAAATGAAAAACAAAATGTTTTATTTTTAATGTACATGACGTCGATAAATTTTTCTGCATCATGGCTATTATTTTATTTTCATCTTCCTTTTCAATATTTCATGTTTCCTGAAATGAAAAACCATATTTTTATTTTTGATTATTTTTGTATTTAAAATGGGTTTTCAAATAAAAGAGAATTTTTTTTTATTGAAAATGGTTTCTCAAAAGAAAAGGGTATTTTTATATGAATGTGTTTTTCATATGGGTTTAATAAGAGTTTTACTCAATAATTTTTTTCATATCTATTTTAAGTATTTTAATCTATGTAAATGTAATTTCTTGAATTTTTTAATTAATTTAGTTTTATCTCTTATGATACTACCATCCATAATTTATTAAATTATATATGGTATGTTTTACTGGAGAAGTATTCATGTACCATATGACTCGTTATCGATTTTGTTAAGACATATTGATTCATTTGAACTATTTATTCATGTGAGGAATGCATTGGAAATGAATTAATTATTAGGAGATGTATATTGAAAATTCCCTCGATGAATCAGTAGTATCTTAAGATGAAATTAGTTGAAAAAAATCCCTTTGTGTTTGTTTCCAAGAAGTTTTTAATTGTGAGGAGGATTGATCTTGAAAAAAATCTGATGGGTTTCTACCCATAGACTTAAACTATCTTGAGGATATATCTTGACAGTAACTATCTTGAAGATAGATCTTGATAATGCAGATATCCAATATTATTCATTCCACCATTATTATTATTCCATCTGATTATTTGATTAGTTATAATATCCATGGTCATGTTTTAAGCTCATGTGACTATTTATGTGGCATTATTCGATCATCTTTTATTCTTTCCATATTTATTATTCATTATTAATTCAAGTTAGTTTTCGATGTCCATTAACCTTACTAATCATTTCAGATCACCCCTATCTTATGTTTTATTATCCCCAAGATTCCATGAATTTTATTATGATTGATATGTTGGGTTAATCTTTGAGAATAATGTTGATCTCAATGATTTTTTTATTTTATGTTTAAAATGTAATTGGAATTTCAAATATATATCTTGTTTACCAAGAATAATAAAATATTCAGTACTTTGGTATGCTATATCTTGTATATTATGACAACGTGATAAAGTGGAGCACTGGATATGAGAAACAGTGTTTTGGGTATTTATAGTTGGTATTAGAGAAATTTTATTAGAATCCTTGGGAACTTGATGTAAGAAATCAAATATTATAAAACACAACCCAATGACTGAATTTGATGATATGTCTATGTGTTGGATAACATCCTATAGATTTAGTAATGAAAATTGATAACCTAGATTAAACCTATACACTTATATATCGAGAAAAAGATTTCATGATTTAGAAACCCTCTAATTGATTCTTCATGACTGTATCATTATGAATTTTGTTTCTTACTTTGTGCTTTGAGTTTTGGAAAATGGTTGGAATCCACCAGATCATACAAGTAATGGACATACACCTGATAATGAAGAGACTAAAAAAGACAAATAAATGGAAGTATGTATTATGTAATTATTTATTAAGCATAGTTAATGTTTTAAGAAATAAATAGAATGATGAAAGTTCTTATGTTTTTAGATTCAAGAATTATTTCATCAATGGTGCTATGGTTATAAGAATCACGAGATATGTAAGTATTGTACTGCAATACTTCTTTCTTAAGGATTTGGAAGCATAAAAGCTATAATTATTGTTATAAGGAGATAAAATAGTTGGTATGTGATAATTTTAGATACATTACATTGTTGGGGAATATAATGTTAAGATTGATTTTGGAAATTTAGAGGCCTTTTTGGATTTTGAATTTGGGAAAAAGTATTTTGGACGAGTCTTAAGGTTGGAATAGATTAATATGAAATTTGAATATTATTATTTGAGGTAAAATTATTATTATTTTGGATACCATGTGATAACCATTTTAGTTTCAATAAATATTTATAGACCAAAGGAATGATTGTAAGATTTAATGATTCATTAAAGTGATTCAGATATGAAAAATTCAAGTTGAATATTTATTTCCAGGCGTAATAGGAAAAGTGAAAATAGATTGAAGCACTACCAAACGATAATATCATTCTTATAACAAGGAATTAAATAAATTAATATTATTTTCTAAAGTGAATATCTAGATATTAAAATAATACCTCAACTATCAGAAATGAATTTGGCACTAAATGTTTATTTGTTTAATTATCTCTCTAAGAAATCAATTTCCTCTTTAACCCTTAAAAGATTTATGATTTTGTTATGGTAGACTTTATGATTAACATTTTCTATGACCCTCTCCTTTATAAAATAATGGTTTGATTTCTATTCCATATCTTGGTATTCAATTCCCACTAATTCTATCCTAAAAAATGGCTATTTTTTGTGACATTTTCATTTCCCTTACCCGCTTTTTAAGTGGTTGTTTTATTAAATATATTTTTCTTTTGGGTTTCTCATAATAAAATTTTGAAGTATCAACCTTTTATTTCCAAATTGAAATTTCAAAACTCAATAATGTAATTTTTTGAATGAGGGGAGAATGTAAAACCCTATTATTTTATGTTAGTTCACTCTTTAAAGTTAATATTTTTCAAATCTAACGTTTCATGCAACACCCAACTTAACAAATAATGAAATATTATTAAAATCTAGCCATTAAATTGTAGAGAATGAATATTATTAACCAAATTAAAAAATTTATATAATATATGTTTAATATAATTTTTAACATTCATATTATTAGTTTTCTAGACAATATATAAAAATAAATCCACTTTTTGTGCTTAAAAAGCAATATTTTTCTTAAGGCAGTTTTACCACCTTTTAATGTTGTGATTGTTTTAAATATAGTTTTTGAAACTTTGATAAATTCATTTTGAAAATATAAACTTATTATATTAATTAAGAATAAAAAATTTACTTTGGTTGAATCTTTTTTATTTTTCTGATAAGAATCATGTTTTGATGAATAGTGATAAAATATAATATTCTATTTGAAAAAACATATTCAATTAAATAATTATTGTGTTAAATTATATTTTTTATTAGTTTTAATGTATTATTAGATAAATTTTATGTCATTTAATATAATTTAGGTAATTTAATTCAATTTCACATTGACTTTGGATATAAATACATTTCAATATTTTCAACATTTTCACTTTAAAAAATATTTATCTTGTTCCCTCAATGAGATTCATTTTAAATTAATTATTGAAAGTTATTTGTTTTGAATATTTAAAAATGTATTATAATTTTGGAATTAGTGGGTAAAAATTAAGTAGATAATTCCCTTTAATTTTGGACAATAGGAATAGAATCTTTAGTTTTTTCAATTACTACTGGTAAAAATAATATTATAATTACCCTAGCAGTTGTCCTAATTTTATTTTATGGGTTAATGTTAACCAAAAAAGAATACTTTAGTTGATTTTATAGCCTCTTGGAGTCACTTGTATGAATTTAATCCTTTTATAATATTTTATTCTAAGGAAATTAAATATATCATACTCATGTTTTTAATAGGTATTACATTTTTTGTATGGTTATTCAGAAGATATAGTTAACTATAAATTATAATTTAAAATATAAATTTTTTATCTTCACCATGATAATTTATTTGTAATTTTTTGGAAATAAATAATTAAATTAAAGTCATTTAAAATGATGATAAAGTAATTGTTTAATTAATAGCAATATCCAAATAAATGATATTAAAAATAATAAGATAAATATAAATTTATATAATTAATTTCATACATGAATTTGTTAAATTCCCATGAAATATTATGGATATATTAAAGGTTTTGGATCGAAATTATATTTATTATTTATATTTTTCAAAAATTCAGAAAATTAATAGTGTCAAAACTGAGATTATTGATATTTTAAATAACTAATAATTTATTAAAGGATATAATGTTCATAAAAATATAAAATTCATTCAATTTATTTATATAAGGATTAAAATTTTATCCCCAACTCATTTATGGATTTTTTTTCATTTTATTGTAACTATATTAACCCTTAAAAAGTAAAAAGCCAAGTTTTTAGAGTAAGAGTTGAGGGGTTTAACTGATGGTTAAAGCCAAAAGATAATGGTGATAATATGTCCTAAACTTGTCTAAAAGTTATTTTCTGAGAGTATTTAGATCCATATTCATATTATCATTGAAATAAATGACTTTTTACCTATTTTTAATTGATAGTTGTTTTATATTAATTTAATTTTTTTAGAGTTTCCAAAAGTTCCCCTTGCCTCAATTATAAACGAGAACCTCCTACCTCATTTCCTCACATGAGTTTGAGCCTTCTAGATCAAAAAAACCCTACCCATTTCTCCTAAAAACATATATTAATTCATAATATAATACTTACTTTAGGCTCAAAGACAACTAATGAAGTCCTTTTTTGAAAATAAAAATGAGATATCCAATCCCATGGTGTGTTAGCCGAGAGGTACCCATTGGTTATACCCCTCGCTCTTTGTGGGAACTAACCTAGTCTCAAGTCCCGATAGACTCAGACTCTGTGCATATTATGCATAGGGTGATTAAAATCCATTTTCCTAGCCTAGGAATGTGCAGCACACTCTAGGCATGGCGGGGCCCCCCATTGGGAGTCGAGAATTAACCTTACACACATTTCCCCGTGAAAGATGGATTATCAATATAATAAAAAAAATAAGGCCTTCATGCCATTCCGATTAAAAGGATATATCCGAAGAAGAGGCAACATTCATCAATGAACGTTATTGTTTTATTTCATCATTAAAACCCTTAAATTATTTTTATTTCATTTTTATATAAAAACCTTAGTATCCTAAATATATTGATATGTTGTTATATTAATGGTTTAACCTACACTCATACACAGTTCTATCAAGTGGGATATGTCATCATCATTCTTATATACCACGAAGTACCGCCTCACGAACCAATATTGTTTGTTCTTCTATTTCCACCATTCATCGTTGGTAATAATTATTGAATTTATGTTTTTATATGATACATATATATAATATTAATTCTTTATTCATGATTAATTAATTATTATATAACACATACATTCATACATTCCATTTTATACAAATATGATATCTTCGTTTGTAAACGTGTGGACTACCACCTCATCAAAATAATGTGATTCATTTAAAATTTACATGGAATGTATTAATAATTGTTTTATTGGACTTATATGTTATATATGACATAATAATTTTACTATAATTTTATTATTTACGTACTTTCTTTCAATATGATAATAAAACTGAAGCATTACTCATGCGTACGTACGATCTACCATCTCCATGAATGGTGTATTTAATTTTATATTTATATATTCTATTGATTATTATAGGTAAATATATAATTAATATATATGATAATTATTTCAAGGTTATCATTCATGATATAATAAAATAATTATATTAATAAGAGGATTAGAAATATAAAAAATCAAAACACACGCAAAAAACAAAGTATCTATTACCCGAAACGTAACTTTAACATGATTTTTTTACTAAAACGGTAATATAAAGTCATAATTAAATCATAAATGATATAATATAAATGAATATGGTTCTTTTATATATGCATAATAAAACTTTATTTATTAAAAATTCTGTTAAATCACGTTCGACTAAAGGAAGCGTATGGTACGAGACTTTGTCTGAATCTCCTTTCATTGAGTCATATTTTGATGTTATAGACCCACATTATTTTATGAGTTGTATATATATACCCTTTGAATTATCATTTCATTAATTTATTTGTTATAAAGTTATTTAATTTTTTTAAAATGATAATTTTTTTGGGTTCTTATGATTTAAATGTTCAATGTGGTATGGGGAACCTTGAATGTTAAAATATTTAATTATAAAATCTTTTTATTATTCATTGTATTACATTACATATTTATTTATATAAAATTATTATAAAGAAAATTTCATGTATCTTTTGAATATCATTCAATTTTTTTTAAAAGTAATCTTTTTTACATGTTTTACATAGAATGTTTTGACAAATGACCAAAGGAATATTCTATTCTTAACTTATTCGGTGACAATGAATTTTTCGTTACTATGGAAATTATTTTATTTTCATATTATTATTCATGATGTAATGTTTCATTAAATGAAAACCCTATTTATCATTTTTGGTATTTTGGTATTTAAAATTCTTTGTTAAATAAAAGGGTGTTTTGGTATTGAAAATGGGTTCTTAATGGGAAAGGTTATTTTTATATGAAAGTGTTTTTCATTTGTGTTTAATAATAGTTTTTCCTAAATAATTATTTAGTGATATCGTTTAATGTAATTTCATCTATTTCAATATCCTTTATTGAATCTTTTATATCATTGTGTTTTATCTCTTATGATACAAAAATCGATAATTTAGTAAATAGTTTATGGTCAGTTTTACTAGGGAAGTAATGATGTACCATATGACTAGTTATTGATTTTGTTAAGCCATTTTGATTTAGTTGAAATATTTATTCATGTGTAGAATAAATTGGACATGAAATAATGGGTGGGGTCTATATATAGACAATTCCCTTAATTTATCATTAGTCTATTGAGATGAAATCAGTTGAAGAAAAACCATCCGTGTTTTTTTCCAATAAATTATAAATTGTTAAGAGGATAGATCTTGACAAAAAGTAGATGTGTTTCTACAAATATAATTAAAATATTTTGGGGGTATATATTGACCGAAAATATTTTGGAGATATATATTTATAGTGAATATTTACAAAATTATGCATCCCATCATAATTATTATTCCATGTGATTGTTTGACTAGTTAGAATTTCCATGGTCAAGTTTTAAGCTCATGTGATTATTTATATGACATTATTTGATAATCTATTAATCCTTCCAAATTTATTATTTATATTTAATTCTAGTTAGCTTCCACTATAATTTACCCTTACTTATTATTGAATATCACCCCTTTATTATGTTTTATTTTTACACAATATTCCAAGAATACAATTATTACTAATATACAGGGTAAATATATGAGAATAATGGAGTTCTAAAATAAAATACTTTTTGTATTTTATGTTTGAAATGTAATCTGAATTTCAAATATTTTTCTAGTTTACCAAGACTAATAAAATATTTAGACCCTTGGTATGTGATGACTTTTATATTATTCCAATGTAATAAAGTGAGGAAATAGATCTAAGCAATTGGGGTCTTGGTATTTAAACATGTACATTGAGTTTCTACCTTTCTAAACTATATTAGATAATACCAAGCGGAACCCTATCCTTTATTGGGAGTTTTTCAGTTTATATGACAAGGCCCGTGAGAGGGTCCTTCATCATAGGAAAGACACACCATTTAATAAATTATTGTGATATTTTATCAAGAAAGTCTGTTCAGATCCTAAATCCAAGAGGCTAAAGGATTGTCGCGCAAAAGGTTCTTGCATTGCTGAGGGTGCTTACCAACCTTAAGTTGAGGAGGGTTCATTTACCAATTGAGGTCCAGAGGTTATTCCATTCATTTTATGAGTGAGTTATTTGGATAGTTCTCTAAATATGTACCTAATAGGGAACATGCTCCCATCAAAGGAGATGGGTGGAGTTAGAGTTTTTACCTTAATAATTGTGGCATCTATAGACGGTGGGGTGAATGTTTAGTTTTATATACCAATATTAGGAAAACTATATTAAATCCAATTACATATTTACATAGGAAGATCCCCAAATAGAATTCATGGTCCTTTTTGTGTTCTATGGGGTTGGATTGAGGATCTCTTACGTGGCTATAAATACCATAACATTTAAAAAACCCTGAAATATTTTTCAATAATTTTTATAGTGCATCAATGGGGTGAGGCCCATCACAATAATGGAATGAGAAATTAGGCCATTATTGAGTATTCACAACCTATATTCATTCAAACCATATAATATTTCCACTGGTAGTATGACTGAGAATGGTGGGGTAAGCTCCGAGGCTCGGTCTTATATGATTTCAATTGGCACAGGTGTCCTTTATACCTGAATTGATGGTATATATCATTGTGAATGGTACCCACCATATTGGTTATATTGGAAGTTTCAGTGTATTATGAATAAATTACTTGCCTCTCTTTATGTTTTATAAAAAAAATCATCAAATAGTAGCTCTCTAGTTTTATCCGATGTTTTGTAGGTAGGAGACTCATATTCAGATAGTCTTTCCTCCAAATTATGATGATATTGGTTTGACTCAACATTATACTAATATTTCTATAAGACAATATCTAAATGGGAAATTATCCCCATTTTTACCTGAGGCTATAATGTTTCCACTTACCACATAATGAAATCCATGGTATGAAATGAATCTTTCTTCGAGCAGACCAACAACCTTAGTTATTATTTTCAAGGTGGTGAGACATTTATCATAAGTTTGTTTACCAAGAGAAGTGTTAGTGAGCACAGTTGTGATGAGGATGGATATTGTTAGAGAAACTATGAATGCACTATTATTTCTCACTTCATTTTAGTAATGTATTATCTAGATGACAAAAAACATATAAGCTAATCTCTAGGGGATACTACACCAAATAGAGATATTATTAGAATGATTTAAATGTGTTATTTATCCTTAAGGCTTATCCTTAAAAAACTAGATCAATGAGGATGACAATTTTCTTAGAGACCTGAATACGATAAATGAAAGCATGAAGGACCAGATACATTACCTGCCTTTGGTGTAGAAGATGATGTTCCACAACATAATGGAGGTTTCGTCGGACGAAATGGGTCATCATACCAGGTGGGGTAGTTGTAAGTCTATCTTTACTACCAAATTAAAATGGATATAGTGTTGTTGAAACCATACTATTGTATTTTAATTCCCATTTCTATAATAAGAATTTGATAGATACCAGTCACTCCTTCCATCCCCATTATATTCTCTTGGGGATAAAACTTCCAAAGCTGATTCGGGTGGTGACCAGTGGACTAATGATGAGGTCTCCCGAGGTCAACTGCCTCTAATGAGGGCAGTAACATCCATCCTTGAGGAATGAAAATATACTTTTCCATCTTCTCCATCTTCAATGTTTTTATTATTATACCCATCTTTGGGAATTTTCTCGAAGAGTAAAAGGAAAAAAAATAAAGTGCTCCAAGATATTAGATCCTTCTCACTAAGAATGCTCAAGTAAGAATTGTATTTTACTTCTTTTCATATTCTAGACTATTTTAGTAGCTCATTATAATATTTAAAAAATGTGACATCCCCCACTGAGCATTCCTTGAAGAATATACATATGTTCTTGGGGAAATGGGTGGGCATTATTTTGATCCAATAGAACATTCACTATTAGTACAATCCCATAAATAAGTGGAGATAATTGCATTGTTAGAATAGTTTGGTCTGACCCTTGCAATAAAAATTCGAGTGGCCATTCCATATGACTTGGAATGAGAAAATTCACTTCTATAGGAGGCTGATGTAGCTAGCTACAATGATACATATTTTTCCTTGATGGAGGCATATTTGAGAGAAAGTAATACTTATTTAAAATTGGAACACATGGTCTACTTTGGGTCATGTCCTATAACATTTATTTCACTTATGTAGCACTGAATGGTGGTGAGAGAAGTTTTACAATGGATAAAACATCAATGGTGAAACCAGATCACTCGTTGTAAGAGAGCGTCACATCTTCACGTGATGATGGGTTTGGGGTGATAGATCTTTCTTTTAATGTAATCTAGAAAGGTTTCTTTCTTTCACTAATCAGGTGTGTGGTTGATATGATAACATCAAATTATATAACTACTGGATGATAAAACTGTTTTCTCTTATTTTACTACCTTAACCTCAGAGCTCAAGAGTATCAGTCCCACACTCTTCATGAATTCCTCTGACCACGTCGGCTAATGCAAAGGTTGGTTCCAAACCCACCTCTTCAAAGGCTATAAGTACTAGTACCTCATACATTGAATTAGTCCCAAAATATATTCCTATTCCTAGATTGGTCTCTATTGAAGGCTCCTAGTCTATATCACAATATCATCTAATGTGATGGAATGTGTGGAAGTAAATTTTGACCATAATCTCAGATGCCCCTTTTGATGAGTTGATAGACCATATTGTTATCTTATATATATATTTACCACCCTTGGATATGGGGTATTTGTCTATAAAACTCTTCATTCCTAGGTGAAGGAAGCAATTACCATGAGGGAACAAAGGAGTGACCATGAATTGAGTGTATTAGTGGTAGATGATTTTTCTTCTATTAAACAATGTTAGGATGAGGCCCTGAATGAGGCTTCCCAATACACAGTGCAGGTGAGGACTCACTGAAATGTGATCAACACTGGGAAGGTTGAAATTTTTTATTACAATATGAAATCAGTCATCTATAGGAAGGGTGGTATTTGATTTTATCATGCACTACAAACCTTAGATAAAACTATGTTGGAGAAACATTGTTTCTTTGACCTAGAGAAAAAGGCCAAAATTGATGCTATTTCCAGGGTGGAGGCATTGTAACAAATTACAGAGGCATTAACTAAATCTATTGATCAATTTTAAAATAAATGGACTCCCTAATCTAGAAATATATACACCTCAATGAGTCCTTTGAGAACATTCTGTAATTTTATTTTAGTTTCATTAACCTCTATTTATTTTTGGTTTAATTGAAGAGACTTAGGTATGTGAAGATTCCTCCATATTTTTCACATTATGAATAAATATTTTAAACATTACATGTCATTTTCCGACTTTCTTTCATTATTAATTTGCATGAAATTTCATCAACATGATATTGTATGGATCATCAGAGATAAACATCTTTTGTATAATACCATGTATACCCAAATACCAATATTTGAATGCTTGAATCATAACAGATTTTTATTGAGAACTGCTCCTGAATATCAATCGAAATGAGATTCCTCATTAATGAATATGCTATAGTCATCATGGGATAACCTTATATAAATGTATAATTCATCAAGACATATATATTGGAGTGAGAATGCTCAGATTGATTCTTTTGTTAGTGGACATATAGAGCATACCATTATTTTTTATATGGACGAGTAATGATCCCAACACGATTTTAATTTTTTTTATATTTCTCTAACATTTTCCTAAGATTTATATGTGTAAATATTTGTAATAATTATCTTGTATTTTTTTAGGACACCCTTTTATAGGTTTTGAACTCACATGTTTTGTACCTTTTTATTTTCTAAGTTCTCCATATTCCCTAGATCACATAATGTGTGTAACAACATGAGTTTTTGAAAATAACTTTTTTGTATAAATTAATATTATTTAATTTTGTGTGTTTCTTGCTACACTAAGTCACGATTTATTCATATGCTACACCAAGATAATTTTGTGTTCCAAAGAACATAGACGTATCTTGTGTTACACAAAACAACAAGTTTCTACGTAACATTAACTTATTGTTATAATTATTTTAATGGGATAGTTATAACATAGTTTCTCAACATAGTAATATTAATAGTAATAACTAATTTTTATGATGTTTTTATATAGATTAATATTACCTATAGTAATACAATTTTTTGTAAAGTCATTATATGTTTCAAAATACTATTTTCTTAAAATAACTACTTTTTACGTCCTTATGTGAACAATAATAAAATTAATTTAATAGACTTTTAGAAGTTTAATTTGAAAAAATAAACTTAATTTTTGAATTCATAATGAAAAAATTAGTTTAGGGTGATTTATTTTGGATTTTTCTGAGAAACATAATTTTTGGATGAATAGTAAAAAATATAGAATTTTAAATGAAATCTTTTTTTTCTAATTTATTTATATAGTTAAATTATATTTTAAGATGTTTTTAAAGTCAAAATAGATCAATAATACATCTGTTAAGGTAATATATATCATTTTAATAATTTTTATGTTGAATTTAGACATAAAAGGTTAATGGACTTATAAAAATTCACACTTTTAAAACCCACTTTTTGATATAATCACCTATTGGTTTTCATTTCAAAATGATGGTTCCAGTGCATTAAGGTAATTTTCAGGTTTCCAATCAGCCTTTTTTCTTACAATCTCAATTATATAATAGTGTGGAGGATATACCTCAAGTTGATAGATATTTAAATTTGTTGAGGCAGGATCTTGCTACTGAATAAAGGCCTAATGGTGGAGTCCCCATTGTATATCCCTATATAGAGTTCATGAAATGGTTGATGAAAGGTTGTCTCGATCATTTTCTCTTACTTGAGATTTTTTTCTTCTCCTTATTTTTTAATTTTATACTTCTCTCAATCCCTGTTAGTGTAAGTTCCCTACACCTGGTATTTGTATTGTTACTCTTGTTTTTTAATGAAGTCCATTAGGGAATGAATTGGGTGACCAATTCATGTCACCGTTTTTATAAAAAACCCTCTTTCTGAGCATATATGTAGGATTAACATTAAACGTAATAATTATACTAATCTGAATGGAATTTTGAAAAAATGAAATACATTGTTTTAATCAGTATAATATTTATTTTCTAGTAATATAAACTTGATTTTGACCAAAGTATTAGTGAAAGTGATTAAAATTAATTAATGTGATTAAGGTAAAATTATGCTTAAAAATGAAATAAACCTTAAAATTAAGGTCCTAATGGCCTATCCACTTGTCCAACACCCATTTTTGGGACATATTTGGCTCATAAACCTTCTATTCTCATGTTTTGTATGTTTCAATGATTTTTAATAGGTAAAAACGTTGTTACAACTAACTTGTTTTAAAAATGAAAAATCTTTCCCCTACCTACCCTATAAAGGTTCACCACCTATATCCATTATTATCACCTATCAGGACACTTAAATTCGCCCAAAATCTACCCAATTAACTTCCAAACATCCCTCCCTTCCTCATTTAAGTCCCCATTTAGGAAAAAAGTCAACCATGTAAGCCCTTTGGTGAAAACCCAAAGGAGTTTCCCAAAGAAGAGGTAACCTCCTTCCTCAAGCTCATTTACTTTGTTTTCATTCAATGGTACCTCAATTATTCTTAAAAAATTCATACATAACAGCCTCAATATCAAAAATATATTGATATGTTTTTACGATATTTTTTCAACCTACACTTACACACAATTCTATATGATGGGTAATGAACTTACTGTTCTGGTGTTTGGTGAACTACCGTCTCACAAAATGATGTTTGTTTTTACTTTACCACCTTTCATGGTTTGGAATTATGATGGATACTATATTTTTATATGATATATGAGATATATATGGTGTATTTATGATTCTTTAATTAATATGAAATACATAACTTCATTCCTTACATTTTGTGTAAATATGATAATTTCGTTTGGGTAAATGTAGAGTACCCCCCTTAAAGCAATGTGATTCATTCACACACTTCATGAAATGTATTAATGATGGGTTCAATGAACTTATATGATATTTATGACATAATAATTATACTATAATGATATTATATATATCTCTATAAATATATTTTATTTACTTACTTTCTTTCAATATGAAAATTAAAAATTGACATAACGTTCATGCGTACATATGATCTACCGTCTCCATGAACAGTGTATTCCATTACATTTTTATATATTCTATAGATTATTATAAATACACATATAATTAATACAAATGATATTTATATCATTTTTACATTCTTTAAATAATGGTATAAGTATGAGGAAAATAAATATATAAAATTAAGACAAATGCCAAAATCAATGCGAATATTACCTGAAGTGAAACCTTAACTTGGAATCGTTAATAAGTGGGTAATATAAAGTCATAATAAAATCATATATTGTATTATATATAAGAATATGATTCCTTAAACTATTTATAAAAAAACTTATAGTTATTATATATTATGTTTTATGAGTATGAAGTGAGTCAATACATAAGTTCATGAGATTTCTAATCTCACTTTCATTTCTGTGAGATTTATGCCTTATTCCCCACTCATATCTTTTTTATGGTAAATATACTTACTATTAATATATTATATTATTTTTATACTTAATTTTATTGATATTTACATATCCATTTTATAATCCCTCTTTCATGGGGTTTAGCTTCAACAGTTACCAAATCAGTAAAGTAGTTTTGTCTTAATTAGCCTTTATCAAGACACATTCCATGAAATTCAAGGGCAATGTTTTCAAAAATGTTTTCAAAAATTATATTTAAAGATCATATATGGGGAAAAGTATTTCAAATTTTGTTATGGTATTCAATCTACCTTTATATGTTTCCAATGCATTTTCAACGAAATGGTTTTAAAAAATGTTTTCAATATTCCTTTTTAAAGAAATAGGGTTCCAAATGTTTTCAAGTTTCATATGTATGTTTTCAAGAAAAATTATTTTAAAAATATTTACATGTTTCCATTTTATGATATTAATGAAAAAGGTTTTCAAAATGAATTCTATTTTAAAATAATTATTATTAAATAAGAAAGGATATTTTCATTAATAAATATTTTTAAAAGGACATTTACAAATTGTTTTCCATATATGATGAGAACCATTAGTGTTACACATACCTTTCTAGGAAATGATCTAATGGTTCAATTCATATTCTTTCTTTGAATGGTTTATCTTTTTAGGGAATAATGTTTATGAAACCCGCTTCTCTTTCCGAAGATATATGTTTATGAAACCCATTTCTATTTCATGGTTTATATTCATTTGAAATTCGCTTCTTTTCATGGGTTATTCTATGATCAAATTATTATGAAACCTTTCTTTCTCTATAGTCAAGGATATGAATACATGTTTTTGATACCAATTTCATTTCATGAGTTATGATAAGATAATTATGAAACCCATCTATTTTTATGGGTCATGACAGGATCAAGGTTTTATTATCCTGTGGAATATGTATGAATGATTTTATTATGAGATGGGTGGCACCTATATCTCCCTCCAATGCATTTGGTAAAGATTTATATCTCATTAGATAATTATGTGAATCATGTTGATGGGCTTGATCTACTATGGGAATATGGGGAAACAGATCCATTATAAGGAAAGGATTGTGACTGGGGATGGTGGTGTGTCCTTCCTGATAGGTGTAGTTACCATAATGATATAATATGGGCAAACTAGATCCACTATGGGAATATGGGGAAACACAATCAACCATGGGAAGATGGGAAAAACATGATCCCTTTTAAGGAATGGATTGTGAGTGGGGATGAGGGTTTTTCCCAGTTAGTAGGAGTTGTCCCCAAGAAGTTCTCTGATAAGTTATAGGAATGCTTCATGAATTATTGGGAATAATATTCCATGTTTATGTGAATTCCACTATTCCATTCCTTATAAATATGTTATTATTTTATGGATCACGCTATTTTGTTTCTTTTGATTCATGTCTTATGAACTGTAATAATTATTCCATCATTCATTTTTATTATCTTTTTTGTGTAGGGTATGATATTCTATTTTCATGATCACATTATCATACCCTTATGATCATGTTTATTCTTACATATCTCACTTGGCTACCCTTACTTTGAATTTGAGATCACCCCTTTTTATTTTTAATTCATCAAGATATGATGATTTGTATTACATATGACAGGTCTAAGAAAGGTTCTAGTCATAGAGAACCTACTGGGAGATAATGTAGCTCACTTATGTATTAGTGTTTATGTTTACATGTTTCCAAAGGCACTGGAATAAAATATTATTTAAGAATCTATTTGTATAATGTATTTTTTATTCTGTCATGACCGGTCCTAGTGGGTCCCCTGTCATGAACCCCCAACCCCACCTCCAATAGGTCAGGAGATGGTGACTAGCACCGAGTAGGCATGTCACTAAAATAGTAGGCATTACCTTAGTACCTGAACACACACACATATCTCCAATCTCTAAATGATGAAAAGTAAAAACCATTAAGAAACAAATTCATGTATACCCCTATAACCCAACCAGTGTATGATACGAAAGTAATGCATAATAAGGTAAATCAACCAAGAATACAAGCCCACCAAAAATAAAGTATGTAAACAAGTTCCTGAAACTCATTCATAGAGAGCCCTACCTGATATAGCTAGAAGGAAAGGTGATACAACTACTATCTGAAGCTGTAGGAACACCTCGACTTACAAAAACTCACAAGGATCCATCGGATCCTAGTCTACCGTGAACTCAGTCAAAAGGACGCTCGTCTGTGCTAGAAAAGACACATGCGGCGAAATCTTGTGCATGGGTGAGTATAACAATACTGTGTAAAGACCTCAAAACCACAAATCAATACAAAAAGAGGGAGATACAGTCCTCTATACACAAGTATATATCTACAAAACATAAAACAAGAATATCAAAATTTAACCAAACTAAGACATATAGTCAATAGATTTGTTACTACTACTGTGTACCACCACTAGGGATTCAGTATGAAGATTCCATGAGGCGTCATCCAAGAGAACACACTCCTGGATTTGATAGCCCTGATAGGGTATATTCGAGAAGTACTATCCATCAGGAAATTACATGATAGAGATACACTGATAGATATAAATAGAGATATATAATACATTATAGGAGGATCACATCCAAGCCCATGGGGTGATACAAACAACTTTATCTGGATTAACCCACAAAGTAGATGATTGACTCTTGGTGAAGTTAGTCACATCAATTCTAAGGACTCTACCTAGGGAAAAAGTAAGGAATAGGGGATCCACTCTGGGACACTTAGGGGATTCCAAAAACACTATCATGTAAGTCCTGATGAATGCATAATACTTTTGTGAGTAGGAAATAATACAAAAAAAACCATTAGAAAAATGGTAAAGGAAAAAAAACCTAATGAAACTTGTTCATGTTATAGTGGACAAGAGAATCACTCTGCATAGGAAAGGAGGGCGCGCAGTGAGTATTGGTCCCATGGACCATGTCCTTTGACCCTGGGTACTTCACGTGTAAACGACCCATGTCCTTGGAAATGATTCTATTATAAACCCCACCATTGGTCTCATAAGAACCATCTTAACCTCAGAGTCCCAACGTCCTAGATAGATCATTAATGAGACATATTTTTTTGAAATATATGGTCGTTTTAGTAAAAGTGACTTACATAGGTCTCGTCTAGATCAGACCCGACTAGGTGTTCAAGCCAACCTGGTTCGGTAGACCCAACATGAAATGGTTTGGCCTGCTAGGCCCAGTCTGACCCGTACACATGCAGTACATATTTTTTTACCACATGTGGCCCACCTCGTCCATATGCACCCTAGTCCCTATGGTGTCACATCTCATCCCACATGGTCAGCCCATCGTGTCTGCACACGCACTACACATTCTGCCTACCAGCAGCATCACCACCACCATAATATCTCTTTCTACGGAGGATACAAATTTCACCTCCTATGACTACATTGTTGGTTTCTCATCGTCAGCATGGACATAACCCTAGACCGATCAGAGCCTCCACCCAACCACCACATTCATCGTCGTGCACCACCATGCCTACTAAATCATGCCATGACTTTGCCATCGCACCTCCATTTCATTGTCATTAGGTTAGATATTCAATTTCACATTTTTGTTCCATGAATCAAAGGGACGACGATCATTAATTTATATCCCGTGAAAAATGATGAACACATGGGAAAAGGGGGAAGAAATCAAAGGTATAAAACACATGGAATGAATGTTGGTCATTATTTTCTCCAGTCTTGATCTGTTCCTGTAAGAAAAATCAAGTAAAACTAAACAGTATAATAATAATACACAAATAATTCCAAAAATCAAACCCATCCGACAAGAAAAATTAAATTGGGGGTCAACCTATTTTTGGGTTGATCTGCATTAATCATTGATTCTATGAATGAGGAAGGAATGAACTGAAATCATAATGCCCTAATTGGGGAAGGATAGTTCACTATCGAGGGTTTGCTTCCGATGGTGATCCATCATGAACAATATCGATCCACTTTTCTATCCCCATCCATTGAGAGAGGGTTCTTTCTCCTGGCTTTAGAAGAATTGTAGGGTTACAGGGATAAACCTAAATTCTATGACAATAGATTTTTAAAGAGGAAATGTCACTACATCGTCATGTAATGTTAAATGAAATATTTTTTTCTTTAAAAATTTGAAAAATTATCTTTCATAGCCGACCCATGCTGAACGATGTTATGCTTCTTCTGAGGTAAAATCACTTATTTGAACACAATGGTGGCCTCATATTTATGATCTAGGAAACCGTTTATAAGTTATTCCAATTTTTCAGGAAAACCACTCATTTTTGCTATTTAATCATTAATATTTTTATAAAATTTATTCTGGTCACCCATGGAATTGGGATTACATGTTATCTCAATGTATGGCCTCAAAATAATTCGAAATAATATTTAAAATAATACATGAAAAAATCCAAGTCATTTCATTCTCCCCACCATAGGGATTTATGTCCCCAAAAAGAAAATACAACTTACTACTAAAAGGATGTGGGTACTGTGTACGAATATGAGCCTCCTACTCCCCTATTCCTCATAGAGATTCTCGTTCTACCACCCAAAATGAACCAACAGAATCGCTCACCCATGAAGGATCCTCTCCTATAGGTATCTCCACTGAGTACTCAGAAAAAGTCACCCCTTCCTCAATGTTTAGCTCACCTCAGTCAATGACGTGCGATGGGTTATGCACACACCTCATCATCTATGACACATGGATGACATAATGTACCAGATGTAACTACGGAAGTAGAGCTAGGAGGTACACCACCTCACCAACTCTGGTCATGATCTGGAAAGGGTCGATGATCCTCCGAGATAACTTGCTACCCCAACCAAATATCTGTAACCCACATCAAGGTGATACCTAAAGGAACATGTGGTCTCCTTCATCAAACTCCAAATTCCTCCATCTCCAGTCAGTTTAAGACATATAATGGATCTATATAGTCTTCATCCACTCCTATATGATCTTCACCTTCTTAGTATTATCACGCACCTACTACATGCCCAGGAGTTCTCACTCTCCAAGGTCCATCTCGTAATGTGTTAACCTACAGGGTTTCCAATACAAAGCCTTAAATTGTGTCATACCAATACTAGAGTGGTAGATTCTTTTTTATGAAAATTTCACCAGTGGTATGTGATCCTCCCAACTATAACTGATGTCTGTGATATGGGTGCAAAGCATGTCCTCTAGAACCTTAATGGTTCTCTCCATCTAGGGATGAAACATCATTCTCATGCATAACCGAGTCCCAAAGATCTCCTGAAATCCCTTCCACAATCATGATGTGAAACTAGCATCATGATCTGAAAAAATATTTTATGGAACTCTATGAAGCCAAACTATCTCTTGAACAGAGAGGCACCCCAGGATCTCCAATGAATTATGCTCCCAGATAGTTAGGAAGTGGGCTGACTTGAAGAGTCAGTCAAGAATAACCCAATGGGTATTGTATACCCTAGATTTACTTGGTAAAGCCTCCATGATGTCCATCAATATCCCTTCCCACTGCCACTCTATAACCTCAAGGGGTTGAGCTAAACCCAATGGAACCTGGTGATTAGCCTTCACTTGATGACAAGTGAGGCATCAAGAAATGAAATCTACATCTCCCTTCTTTATTCTAGGCCACAGAAACTAACATCAGAGGTCTTGGTAAATCATCACAACACATGGATGCACCACTAAAGGGGATGTATGATACTCCCTCAAAACCTAATCGTGCAACACCACTGGTACAATTGTGCATCCTCTGAAAAGAACAATTTTCTCCCCACCATTCTAATATCCATCAGGAACATGTCTTGTAGATAACTACACACTTTGAGTCTCACAGTTGGTATCCCCATGATATGCCTCTCTGAATCATTGTAAGAGTGTAGGGGTAACAACCGTCGACTAAAGGAAAGATCCACCACTCCATCCATAAATGATAACATAAATGTGGCTAACTACTTTGACGCCTCATCCAACAACTATGAAATCAATCTTCTACTGAGATCATCTTCCACCACATTTCCCTTCCCAGGAGTATAGATGATCCCAAAGTCATAATCCTTGTGGAACTCTAGCCACCGCCTCTGTCTCAAGTTCATATAATTATTATAGAAGGTATACATGAGACTCTTATGATCAGATTATATGATAATTTTTTTTCCCATTAGGTAGTGTCGCCACATATTTAACACAAATACTACCACCGCCAACTCAAAATCATGGGTTGGGTAGTTCGTCTCATGTGGTCTCAACTAGCAAGAAAAATTGGAAATTACAGTTGGCCTATGAATTAGGAAACAACCAAGAAGAGTTCCTAATGAATCGTAGAACACTACATACTCATCAACCCCTATATTAATCTCAATATTGCGGCACTCGTCGAAATCGACCTCAACTCCTAGAAATTCTATTGAATCTTCTCTGTCAACGTGAAAGGTCACCCCTTTGGGGTCAAAGCTGTCATAGGTGATGATATCCTGGAGAAATCATGTATGATTATCCAAAAATATCTAGCCAGCCAAGGAAGCTCCACACCTCCATCATGCTCTTAGGTGGCTCCCATGCTAACATGACATCAACCTAGACCGGGTCCACGACCATTCCTTCTGCTTAGATAACATGTCTCTTAATGTGGAAATCATGAATCTAGAACTAGATCATTAGGATTTTCCCATAAAACCAATGCTCTCAGAGCATGTTCTGATCTACCCTTATGTGTCTCACATACTCCTCCTTGGATTCCAAGTACACAAGGTGATTTTAGATGAATACTACCACAAACCGATCTATGTAGCGCTGGAAGATCCAGTTCACGAGTTCCATGAAAATTTCTTGGTTGTTTCTCACACCAAAGGGAATCACCAATTACTCATAATGACTGTAATGACATCTAAAATACATCTTTAGTATATTTTCATCCCTTACTCATAGATGGTTATAACCTAATTGTTGTTCAACCACTGAGAACAATCATGCCCGTCTCAACTGGTCGAAGAGGTCATTGATCCTTGGTAGTGGGTGTTTTTTCCTCACAGTCAACTTATTTAGGCACTAGTAATCCACACAAAACCTCAATATCATATCTACCTTTCTAGAAAACAATACTGGGGTCACCCAGGGTGAAACATTGGGTCTCACAAAGTCCTTCCTCTACAAATACTCCAACTATACCCTTAGCCCGTGAAGCTATGCAGGAGACATCTGATATATTGGTGAGGATATTGGTGCATTCCCAGGATGTAAGTCGACATGGACGTCGATCTCTTTGAAGGGAGGTAATCATGAGACATATTTTGGGAATATTTCCTCATAATCTTCCACTACAATTGAGAAATGGAAACTCGTAACATCTGTTGCACTCATGGTCATGCTTTCTATGTGACGAGGGAACAACTGCACCCTTTTATGTATGATTCCATCCTATGATGCAAGTGTTTTCTATTCACTGACAAAGGAAAAACTCATTCAATCATTATAGACACACTACACCCTTCCCCTACAACATTAAATATGGGCATGGAATGTAGATAACCAATTCATACCAAGAATGACATCGTAATGCCTTGATGCTGCCACCAAGAGGTTCCAACTGAAACTCTCACAACCAAAGGCCAGGTCACACTGTCAGAATAGATGTGTGATCATAAAGTCTCCTCCAGTAGGTGTCTCCAAGTTTAAGGGTGGATTTAATAGTTCAACCAAAATCTCTAGGTATCAAACAAGATATGTGGAGGGAAATTAATGAGTAGAAACTATTTCTATCTATATGACAACTAAGGTAGAAAAGACACAGATCATACCTCGAATAATTATTGAAGCTCTTGGGTCATAAGCCTCAACCACTTGAAGCTATCCCCACCCCTATCCTCTATCTACCTAAGAATTACACTTCCCACCTGTGGGTGGTGATGATATCAAGTCAAAATGCCAACCGCCTCCGGTTTCTCTCATAGCGCCTCTACCACATCCGCTGCCCTATAGATATACCTTCTCCTATATCTTCCTCTTCATTGGTGGTCCATTGACCACATTGTCATGAAACATAAAATTTTTTATGCTATTAAGGTTGATTTTTAGTATAGGGAAGACCCTTGGTCGTCTCTCGAGGAGGGTTGATAGGTTTAGAGTGTGTATTTTTAATTAAGACTACTAAAAAAGGGGGGTGATTTTGAAAACATCTTAAAGAAAGTAACTTAATCAAAATAGTTTAAAAGATGAAAGACCAAGTGGATTTTAAAAAATATGATATAAAAGGGTCGATGTGATTTCACTACACATATATCAAGTTTATTTTGCATAGAGATTTATTTTAGGTATAGATTAATTTATTGGTTGGAATTAATTGGAATCCTGATTAATTCCTAAGCTCATATTTCAATGCTTGATGAACCAAACCTTGACATAACAATCGTATTGCCAAGGTCTAGATCTTATGCATGTAATAATAGCTTCCAAATCATATAGAAATATTAATAATGTGGGGAAGAAAATGATTCTTGTGTTGTCCAATCGGAACAACACAAGTCATGCACTCAAAACCTCACACCGATCGGTTAGAAATTAAGAGCATAACACTCACATGCATAAAATCAAGCATTCAAATATGAAATAAAATAAGATACATCAAATGAAATGTTTAAACACCCAAATTACTCCAAACTAGTAGCTAGTGTATGCATCATAACTCCCTTGACATTTGTGTAGCTCCCTCACAACGAACACCCAACTTTTAGCTCGACATGAGGAGGAGGAAACTTGGGTGGAACTCCTTCTTTATCCTTGATTCCTCTATGAGTATAGGGGCCTCCATAACCTCCAAGAAGCTACTATATGACTCCAAAATGGAAGAGTACAGCTTCTTGGTTTGAACTCCCAAATGAGGATCCATTTGTGCCTTTTTTTCTAAAATGGCACATGGTTTTGAGCACCCCGTTTTGAAGATACTACTTGTGCCTCGGTTTTGGACAAGTATAAAGTCATATTATGACTTGGAAAAAAGTGATAATTTATTTTACGTCCTCTTTACTATATATGTGTAAAATTTGGCATCTATTAGGCATCCAGATTTGGAGATATGTTCACACCACTGAACTGAACATTTGAATTTGGGCAGATTCTATCCCCTGGACAGAATTGTTCGGATGGGCCACCATATGGAAGAATGGGTCTTTGGTACTTTGAGAAGAGTTGTATCCCATGAAGTTTTGGAGATGTTTACAAATGTTAATCCCATTTTCATAGACGTATTTCGAGTACTGTTCAAAACAGTGGACAAGTGTCCTTGGGATCCATGCAATTTTGGCCCATTTTCCTTCTGGATCATCTTCAGGGCCTTTAAATCACCTCCTCCTGCAATAAAATACTCAAAACAAGTAAAAATTACCATTTTAACAGTGATAAAAACAAAATTAATGATTCTAATATGGAATTAAATTTGGTATTATTTTCATAATATTCAATACAAAACTAGTTTACCACAATGGTGTAGGGATGAAAATGAAACAGTGAATCGCGGTGCGATCACACCCCCACACCTAAAGATTTGCACTCCTGGGCAAAGTGATATTTCCAAAAATTATGCATGGATATATTCCAATCTTCATAATGATTTAACATTCAATGAAAATTTAAATTTTGAAAGGAATGTTATCAAAGCAAAAATCACACCATGGAGTTATTCTCAATGATCATGCAAAAAGGTGTCTCATAAATTGTATCAGCATGAAATTCAGGGAGATTAATGATACCAATTTTAGAAAGTAATCCTAATGTCCACAATGTCCCTAAATCTCCACGTGTTTATGTGACAACCAATTCATGATATTCTAACCACTTTCTATCCAATAAATATAGGTTATTTTAATATTTTTCTCCTTAAATGATTATGTCAACCGAACCTGTCCTATACCCTTTGCAATCAAATTTCAAGACCCACTCAATTAAGCATTCCCAGAAGTCAAAACTTAAGCTCCTGACCTAGATATCCCCATATGATGTACATTTCATCACTCCCCTCATTTGTTTATTTTTTTGAAATGTTGTGCATGGAACAAATCTCACACCCTTCTCTAAACCCTTGTTTGATCTCCTCACGACACTAATTGTAATAGTTATAAAAAGATAAAAAGTCAAGGAAGAGTTGTTTTTGACCTGCCCAAGATACAACTATTTTTTTGAGGGCACAAAACAGTTAGATAACAGGTAAACACAAGTAGGTCAATCCGGTACAGTAATGAAAAAGAATGGATAATGAATGAATGTATGGGGAAATCATTTGGAAAACAGATAAATATTAACCTAACTTATATTTACCTTCTATTGATTATGTAAAAATCACACTTCTTGGTTGGGTGAAAAAATGTGTGGAGAAATTAAGTGCCACAATTTTCCTTTGAACTACTCACCTAAAGGGTAATATTTTTCTAAATGTTTTCAAAATGATACAACCATTTATATCATCAACAAACAACTAATTTGGAAGAGAAAGTCACACCAAAATGTTAAATTCTAGCTAAAACACACATTCCATCAGTGATTTTTTTTTGAAAATGTTAAAACAACATAAAATAGGGAAATTCATCATGCATTTTCAGTAACTTTCATGATTCAATTCAGGGGGAATCTTTTTCCATGATAAAATTAGCATTCCGGAACAAAAGTAAGGGGTGGAACGGGGGAAGGGGGGAGTGAAAATACCATTCAGTAAGAAAAAAGACAAAGAAACAAAGAAAACGATGAAAATTCCTAACTAACCCAAGAATGTACCCACCCCCCTACACCTAGAGTATGTTGTGTACTCACTGTAGTAAAAGAGAATGTGGGAAGGAAGGATAAAACCTGGTAATTTTCATTCATAGTTTGCTTCTTGAACATAGACTTCCTCCATCAGGTACTCCAGAATGGCTTCATGAAAGTGCTTCATTCGCTGCCCATTGAAAGTGAAGGTTTGCTGGGTTTCTTCATTTTGAACCTAAACAACACCAAATGGAGTGACATTAGTAATAATGTATGGTCCAAACCAATAGGAATGAAGTTTATCGGGATGAAATTTTAGCCTCGAATTGTAGAGGAGGACCTTCTTCCCAATTTAGAACTCTCGATGAAGGATAAGGCGGTCGTGGGAAGCCTTGGTTCGCTCCTTATAATTCTTAGAGGTCTCATAATAATCTCTACACATTTCTTCCTGCTCCTGTATCTATAAATTCCTTTGAGAACCTGCACCAGAAAGGTTAGAATTTCATTTTTTAATGGCTCAGTAGGCCCGGTGCTCAATATCAACAGGGAGGTGAAAAATCTTTCCAAAAACAAGCCTATAAGGTGACATTCCAATGGGAGTTTTAAAAGAAGTACGATAAGCCCATAATTAATCATCTATTCTAAGACTCCAATCTTTCCTGTTGGATTGGACCTTTTTTTAAAGAATTTGTTTTACCTATCTATTTGACACCTTGACTTGAACATTAGTCTATAGGTGATACACAGTAGATACTTGATGGCCGACCCCATACCGACACAAAAGTGATTGCATTGTTCGGTTTCCAAAATGAGAACCCTGGTCGCTGATGATGAACCTAGGTAATCCAAAACTACAAAAGATCTGAGCCCTAAAAAATTATACAACTTTTTTGGAATCATCTTTCCTTGTGGCTCGTGCCTCTACCCATATTGATACGTAACCAACAACCAAAAGAATGTACAAGTTTCCAAAAGAATTTGGAAATGGCCCCATAAAGTCAATACTACAAACATCAAAGATTTCATGAAAGAGCTGGGGTTGTTGTGGCATTTCATTACTTTTAGAGACATTCCCCATTCTTTGACAATGAGGAGAAGATTTAAAAAATTCATGGGCATCCTAAAAAAGTGTTTTCCAAAAGAGACCAGAATCAAAAACTTTGCGAGCAGTCCACTGGGGACCAAAGTGGCCCCCACAAGCAAGAGTGTGGCAGAATCTAAGGACATACTGAAACTCACTATCGGGAACACAACGCCTAAGAACCTGATCGCTACATGTGCGCCAAAGGTAGGGGTCATCCCAAATGTACCAACAAGACTCATGTTTTAGAAGACTGGCTTTGTTTTTGTTGAAATCAAAAGGAATGAAAGATGCTACCAAATAATTTACAATTTCAGCATACCAGGGAATAGCATCTTGCACTTTATACAATTGATCATCAGGAAACATGTCATTAATGGGAATACAGGGGTATGAGACAATGTCCAAGGATGGTAGGATCCTATTGATATGGTCTGCCACCACATTCTCTACTCCTTTTTTATCTCAAATTTCTAGATTGAATTCCTGGAGGAGGATCATCCAACAAATGAGATGTGGTTTGGCTTCCAGTTTCTTTATGAGATACCAGAGGGATGCATGATCTGAGAACACAATGACTTTGGACCCTAAAAGGAATGACCTAAATTTATCCAAGGAATACACTATGGCAAGGAATTATTTTTCAGTTGTGGTGTAGTTTTCTTGGGCAGGGTCCAGTTTACGTGAGGCATAGGCTATGACATGTGGAGCTCGGTTGACCCTTTGTGACAAGACTACCCCAACTGCATAGTTAGAGGCGTCACACATGAGCTCAAATGGTAAATCCCACTTAGGTGGTTGGATTACCAGGGGTGATGTGAGACTCCATTTTAATTTATTAAAATATTCTTCACATTCTTTATCAAAAACAAAATCTTTTTCTTTTAGGAGTAAGTGGGATCGGGGAAGTGCAATATTACTAAAATCATGAATGAAATGATGGTAAAATCCAGCATGACCTATGGAAGACCGCACATCACGTACATTTTTTGGGAATGGTAGGGAAGAAATGACATCCACTTTCGATTTATCTACTTGGATAACATCCCCAGAAATGACATGTCCCAAAACTACACCTTGTCGCACCATGAAATGACATTTCTCATAATTTAATAAAATATTATTTTCAATACGGCGACGTAGGATAGAACCAAGACTACTTAAGCATTGATCAAAAGAGGATCCATAAACATTAAAATAATCCATGAAAACTTTCATGCAATTCTCCAGGTAATCTGAAAAATACTAACCATACATCATTGGAAAGTACCCGGAGCATTGCACATGCCAAATGGCATCCTTCTATAGGCAAATGTGCCAAAGGGGCAAGTGAAGGTTGTCTTCTCCTGATCCTCGGGGGAAATATGGATATGAAAGTATCCATAATACCCATCAAGAAAATAGTAATGGGACTTTCCCGCTAGCCTCTCTAGCATTTGGTCAATGAATGGAAATGGGAAATGGTCCTTCCTAGTGTGTTGGTTTAGTCGGCGATAATCTATACAGACACGCCAACTATTCTGCACACGAGTTGGAACCAATTCGCTGTCTTCATTTTTAATTACCATTAGGCCTGTTTTTTTAGGAACTACTTGAATGGGACTGACCAATTGGCAGTCAGAGATGGGGTAAATGATTCTTGTAGCCAATAATTTTGTTACTTCCTTTTTAACTACTTATAAGAGGTTTGGGTTCAGTCAACTTTGTGACTTCCTCAGTAGTTTAGCCTAATCAGTTAATAAAATATGATGTGTACAAATTGATGGGATAATACCAGGAATTTCTGCAAGTGTTTATACCAATTCTTGTTTATACTCTCTCAAAAGTTCAAGCATTCGCAATTCATGCTCCGGAGGGATTGAACTAGCAATGATGATGGGAAACTTGTTTTCATTCTCAAGATATGAATATTTTAAATCTTGAGGAAGTTGATTTAGTTCCAATTCAAGTGGATTTTTGATTGATGGGAGTGTGTGTGAAAGTTAGAGGTCAGTAATCTCATCTAACTGCTCAATGGTATCATCCTTAGATGAGGAATTAGCTTTTATAAGTGTAGCAGTATCATCGATGGTCATGTGATCCTCCGTGTTCAAGAAATTATCAATTAATAAACAAGCATGACACTTTTATAGAGCACTACAACAATCAACACATGATTAATTACCAAGAATTTTAATCAAAGTGGAATATTCAGAAAGGGATCAGGGGAAACAAATGAAGTGATTTTAGGGGAAGGGAGTACATCAATTGAATTTACCTAGAGAGAGGAATGTTCTTCTGAGGGGTGCTTTATGGCATCAAGGATGTTGAAATGGACTATGTCACCACCAAATTCCATAGATAATGTACCATTATGGACATTAATTATGGATTTGGAGGTTTTCAAGAAAGTTCTCCCCAATATAATTGGGGCGTGTCCATTCATCCTACCATCTTCCATTTTTAGCACATAAAAATCAGCAGGAAATATTAAATTTTGAACCCTCACAAGAACATCCTCTAACACACCAGAAGGTTTTGCCATACTCCGATTTGACAGCTGAACAACTATTATTGTGGGCTTTAGTTCACCGACCTACAAAGAAGAGTATATGGAGTGAGACATCACATTAATAGAAGCACCCAAATCAAGCAAAGCATTGGAGAAAGAATACACCCCTATGGTGCATGGAATCAATATTTTTCTAGGATCGTTGCACTTGGTGGGAAGTGATAGTTGTATCAATGCTGAGACGTTCCTCCCTAGTCTCACCTTCTCATCACCTCTAAGCCGCCTTCGGTCGGTACACATCTCCTTCAGAAACTTGGAATATCTCGGAATTTTCTTGATGGCATCAATCAAGGGGATGTTGACATCCACTTTCTTTAAAGTTTCCAATATTTTTTTTTCAAGTTCAGTTTCATTTGTTTTCTCGGTTGGGTGGCCCTTTGGGGAAATGGAAGAGGAATGGGTGTGCTTGGTGGTTCATTAATAGAAACACTCTTTCCTATTGAAGGGCTCCTCTCAGGACAAGGTTTTTTCAATATTTGGACCTTTTTCAATGGTTGGAATGATGGTTTTATCAGGAGGGGATGACTCTAATGGAGGTGTTATTTCGATTTTAAGTTCAGTTCCTCTCCTAAGGGTGATGGCACTAACATATCCCTTATCCCTAGGGTTGAAAAGTGGTTGAGAGGGTAGTTTACCAGACCCATGGCTTTGGATTTCACCCACTGAGTTAGCTAGTTGGCCTAATTGGGTTTTGAGGTCTTGTGTGGCTGCCTGAGTGTTTTGTTGGAATTAGAGATTATTGGAAGCTATTTGTTTCATCATATCTTCTAGGCTAGGCTCAGTTTTTGGAGGGGGTTGTTGGAAATACCATTGGGGTGGTTGAGGATTTCTGGGTGGTGGTGGATGACTACTCTGACCTTG
The DNA here is from genome assembly GCA_963277665.1 of Viscum album. Taxonomy (NCBI): domain Eukaryota; kingdom Viridiplantae; phylum Streptophyta; class Magnoliopsida; order Santalales; family Viscaceae; genus Viscum; species Viscum album. The sequence goes on from OY728158.1 coordinate 1,277,489,743, forward strand.
TTGGTTCCATTGTTGTTGAGGTTGGATTGAATACCCCCTTTCCTATAGGATTGGTTGTCTTTCCACCCAGGGTTGGATGGATAGTAAGGTTCTTGCCTAAAGGGTTGGTTATAGGGGCGTCCAGGAAATATCGCCTCAAAACTCTCAGAAGTTTCTCTCAGTTGCGGGTATTAGTCAGAATAATGGGTATCATAAGAGCATATACCACAAAGGATGAGAGGATGAGATTGATATTTCGCTTGGTAAAGAGTGAGTTTTCGTAGAAGGGTACTTACCTCTTCAAACTTTGTATACACCTTCTTCTCGAATTCAGTACTTTGCACCTCATGGACACCTCGAATTGGTACAATGGACCTTGAACCAAATTGTTGTGTGTTTTGTGCCATGTTCTCAATTAGGGTCCTTGCAGCGATTGGGGTTTTATCCACTAGTGCACCACCTGCAGTAGCATCAATCATGTTTCGATCAATAGGGATTAATCCTTCATAAAAATACTGAATTAAAAGTTGATCACTTATTTGGTGATGTGGAAAACTTGAAAACAATCTTTTAAATCTTTCCCAATTATCATGAAGTGTTTCCCCATGAGATTGCTTATACCACATATTTCTTTCCTTATTGTTTTAGTTCGAGAGGCTGGGAAATATTTTTCAAGAAAAAGTCATTTCATGTCCGCCCAGCCTCTAATTAGTGAATTAACATAGTATAGCCAATCTTTAGCAGTGTCTTCTAATGAAAATGGAAATTCTCTAAGTTTCACTTGTTCCTCATCAACATTAGCAGGCTTTAATGTATAACACACATTATGGAATTCTTTTAAATTTTTATGTGGGTCCCCTCCAGGATGTCCATGGAATCTTGGTAATAAATGAATTATACCGGATTTTAGTTCGAAATTAGGTGCATCTCATTGTATTTGAATGTATGCAGGTTGGATATCAACATCGAGTGAGATTAATTATATTACTGTTCTATTATTTTCACCCATGTTATACAAGATTATTTTAATTTTTATTTGGGTTCTAGAAAAAGAAGAAGAAGAAGGGTGATGGAATGTTTCAGTGTATGGTGTGTCCTCCTTCAAATTGTTATCTTGTGTGTATCAGTGTCGTTGAGGTAGGATCCTCTCCGACTCGGGTTCAAATGGTGGTAAATATACCGGATTAGAATGCGTCATGTACCAAAACTACACATGGAATAGATCAAAATACAAAATTATTATAAAAGGTAGAATAAAAAACAAATAAATATTCACATAAATTTTACAAACAACTTATCAAAAACACACACTAAAACCAAAACGCTCCCCAAAAACAGCACCAAATTTGACCGTGTTGTCGTGACACGTCAAATTTGTTATGCTTTTAAGGTTGATTTGTAGTCTAGGGAAGAATCTATGTCATATCTCGAGGAGCATTGATAGGTTTAGAGTGTGTATTTTTAATTAAGACTACTAAAAAAGGGGGGTGATTTTGTAAATAGCTTAAAGAAAGTAACTTAATCAAAATAGTTTAAAAGATGAAAGACCAAGTGGATTTTGAAAAATATGATATAAAAGGGTTGATGTAATTTTACTACACACATATCAAGTTCATTTTTAATAGAGATTCATTTTAGGTTTAGAGTAATTCTTTGGTTGGAATTAATTGGAATCCCGATTAATTCCTAAGCTCATATTTCAATGCTTGAAGAACCAAACCATGACATAACAATAGTATTACCAAAAGTACAGAACTTATGCATGGAATAATATCTTCCAAAGCATATTTAAATCTCAATAAAGTGGGGAGGAAAATGATTCTTGTGTTGTCCAATCAGAACAACACAAGTCATGCACTCAAAACCTCACACTGATCGGTTAGAAATTAAGAGCATAACACTCGCATGCATCAAATCAAGCATTTAAATTTGAAATAAAATAAGATACATGGAATTAAATGTTTAAAAACCAAAATTAATACAAACTAGTTTCTATTGTATGCATCAGGACTCCCTTGACATGTGTGTAGCTCCCTCACAATGAACACCCAACTTTTAGTTCGACATCGGGTGGAGGAGGAAGCTCGGGTGGAACTCCTTCTTCATTATTGATTAACCTATGAGGATAGGGGCCTCCAGAACCTCAAAGGTTATTAGGAGACTCCTCTAGTACTCCAAAATGTCATAGTATAGCTTCTGGTTTGAACTCCCCAATGAGGAGCCCTTTGTGCCTTTTTAAAGCCAAAATGGCACATGGTTTTGAGCATCCAGTTTTAAAGATACTACTTGTGACTCGGTTTTGGACTAGTATAAAGTCATATTACGACTTGGAAAAAAGAGATACGTTGTTGCCCGGCCTCTTGACTATCTACATGTCAAATTTTGGATCCATTAGGCAGCTGGATTTGGATATATGTTCACACCACCGAACGGAACATTTGAATTTCGGCAGATTCTATCCCCTGGATAGAATGGTTCGGATGGGCCACCAGATGGACGAATGGGTATTTGTTCTTTTGATAAGAGTTGTATAACATGTTGTTTTGGAGAGTCTTAAAAAATTTCTGCCCATTTTAATTCACGTATGTCTCTCACTGTTCAAAACTGTGGACATGTGTCCTTGGGATCCATGCAATTTTGGACCATTTTCCTTCTAGATCTTCTTCAGGGTCTCCAAATCACTTCATCCGGCAATCAAATCCTCCAAAAAAGTTACAATTACCATTTTAACAGTGATAAAAACAAAATTAATGATTCAAATATGGAATTAAATTTGATATTATTTTTATAATATTCAATATAAAACTAGTTCACCATAGTGGTGTAGGGATGAAAATGAAATAGTGAATCGCAGTGCGATCACCCATCTGTTGTCTCCTTGTGAGTATCACAATGGGTTGGACAATCTTGAGTGAGATGTACAATTTAATCATATGAGTAGAACCACCTCCCTTTAGGATGACTAATCAAAACTATAAACCCTGAACTGTAGATCCTCTATCCCAGGACCTCCTCCAGAAACATCTCCCATGTTTGGATCCCTGAGAATGACATTGGTTAAATTCTAATGAGGTCTCTACACCGACATTTCCTATACTTACTATCATTAGCTATCTTTTCTCATCTAGAAATATCTCCACCAGGAAGGCCCGCTCAAGCACCCCAACAATGCTGGAATACTGAGAGGGATACTACTGGCTCAAATGTCTGTACACAAGCCCCACTTGATGATCTAAGCCCAAATGTACAGATCCCTGACCATATCCATAGAGTATCTAGAAAGGTTGGTAATCCTCGATTAATAATCAACAACTATCATATTTCCCTTCTAGAGATGAATAAGCTTATATATGCACATATCTCTAAGTTTAACTGCTGATAAATCCTCTCTGAATAGGTTCACAAACACTGTCTAAGAGAGAATCACCTCATCATGAGTCTGGGTATCCAAACTGCACCATAACCCTGTTGATCCCTATAGAAGGTTTTCTTCCAGGACTACCATCTGATTAGCTATTTTCCTAACTTGATGAAAATGTTGGGTCACCACCTCAAGCTAGTCCTCAACCGCCTAAGGGTGGGGCTCACCTCAAAACCTAAGGGATATCTACCTCTAAAAATCCTAGAGTGTGCTCAACATGTGCTTCCCATCTTCTAGTAGTGCAGGTACCATTGGTATCTCCATAGGTGGCAGAATAGTTGGTCCATCATATAGAGGTAACATCTGGGAAACTGGTCCCTGTACTAAAGCCTCATCACTAAGGGTCTCATCCTCATGATCGATATTTTTAATCATAGATGGAATGCATCGCATAGTCATCCTATAAGGATACAAGATTTACCATGTTCAATGAGTATTATATGGATAGATGACTTAAGGAGGACATGGAAATCACAACCCATTCATATTTGTTGCATGTACCTTTTTCCTACCTCCAACCATTTTACTCATTTATCGAGTCGAAAATCTGGTTATCATAGACTTGGTGTATGGATATGCGGCCACTGCACAAACAATGGAGTCACCAGCCTGAAATCCGAACTTGAAACTACTATCACTGTTTCCCCAAACCAATCTCACACACTTTCAATTATAAATTAGAACTGACCCGCACTAACAACACTCTTTCATGATCCATCCTAGTGGGGCCCATGAAGTAACTCCCCACGCCCACCTCTAATAGGCCAGGGGATAGTGACTAGCACCGAGTAGGCCTATCACTAACATAGGAGGAATTTCCTTAGTATAGGTATGTACACACACATCTCCAATCCCAAAATGCAAAAAAAATAAAAACCACTAAGAAATGAATGCATGTATACCACTATAATCCAACAAGAGTGTGATAGGAAAGTAATGAATAGTAAGGTAAAATGAGCCAGAATACAAGCACACCAAAAAGAAATTCTGTAAACAAGTTACTGAAACTCATCTGAAAAAAACTCTACCTAGTCAAACCAGAAGGCAAGGTGTTGGAAATGTTGTTTGAAGCCGTAGAAACACCTCATCTTTCCTAATATCAAAGGGCATTATCCATTCCGGGTATTCCCTGGACTCTATCCAAATTCCACTCATTTTCACAAGACACGACATGTATGGGAATAGCCCGTGTAGTGGTGAGTATAAAAATACTCAGTAGGACACACTGAAACCATAAAGAAATAAAGAGAGAGAGAGAGATAGAGATAGAGTCATCTCTACACAAGTATATTTCTACAGAACATATAACCAGAATATCTAGATATACCCAAACCAAGACACACAATTATGAGATTAGCCAAAACTACCACATACCACCAGTATGAATTCAGATTGAAGATTACATGAAGAACTCATCTAGGAGAACACACTCTTTTGTCTAATAGCCTTGATAACACCTGTCTGAGAAGTGTTGTCCATTAGAGAATTCCATTAGAGAGATACACTGATAAATCTGAAGAGAGAGATATGATACAATAGATAAGGATCACATCCAGGGCCCTGGGGTGATACCAGTAACTCCTCATAGATTAATCCATTGTGTAGAAGATAAACGCCCAGTGATGTTGGACACGTTAATACTGAAGAATCTACTTGGGGAACAAAGAAGGAATAGAGGATCTGCTCCATGCCTCTCAGGGGATTCCAAAAAATATATCCTGGATGTCTTGTTGAAGGGATCATACTCCTGTGAGTACAAAATGAAACCAACAGAAATTCTAGGAAATGAGAAAGGGAATGAACCCTAACTAATCTCATCTAAGATATGGTGGATTGGAGAATCAATCCGCATAGGAATGGAGGTTTAATGGGGAGTTTTGGTCACACCCACTGTATACCTTGAACCTGATTACTGCTCATGTAAATGGACCATGTCACTAGAAATAATTATGTGCTAAAACCCTCAATTAGACTCATAAGGTCCATCTCAAATTCGGGGTCCCAACTCCACAGAAGAATCATCAATCAGATTTATGTTTTGAAAGATATGGTCATTTTAGGGAAAATTTCTGACCGAGGACCAGTCCGGATATGACCCGCCCTACTAGACAACCTAACCCGGTCTGATCCACCCAGCCTGATGCATTTTGGCATAATGGGCTCACGGCTCACTCGTCCACCTGGAACATCCTGACTCTCCGGGTTTGGCCAACGCACACACGGTCTGGCTTGTCCACCGCACACGGCTCACCCAGGATGCATTCCCCATGTTACCCATGGTGCCACACCACATCCCATGCTGTCGGATTTCAACATCTGTGTGTACCCTAAAAACTCAGCCTAACTATGACCTTGCCTCCTCCATGGGCTCCATTTCCGTGAGCAAGTTGTGTTCTGCCTCTACAGGCCGTCTCCACGAAGACTTACTGTTCACCTAACCATCATCTTGGACTGGCCCCCTGGACCTGTGCCACTGCTCGCTTGGGCTGACTGGAGTCACTACTGTGCACCGTTGCCTACACCGTTGTGCGCCACCATCCTGGATAAATTTCACCACACCTTCTCCATCACACCTTCACTATGTTTTCACGAGGTCAGATCTTAAATCTTAGATCATTGTGCCCTGAATAAACGGAACAACAATCGTTCTTTCGTATCCTGTGAAGAATGAATAACACATGGGAAAGGGGGAAGAAATCACATGGAACAAACTCAGGGAATGAACCGTGACCATTTTTTGTTCCGATCTCAATTTGTTCCCATAATAATAATCAATAAAAAAGAGTATAACGATAATCATCCCCAAATAATTCCCACAGTCAAACCCATCCTGTAAGAACGATTGAACCATTGGTCAAACCATTTATGGGTTTATTTTAATTTATCATTTATTATAAGAATAGGTAAGGAAAGAATTGAAATCATAATTTCCTACCTAGGGAAGGATCATTCACTGTCAAGGATTCGTTGTTGATGGCTATTCACCAAGAATGATCTCAATCCACCAACCCATCTTTTTCCGTCAAGAGAGGTTTCATTCTCCATTATTTAGAGTAATTACAGGGTTATGAAGATAACCATGAATTATCTCAAAAAATATTATTAAACAGATAATGTTACATCGTTGTATGGTAACATAAAATAAAATAAAACCAAATTTATTTTATTCTTTAAAAAATCAAAATTTATCTTTCACATTGGACCTTCACGGTCAGATTTTAGGCCTTTCCTATGGTAAACTCAGTGCTCTAAACACAATAGTTCCCTTAGATTTATTATCCAGGATTCTATTTATATGTTCTTCCACTTTTTTAGGACAACTAAACACATGTGATATATAAATTTTAATATTTTTGAAACATTTATTCCAGGAACAACAGGCCTCAAAATCACATGTCTTATCATCTTCTAGTATTGAAGAAATTCTATATAATGTTTAAGATAATATAAAAAAATATAGGACATTATATATTCCACAAAAGTTATGTAATGTAAATCTATGAAAAGTAAAGGTCATTATACAGTTCATGTCCAACAAAAAGGGAATCAACATTTTCACGGGGTTACCTTTCTTCGGTTTTCAAACCAATGAGAATTATTCCTATTTCTATTTGGGTTTTAATTTATAAAAAACTTTAATGTTGTTGTGATTTAGTTTAGGTTCATCTTGCCCAGACTATCAGCTACTTTCGTTTAAGGTCTTCCATCTCAGACCCTCTATTGATGTAGTTTTGGATATTCCATCAAATACATTATGTTACTATAGTTCAAGCCATTATTGCTTAGACCTTCTATTTTTAATGTTTGAGTTATTTTATCTTGGACCATTCATTTAATTAGTTTAAGGTCTTTTAGCTCATATCATAAATTTTTGTATTTTAACATATTTTAGTTTGGACCATTTGTTGTAGTAGTTTAGGCACTTCTGGCTTAGACTTTCTATTGCTGGTAGTGTAATATGGGAATTAATGAGGAGTTCGAGAGCCCTGAATATTTGATGGTATTATAGAGAACCAATTTTCACAAAGGGTTTGGTAACCCTACATTCTTATAGAAATCATACATGATGAATGTCCATGATGAGTTGTGAAACCCCACATCCCTACCTTAAAGGGTATTAGTGGATGATAAAAAATTACGGAAGACGATTCCACTAGGATAGTTGAAATATATAATGTATAAATAACTTGTCTGGGAACATGAGTTGATGAATATGGAATGGGGTAGATATACTAGGGATGATTGTAAAACAACCTTAGATGTGGAGTTTGGACATAGTGTTGGCAGGGCTTACAAGGATTAGAGTTCCTTTCCTTCAAGGAGGAGATGCATCTAGTTTGTGGGTCAGAGATGTTTAGGCATGGTCTCATTGGGATTACATGCAAGGTTAGGTAAAGTGGATCCCTGCTCTTTTTCATGGTCCATGGATGATTTTTGAAGACTAAAATCATGGTTCTAGGTGCTTGAATCGATGAATATAGAATACGCCATACATGTCAGGGATGACCCAAAACACACTATGGTTCTAAGTTCTACAATAGTGTTGTCCCAGCTCTAGAGGAATAAAGGCCCTTTCATGTAAGGAGGATACACATCTAGTTGTTGGGTCACAACCCCTTATGTATGAGCTCATAGGACTTATATGAGTGTTCATGTATAAATGTCCCCACTCCATTACATGGGCAGTGGAATATTTGTGAAGATTGAAATGGCTGGATGAAGAAGAGCTATTCAAGAAGGGTTCTAGAACCCTAGGGTAGTTTATATTTTTTTATGGGAAGATCAGGTACAATTCCATGTGGTTCTGAGTCATGTGTTGTGGTCTATAAAAAGGTTTTTAATGGAATATTACATTCCTTCACTGATAAAGGGTACAATAAAAAGTAATGTAACATTGAAGATGTTGAATAAACTTGAATAGTACGGTTACAGGGATTTTAAATCATTGAACCGAAATATCTAAGTTAACTAGCGGTGGAAAATTATGCGTACTAGGAAACCATTGATAATTAATGAAGCCCATATTTCACATGGTTAGGATAATAACTCATGGATTTAAGGGGGACTCTATTAGATAGAACATCCTATAGGAACAATTGATTTGTGAGGGTGGAATTCTCTAGTGATTCCATTAGGATTCCTTTTGTATTAGCCAGTCTGTGTTACCATTTTTCTATAGGTAAGAACCATAAAAAGGGATCCTGAAGTTCATGGTGTTTCAATAGAAGGATACCAACTCAAGTAATTTGTTGTGTCAACTCAGAAATCAATTCCCTAAAGGTGGTTTATGGAAAACATAATATTTAAGAAGGGTTCAAGTGCCCTACAACTTTTTTCGCCACCTAGTGAACATGTTATCACATGGGGGAGATGGAAAAAATCATTTCTTAAATTTTTTTCTAAACTAGGGGGTCTAGAAAGCATAGATCAGATTTTACTCAGGCCACATAATGGGCCCCATGAGATTTTTTCCTTGTTTGTTTATAATCTATCTTTTTACTAAACTCTAGTGATGAAGATTTTAACAAGAAGAGACTGGAATTTTTCTCAGGACTCCCTTTATGGGTTTTCAACCAAACAAGTTTTATTTCTCTTTACCAAGTAGTTTTAGGGTATTGTGATTTAGACCATCAAAATCTAAATTTATGTTGGTAAAAATTTGACTAAAGTTCTCACAATGTAAGGTCATGGTGCATTTGGACTTGGTATTGGAAAAATTATAAAAAATACTATAATTAGGATACCCATGATTAAGATTACTCTAAAATCATATTGAGTGGGGGATGAAAATGTTGTAAATAATGGCTAAAGGTTCTCATGTCATGAGTAATTGTATGAGAAAATCATGTTAAAAATTATCATGAATAGATCTGTGATAAAATTGTGGATCATAAGGATCAAAAATCCCTTCTTGTTGGGCCATGATGCCTCTGGTTGGTGGGTATAATTCCCTTATGAAAACCCACCTCTAGAATGGTCAAACATAGTGAAAAAATTTCTTTTATAGGGTTCATGAATGGTTTGTGATAACACATGGTGTTCAAGTCATGAAGTGTAATTTATGGTTTTAGGAGCTTAAAATATAATAGAAGTACCCCATACTATGGTAGACCAAGGTTAGGATATTTTGGTCCTTTGATAAAGATTGGTGATGGGTGATGGTCTGTAAATTTCTTGAGTGAAAATATGTTGGATTTGGAGTAGATTTCTAGGGAAAGATCAAAAGATCTTTCTCTTCATGATGGAGACAATAACATGGAATTTTTTAGGCTTTTATGATGGAATGGAGGGTTATAAAGAACATGATGAGATATTTGAGAATATTGAAAAAAATCATTTTTAGAATCTTCTAGTAGGTATGGTTGTTTTGGAAGATGGTAGGTATTCTAGGGTTAGCAAAAATGACTAGTTCTTTGAAAAGGTTCTGAGGATAGTTAAAAATAGTGAGAATATCTCATTGGAGGTGATTAAAAATGAAAATGAAATAAAATATGCAATGTTAATTCTGAATCTAAAGAGTGATCTTGGTCTGGATGGATTCCCTAGCTCTTTCATTAAGTCTATGTGGAATATTGTTAAGAACCAGGTTGTTGGGGATTCAATGATTTATTCGGTGGTGTGGCACTTCTAAGGAATATTAGTTCTTCATCGGTTTTGTTGATCCCAAAGGTCAAGGAGACTACATCTATAACCCAATTCAGACCCATATTCTTGTGATATTTTTTCTATAAAATTCTTACTGGCATTTTGAATAGAATAATTGGACATGTCCTAACATGAATCATTTCTAAGGAGCAACATGGATTTTCGAAGGGGGAGAGTATTCAATGTGTTATTTGAATTGTTAAAGTGATGTCTAATGATATAAATATAAACTTAATTGGATCCAATATCATTATTAGGGTGGACATAGATAAATCCAGTGATTGGATGTAATATAGTTTCATTAATAAGTTCATGGCTCAGTTGGGGTTTAACAACAAGGTGTGTGATTTATTAATCAGGTGATATGCTTCTCCCTAGATTTAAATTTCCATCATGGGTCAAAAATGTGTGTTTTTTCAAATGGTTCGAGGGTTAAGACAAGGATATCTGATATCACCAATCCTTTTCATTCTAGATTAGGAGACCCTTACTAGAAATATTAATAATAATTTGGAATAAGGGAAAATTATTCCTTATAAGAATATAATTGGTTGTAGTATAGTTTCCCATATTATTTTCATTGACTACATGTTATTATTTATCAATGGGAGGAAACATTCATTTAGAATCTTCAATATATTTATGGAGACTTAAGGTTTATGGAGTGGTCAATAGACCAGTCAGTCCAAAAGCAGTGTTTATATATCAAAATTTTGCAATCACATGAGAAGAAATGGCATCCAAGACATGTTGGGGATTAAAATACAAAATATTCCCATAAAATATCTTGGGGATTCCATTTAAAATGGAATGGTTAAGAAAGTTCTTTTAGAAGGTGTTATCAATTGGATTTTAGGGTGCATTTTATATTGGAAAAATATGTTTCTATGGCACAGTGGTAGAATTATGCTAGTGGATACTGTCTTTTCTTCTATGGAGATTCACATATTTTCTTCCATTTGTGATCCCATGGGAATGATCAAAACTCTATAAAAATGATAATGGACTTCATTTGGGATGTAAATTTGGATAAAAAATTCAATTGGGATAGATGGGGGAATATGTCCAATCCTATTTATTAGGGGGGAGTTAATATGAGATGTTTTGTTGATTCCATGCATTGTTTGCTGGCATGGTTGGTTTTGGAGATCACTCATGGGTTTTAACTCTGGGAAAATTTCATGTTAGATCGGTACATGGTATATTGTAATGATAGGGAGGGGACCTCCAAGAGACTGTCCAAACATGCTAGATGTATATGTGGCCATCCGGACATTCTGGAAGGCAGAGTTAATAGGGTGATTGGATGAGGGAATGTGAGATATTGGAAGGAACATTGGGTAGGTGACACAATATATTTTTTAGGTTGTTCAACACTGGATATTTTATTTCGAGGGGCGAGTATGAACTCAGGTCTTATCAGCACTACTCTCATAGTTGAGAAGAATCATTTTTCAGAGTTATCACTCTACTAGAAGAGCTAAACAAATTCTATTACACTACATCAGACTGTGGAATTTTTAGTGCTCAATACAATATTTCTTTGGTCTATGAGGTGTCCATAGATTATGTGTGTGCTAGAAAAAACAGGTGCAAGAAAATACAATAGAAAATGAATTTTTTGGTCTGGCATGTGAGGCATCATTCCATTCCTTCTGACAAGAACATCCATAAGAGAGGTGTTTATTCCCATTAAAATGTTGGTGTTGTGTGATCCCCATTTGTGAATCCATGTGGAATCTATTCTTTAGGAGTGATTAATAAATATATATTGGGTATTTCATTTGGAAAATAATGGGTATTGATGTGCGGGGGGACTGTCTAGATGACTTCAAAGCAGCCTAGTTTCTTGGGACAAAGGGGCATGGTTCGACCTATAAAGCTTGGGGCCTTGTATTCTTAGTGGTGTGTTAGGCTATATAGAAAGCATGAAACAACATCAGAGAGGGGAGGAATATTTTTCCTCATAGAATTCAGGTGCGTTTTATACTTTTGGTGGATGATCTCGGCTCTATTTCACTAGGAGGACATCTTGTGGAGTTTCTTGGAGGACTACTCTTTAAAACTAGTAGTGTTGGCCATTCTTATATTCCTTTAGTGGGGATCTAGATCACCAATATCCCTCCCATAGTGGGATATACATTGAACGTTGATGGATCCTATTTAAAGGGGCTGATGTGAGGAGGAGGTTTGGTCTGGGATGGTATGGGCTCAATGTTGATCGTCTTTAGCGCCTTCTAAGGCATGGAGAAATCCTTAGAGGTTGAAGTCAGAGCTTTGCTCATTGGTATTTCATTGTGCATGCTGTATAGTATTCATGAGGCTGTTTTTGAATCTGATTTAATGAATCTGGTGGAGGCAGTCAAAGGATCTAATAAAATACAATGTAATTTTATTTATATCATCAAAAAATGTAGAGATTACATTTCTTATGACATGGAAATTTATCCCACTTAGAGAGAAGGAAATTAACATCTAATTTTCTAGAGAGTAAAGGTGACCCTAATGATAGACTTTTCATTTATATTCAGACTCATTATATCCCATCTGTTTGTATATCTATTGTTTGCAGGGTCACTCTTAGACTTGACCACTACCGACCCCCTGGAGGTTGAGTGTTTAATAAAATAGTTAATTTTGATGATAGTGGGAACATATCTTTTGTGAAGTTTTACATCATGTGACAAGGGAATTTTCATTTTAGTTTATCATCATATTTTAGGGATATAAAAACTGATGTAAAATTTTTCAAGATATCCTTGTGGAAAATTCTCATTAGTTGGGGGGATTTAGAAGTGAGAAAAAAAATTTATCCACTAATAGGATTATTGATGAGTAGCCTTATACTAGAGGAATTCTTGAAAAACATTTATGAAATGGGAATGAAATTCATACATCGATATGAATCATCCATAGGTAGAGAATTTTTGTATAACACTACCATATTTTAATAGAGGTATATTTAATTTTTATGGTCGAGCTTCCTTGTGATTTCAAATAAAAATTTAAGGGAAGGAATCATTCCATAACCAGTATCATTAAAAATTTACCTCTCTATAGATTTGACTCATATGTAGGGGATACGATTAGGAGAGAAAGAAACCCAAGGATGGGACATAAATGGATGATCCATGTGTCACTATGTGTCTGGTGATGGGAAAAATCACGCAACACATAGTTCTCATATAGTTTCCTATAGAGGTAACACCCAAATGAGGCGGGTGGGGGGGGGGGGGTTTATCATTATTAATGTTGTGGTTGGGACCAGGATTTTAGATCAAGGTATCACTATATATTATATAATAATAGGTATTATGAAACACATAGTACTTGAATGGAAAACTCTCCATGCAGGTCTGAACCATACATAGAGGGGGGGTATTTTTCCTATTGACTATTACACCTAGACCCATGATTAGAGATATGGGTTTCACTCTGTGTCATGTTATGGAATTAATCATTCCATATGTATTTCCTGAATGGAAAACTCTCCATTAAGGTCTAACCCATTTGCAGAGGGCGAAATATTTCTAATTGATTATTACATCTAGACCCATTATTGGAGATCTGGGTGTCACTATATATCATGTGATGGTGGGAATTAGTCCATGTGCATTTCATTAATAGAAAAATATCTATACAGGTTTAACGTGTACACATAGGGGTTTTTTTATTTATGTTGTTATTAGAACTAGTATTGTAGATCCATACATCATTACATATCCTAAAATAATCGAAATATTGCCACATGTAGTTATTAAATATATAAATATCCAAACATGAATAACCCATACATAGTTGGGAGGGGGGGTCCATTGATATTATGGATAGACATAGGATTAGAGATCCATGTATCACTATATATCATATGATGGCAAGAATCAAGCCACATGTAGTTCTTAAATAGAAAACTCTCTATACTACTCTAACCTATACACATAGGGGGGATTGTTTCCATTTATATTGTGGTTAGACCTAGGATTGGTGATCTAAGAATCAATATGTATCTTAGTATTCTAGGAGTCAAGTCACACGTAGTTCTTTAATATAATACACTCAACATAGGTCTGAACCATTCAAAGTGGGGGGGGGATTTTTTTCTCTTTATCTTACAACTGTACCCCTGAATGCGGATCCAAGTGTCACTGCATATACTACAGTAACAGTAATCTAGACACACATAGTTCAAATTAAAATGTGTGTTGGGATAGCAACACCATGGGTGGTTCTCTCTAGGGAATGGGATTTAGCAATGCGAAGTTTTACATTATGCAAGAGATGTTAATCATGCAGTTTAACGTTGTGATGTAAAGACTTTTGGTGTTTATTTTATGTTCTTTATTCTAGAACCATTCAATCTCATACATGAAATAATACATATTGATCATGTGGGGAATCCCTTACTAAAATTCCTAATCCCATGTGAGCTATTATCCATGTGAGAAAGAAAGAATGGGAAATGGTTTTCCAACCACAAAGGGGAAATTAAAAAAAAGGGTATGGATTTTTTTCATTTGGTGATTTGGATAAGATATATGATCTAGGAATCACTATGTATCTCATATATAAGACAATCAGGACGCATGTAGTTCCATATGGTAAAACTCTCCACGTAGGTCTGAACAATACAGAGTGGGGGACAGTTTTTTCGTTTATATTATGGCTATTCCAAGGATTTGGGATCTGGTCTTCCCGAAGTATCTTGTGATGGTAGGAATCAATTAAAATGTAGTTATTGAGAGGGTAGATTAATTATGTGGAATTAAATCACACATAAGGATGAGAGTAATTCATTTTTAATTCACAAAGATCTAGATCAAGTGGAGTCATCTATCCACAAAGTAACATTTGTCGTGTGGTTTATCAGAGTGTAGTAATGATGCATTATGTGTAGTTTAATTTCATTCACTTAGGATACCTTCCATGAAATTTAACATCATGTTGTAAGGTTGAAATATTATGTGTAGTTTAATTTATATCTTCTAGGACTTGGGATGATGTTAATTTTAACGTATTCATGATGACATGCAGTAAAGACATAAAATTCTATAAAATTAATGCCTTTATATTGAGACTTATTCTAAGAAATTTAATGTCATTTAGTAAGGATGTAATATTCCAGGTAGTTTAATGTATTATTGATATTAATTCTTCCTTGTATTTAAATTTCATGCGGTAAGGATAAAAAATTCTAGGCTATTTAAAGACTTACTATGAGAAATTATTTCGTGTAGTTTAACATCATAAAGTAAGTATATAAAATGATTTTTAGATTGAAGTATTACTACTTGGACTTCTAACATGCAGTTTAAAATCCTGAAATATTGATTTATGATGCTTGAAGATAGCTATACAATGTACTTATTGAGAAAACATTCTTTGGTTGGAGGAATACCACATTGCCTATCCATTTTTTACAATGAGTTTGCCCCACTGAAATAGACCTAATATATATTGTAAGTACCTTCCCATTTGGGTTCAATATTTGGAGGTTTGTATCCTAGTATCATTGGGGTTTTAATATCCAATACTAGTTCTCCTTGAAGGAATGAGCAGAAGAAACCATTTTTATTTAATGAATTCATGATTCTATTATGATAAACTTCATAGTTGTGGAGTGTACATTACCTTTTCTCATTGATCCATTACAACTCATTAATTATATTTTACAATTTCTCTTTATCTGAGAGTTTTTCCAAATATACCTATTTGGAGTGAGGAAAATTGGGCTTCCATGAGAAACACTACTTCATTCTTGTAAACCAATGAATATGTTTTCAGATTTTTGGTAGTGCGCCTAGTGGTATTATAGGCTCCTAAATCTTGATGGAGATTGTCTAACTAGGAATTATTTTACTTGTCCACCACTTTCAATAGTATATTTCACAGATTATTATTGGAGGACTCTATTTTTTCATTTTACACTATATGATAGTGGGATTAATGGTTGGATTTGATGATGTAGTCCAAATATAATTTCTTAAAATTGGTAGATAAATTTTATGTTGTTTGTCTATTAATATTGGGTAAGGAGCACCAAATATAGATATGATATCAAAATTGATAAAGTTAATTCCATTCATCATCCTGAATTCCTTGAGGGGTTTTACCTCATCCCATTTGGAAATGAATTCCACTATAGTAAATATGTAAATAAACTTATTATCTATGGATGGGTTATATGGACCCACAACATCCATTCCTGATATAGAAAATTACTAGGAATATCTAGTTGTATATATGAACTATGGGGGTTAATGGATGAAGTTGGCCAGAATATAATATGCATGATATTTATTTATGAATTCCACATAGTCCTATATCATTTGTTTCTACTCGTAACCAAGTATCTTAATTTGGTGGGAGATTCGAGTACTAGACTGATGAGCATTACTAGAGCCAACCTACACTAATTCCGTGAAGGTGAGAATTTCTCCTTCTGATATGTATAAAAGGAGGATTCCATAATAGCCTCATTTTTAGATTATTTTTTTCTCATTTGGACTATCGTGAATGGTAATGTTCCATCCAATGGCCCGAAGGCCTTAAATTTTTTTATTATATAATAAATCCCCCTTTTAAGGGATGAAGGGGGAGAAAACCCAGGGAAATCATTGAAATAGGACAATCACACTAAAAGGTAGAAAGAGTTAGACCAAAATTAAACAAGTGAATGCTAATTTTCATTTCACATCATTGAGTCCTCTCCCTTTAGCCTTGATCTAATTGGAGGTTCCTGTTTTAGAGGTGATTGATTGTGGGATCCATCCATCTTGAGGGGGAGATCGATTCACCACACTCTAGGGACATTTGAACCGATTGATTTACCCCATATCATAGATGATGACTGCTGAGATCATACTTTTGTGCATGATGCTGAAAACCACTTTATCTTGACCAGGGAATTCCAAGTCTAGGGAACCATTAACTACTATTTAATCATGAGTATTTTTTGATCAAGGTAAATGATCCAATGTTCGTTGAAAAGAGAATTATTACATTAATCATTTGATGTGACCAATGAGGGGCCAATTATTCCTTCATGATGGATTATTGGTCACTAATTTATTTGATCTCTAGCTATAAATCCCCTTGGATGTTCAGTTAGGCTATCAGTAACTAACTTGCTAGTTCCAAGACAACACTGAGCGATTTGTATTATTACTCATTAATAGTGCATAATTTGGAAAATGAGAAGGATTAGGGGCAATTTTATCTATTCGGGGAATCAAATTCAATCCCTAGACTAACCCAGTTATGGCTTAGGTTTTCCAATCTCTTTCCAAGAGGATTTCGGGAGGCACCATCAAAATAAATCTCCCATGTTTGTAGAGTGTTATGGGAATAGAAAACCCCTTCATCTGGATGTTTGGGGTCCATTGGATTTATTTCTAGAGTAGTATGTTCCACAAGGAAATTAGACAGGTCCATCCCTTTAACTGAATGATGAAGTATGAACTGGATGTCATATTTGTGAAGAATAAATACCCATTAGTCCAAACAATCGATTAAAATATGAAATCCAAGAACTTACTTGAGTGAGTAAATACGAGAGACCAAGTAGACTTCATGATTTTACAAGTAATGTATCATATTTTTCACTACCAATATTAGTGCGGGGTAGTTATTCTTGATATCACAATACTTGGTATCACTATTTAGAATCGTTTGAATATGGTCGTAGAGGATGTTTTATTTCCCCGCATCATTTTTCTGTGCAAGGAGAGTTCTAAGAGATCATTCCATAGTGACCACATATATGATAAAGGACTTTAATTAAATCAATGGAATTTAGATCAGTGTGTACATTATGTACTACTTGATATAATCAATGGCTTCTTGATAGTGAAAATCCCGTCGGTAAGTGACTCCCTTCTTCATTAACTTGGTGAAAGGGAGAGATTAGCAGTCTGGTTAGCTTTGAAACACAGAATGTAAGAATGGTTCCCTTGGATCCCCTTAGATAATTTACATTCTGAGGAGGTGAAATTTATAGGATTTAACTAGTCTTTTATGGATTGACCTCAATGACACAGTGGCAGAGATAAGAAATTTCTTGGGCATTACCACGTTAGTGTACTTCATTGAGATCATCTTCAAACATTGCTACTAAAACATGATAAAGATTATTTGAAGATATATATTGTTATCACATCATTGTTTATATTTGACTGCCAGATCATTGACATTGAATTTCTATATTCATCACGAAAGGTCTTAAAGATATGATTCATGGCACTTTGGTAAGTAACACCATCATTCTTTAATATGAAGGGCATGACCAGATTGAAAAGGCTCCCATGAGGTGATATGATTGTGGTTGCTTCCACTTATTTAGGGTCCATATTTATTTGATTATACCCTAAATACCATTCTATAAAGAAATAGGATTTGACAGAAGTAGTTTCGTTGATCAAAAGATATGTGATTAGTAATGGGAAATCGTAATTTGGGAAATGTTGATTAAGGTCCCTAAAATCGATGAAAACTATGATCTGCCTATTATTTTTCTTGATGGGAACGATGCTAGTGATCCATTTTAAGAAATTAACTTCTAATACAAACATTTCTTTTTAAAAAAATTTAAATTATGATTCTTCATTAATAGAATAATGGGGGTGCATCCTCCTAGTTTCCCACTTGAAACCTCAGTGGTCATAGGGTACACCTAGGTGATGTGAAGCCACATCGGGGTTCATCAAATATTTTTTGTATAATTATAAGTGAACATGTATTAATGATACTTTAGAAATGAAATATACATATCGTTATCATAGAGTGACATGGTATAACTAATCAATATAGGCAACATGTCTTCTTCAATCCCTAGATTCACCATCCTGACCTCATCAATGGTGATGGAGATGCATTCCTCAAATGTGGGAGGGGAGTTCATGATATTATTCTTATCTACTTCAATATCTAAGACCATGGAGTCATTTTATGACATGGTGGGTAATCTAGGGGACTCTCTATCACGATCATGGTAAGAGAGGCCCTGGGAAGAGACATTTTCATCATGAACTACCAAAGTCACTACAGAGAAATTACAAAGCTTCCTTATTTATTTTTTTTGTCTTTATTAAGGACCGGAGAATTCTAAACATATCTAGTAAAGCTTCTTGCCTTAATTAGGATTAAGGTTAGCACATAATCATTATCAATCATACTCCAACGATTCATAGGGGTGGACGAAAAGCCATTAGGGGTTGAAAATTTTATATCTTCATCCACCACTGCTTATTTTCATTCTTTTTTATAGTCCTACCTTAGCGTATATGGATTCACAAGACTCATAGGAGGAAACATCATCATATGGTATGCTTACCTTCCCATCAATATGGTATTTCAGAAACTGATGAAATGTTTAAGGTACCTCTATATAGATATAAATCCATGATCTTCTAAGAAGGAAATAAGATGCCATGTATTGCTAGATAACAATTAACTTTTCATTAGATATGAGATCTAAAAATTTATCCATGGGCAAGATCTTCTCAAGAGGAATTTTATTTCACTTTTTGTAAAATTTAATGGTTATCTTTTTTATATATAACTATCTATCATTATATCCCAATCATTTTCAGGTGTGAATCGAGATAAGTTTGATCTTGGTACAATTATTAGACTAATAACTTCAGATATTGACATTTTCGTGTTTTCTTGAAGTAAATAGGTGGCTAATATATCCGTTGATAATTTCATCCTAATCATTTTTTGTGATTTAAATGGTGACATAAAATTATGATTACACATTATATACTATGTAACCCTTAAATTTAGAGGCTTCAATATCAAAAATATATGGGATCTAGAGGGTTTCGATGAGTTCCTAGCTCAATAAATTTTAAAGAGGAAGAGAATACAAGATTGAGAGTTTGGCTGGAACAACCACCAACTGTTTTAGAATGTTTTACTTTTTTGTGAGTCGTTTTTTATTCCTTATGTGGGGTTTATTCCTATTATGTGGCTTATGAGTTGAGGTGTATGAGGTTGAAGGGCCTATTTATTGAGCATATATTTATGGGGAATATGCTACAAGTGGTGTGTGATGATCCAGGGTTCCCCTTTGCCTAGTTTGATTAGAAAATCTAACCCTCACCAGTCAGTCATGCAAGATGATTGGGCTTGGATAATAACTTCAGGGCTATGAGTCATCTAAGTGTTTCAATTGGGATTGTTATAGTATTATACCATGAGTATTGGTTTCATATATGTCATACATGGGTATGTGAATGAAATATTGGGTTTGACCACACCCATTTAGTCCCTTATATCCCCAAATTTTTCATCATGGGCCACCAGATCCCTAGTCAGGTATGGGGAACACATAAATGGAGTAGCATTCATGATTGGGAAATGGATCTGTTAATTGAACTATGATAAAAGAAACAAAAATTTGATCATCATCCAATGAGTGTTCCATTTGGTGGGGAAGATCCCATTATTCTTATGTTGATGGAAAGAATTATTTAAGAGTCATAGAATGTGGTGGAGTTGGATGCGACGCATTCTATTGTGTCTTTTACTAGGCCCAATGATTATTCCTATCTCTGAGAGGTATATTAAATTTTACCTCCATGTTGATTGGATCATTTTTGGTTTGTGAAGTTGTGCTCACAGTGTGACATGATCTTGATTAACTATATTTCTTTTCATCCAGTAATCAAAATTCTTTCTATTCATGGTTGAATATTCTTTCTAGTGACACTCTTCTTCTATTTTGGAAACATTTATACAAGTCACATGTGATGGGGAATTCTAAAATGTAACATTTCCTGATTCAACCATGTTTTGAAGGATATCATTAAAAATAATGAAATATTATATGGTGTGAATAATCCTTCCATGGAATGGGTAGTAGGAATGTTTATCCGTGTGGTTGAACTCATTGGGTTTTCTGATCTTCAATAGCTTCAGTAGGTTATTTTCCATGGAGGTAATTAAATAAACAGTGGAATTATCATTTCAGAAGGAATACAATTTATTCTTCCATTCCTCAAACAACGAGTGACCCATGTCTCTTTTTTCTTCTGAACAAAGGTAATTTTGTTGCAACTGCCTCTTGGAAGGAGGTTCCAGAGGATGTGGGGAATTCCTAGGTACTTGACCGGATGCTGATACTAGTTTGAGGGTAATAACAATAGTTTTTTTACTTACTAATCCATTTCCCCATTACCTTGAGAATGAGTCAATATTTAGCTATGGTCCACTAAATGGAATCTTCTAGGAATTTTTCTATTTTTTAAAACTCATATAATCTTCATGCATACTTCATCGAGATCAAAGGTGTTTTTAGCTCATCCAGAATATTTTCAGTATAGAGGTCTAGTAATTTATCTAGAGTGAGAGGGATGCAATCTGAATAGGCTAAACCCTTTCATCTGATGATGAAGTATGAAACCCTCTCATTTTCTCATATTTTTAGTTTTTGAGATAAAAAAATTGTCAGTTTACATAGTGTAGAGATTAACTAATAAAAGAATTTATGATGAAGGTCTTCCAATTCTGAAATGGATCCAACTATAAGAATGATTTACCAAAAGAGAGTTGACCCTATCAGAGTTTGTAAAAAACATCTCAGTTTGGTCACATCATACTGATCTCGAGGTTCCATCATCAATCTACATTGGGATATGAATTGGGTTAGATACTATGCTAGATATCCTGCACTATCAAAGTTTGAGAAGATGTGATTGCTAAAATTGGGGGGGGGGGAAGTGTCATCCACCCATTCAGGATCTGGCTTATTCTTGGGCCGTATCGGTGTAGGCCACCCTTCCATAGATTCCATTCATGTAGAAAGGGGTTTAATAGCATTGATAAGTTCTAGTGGTACCTCAATCTAGACAACCTCCCATCTACAAGGAGTAGGCAAGGCTTGATGTGGTGTCCCCATTATCAAATACAATTTATTCTATATCCATGATAGGGATGAATGATCACCCAAAAAGGGAATAAGCTATCTCAATAATGGAGGAATGTAATGATCATCTTCATCTTTATCATTTATATAGACTAGTTTCATTATTCCAGAGCCAGCCTAACACATTGATGCATCTCTTTTGGGAAGAGGAGATCCTCCCTAGCATGTGTGAGGAGAGATTTTCATATTTATCTGAAGATGATACCCACCTACAATATTTCCCTTGAGTATTTCCTCAATGAACTGTTTGCGATTTTGTATCTCATTATTATTTCCTGCTAGCTATTCCTCCATGAAATGAATTTTGGTGCCTGTCGGTGGTGAGTGGGATGTAGCATTACATTTCTCATTATCCTTCGTGATGTGCTACCATAAAGGTGGAAATTCATTATTTTGAGGTTCTAGGTTCTATATCCTTCTCTGATTCCACATAAATGCAACCTCATTTGGAATATCCATATCACCCTCCTCTCACTGCATGTTTTATTCATTTCATCCCTCTATGTCTACATATTTGACCACATCATTTGTTGTGTTGATGGAGATGACATTCATTGATGTGTATTTGGAAATGATAGTTATCACATTACTCTCAATGCAATAGGGTGATACAACACCACTTACTCCTACTTTAATGGTTTCGTCATGGTTATTTCTCAGACCCATTTCCATACTGGAAAAAATTATCTTACAACCCTTATAGGTTTTGATTTTATTATCCATAAGTTACCCCTTTCTATGTATGTGAATAGTGAAATAAAGGGAGTTTTCGATTATACTTTTCGAATGGGACACAAAGATAAAAGCTATTTCTCATAGCGGGAAATGCATATGGGATGCCAAATATCAATATTTATATCTCAACGTGGAGTGAAATGATTCCTTTAACACTAATGATAATGATGAAAATTACCCCAACCCTATTTGAAAAGGGTCACTATTGTCACTTTTTTCCCCTGATGTTTAATATTTTATGATTCCAATCAACGATCTGATGGATAATAAGAAGGAAATTAATATATAAATTCTGCAACTTAGTATGATGGGGTTGATCTTGAATTGTTTATGATTTTTCTAGGACCATATTAGGTTGAAATGAACCTATAAAAGATGATAGAGATAAAAATTCCCCAATCCGTACGGTTGGGGTTGGATTTTAGCTTCCATTGATTTTTCTTGAATCATCTTAGGGTTTGATGAACCAATGGTTAAAGGTGGTGGTAAAAATTCCCCAACCCTATATGAAGGGTTTTCTCAAGGATGGATTCTACGATAGATGCTATTGCGATCCATTTGAATTGGTGTAATTGTGCTCATTTATGACCTAGGTGCAATGGTGCATATGATGGAATTTGTTTTCTATATGAATATCATGGGTGGTTTACATCTTTGGATTGTGTTATTGAAATGTGTTTCCATATTTATTGAGGGTCCCACCTTAGGAATATGTTGGCAGTGCTCTCCATTTGTTTGTAGGGTCTTTTGCCTTCAATGTGGGGGAATTTCAAAGTATTGACCAATTGGATCATGCATTACCTGATCCTCCAATTTCTCTCACATTTAGGATATTATAAGATGATATATCTTGGGAGTTCTGTTGTTCCATGGGCGTGGTGTAGTGAAACTCTACACACTTTCCCCATCCTCAGATTTGAATACCTCATGAGGCCTCAACGATTAGTTTCCAAACAGTTGTAGTGAAATGAAGGAAAGTTTGTGGTATATTTTCACTATGATTTTCCAACCAAGTGTCCTAGACCATAGAGAAAGCATCTAGGTCCATGTGAAAATAGAGTATTTTTATGTTATGATTCTGACCCTCTTATCCTGGGTAGGATAGGTGTATAATCTTCCACCACTGATGAGTTTCCTATATGTTTTGGCATAAGTAAGGAATGAACTCATGATCTTGATTATAAAAGATCTCATAAATGCAAGTGACAATGGCATAGAACATGGTTGAGAGGTTGTTTCTAGATAATTATTTCCATATAATAATGCCTTCCTCTTCTTCATCAGATTTATATGCCTCCACCTGGTCAGACCAAAGAGGTTGAATTATTGAGTCACCTTAGGCCATGGTGAAGTGATGCTAATAGTTGATGGGGAACTATGTGTGATTAACCCTAGTGTTTTGAGCATTACTCTATAAGTATGTGTATGAGTTTTTATCACCTCTCTATATGAAGGTGTCTGGGAAAGGGGATGATTTTATTGTCTGAAATATATATCACCATTGGGAGGTTAATAGGGGAGGATGTTAGGAGTGGTTTTCCCACAATAAATCTATTCACTACTGTGAGAAGGACTATCAAAGTAGTTACCACATTGTAATTTATTCAAAGATTCAACAGACCATTAAGATGTTGCCGATATGCATCTAATAGAATCAAGGACATTAGTATTGATAATATTAGGGATATGAGCCTCATTTTTCATCGTGGGTGGAAAATGACTACCTAACATTTGGGGTTTGATAGGGATACACGTCTTATGCATGAAGGCTACAAGAATATATTGATTACTATTTTGTCCTGCGGGGATATGATCCCGCTACTGAGAATTTGTTGTAGGATAAAAGTTAGATTCTCTATTACATGATGGAATACGAGCATGCTAGTGAGTGGTTGATGGAATATACCAGTGAATCCTAAATGAAGCAGGGATAAGATCCCAGTTCAAATATTCATTCCCAATAAAAATATGTTAATGGACCTCTAGAATTTGAGGAGGTATGTGAGCCTCCTCTAGTATAACTTATAAAGGATACTGGTTTAGACATTCATTGGAATTATGGATTTGGGATTGTCATTCATGAGATATTGGATAAGGATGAGTAGATTTATTGGTAGAGATATGATCCTTATATTAGGTTATTTATAGATTGTATGGAAAAACCTTGGTTAGAGTATGGATATGAGCCTAGTACTATCCCTTTGGAGTCATTTACTAGTCCATTTTCGATAGGGAAATGATAATTTCTCAAGGCATGTGGAAAACCAACTTGGTGAGCCCTAGTTGTAACAACGATTTGAGCATGGTCTTGTACCATTGGAGTATTGTTATGTTCTTTTTTGATAATAAAGTTCCCTATTCCTACAGAATGTGAGAAACTAAGTTGGTGAGCCTCAATTTGAATGTAGATATTATCCTAGTCTTGTGCCTTATCCTTTATCAGAATAAGTCGATAATCCTCCTATAAATGGGTAAGAATGTGATATTTCTTCAAATTATCCTCACATTCATACTGTTCATGGTGATGCACTACATTGGATATTATGATAGGAAGATGCACCGGTCTGTTTATCTGTACCAGTGATGGAATATGCTGATGGAGCTCTTCCGATATTTCTTGAATGCAGTGATACATAAAAAATGTGTGTGTGGTATTGTAGGAAGAAAAATTCTAATTATTCAAGATATACATATATATTTATTTGTTTGAAGTAGGGATATAATCCCACTCAATTATTCCTTTATCCATCAGAATATGTTGAAGGGATTCATCCATGGGGGAAGGGATATGTGACTCTGCCATGCTTTCTGTTGGAATATGCATGAAAAATTGATTTGAGTGGGTAGAAATTTGAGATTTACTTCTGGATATTATCGAAATATGTCGATGAGATTCATTAGTGGAAGTGGGGATATGATACCACTCACATTTATACACATATATTTTCACTCATTTATACAAATTTGGTACGTATTCATGAGTTTCTAAAGTGAAAATTTATCTGGTGGTACACTTAGTAGGGGATTGAGGGGCACCAGTGGGATGATGCCATTAATTGAGGTTAATAAAAGACCTACTAGGTAGCTCCTGAATTGGGATGGAGTTTTAGTCTACTACTTGATACACCCACCTATGTTATGGAAGGTTTTGATCTATATTCTCAAGTGATAAGCTTCTAATGTGATTGGTGGTGATGATAGGTGACACTGGTTTCATTGTATCTTTCCATGAATGAGATAGACCTATTTGCTTCAGCATCTGGATACCTTTAAAGGAATCCTCAAGTGTGGGGATTGTAAAATGTTGATGGTATTCTAAAATCATCACATTTACACCTTATGATGATGGTGTTGGGTGGGTGAGGTTGTTTTTCCACCCACTGAGGTCATAAATGTTTCTGAGGTTCCATAATAAGCATTTTATTAAGACATGATCTCTAGCCAAGATTTCTATGAGTGTAGTTTCAAAATTTATAAAGATGAAAAGGAACAAGATCACTGATCAGTGAATCATTATAAGTGTGAAACAAGCTTAATTTTTATTGCATAGGTTACACAATTATCATTTCTTTTTGTTGGTTCAGTCAGTTTTATCACCTGGAATTTTCACAGTGAGAAGGGACTTATTTCATAGTCAAAGATATAGAAATAATATTTTCAACATATTTATTTATCTTAGACATGGAAGAATAATGAGACAACCTTATTATCATAAGAATACCATTTCTCACCATAGGTAATACATTAATTGATTTGAATCAAGGGAGACTAATATTCATAGTAGGAAATGAATGGGTAGTGTTTAACTTAGTGAAGGACACAAAGCAATGTGATCACACAATAGATTGTCAACCCATATTCCTTACTGATGAGAGAGATGAATTTAAAACCATAGATTATAAAACAGAGAACATTTACCCTAATGAGTATAAAGGTAGTGTTCATGAAGATGTAAATGACATTGAACCTCTAATAAGGGAAACTTTCCCACCATTTATACTCTCAGTTACCAAACCCTTGATACTTGTGTTAAAACCTAGATTGAGTACCCCAATACACCTATTATTAGAGACTGCATCTACACTACCAGTCATTATCAACATGGATATAACTTAGGAATAAGAATAAAAACTCATTATAGTCTTGAAAAGGCCTAAATATTCAATTTCTTGGGGAGTGGATAACATTAAATGTATTATCCCCATGATAAAAACACAGAATATTTTATTTTAAGTTTGTTTTAATCCCAAAAATCAACCCTAGAGGTGACTCACCCCTCCATTGAAATATGTCGTAAAAAAGGAACTACTGAAGCTTCTAGACACTAGAATAATTTGTCCAATCTATGATAGTGAATGGGTTAGTATACCATATGTTGTTACAAATAAATATGTATTAATAGTTTAAAAAAAATTAAGATGAGTTAAACTAAACTCTATCACCCCATTATTTGAAAATAAAACTACTTTTGATAGCTTTTGTTTCACAGAACACATAGCTTAATCAAACTCCAAAATATCATTATTTTAACAAGACCATTATAACATATCATTTAAATTTGTAGGAATAAATATTATTAACCACATTATATAATATATAACATTCCAAATCATTGTTAATATATTAATTTATTATTAGTAAATAAACACATAATTTTATTAAAGTAAATTTTTTAAATATATGTTTTTTTCAAAAGTGATTGTTATTTTTATCTCTAAGAAAATAAATATAATTTGGATTTCAAAATTTTATAAAATATATTTTAAAAACCTAACATCATTTTTTGGATTCATAATGTCAAAATAATTTTAGGAATAGTTTTTCATAATCTTCTCAGAAGTTTAATTTTTAATGAATAGTGAGAAATACTGATTTTTATAAAAATGCCATTTCTTTTCAATAAATTATGAAATTTATGTGACATTATGCTTTTAATATGGATTCAAGTTACATAATTACTATTTAGTTATATTTAATCCACTTAAATTCTATATAATCATGTCTATATTGTTATTTAGAATAATTATATTTTTGGGTTTAAAAATAGGACTTTTTGAACACTTTTTTATGTACATAATGTTTCTAATTTTTATATAATTAAAATAATACCTAATGGGAAATGTTTTCTATGAAATTTAAAGATTATATATCATAAAATATTCACTGAGTTTCATAAAATGATAGTTATTATTAATAGAGTTAATATAATATCATATTTTTCTTGAAAATACACCTTTTGAAATCCTGTTTTTCTGTCGCATTATTGGGTTTCATTTTAAATTTAATTTTTACAATTATTTGAATTGAATTTAGTAAAATGGGTTAAATATTTGAAATAAGAATATAAAAATTTTGTTTTATTTTCTATTTCATTTTTAGGCATAACAAATCTATCGTAGTAAAAAAAATATTTACCGAAGTATAGGTAATGTAATGAAACAAGTGAAAGTTTAATTATAAAAGAATTAAATACATAATAATAAAAAATTTATTTGTTATTTTATGTTTTCATAAACCATAAACGGAATTTAAAACATTTAATATCAATATAATTCTTTGTAATTAATTCCACCAAAATGTGGTTAGCTTTAAATATAAAATAATAATTATTTAATCACATAAAATCACCCCTCCTCAAGTATAAATACAACTCCTCACCACCCCCTTTATCCTAAAAACCCTTCAATATACTAAAATATCATAATAAAACTCTACTACCTACTCTCCCCACATCCAAGTGTTTCTCGTCTCACCAAAATACCAATTCCATGTTCATTAAGGGATCCTTCAATGAGGTGATCTTCAAGAGGTAATTTTATCACACCACCTCTATTATTTTATTTTTTTATTCGTACTTCTCCCCCCATTAATACATCAAGTAATAATAAATATAAAATAATTTAGATACTGTAATTTTATGCCACTATTTTAATATCTTATATCCAACCCTTTTATTACCCCTCTTATTCAAAGAAGCGAAACCATTGGCCAAATTATGGTGGTTAACTTCCTCTATGAATAAGGATTATTTGTTTTACATTACCATATTAAAGGATTTGAATAAAATTATTAATTTATTTAAATAAAAATTTAATAAATATATTATATCCTACTTAATTTTTTTATCTAATATAGAGACATAATATTAAATAAAATGAAACCAGTTCTTGATGGTTGGAGAAACCACCAAAATAAATTAAACATTTATCATTAACATTTTATCAAATGAATCATTAGAATTTCAGAAGTAAAAAATATATATGATACTATTTAATTTTATGGAGGTGAATTAATATCATTTCCTTTAAATTTTGGAGTTTTATTTCCATTTCACAAGAAAATCCATAATTTTATAAAAATGAATCGACCATGAAAATAATGAAATGAATGCACCATAAATAATTAAAATAATGATATATTATTTATAAAAGGGTTGGGAGACATTTCAAAAGTATCATATAAGATATTATAAATATGATTATATTTTAGAAATGAATTAAGAACATTATTTAAACCTTTATACTAAAGGATAATGTATGATAAACTAGAGGGAAGATTAAGCTAAGGATTTCTCATCTCACTTTTACATTTTCGAGATATATGTCTTATTCACAACTTATTTATTTTGTGAGGTTTATATAATTCCCCTTGATATATCATATAATTAATCTAATAAAATTAATTTTACAAAATGTTTTATTTTATAATTATTACTTTTATGGGGCATACTATTGGACTATTACAATTGGTAAGATTTTTTAAATAAATTACCATTCATTTGGTTAAACTTATACATTATTGATTACGTCATGATATTATTATGAGTGTAATGACTTTATAGTATCTTATATTTCATTTAAACATGTTTTATTAGTATTTTTATTTAACACACATAATATTATCATTTTAATAACACTCACTTCTATGATATAATATTTTTATTAGGCATTCTTTAAAAAATAATCATGTTTTTAAAAATTTCCTTAAAACTACCATTTTATTCAATGACCATGTTTTTTAAAATTACATCCAAAAATATTTTTAAAATTATCCTATAATTATTTAATTTATTTTTTAGCCATTTTTTAAATTTAAAAAAAGGTTTGAATGGTATATTTTGTCATTTTATAAATAAGGTTATTTGAGACCATTCAAACAAAATACAGAAGGAATGTTTTTAAAATTATACGGAATGAGTGGATTTCAACTCCATCATAACACATTAATTCTTTAAATATTTTTTACAAGTTCAAATAGTAATTTTAAATGTTTTTTATTTTATAATTGTGAGGTGTTTTAAGAATTAGTTATTTTCCAAATGAAAAGGGTATTTTCCTCAAGAAATTTTCAAATATATTAGTAATTTATTTTAATATATGTAATAAATCCTTTGTTGAATATTATACTTCATGTAGATTAATATATTAAGATATCATCTACCATAGTTATTAAATGGTTTATGATTAATTTTATTAGTAATGTAATATTTATATACTATTCACTATATTACTCTGGTTTGTTTCTGATTATGTTTACTAATTAGGGAAAGTTATTTACATTTTTTATGTCAGTTTAAATAAATATTTATATGATTTTTTATGTTTCAAAACATTCATATGATAAGTTAATTGGACTAAGCATGTGATGGACTGGGCCCACTACAACCCCACAATGCATCGGTTGGTCTTATGAGATAAACTAATTCGTGGATTGGCTTACGGCTTACCCGTTTATGTATGGTTCCTTGGAAGAATACTTTATGGTAAGTTTTAGATGTTTTAAATTATGTATTCCATCATTATGAGATTATTTATTAATTCCCATGTAGTTATTTGATTAGTATAAAATCAATGGTTATGTTTTATAGCTTACATGATTATTTATAAGGGATTAATTTATAATATTTTATTTCTTCCATATTATTCTCAAGGTTTTGATTAAATGAAATATATTTAATTTATTTAGATTTCAATATTTTATGCTAATGTATGGTAGCTTTTGATGTAATATTACCCTTACTGAGAATATGAGATCACTGCTTTCTTATGTTTTACTTTTACCCAGGATTCCAAGAAGTTTATTATGATTGATATGTTGGGTAAAGATAGGAGAATAATGGAATTACCAAAACAATTATGTTGTCATTTGAGTATTCAATGTAATTTCAGAATCATGTATGTATCTCTTTTACCAAGACATGAAAGCTATTTGGTCCTTTGGGATAAAATTCCTTGTATATTTTTCCAATGAAATATTAAAACCAATGGCTCTAGGATACAAGGGTCAATGTATTTAATTCAATATAAACCATTATTGGATAGTGATTAAGCGTTGACTATAAAAACCACAACAAGTCACCCCTAAGGGATCATTTACTATTACCTTTCATCAATTAAATTCTCAAAATATTAGCTGGGAAATAATTCTATTGTTTCATGGATATGCATTTCAGGTAAAAAAAATATTTTATTTGACCATGAATATTACTGTAAAACTACATTTCCATATTGTTTTTAAACCTTCACCTGGAGAAGAATGTCATTAGGAATGTTCAATGCATGAATGAATTTTCAATGATGCATGAAAAATATATTTCATGATAAGTTAGAGGAATTACTAGAGATATTTATGAATGATTTCTCTTTTTATGGAAGATCCTTCAAAGTCTATCTTAGAAATTTGAATCTAGTCCTATAATACTACCAAGAAAAGTCCATAAAGTTAAACTAGGATGAATTCCACTTTATTGTCCATGGAATCATAGTCCTCAAAACACAAAATATCAATTAATGGTATTGGAAATGATCCAAATAAATAATGTCATCAATATTTTCCTGATCCCATAATGGTAAATGCAATAAGGAACTATTGGAGCTACATGGGTTTCTATACCCGCTTCGTACAACAATTTTTTAAAATATCCCACCCATTGACAGACCTCTTATCAAAGGACACACTTTTAGATTTTATGGAAGACTATTGGTGGTAATTGAGCACTTATAAGAACATCCTTATGGATGCTCTGATCATTATTTCACTAGACTGGTGTAAGTACTTTGAGCTGATGTGCAATGTGCATGAATTTTATATAGGTTCTATTTTAGGATAGTGGGTCGGAATTTTTTTCCCATTTATTATGAAATTCATACACTGAATGAAGCTCAGATCAGTTACATGACCACTAAAGGGGAACTATTGGATGTAGTCTAAGAATTTGAAAAATATTGATCATACCTTGTGAAATCTAATGTAGTGGTTTTTCCCATAATACATCATTAAAATAATTAATAAGTAAAAATGATTCTATAGCGGGGCTGATACGGTGGATCGAACTACAACAGGAATATAATAAAGTAATCAAGGATACCAAAGGGACTATAAAAATCATTAATAATAATTTTTATAGACTTTCACAACCTAAAATTTAGGATGATTAAAATCTACACATTTAGGATAAACTTCCACGATTAAAATTTGTTCAGAAAAAATACTCAAGCAAGACCATGGTTTTTTGAAATTGAAAATTATCATACGATGGGATCAATCTACACAAACATATCCAATCAATAAAGATATATGTTTTTGGTTGATTCTTCACATTACTATTGGAATGATCCACCACTATTCATGTGCTATGCTCATGTCCAAATGTGATTCTATATCCTAGAATATGAAATAAAATGTGTACTCAACATGTGTCACACTTATCTAGATGGAGGGAATCATGGACCTGAACATACCAAGGATAGAATCTTTAAGAGAGGATTTTTATGGCCTACACTCAATCATGATTCAAGTTACATTGTTCAAAGCTGTGATTGGTGCTAATGAATAGGAACCATTGGGAGAAGAAAAAAATGCCCCAAAATCCCAACCTAGAAGTCGAAATCTTTTACATGTGGGGAATCAATTTTATGGGTCCAATACCAAATTTTAATGGTAAATTATATATCCAGGTTGGTGTGGAATGCATATCCAATTTGTTATAAAATAAGTATACCAATCATGACTCTGTAAAAGTGATCATGAATGTGTTAAAGAAAAATATATTTTCTAGATTCAGATTCAACCAATTACTCATTAATTATCGAGAAAAATATATTTCCCATAATTATTTGAAAGGATTTCCCAGAAAATATGACATCTGATATAATAATATAACTCACTTCCACCCACAAACATGTGCGAATTTTTTATTTATCTAAAATGGAGATCAAAAAGATTGTATAGAATACAGTGATCCCTAGTTGAAAGGATTGATGTGTTCAATTGGATGACACCCTTTGGGTGTATCACACAGTGTATTAAATTCCAATCAACACTACACCAATATTTATCGTGTATGGAATGAATTTTCACCTACCAATGGAACTAGAGAATCAATCTTACAGGTGAATACCTTGTTCTTTCAAAAGTAGATATTTTTACTGATCATACAGTACTGAAATTCCAATTAAATAAAAAGGATGCCAAACTAAGGCGTATATAGTGGATCCTACTTCTTTTGTAATTTTAAATAGTAACCAATAATACCAAAGAGACTGAGAACATCATTGATGATCACTTTTTTAGACTCCCACTTCCAGAATTAAGGATGATGACAATCTAAGCATCGAGTATGACTTCCTTGATGAAAAGTTATTCTAAATAAATATAAAGTCATGCCCATGGTTTTCTGATACTAAAAATTATATTTCTATGGGATCACTCTACCCAATCTTATCCTATCAACTAAGAAAGAAGTATTTGGTCGATGCTCCACATTACTACTAGGATGAGATACTACTATTCAATCACTGTGTTAATGGCATAATGCAACGTTGCATCTCAAAATATGAATCCAAAAGTGTTCTCAATGTCACCCATCACAAACAGAGGGTATCGTGGACATAAAAGTACATTTTCCAAAATCATTCAACATAGATTGTTATGTCCTATACTCCATCAGGATGCATGGAACGTCTTTTAATGATTTTATCGGTGACAACAAACATACACCATTGGGAGAAGAAATATAGAGGCCCCAAACCTCATCCTAGAATTTGAAATTTCTGACACACGGGGAATCATTTTTTAGGTCCCTTCCAAAATTCTCATGATAAATTGTATATAATAGAAGACATGGAATATATCTCTAAGTAGGTAAAAGCTGAGGCTAACAATCATGAATAAAAAAATGCCCATTATTTTTCTAAAGAAAAATATCTTTTCCAGATTAGGATTCCCCAAATTACTTATTAGTGACTGAGGAAAACATTTATGAAAATAATTACAAGAAAGGATTTCTCATAAAATATGGAATAAAATATAATACTGGAAGTATCTTTCACTTGAAAACCTGAAGAAAAGTTGATGTATTTAACATTGTTATCAAAAAAATTCTTAATAAGATAATGAACACAAGTAAAAAAAGGAATGAATGTTCAACTGGATGACCCACTTTTGAAATTGACACAACATATAAAATTCCCATTGAAACTACTCCATTTTACTTGTGCATGAAAATAATTTTAACTTACTAGTAGAGCTAAAGTATCACAATTACTAGGTAATAAAAATATTGTACAAGGATGAAAAAAAATCGGGGAATGTTATAATGATACAGACAGACGAAATGGAAGAAATTATAAAGGAAACATGTGAAAATTCCAAAATCTATAAGGAAAAGTCAAAGAAAGGGAATGAATAATGAATTACACACAAAATATTTACACTAGGAGATAAATTTCATCTATTAAATTTTGGAATGAAATTATTCCCTAGAAATGTGAAATCTCCATGTCTAATCCATTTTGAAATCATCAAAGTATTCCCATATGGGGACATTAAAAATTCAAAAATATAGAGAAAAATAATTCAATGTAAATAGAAAAAAGATAAAAATTTATCTAGAATCATTCCATGAGGGGTCCGTACTTACCTAAAAATTCATTTGAATCAATGTGTGTTTAACTCTAGAAGTTAAATGAAGAGTTAACTCATAAAAAACCCTGGATAGGTCTACTAGTATAGTTAGAGTTTTTGATGGTGTAATAACGATTGAAGCATATGATAGAATTCTTGGACCAAAATGGGTACAAAATGAAAATACACGTCATGTATTCATTACAAAACATGTAAATATTAGGATCCAAAAAATAAATAATTCACTATTTTTACATATTGTATTAATTACATGATCTGAAGAATCGATGAGGATTTTAAATGCTATGAATCATATGTTCATGGACATTTTCCCCTCCGTTCTTCCTCCCGCATTCGAATACTCCTCTCTCAAGTCCCCTCGCCCTCCCTCATCATTAGTCGTCATTAACTCCCCCCCCTATCATCCACCTCCTCTCATCAGTAATCCATTCATTATCCATAAATTACATGTTCCTCTCTTCTAAAATTTCCAAAACCTAAACCTATGGTTATTCATCCACCAAACACACACTTGAGTTAAATGATCCACCTCTAACCTAGTGATTAAAAGTAGATCCACCTACACCATCTGATGATCCTTCCTCATCAAACTCTTCTTGAACATGAACCTAAACTTAATCCTCTATGGAATTGCATTCGACTTCTAATGGGTTGCAAGGAACTTCCCAATGCCCACACCTGTACCCATAAGTTTATTTCTAAGAACCCAAATGTCTAGTTAGGTGATTCCATTTGTAGGATAATCATATGAGGACTAATAATACATTAGACCTCACTGTTGTTGAGAAGATCCAAATTCATGGGGAGGTCCTTGACCTTATTTTCTATATGCACCTCTCCACCATCACCTAGGTGCATGAGAAGACCTACTGAGAGATCTTCCATGATTTCCTAGCTACCTTTGAGTTATCCATCACCCATGTCACCTTTTGGATTTGAGGTAGGACTTCATAGCTCACACTTAGAGACTTCAGTGTTGGGATCAACATATACTATTCTTATTTTTCACCTACCCCATTTCCCAAAGATAAAGCTCGAGATAGAAAAAGAGGATGTTGAATGACATTTCTTGTTGATCTCTAGGGATCTAAAGAGTGTCCATGATCCACACATGATAAAGATCACCCAGTTTCCATGTGCCACATTGTGGAATGTGCATCAAGATTTGGAGTATGTCTAGGTGCCCTTGGGAGATGTAAATGGGAGTATCAAATAGATTTAAGAAATCATTCTTACCTTTTTCACAGTCTTCCATACCATCAACATGAATAAACTATTCAAATTATATTACTAGACCTATGTATGGTGGACTCGTGAAACTCTAATGAGTTGTAGCTTTGTTACACATATTTCATTCCATCTTAGTGCCTTTGACAATACTCAACCTCATTCTTCTATTGGTATGATAGATCCCATTAATATACTCATTACCAATAAGATGGGGCTTCTGTGGAAGATAGAGGGGCACTACTGGTGTACTCCAAAATACCTAGGTGATGTAGATGAGGCAATCGATCATCGAGACCCAACCCCATCCTAGCCTACCCATACCTCATACACCGCTCCTAACACCACACCAACCCCTACCCCTACTACCACTATAGCCCTTACCCCATTCTTCTACTACCAAAAAACCTGCCTCAACTATATCTTCACCTTTCCCACCACTTCCCACTAATATCTGGCTGATTATCTAGTATATTATAGAGAAACATAAGAAGATATGCCACTGTCTCTATATCCCATTCACCAAACCATATCACTTCATCACCCCATCCCTTCCAGTAGTCCCTTCATCTTCCCACCCACCCCCACCTGGTAAATCCTCTTATATATCATTCACAAAACTACCTCATGCCCTGACTAACTTACCATCCAAGCTCATGGACCCTACTGCTAGGAAGGAGTTCCCGTAAGAGTAGGATCATTGGGGAAAGGGCCCTACCATTCAATATACAACCAAGGTTCCTTTGATCGATCCAACAACTAGACATATGACCATAATATGAATTTTTAGATCATCTCCTCCATCCTCGATTAAGTATACTTCCATGGAGATGACATCTATTATGGATGTAAATCATCCACCCCATGGTATGATGTGATAGATGTTATAGATATGATCTAGACTTGCACTATTCGGGAGGGGATTTTTCATGTAGAGACCAATGAGAATACCCCTACTGTTTAGTCTTCTCAGTTTCCCTCCCTTCATATACCCAATCATGGGTATATTGTTTCACTAATTTTATTACCTTTTTATGGATGTATCATTTTTAATATATATTTATGTGATATAGTATTATTTTTCTACACTACGTGTTTCCTTATTTTCCTTTTTAAAATTCCATTACTTTAGTGATGTCCAGCTCTAATGCCTCCTCTATGGTCATGGAAAATCATGTCAAGCCACCATATGGCCTCCCACATTACAAGTATTAGTATCTGAATGACATCCAAATCTAGAGTCATGAGATCCACCTCTAGATATTTCCTCAGAAGGACCCCGTCCATGATTTTCAAGGAAACTACTATTCTATATGAGATTTACAGTCAACAAATTTTTGAGGTTATTAACCGCAACAAGTGTCCCCATGATCTTGACGACACTACCAATCTTTCCCATATGAGTCAGAGTACCTTTGAGATGATGGAAAACACTGACTAATTCATTTTCCATCAATCTAGATGATGACATTATAGTTATCACCTTAAGGCAGGACACCTATTTTTTTGTTATTGTCATTGTGTGCTTTGGACCTTTGTTTACCCTTTAAGTATTTTTGTTCTTTAATAACCCCAAATTTTTTTATAATCAATTCCAACATCTATATATGATTCTTTTTTCTATTATTTACTATTTTCACCTACCCATATTTTTTCTTCCATATTGACTGACCCCTATGGACAAATTTGTTTCTATAGTGCAGGTATTTTGAGTTTAATAATTTTTGAAGGAATCTCATTTTTCCATTTCCATCCAAAAAATTTTCCCCAAGGAATGTATTTCATTAGAGAGAGATCAGGATTCCATATTTTCCATTCATAATTTCCATTTCATTTCAATAAGCGCTATATTTTATATATCTCCCACATCGCTATCTTGAATAGTGCAAACA
Source organism: Viscum album (assembly GCA_963277665.1). Lineage (NCBI taxonomy): Eukaryota > Viridiplantae > Streptophyta > Magnoliopsida > Santalales > Viscaceae > Viscum > Viscum album. Next base: position 1,277,527,493 of record OY728158.1, read on the forward strand.
CAGGGAGCCTTTTTGGAGCTTTATTATTGATACACTTGGATTATTTCATTCCTTTATTCTTCTAAGATTAATTTTAATTGAAACCATTCTTTAAAAATGAAATATCATTAGACTCACTAAAATGAAATAAAAAATTTGATTAGATAGTATTCAAATCGATTTTTATTATTTTTTATATTTTTAACATGATTTCAGTATTGAGTAATTTAATTATAATTTTATATTCTTGAACATTATGTTGATTAACATATTAATGTATACTATTAACTAAGTGACTGATAATAACTTTTTATACTCCCATTCCCAATAGGATTCTAGACCTACATTGTCATATTATTTTATGACAACATTTCTTTATTGAAAATTGGGGCATATAAACCTAGAAGAACATCCATTGAGATATTATTGAAGCTCTTATTAAATAAATAGAATGATCAAATGATTAAGGAAATCTTTGAAGAGCCAATTTTATAGATACCCACATGTACATCTTTACTTATTTATCTCGTAGTATCCATGAACGACCTTATTTGGATAGAGTTCTTTCAAGGCTATTTTTCTTTCCCACCCTATTCTTTTTACTATGCTTGATTTTCGTTTGAACAAATGGGGGAGATATTTAATATCATCCATACATGGGATGTTGGTACTAAAGGTTCATATAATGGATCTTTCATTATAATTATATGATATTGTTCATGATTACTTTCATAATTCTCCATGATTAACCTATTTCTTTAAAAATAGAAATACATATTAAAAATGGGTTATATATTTTGAAGGGCAAAAATCACTATTATTGGAACCTTAATCCAATGAAGGATCATATGTGGTCAGGCGATGGATGTGAGATATATCCTATACATTATTTTTGAAAAATAAACATGATGATAAATATTAAGGAACAATGAATATTATTTATATTATCTTGACATTTTCATAGACCCACATTAAGTTGTTTGAAGCATGGGAACATTTTTTATATGAGGAGTTACTTCAATTAACAATTCACATTTGTTATGAATTATTATATAAAGAGTACCCACTTTTTTGTGGTCATTTTTATCTTCTACCCACCCACCCTCATAATCAGGGACATTTGAACCATATTACTTAATCCCTAATGATTGATTTTTTATTTTTATTTACGAAGTGAATATATTTGAAGCATTTAATGCCTATGGTTTGGAGCATGTATTCATTTTATGATCATAACTCTGGTTTTATTTTATCTACAGTGATGGGAGAAAAATAATTGTGATGTAAATTGAAAAATCGGTATAATTCCTAAGGAATAATTATTAAATTGTAATTAAATTAAGAAAGAATCTGAATAAAGAACTTAACTATGAGGCATGGATAATCTTCAATATAGGATTTATTCAGGAGGACTTACTTTTTCAACTTGTACTTATTTTTATTTTCTTAGTTTGAATGTGTTTTTACTATTAAAAAATTGTTTCATTTGGAATCCCTGTTGAGATGTGTTTTTATTGAGGACAAGAAATTTTTCAACTATGGAGGAATTTGATAATCCAAATTTATATAAACATTTTAGATAAATTTATTTGTGGTTTAATCCATCTTTATTTGATAATGTACTGAGTTTTGGTTTGTTTTTTTTAGTAATTTGTAGTTCAAGACTCAATGGAAAATTTGTTGAAAAAATGAAAAACTAGGATTTACACATCATGATTAGAGTTCACAATGTTTATTTCTTATTCACAGCATCCTTGAGGAAAATGGGAAACCAATGAATATTTACATGACATGAATTTGTTACATGACATGTAAATACATTACATGTCATGAAAAATTCAAAATAAAAAACCTATTGAATTTACACAACATTATGGAAATAAAAGATATTAATCCCATACAAGATGTGTAGAATTTAAACGATGTGAAATGTTTGAGATTCCATCCCATCAAAAATACAGTCCATGGATTTCAAAAGATATAATATTTTATGGAGAAAATTTCGGAACTAAATTACACGTCATGAATCCCACTTACACGTATTTTACAATTCAATATAGAAGCCAAATAAATACATTAAATGATGTGAATAATTTACACATCATGTAATTTTTGAGTCTATAAATATTTCAGCACCTCTACTTCATATAAGAGTTATGTTGAACCATTTCATCTCATGTTTTATTTCCCTTTTTCCCTGTTTATCTTCCAAAATAATATATAATTCATTCCTCTATTTCTTTCATCAAATTCATAGTCATTCCTTATCATTATACATCATTGGATTTGGGTTCTACATTTATTTTTCATTTCACTGGTGATTCAACATGCGTTTGATATACTGTTCTCTGTTCAACATCAGTGATCTATGTTTATATACTATTCATTAATTCTTATGAGTTTTTGATTGATTCTAAATTATTTTCAAGTGTTTATTTATTAAATATGAATTTTTATTATTATTCATGGCATATTTCTTACCTTATCACTTTCATATATCACCTTCATGCATGGATAATCTACTTAGGGTTAGGGATTAAAAGCTAGGGGGTTCTTATTGTCATTAATTCTATAAATAGAATATCAGTAACCCTGTGGCTAGTAATTATGTTAAAAACATTAAACACATTATTTTATTCCACCCTAACCGTGGGTGTGAAATTGAAAAAACCTGACCTAATTTGAGTTGAGAAGGCTATAACCATTAGCCTATGGCACTTCCTGCCATATAATGTAAGTGTAATACATCTAGGTTGTTATATAAACCTTACTAAGGAATAGTTTCATATTATGTAGATCCAATTGGTTTGACCATATCCAATAGGCGACCTTTGCACCAAATCCAGCCTAATCCATTGGTCCATCCTAAGTAGGATTTGGGATTATCTCTTTTCCTAAACCTTGAAATTGACCTTAAACAATATCCTCTTTCCTAAATTTAAATCCATGATATGTAATAGTTAGTGAAACCAAAATATAAATAGAGATCATAAGGAGTCCTACACTAGAGTTTGAATCGGTAAGTTACCTTCCATACAGTTGTCCGTATGGATTCTACCCCACATAAAAACATTACAATTCATTGGTATAGTTGAGTGTGTTTTATGATACAAATGTCTAATCTGATCATTCCTGAAAGATTTAATAATATATTTCAAATGCATCATTTCAGTTGTGATGTTTTTTCCTTATAGGGATACAAATATTTTGGGAGGGATGAATAGGATATATGACATAGTTCTATTCTTGGTTAAATAATCTTGACACATTTTGAGTTAGGCGATTCTTTGATATCCTAATTGTTTACATACAATCAACATGTTTTCATTTTTTAAACCTTTGTATAATAATGAAATTAACCTAATTAATATTTAACAATATTATTAACTAAATATATTGTTATCGTTGGTCTAAAACAACATAGGATTATGATACTTGGATATTACATTTTTTTTTTGAATATTCAGCACATTACAATAGTACATGCTTGAGGACCATAATAGTTTAGTTGATTTTGGAACACGGAACACAGTCTTCTATCAAGGTGAAATATTTTCAATGTTTTCTACAAAGATCACACCATTTAGTACTCCTACTTTAAACCATTCTTCAAAACCAAGGAAAGGAAACATTAGAAAGGGTGATATCAAATGCTCAATAATGTTAAATATTGGAGACACACAAGTATAAATTGATCATAAGTGAATGAGAACATGATCGTAAAATTTGAAGATCATACCCAACATATAAAAGATCACACAAATCAGTCATTTCATAAATATTGAAAAATAACAATACATGAATCATAAAGAAATCAAGAGCATAATCCAGGAGACTATAACATAGGAATAATACATAGAATTATGGTAAAAACATAAACATACGAAATGATTTCTATATTAGTTAAGGATCACTTACAAGTCTATATTAGTGGAATATATTAACTCCCCTAACCATATTATAAGTAAGGGTTCACTCCCTAGACCATATTAGTGGTCAGTGTTCACTTTTAAGACCATATTTTTAGTCAAGTTTCACTCCCAATACTATATTAGTAGTCAAGTTTTACTCCCAATACCCTCTTAGTAGAGAAAGTAACTTATTAAACAAGTTTCACTTACAATTCCAGCCATATTTATCTCATTAGATATAAATATTTAAGTAATGCATTAGAAGGAGATATAGTTCCCACATATCACATAATGAAATAATACATATGTGTTCTAAAAGATAATAAGGAATCCATAATATCATGAACCATAAAAATATATGAGTTTCATAAACATCATATCATAACCCATGAAATGAAGTGGGTATCTTAAAATTTTCATCATATCAAAACCTCTGGAAAAGATATAGATTTTATAATATTTCATAAGAGAATAACTCGTGAAAGGAAGTGAGTTTCATAAGCATTTTATCATGGAATAACCCATGGATGTGAAACAGGTTTCATAAAAAATTTATAATTTTAAATATAAACCATTCAAATAGAGAATAAGAACGGTGAATTTGGATCATATCCCCATTAAAGAATAAACTATATCCAAGGATGTTTTATTAAATAGAAAAGGGTATTGAATGGTCACATGGAAAATTTCTTAAGGAAAATAGCCTTTCTGTGAAAATTAATTTCACAAAACATTTTCAAAATTCATTTTATAAATAAATATTTGAAAATTAATTTAAAACATTTACCAGGGAAAATATAATTTCCACTTTGAAAAATAATTTTTAAAACATAAACCTTTTTTAAATCTATTTTATTTGAAAATAACCATTAAAAATTATAATGGATTATTTAAAAACCATTTAGAATAATTTTTAGACATAAATAACTTTTAAAATACCTTCATTTTAGAATAACCTTTTAATTTTTTTTAATGGAATCTATGAAAATCATTCAACACTTTTTAAAGCATATTTTTGTTTTCAAAATTACTTTATTTGAAAATAAATTTAAGATAAAAATATTTCGATAATATTTAATAATACATTTTATTTTGAAAATATTATTTGAAACGTATAAAGGAATCTTCAATGAATAGATCATTCATTAATGTATTTAATTACATACTTAACATATACATAAAAACAAAGATTCCTTTTATATTAATGATAGAAGTCAAAATAGCCTTGATAAAAAAAACATGAGTATTAATATTAAAATCATTTTTAATAAGGTGAAACATGGTAACAAATTTCTTTTAAAAATCATTGGATGATATTAGAACATTTTTGAAGACATTTTTAGAAAAAATGGTTTTGGGAGAAACAGATATCCGACCAAAGAGATAAATAATGTTCATTTTCATAGAAATATTTTTTTAATTATATTATGTACCATAGATTGTTGAAATTGATTAATTACATAAAGATATCATGAATAATTAAAGGGTAATAAAATACATTATAATTATTGAGATTTGGATCATATAATTTCATCAATGGGTTCATAATCATAAACAAACCAGATAGATAGTGAGATTGAAGTAATAAACTCTTATAACTTAAGTAACTTTGAATCATAATGCTCATGAAAGAATACAAATAAATTAGTCCTAAAATATTTTTTAAAAAATTATATTTATTTTAGAATATGAAAAATTTTTAGTATATTTAGCTCATAAAAGAATATAGGTGCATAATATAATATGCTCCTTAAAGAAGATTAATTGAGAAAAAATTCCCTTACAAATTTGGTATCTTTTGAACTGTAATCCCAATGAAAGAGTTATCATAAAATGGATATTTAAATAAAAATAATTTTAAGTTTAATAATAATAAAATAAAATAAATGACATTATATATTCAACATATAATAAATAGGTTGTTTATATATCAAGTGTCCCACAAAAGTAAAAAGTTAGATCGAAATCCCTTACCTTAAGTCTTGACTCTCATCACACTTATTAAAAATCATGTATAACAAATAATATTTTATTATAAAAATATTGGAGAAAAATATTAATATATATAATAACATATATGATTTATGTATGGATTTATATTACATATTTATTTGAAATTCCATGTTAAAGTAATGTTTTTTGTAATAACGGCTTTGTTTTTCATTCATGTTTTGACTCGTTAGTCTAGGTAATCTTACTTAGATCATGATTTAATTATTTAAATAATGTAATAAATGATATAAATATCCTATATATTAATTATATGTTTATTTATAAGAATATATAAAATATAGAGATAGGAAGTTAAATACATCATTCATGGAGACAGTAGGTCATACATATGCCGGAACGCTGTTTCCATTTTTTTATCCTATTTAATTAAAGAAAAAGTAAATGATATACATATTATCATTAAAGTTGAATTATTATGTAATATATATATCATATTTATGTGATACACTTCCTTAATACATTCCATGTAAACTATGAATGAATCAGATCACATCGTGAGGTGGTAGTCCTTCATGCTCATGAAAGACGCTATCATATTCTAAAAAAATTGAAAGCATTAAAGTATGTGTTTTATAATTATTTGAAAAGCATAAAGTAATAATAAATATCATATATATGATATATTAACATAATTTAAATCATTATTCTCAACATTAAGATGTGGAAATGGAAAAAATGTACGACATTGGTTCACGAGCTGGTAGTCCATCATATATACAAATGATTATTTTACAACCCATTTGATGGAAGAGGGTGTGATTTTAGCTAATAACCATAACATAAAAAAATATAAGTGTATTTGAGATAATTAGGTTTTCTATCATTATATAAAAATAATTTCATGGGTTTGAGGAAGAAATAAAACAAAAACATTTGTTGACAAACATTACATATTCTTCAAGTATCCCCTTTTGGTTTTCCCCAAAGGAATTCCTTTGTTGGATTTATGACCAATGTGAGCCTTAAAGGATAATGGTATGCTTTTTTGGGAATATATGTTTCTAGATATTTTATTTTATAAAGGGTCTTGAGAGGTATTAAGAGAAGATAAGAGGGGTGACCATTTATAAATGGGGGAGATGACACACTTGACATTTTTTAAAAGAAGTTAGGTGTACCCAAGTTTCTATGTAACAAAAGGATTAAATAATGAATTGTTTTTAATAAGATATTTTTCAAAATCTAAATATGAACCAAAAATTAGTTTCAGATAATTTTATAGGTCATTTCCCCCACAATTGTCAAGTTTAGACCCTTAGTAAACTTGTTTTTTCTTAATCGTAGTGATTAATTTGGACTATTTTCACTAAACATTTAATAAATACTGTGTTTTACTTTTTATAAATTAAATATTATTATGATTTATAATATAGAAGACATTTTTTCAAATTCAAATCATAAAATTGGTAGAAAATAATTTAAAATTAATCTTGTAGACGTGTCGTGAAAGAAGTGTTTTAAAGCAAAAAAATAAAAAGTTTACAATTTTTTTCTATTCAATTTCAATATGAAATTGATTTGAATGAACTAAATTTGATTAATATAACTATAATTTAAATAATTATACTTCTAATACAATTTAAAATATAATTTAACTATATCATTAATTTTAACAGAAAGAGAATTTTCTTTTAAAACTCGATATTTTTCACTATTCATCAAAAAATGAATCTTTTTAGAAAAATCCCAGAAAAATCACCCTAAGATATTTTTTACATTAAAATTTCAAAAATGAAGTATATTTTTTTTATAATAAAAATTATAATAGTTTAAAATTTTAGTTTTAAAATAAGGTCACCATTATAAGTTGGTTAAATAACCTTTTAGAAAAATAAACCTTTTATGCATAAAATTTAATTTATTCTTATATATTTTCTAGAGTCCACATAAGATGAATTTTGAAAATTTGATTAAATATATAATATTTTAATTTTATTATATTTTTTAACCAATAGTAATTTTGAAATTTATTTATTTAAAACACACTTGTGCGTATAAAAATAGTTTTTTTAGATAAAGGTTTCCTTTTATTTTAAAAAGGTATTATTTTCACTTTTAATTAATTAATCAACAAAGACGTATTATATAAATAAGTGTTATTAATATTTTCATAATTTAGTTAAACTTATTCATACATTCCATTCTAATTCCATAGTGAAAACTATCATGTTAAATAATAATATTAATAGTATATTATAGTTCGGTAAAATTGATCTTGTATGTAACAAAATCTATCAAAGAAACTTGTTATTATTAGAAACAAAAAGAAAAACATAGTATTTTTTGTACCATAATATAATCTTAGTGTTATTTTTATTTTAATATTAAATTGGTGTTTCTTGTAAACAATGATTAACTTGGTATAACGTGCAACAAAAACAATCAATGATATTTAATTTATAAAAAAAATAATTTATAAAAACACTGGGTGTTATATGGACAATGTTTGATAACATGATAATATTCTACCTCTTTTTTTTTATATAGTATCCTATCATTGTTATTATTGTTATCATTTATTGTTATTCTATGGATTTTTATATTGATATTGATGAAAAATGGTAAATAACATAAATCTAGTTATTTTTAATTGGTCGGATAATGAATAAATAATAGGTATGTCAAATGAACGAGTTATTTATTGTAATTTTTTGTTAACTTAAATTGATGCGGTTCATATCCATAATTAAATGTGTTCTTCCATGATAATGTAATTAACATATAGTGACAATAATGTTAATTCTTGTAGATAATGTTGAAATGAAAAGGGAATGTTAATGAGAATGGTACATCTCTAATTTCATTGAAATAGGTTTTAATTCTAAGAGAATGTTCATATTTTTATATATTATTATAGCTTGATTCCTTATGTATCTTGTAGTCAGAACCTGTGAATATCGAATTGGTAAATAAAACATGGATTAAAAACTGGTTGTTTCATAAAGATAATTTCTAGGGCCTATGTTTCTCGTATGCTTGAGAAGGTCGAGAGACATATGTTTGGAGATGTGAGAGTTTGTTTATGTTTGAATGATGTATTCCTTTTTTTGGGCCTCAATTTACCCATTTATTGTGACTATTTGTTTCTTGTTCATTTTGGGATGTACTTTTAATGTTATCTTCTTTATTAAATTTGGCATGATCCTGGTTTGGATGAAACGGGGATGGATGATGTTATGTGGGTGGGGAGACAAAAATGTTGTGGCCACAGTTTATTACTGTGATTGAAATATACACCGAGATATGAATGTGGGTGTTAAGTATGGAACCAAATATGAGGTAATGGGTTGAATATGGACTTACCCATTGATGTGATATAGCTGGATGCCTGATTGAAATGAAATTATTTAATGGTCTAGGAAAGATTTTATTATTTTATCTGAATCCCATTCCCCACTACTTGAGGATGCTGGATGTGGTTGGTTACCTGTTTCCTTGAGTAGGTATCTTAGGATGGTTTTCTTAGAGTACCTAGTTTATGGAATTATTTTAAAAATGATGAAAAAATTCTAATCCCATAGGGATGATGGAATACAGATTTTGAAAAGATTTTGATATTGTGAAACAGCGGACTCGATTTAATTATGTTTGGATGGTATAAACTTCACACTATTGGTTAATTTATGTAACTTGAAATAAATTTCATGGTTAATTTAATGTATAATAAATTAATTTATTAAAGGAGATTATAACAAAAAAATTAACAATTAATGTTGATATTTAAATTCTTGTGTACTTATAGGATATCTAGTCCCTAGTACTGGCATTCGGGTGTCTAGGATATGATAGATGCAGTTTAGATTAGGACTAGTTTTTTTCCATAGTATAGTTTTGAGATATTTTTATCATGTATATTATGTAATTTCATATGTTACCTTACCCATATTGGTTGGGAAAACTAAAACCTAGTGGAAAATGGGAGGTTTTTTCCCCAACACCCTGATGGGAGGATAGATGTCTGACTACACCCTCTTACCCTGATCTCTTATCATGACAATTACTTTCCATACTATGTATGGAGGTTAGTTTCCCAATATATATTTTTAGAGGGTTGTGATATATTGTGGTTATTTCACAGACATGTATCTCTAGATATAATATCAAATGGATTATTATAGGTATGATGTGTATAGGTTGTGATGGATTGAGGTTCCTAACATGGTGTACGTGTTGTGATGGCTTGAGTTATAATACTCAATGTATGATACATTCCATACATTCTATGGTGGATCCTAGAAACTACTTGGTTACTATAGAGAGATTTTATATGGAATTATGTGATGATGTGATTCGTGAAGTGAATTTTGTGATGCCTTTCCCAAGTGTCATGGGGATATATTATTTTGGATATATATGGCTTGGGTTGTGTTACACTCGGAAAGAACTGAAAAATAGTGGGTAAGCCATAGTGGGGTACCATTAATGTTTCATTTTTATATTATATTCTCTCTTGTATGAATTATATATTGAGAGTAACATATGGTGAGGTTGGAAACTTAGTATACCTATCTAGGTGATGAGTTTGTTTCACTATTTTTCACTATGATTTAGAATGATTTCCATATATTTGGCATGAGATGCTCTGGGGAGGATCCTACTGAGTATATTATTATTCCCACCCTTCATATATATACAATTTTTTATAGTCATTAGGAGTTGGTTTTATATCATTCTATTTGTGACAATCTCATTGTTTTTTTGGAGCAGTTTGGAAATTTTGGTCAATACCATCTTTACCTTTTGGTACATATTTTTTTCAGTTGTTTTTATACTACAATAAATTTCATGCAAGTACTTAGGATATAATTTGTATGTCTAAGTGTAACATCCAAAGTAATTAATGAATAATAGATATTTTTATCTATGTCTATTAGTGAATTAGACAGTGTTTTAGAGGCTTAAAATGAGAATAAATCAAATCTTAAGCATGGAATACACTAATATTTTTAAAAGATTGTTTTACTGCCTTTTGAAGGAAACCCATTTTTAAATCTATATTTTGAAAATTTTATAATCTATGTTTGTCAAAATAAACTTATTCTTTATGGCTGGGACATCAAAATTTACTTTGTGTGAATTTTTGGTATTTTTTCGATAAAGTTAATTTTTTTAATGAATAGTGAAAATGTTGTATTTTAATTCAAAAACCTCTTTTTAATATAATTTATTTATATGATTAAATTATCTTTTTAATTGGTTTTGAAGTGAAATTAGAATATATTTTTACCATTTAATCCAATGGTGGTCATTGGAATCAATTTCACTTTGAAATTGGACTTAAATTGGTGTCAATCTTTTGATACTTATTGTTTCATAAAAACACGCTATTTGTCATGACAGTGGGAATTAATTATTAAATTAATTAATGTAACTTATATGATTTTAATTTTCTAAAATATACATCATTTTTTAATTCAGAATATCAAATATAGCTTAGGGTAATGTTTTGGTATTTTTCTGAAAAACTTCAATTTTTGATGAATAGTGAAACCACTAAGTGGTAGTTAAAGAAACTGATTTTTCGTTTAAACGAAGCTTTTCCACTTCTGTGATTTGATTTTAAAAAATTTGACTTACATGGTTGTCATTAAGAAGTAAAATGTGGTTCAATTAGATTAAAATAATTTTTTGGTGAATAGTAACTTTTAGGTTTTTAATCGCGATTAGAGGTAATTAGTGCAATTTAAGGCAAAAATGATATTATAATAAAATGAAAATACCTAGACACATGTCCAACCCTTACTGGATGTGTCATGGCCGACCAATACAAGACATGGGTCAACTTGGGGACCCCATGGAGCAAATTGGGTAGGAAAATGACATTAATATCTTTTTATTTAATGTTAAAATTAAAATGACAGAAACATGAGTTGTTTTACTTAAACAATTTTTAAATGGGGTTATACAAGTCATAATTTTGACTATAAATATTAATTAGAAATATAAGAAGATTTACTAGATAATTATATTTTTATTATAATTTTTAGACATTAAATAAATTAAATTATTTATGACATCATGATGATGCAGCGATTACCTCATTAATAAAGGATTTAAATAAAATTAAAAGATAATGTAATATCTATGACCTACACATGTCCAAAACCTATTGAATGGGTTGATTTCGAACCCTTATCACCTTATACTAGAATTATTTCAATGTGGGACCTTTTTAATCAAAAACTCATTTTAAAATAAAGTAACATTTCTTTACTTTCCAAGAGTGCCCCTCCTCTCCTCTTATAAAAGGACCCCACCTCTACCTCCTTACCCACAATTCCAAAGCCTTTTTCTCGGCCAAACCCAGCCCATTTTGTCTCTCCACTTACCTCTATTACTCCTTGAAGACTCACTTTGGGCAGAAGTCTTCCCAAGGAAGCCTTTGAGCTCAAACCAAAAGGAGTTACCCGATTTTAAGGTAATGTCTTCACTTGTGTTCTTTTGTTTTATTTTGCTTCTCCAACCCCCTAAACTATTTTTATTCATTTCTTTTGTAACAAAACTAGTATCTTACATATAGTAGGATGTTTTTATAAGAATTATTATAGCTATACTTACACACACCTACATCTAATGGTTAAAGAACATACTGTTTCCGTGGATGGTGAATTTCTGCTTCCCGGAACGATGGTTGTTCAATATTCTTTTAACACCTTAAAAGGTGGCCATTAAGATGAAACTATATTTATATATGATATATAATATGTTTATGTTTTCCTTAAGCTTCTGTATTTTAAATTTTGGGCATACCTTTATGGTTTCCATTATGGGTAAACGCGATATCTGCATTTAAGGAAATGCGGACTACCGCCCCCTCAAAGTGATTTGATTCATTAATACCATATGTGGGACATATAAAGGATGGAGTTATGATATTATATATGATATTAAACTGGAATTGTTATATATCTTTATATCATTATGATTCCATTTCATAAAATATGAAATAGAAATGGAAGCAGCGTTCATGCGAACGTACGACTTACCGTCTCCATGAACGGTGCATTTCATTTCTTACCTCTAAATGTTATGTAATATTATAAATGCATGCATGTACTAGATATATATGATATATATGATATCTTCATCATGAATAAAATTCTGGGTATAATGGATACATGAACAACTTGTAATTATAAAGGGTTTATTTTTGACTCAAGTACCAATGATCGTTAAAACGACCGTTATTAACTTAAATAATTACATAGTGTTCATGACATGAAAATAAGTGATATAAAAGAAATAATGATCTTGAAAAAGGTTCTTAAACAAGTATAAATTAACTCAAGTTTATTATTAAGGAGATTAAAGAATGACCGAGTCAAGTCAGACCCGAGGTATGGGACTTCATCTCAATCTCCTTTCATTGAGGCATATTTTGTTTTATACACAACCTTATTTTATATGGTGTATAAACCCCTTTGACTTTTACGTTTATTCAAAAGGAATCTTTTTTATACAAAGAATTTACTAAAAGAAAAAAGGGAATGTTTTTGTCGTACGTATGCGGTGACAACGACTTCTCCGCCGCCATGACCATTATTTGAGTTTCGGCTTCCTCTACAAGACATACATTTTTTTTAAAGAAAAATAAATACCATGTTTTACATTTCTTTTATTTTGGTATTGAAAATGGTTTTAATAATGTTTTTATATCAATGTGTTGTATTGATATCTTTTGATTGAAAGGTGGAAATGTTATGTTTCCTTTATGCATGTTTTATGTGATAAGACTATGTTGAGGTTCTTGGGCATTATTATGAAGACGGGTGGTTCGGTGATAAACTAAAGGCGGGTGAGCCCGATATAGCTCTCCAATGCATTGGGTAATGTGAAGGAGTGAAACGTTAAGGTTTCTCCGAATAGATTTAGTGAATATACTGTGATGGGTATTCCAAACGTAACCAAGAGGGTTACTCCCTACGTAAGAATGTTATGAATGCCTCAAGTTACCTTTATGTCTTATGATTTCTATGATTTATTCATGATTTGATGAGGTATGTTAAAGTGCCAATGTTTTATGGGTAAAGAATGATTTCATTGTTATGTATATATGAAATCATGTTTCCTCTCCATATTTTTATAACCCTTACTGAGCTTTTTATGCTCATCCCATGTTTTTTTGAAATGTTTTTCACAGGACAAGGGAAAGGTACATGATATGATGATAGTGTCAAGGAAGTGTCAAGAAAGAATCCATGTTTTATTTTAAATATGATTCCATTTATGGGAAAAATGAATACTATCTTTTATGTAACATATTTGCTTAAATGTTGAATGTAATACATGTTTTATAATCTAATTCTCTAAAACTCTAAACCTGAAAAGATCCTCAAGGTTTATTCTTGAAATATCTCAAGATTAAGTAATGTTTAAGGTTGGGGCCTTATAGTTGGTATCAGAGGTCGGTTTAGATAACTTTAGGAGTTAGAATTATTTTAAATGATTATCCAAAAATATTTTTTTTAAATGATATAGCATTTGAAGATTACCATGTTGCTTCATCTAAGACATGTTTGTTCAGAATGGTTTTCCGTAGAGGAAACAAGGAAGCAGTGCTAGGAAGGCATAGAGAAGGAAATAACCTTCTGAATCAGAATCCTGAGATGGTTGGAATTGGAACTGAACAGTTTGTTGTAGTAATGGCATAGTTGACTCAAGCAATAAATGGTGGTGGTATCTATGCACGGGATCAGCCAGATCAACCGTAGAGAAACATGTCAGTGGTGGAATATTTCATGAGGCAATATCCCCCATCATTCAGAGGATCATCTGACCCTGTGTTATCTGAAAGGTGGATTAAAGCACTGGAGAATATTTTCGATGTCATGGGGTGTTCAGACAATCAAAAGGTTAGTCTTGCTATTTACCGTTTGGATGGTGAGGCAGATCAGTAGTGGTCGATGGTTAAAAATATCAGGGACGCTGATGAGATTGATGCTCTTGACTGGGATGAATTCAAAGGTATGTTTCTAGAGAAGTATTTTCCTAAGGTTGTTCGACATGGGATTGAAAAAAAAATTCTTGGAATTGAGGAAAGAGGAAGACTCAGTGGCTGCCTATGAAGAGAGGTTCACACGATTGGCATGGTATGCTCCAAATTTTATCCGAGACCTTGATAGTAAAATCAATAGTTTTTACTCAAGATTAAAGCCAAAATATCGAAGGGCTTTAGCTTCTCGTGAGTTCAAAATTTATGAAAAGCTTGTACGATGTGCTGAGAAGGTGGAAATGGAGTTTGCTGATGATCAAATGTTCTATAACAACCAGCAGAAGAAGAGACCGAGGTGGCAGGAGAAAGGGAATAATTCTTCAAAATAGTATGATGGTAAGAAAACTAAGTTTCCAGTTTATGATAAATGTGGTAAAAGGCATGTTGGGGAATGTTTTATGAATTCTAGAAAGTGCTACCGATGTGGTAAGATGAGACATAAGGCTCGTGATTGCACTGAAAAAGATCAATGTCTTGGTAAGTCCAAATTTTATTTATAGTTGGTGAAATGTTTTAAGTGCAATGAGATGGGTCACTATGCAAACGAGTGTCCAACAAAGAGCTTGAGTGATGGGAAGAAGTTAGACTACAAGAAGAAAGGGGTGGTGAAATCCTTTGCAACTACTGCAACAGATGTCGGGCCATCAAATCAAGTTGTATCAGGTACTTTGTTTGTTTTTTCAGATTATGCCAGTGTGTTGTTTGATTCGGGGTCTACACATTCTTTCATCTTTGAAACCTTTTCTAGTAAAATGGGAATACCATATCAAGAAATGACTCCTGAACTTGTGGTAAAAACACCTGGGGGAAATGTTGAGGCAAAAAGAATTTATAAGAATCTTCCTATCCTTATCTGTGGAAAGAATCTACTTTCAAACCTTATTGTTCTACCTCTAGTAGAGTTTGACGTTATCCTAGGTATGGATTGGATCTCTATTTACCATGCTAAGATTGACTGTAGAGCTAAAGAAGTTTCTTTTCAGAAATACTTTCAGTTTGTGTAGAAGAATGAACCCTTACTGTTGATAACTTATCAAGCGGTCGAGAAACTTGTAAAAGATGGAAATGAATGTTACCTTGCACATATTGTTAAAAAAAAGGAACTGTTTAGATTAATGATGTTCCAGTGGTAAATGAGTATCCTTATGTTTTTCTTGATGAGTTTCCTGGAATAATACCAGATCGGGAAGTTGAATTTACTATTGACTTAGTTCCTGATGCTATGCCAATTTCAAAACCCCCTTATCAAATGGCTCAAATTGAACTTTTAGAGTTGAAGGAGCAATTGCATGATTTATTAGAGAAAGGTTTCATTCGACCTAGCACATCACCATGGGCTGCTCCTATTTTATTTGTTAAAAAGAAAGATGGTTCTATGGGACTTTGCATTGATTATAGAGCCTTGAATAACATCACTATTAAGAACAAATATCCTTTGCCGTATATCGATTATTTTTTTGATCATCTCCAGGGAGCTCAATTTTTTTCAAAGATTGACCAGAGATTGGGGTACCATCAGCTGAAGGTAAAGGAATCAGATGTTCCGAAGACTGTGTTTCATACAAGATATGGCCATTATGAATTTGTAGTAATGCCTTTTGGGCTAACCAATGCACATGCTGTATTCATGGACTTATTGAATAGAATTTTCCATGAGTTCTTGGATAAGCTTGTGGTGGTTTTCATTGAGGATATTTTGGTATTTTCTAAAAGTAAAGAGGAGCATGAAATACATTTAAGGGTTATTTTTCAAACCTTAAAAGAAAAGAAATTGTATGGGAAATTCAGCAAGTGTGAGTTTTGGTTGCAAAAAAATTCTTTCCTTGGTCACATTGTTTCTAAATATGGGATAACTGTTGATCCTACAAAAAACAAAGGTTGTTGAAGAATGGACAAGACCCACAAATGTAATAGAGATTCGTAGTTTCCTTGGTTTGGCAGGCTATTACCGAAGGTTTGTTAGAAATTTTTCACAGTTATCTAGTCCAATGACTAAGCTAACTCGTAAGGGTGTTAAGTTTTTCTGGACAAAATAATGTGATGATTGTTTTTAGGAATTGAAAAAATATTGGTGAATGCTCCAGTTTTGGAACTACCTTACAGGAATGGGGAGTTTGTTATCTACAGTGATGCTGCATTGAAAGGACTTGGTTGTGTCCTAATGCAGAATGATCAGGTAATTGCTTATGATTCTCGACAGTTGAAAACTCATGAGGTAAATTACCCTACACATGATTTGGAATTAGTTGTTGTTGTTTTCACTTTAAAAATTTGGAGGCATCATTTGTATGGAGTAAAGTGTGAAATATATACCGATCACAAAGGTTTAAAGTACATATTCACTCAGAAAGAATTGAACATGAGATAGAGGAGATGGCTAGAATTAATCAAGGATTATGATTGTACAATTCATTACTATCTGGGAAAAGCAAATAAATTGGATGATGCTTTGAGTTGAAAAAGTAATGCTTCATTAGAATTGTTGCATTTGGAACATGATCCTTTGGTTAAGGATTTGATGAACATTGGCATAGAAGTTATTGGTGTAGGATGTTCTTCTGTTTTGTTTCAGGTATCAGTGAAATCTTCTCTATCAGACAGAATCAAGCAAGCACAAGAGCAAGACAGTGAGTTGCAGAAAAAGGTAGAGCTGGTTCAGAAAAGTAAGTTGCCTGAATTAAACATTGATAATGATTGCGTTTTGAGATTTGGGAAGAGATTGTGTGTGCCTTGTGATTCACAGTTGAAGAGAGAGTTGTTATGTGATGCTCATAGTTCTTCGTTTTCAGTTCATCCTGGCAGTACTAAGATGTACAGAGATCTGCGGGAGTATTACTGGTGGGATGGAATGAAAATAGATATTTCGGATTTTAATGTGAAGTGATTGACATGTCAACAAGTTAAAGAAGAGCGCCAGTTACCGAAAGTGATGCTTCAGCCTTTACCAGTTCCAGAGTGGAAATGGGAGAATATATCCATGGACTCTATTGTGGGATTGTCGAAGACCCCTCGAGGTAATAATGCAATCTGGGTTATTGTTGATCGCTTGACTAAATCTGATCATTTCCTTGCTATACGCGATACTTTTTCCCTAGATCAACTTCACCATTTGTATCTTAAATAGATAGCCAGGTTACATGGAGTTCCCCTCACCATTGTATCTGACCATGATCCCAGGTTCAATTCTAACTTTTGGAAAGGCCTTCAGAAGTCGTTGGGTATTGAATTAAATTTTAGTACAACATTTCATACCCAATCAGATGGGCAGTCAGAACGAACAATTCCGGCATTGGAGGATATGCTACGTTCTTTCTCTATGGATTATCAAGGAAGTTGGGACCAACATCTTTATTTGGTTGAATTTTCATATAATAACAGTTTTCATTCTAGTATACAGATGGCACCATTTGAGGCGTTATATGGGAAGCGGTGTCGTACTCCAGCTTTTTGGGATGAAGTGGTTGAAAGAAAGCTGATGGGACCAGAACTGGTAGAAGAGTTGGCAGAAAAAGTTCAGCTGATACAGAAACACATGAGAATAGCTCAGAGCAGGCAGAAGAGTTATGCGGACAATAGGAGGAAAGATCTATCTTTTGAGGTAGGTGATCATGTTTTTTCTCAAAGTCTCGCCATGGAAAAGTGTGATGCGATTTGGTAAGAAAGGAAAGATGAGTCCAAGGTTCATTGGACCATATGAAATTCTGGAGAGAGTTGGATCAGTTGCATACCGGGTGGCTTTATCTCCGAGTTTATCTTAGGTACACAATGTTTTTCATGTTTCGATGCTGAGAAAGTACATGCCAGGTCCATCTCATATTTTGAGTCCAGAGGTAGTTCAGCTGGAAGAGAACCTATCTTATGGAGAACAATCGGTCCAGATTCATGACCACAGGGAGCAAGTGTTACGAAATAAGGTGATTAATCAGGTAAAGGTTTTGTGGAAAAACAACATGATGGAATATGCAACATGGGAATCTGAAAATGCAATGAGGGTTAAGTACCCCCATTTATTTGATAAGTAAATAAATTGTGGGGACGCAATTTTCTAAAGGGGGTAAGGATGTAATATACCAAGTAAGTAATGAATAATAGATAATTTATCTATGTCTATTATTGAATTAGATAGTGTTTTATAGACTTAAAATGAGAATAAATCCAATCTTAAGCATGGAATACACTAATATTTTTAAGAGATTGTTTTACTGCCTTTTGATGGGAACCCATTTTTAAATCTATCTTTTGACAATTTTAGAAGCTATATTTGTCAAAATAAACTTCTTCTTTATGATTGGGACATCAAAATTTACTTTGTGTGAATTTTTGGTATTTTTTCTGATAAAGTTCATTTTTTAATGAATAGTGAAAAATGTTGTATTTTAATTCAAAAACCTCTTTTTAATCTAATTTATTTATATGATTAGATTATCTTTTGAATTGGTTTTGAAGTGAAATTAGAATATTTTTTACCATTTAATCCAATGGTGGTCATTGGAATCAATTTCACTTTGAAATTGGACTTAAACTGGTGTTAATCTTTTGATACTTATTGTTTAATAAAAAACATGCTATTTGTCATGACAGTGGGAATTAATTATTAAATTAATTAATGTAACTTATATGATTTGAATTTTTAAAATAGACATCATTTGTGAATTCAGAATATCAAATATAGCTTAGGGTTATGTTTTGGTATTTTTCTGAAACACTTCAATTTTTGATGAATAGTGAAACCACTAAGTGGTAGTTAAAGAAACTGATTTTTCATTTAAATGAAACTTTTCCACTTCTGTGATTTTATTTTCAAAAATCCAACATACATGGTTGTCATTAAGAAGTAAAATGTTGTTTAATGAGATTAAAATAATTTTTTGGTGAATAGTAACTTTTAAGTTTTTAATCGCGATTAGAGGTAATTAGTGAAATTTAAGGCAATAATGATATTATAATAAATTGAAAATACCTAGAAACATGTCCTAACCTTATTGGATGTGTCATGGACGATCACTAAAAGCCATGGGTCAACTTGGGGACCCCATGGATCCACTTTGGTAGGAAAATGACATTAATATCTTTTTATTCAATGTTAAAATTAAAATGACAGAAACATGAGTTGTTTTACGAAAAAAAAAATTTAATGGGGTTATAGAAGTCTGATTTTTTACTATAAATATTCATTAGAAAGATAAAAAGATTTAATACATCATGAAATTTTATTATAATTTTTAGACATTAAATAAATTAAATTATTTATGACATCATGATGATGCAGCGGTTACCTCATTGATAAAGGATTTAAATAAAATGAAAAGATAATGTAAACTCTATGCCCTACACATGTCCAAAACCTATTGGATGGGTGGATTTAGAACCCTTATCACCATATACTGGAATTATTTCAATGTGGGACCTTTTAAATCTGAAACGCATTTTAGAATAACGTAACATTTCTTTACATTCCAAGAGTGCCCCTCCTCTCCTCTTATAAAAGGCCCCCACCTCTACCTCCTTACCCACACTTCCAAAGCCTTTGTATCAACCAAACCCTGCCCATTTTGTCTCT
The DNA here is from genome assembly GCA_963277665.1 of Viscum album. Lineage (NCBI taxonomy): Eukaryota > Viridiplantae > Streptophyta > Magnoliopsida > Santalales > Viscaceae > Viscum > Viscum album. The sequence goes on from OY728158.1 coordinate 1,277,547,948, forward strand.
TGACTTCCTTCTCTTACTACTTGAAGCCTAAATTTGGGAAGAAGTCTTCCCAAGGAATCCTTTGAGATCAAACCAAAGGGAGTTACCCGATTTTAAGGTAATGTCTTCACTTGTGTTCTTTTGTTTTATTTTGCTTCTCCAACTCCCTAAACTCTTTTTATTCATTTCTTTTGTAACAACGCCAGTATCTTCCATATACTATGATGTTTTTAGAAGATGTATTCGAGATAAACTTACACAAACCTACATCTAATGGTTAAAGAACATACTATTTCTGTGGATGGCGAATTTCTGCCTCCCGAAAAGATGATTGTTCAAAATTATTTTAACACCTTCAAAGGTGGCCATTCAGATGAAACTATATTTATATATGATATATAATATGTTTATTGTTTCCTTAAGCTTCTGTATTTTTCATTTTGGGCATACCTTTATGGTTTCCAATATGGGTAAACGCGATATCTTCATTTAAGGAAGTGCGGACTACCGCCCCCTCAAAGTGATTTGATTCGTTAATACCATATGTGGGACATATAAAGGATGGAGTTATGATATTATATATTATATTACCCTAGAATTATAATATATATTTATATAATTATGTTTCCATTTCATAAAATATGAAATAGAAATGGAAGCAGTGTTCATGCGTACGTACGGCTTACCGTCTCCATGAACGGTGCATTTCATTTCTGACCTCTAAATGTTATGTAATATTATAAATGCATGCATTCACTGGATATATATGATATATATGATATCTATATCATGAATACCATTCTGGATAAAATGGATACATGAAAAACTTGTAATTATAAAGGGTTTATTTTTGACTCAAGTACCAATGATCGTTAAAACAACCGTTATTAACTTAAATAATTACATAGTGTTCATGACATGGAAATAAGTGATATAAAATGAATAATGAACTTGAAAAAGGTTCTTAAACAAGTAGAAATTAACTCATGTTTGTTATTCAGGAGATTAAAGAACGACCGAGTCAAGTCGGACCCGAGGTATGGGACTTCATCTTAATCTCCTTTCATTGAGGCATATTTTGTTTTATACACAACATTCTTTTATACGGTGTATAAACCCCTTTGAATATTAAGTTTATTCAAAAGGAATCTTTTTTATACGAAGTGATTACTAAATGAAAAAAGGGAATGTTTTTGTCGTATGTATGCGGCGACAACGGCTTCTCCGCCGCCGGGACCATTATTTGAGTTTCGGCTTCCTCTACAAGCCATACCTTTTTTTAAAAAAGAAAAATAAATACCATGTTTTAATTTTCTTTTATTTTGGTATTTAAAATGGATTTCATAATGTTTTTATATCAATGTGTTGTATTGATATCTTGTGATTTAAAGGTGGAAATGTTATGTTTCCTTTATGCATGTTTTATGTGATACGATTATGTTGAGGTTCTTGGGCATTATTATGAAGACGGGTGGTTCTGTGATAAACTAAGGGCAGGTGAGCCCGATATAGCTCTCCAATGCATTGGGTAACGCGAAGGAGTGAAACTTTAAGGTTTATCCGAAGAGATTTAGGGAATATACTATGATGGGTATTCCAAACGTAACCAAGAGGGTTACTCCCTATGTAAGAATGTTATGAATGCCTCAAGTTACCTTTATGTCTTATGATTTCTATGATTTATTCATGATTTTATGAGGTATGTTAAAGTGTTTATTTTTTATGGGTAAAGTATGATTTCATTCTTATGTATATATGAACTCATGTTTCCTTTCCATATTTTTATAACCCTTACTGAGCTTTTTATGCTCATCCCAAGATTTTTTGAAATGTTTTTCACAGGACAAGGGAAAGGTACATGATATGATTATAGTGTCAAGGAAGTGTCAAGAAAGAATCCATGTTTTATTTTAAATATGTTTCCGTTGATGGAAAAAATGAATACTATCTTTTATGTAACCACTTTTCTTAAATGTTGAATTTAATACATGTTTTATGATTTAATTCTCTAAAACTCTAAACCTGAAAAGATCCTCAAGGTGTATTCTTTAAATATCTCATGATTAAGTAATGTTTAAGGTCGGGGCCTTATACTAAGAATGTAATGATTTGAAATTTTTTTCTTATCTCTATCATCAACATGTTTTTGTTGAGGTTAATGCCTCTCATTTGTATGTTTATTATACCGTCATTTTTATTATTAAACCTAGGGCCTACTAGAAGAAGGACATGGGAAGACACCATATCATTTATCTCATTTCTGACCCCCGTGGGGTACTCTTTTAGGGGATGGAGTCATGAAAGAGTGGTTTCAGTGGGAGGTTGAGGGATAGAACAGAGTTTGGAGTTAGACACCAGTGAAATTTCATTGGATAGTAGGGAAAAAGTGTCAGCAAAGTTTAGTAAGAAATGTAAATACAAGAGATCATCTAATACATGTGTATGTAGGATCCCCTTATGATCAGATGCACATATCTTTATGTTTACTAAACCTATTGAAAGATCAAATATTCTTTTCAAGACAGAGACCTAGGGAAGGATCATACATCATTCTTCTATGTTCCTTTATTTTATATGGGTAGACATTGAGATATGATAAAACCTTAACAAGATGAAAATTAATTAATTAATTAATTTTAAATCATCCATATTATTGGGTTGGGAACTCTAGTAGTATGTTATTTTTTTGGAATGTCTCTAGGTCGAAGTCCTAATTAGGTCCACACTGAAGATATCAAATAAACATAGAGTAGAGGTCAAAAATGATAAAACTTGAAGAATGAAACTGTGATGTTTTAAACGCAATATTCTATAGAAGTACGAGGGATCCATTTTAGAATCAGTAACACAAGACTAGTTGGAGTATTATTAGAGATATTTCATTTTTATTCATGCTTATAAGGATCACTAATTTTTGTTGTCTATTAAGATTCTCTGTGTAGCAGTGAGGTAGTGGTGGTTCTAGTACCTTGAGGATCATTTGGAGTCGAAAGCCTTATGGAAGAAGTTTGGTGACCAGTTCTAAGAAGAGTTTCCTTATTCGACTATGAAGGAAACCATTCATCAATAGTTTCTTACCATTTAATAGGATAGTTTCATCATGTGATATTTTGAGATATATTGGAGGAACCTTATGTGATATTCATCAAACAGTATTCCAAATTAGCAGTCTAAGGTGATACATTTAGTGGAGTATTTTCATCTATATAGATTTAGGTCACCCCATTTTGGTTGAACATGTATTTAGTGGTGTTTTTTACATTAGAATTCATTGATAGGGAGCTGGATTAAACTAGATAATAATGAGAGGGGATTAATAATGATTCTTTTGTAAGAAGTGATATTGTCTAAGGTCCCCATTTTATTGGACAAAATATTATTTGGTCAAATGAGGGAAGGTCCAAATCCTGTTTGTATTATTTCTTCAGGAGTGATGGATCTCAGACCTATGTCAAGGGATCAAATGATTTTTTATTATTATGGAGTCCAAGTTCATCAATGGAGAGGGTTCTTAAACATTCTGAGAAATAAGTGTGTGCCAAATTTTTTATTTTAGAATCCTCAATTGAGTCATATTAAATTGAAGTATCTATAGTAGGGTGTTCCAGTTTTGGATTTGTAGAGGTTAGATGAGGTAGGTAGAGTACAACCCCAAGATGTTCCTTGTTCATGTATGTCTATAGAGGTGGTATATGGTAGGGTTATATTGGTTGTGATGATGGTCATTTCCAGCTTCATACTCTATTGTTTCTAGTTCCAGGTGATCCAGAAGTCTACCGAGGTACCCTTTTCATAGTTTCTACATGTTCACATTCTTTTTTTGGTTTATGAGTGAAACAATACTTCATAAAAACTACCATCATTAATTGTTTTTTACTTGAGTTAGAGAGGATTTTAGCGCCATTTGTGTAGACTATGTTAGTTGGAGGTTGAACTAAATTGTATGAAGTATGTATAAATTGTGAGCTACTATTGGGGTGGAACCACTCTTGGTGAGATTTCTTATGTTTATAGATACAACCACATGACATCATCCTCAATATGGATTGAATTTATTTATTTCATGATATCATGGATTTCTTCATGAGGTAGGTTGTGTTATATGATGTTAATGGAGAATGAACAGTGTTTGGTGGAGAGTGAGATGTTCATATGGGTTATTGGAATGCTAGAAAATTGTGTTCCTTGATGGATGAGATGATTATGAGTTCATTAGAAGTTTAGTAGTCAGTGTTTCCTAGGGTTGTAGAATAATACACTGATGTATTTCTACAGGATGTTGTATAGTTACCCCCTCAAAGAGAGGTTGGGTTTGGAATCAATCTATATCCCGACATATATCCTCTCTCAATGTCTCTATATAAGAGAGAACCTTTAGAGTTGTGAGAGCTGTGAGTACAGATCAATGATGTTTCGTAGAAAGTTTTTTGTTTGGACGAGTGTGTCACCTTGGGGTGCACTAGTTTTGTTCATGAAGAAGGATGATGATGGGTTACAAATTTGTATTAATTATCTTTGCTAGAACCTGGTGGTGATAAAGAACCACTATCCTCTTCTGTAGATTAATGATTTATTCAATGAGATAAAGAAATAATGTTCATTCGTTAAGATTGATTTGTGGTGAGGATATCATCAACTGTGGGTGAAAGATGAGTATATTCATAAGTCTTATTCCTATTGTCATCATCGAAATTATGAGTTCATTGTGATGTTGTTTGGTGTGAAAAATGCTCCATATTTATTTATAGTGTTGATAATGATAATGACTAGAGTTTTCATGGATATGTTTATGGTGGATTCATCAATGACATCCTTGTGTACTTCATGTTTGAGGAGGAGTATATAAGGAATATACCTTCCATTTTGGGAGTTCTTTGTCATGATAAACCATTCTTAATGTTATTGAAGTGTGTGTGCTGGGATTGTAAAGTCCATTTATTGGGTCATGTCATCTCCCAACAGGGAGTAGTTGTGGATCCTTTGAAGATAGAGGTGGTTGTTTCATGGGTAGCCCCCAAGATAGTGGCAGTATTGCATAGTTTTATTTGGCCTTGAAGGATGTAAAACAAGGTTCATCAATGATTTCTATTGGAATATGACTCATATGGAATCCTTTAATAGAAAGGAACATTCCTTCTTTTTGACTGACCAATGTAAATAATCTTTTAAGTACCTAAATATGATATTGGTCATCACTTTAGTTGTTTTTTTCTAGCGGTGGGAGTTCAGTTTGATGTTTTACGTAGTGATTTTCAACCTATCTTGGGATATGTTTTAATGAAGTATAGATTAGTTGTTTCTTATGTGTCTTGATAGTCATTTCTCAATTATCATAACTATAAAACCCAGGATATTGAGTTATATGTAGCCATGTTTTCTTTGAAGTTTTTGTGAAATTAACTCATTAGAAAGAATTTGTGGTTTTTATTGATCAATAAAGCCTGAGGCATGTCTTCTCATGGTAATAAATGGACATGCATTATCTAAAGTGGTTGAGATTCTCAAAGGATTATGTTTTTATATTTTTTATTTTCCAAGAAATGGAAATGTTGTATCTAATGCACTGAGGAGGAAGTGATATAATTATGTCATGTGAGAATATAAACAATCATGGATAGTGGTATAAGACTATAAGTGATGAATATGAATATGGGAGAGGTTAGGGGTAATATGTTTCTCTTCCAGATAATAGTTTAGTCATTTATGGTGCAACAAGTGGTGGAGTCCTAGTTGGCGGATTTTAAGGTGGAGGTCTGAAGAGACTGAGTTTTTTTGGTGATTCTCTTAATTATTGTTATTAGGAATCAAAAAACCTGGTGTTGTTTCGAAAATGATTTTCAACCCATAAATGATATGTGATATGGTACTCATTGAGTTCTATGACATTCCTTTGGTGAGACATCTCAGTGTGAAAAATATGTACTGATCCTTGAGAGGTTATTTTTTGTTTACTAACATGATATGTGTAGTTTTACAATTTTTTTCTTTATATTTGGTCTACCATAATGTGAAAGCAAGTACCCTGTTCAATATGGTTTTATCCACCCATTAGATGTTCGCCAGTAGAAATGGTAGGACATCTTGATGGATATAATTACTAATTTACCTCAATATCAGGGAGTCTATAATGTTATATGGATGATAGTGGACCATTTGACAAAATCAACCCAATTTATAAGGACCAGGGAGCCTATATTGGTAGAGGTTTTGTTGATGTAATATCTAGAGGAGGTGGTCTGACTCAATAGTATCCTCTGGAATACCATCTCATATTGATATACCTATTTTACCTTTAGGGTGGGGAGAGTAATTCAATATTCATTTGGATCTAATTTATTCCTTAACACTTATTTTCATCTATAGGAAGATTATTGAAAACAGTGGTCTATCGAAACTCTTGAAGAATTTTTTCTCTCTTGTGGCCTGTATTTTTGAGGTTTTTGGTCAAGGATCCTTCCTGTGGTCTTGTTTTCTTATAATAATAGTTTAAAATATACTATTAGTCGGCCACTATTTAAAGCATTGTACAAATAACATTTCTATTCACTATTATTCTAGACCGGGATTGGAGAGGCCACAATTTGTATTCTAGAACTAGAATATAATATGATTGAGATTGTTTTGGTAAATCACAAGAGGATGAAGGCAGTGCAGGATCTCAAAAAATCCTATGAAAATCCTAGCAACAGACCTCTGTATTTTGATGTTGTAGATCACGTACTCTTAAAGGCGACTCCTCATCATGACAATGATTGTTTGGTTATGGGAGTAAGAATTCTCCCAGGTTTATTGGGCCTTCCAAGGTGTTGGCTCATATAATAACCACAAAATATCATATAGTCATTCCCCCATAGATGAATAGAGTAAACAATTTTTTTCCTATGTCGCAACTCCCTTTTTACCTTCATGGTGAAACCCACAGCAACGATTGATGAGAGAATAATTTCGATGGTGAAACAAACTTTGAGGAGTGACCTATGGAGATCTATAACTACTTAGAGAAGGTGTGCTGTGGGAATTTGATTCCCTTGGTTCATATCTTAGGGAGGCACAATGTCATGGAGGAGAGTACCTAGGAACAAGATTCAAAAATTCTAACTTTGTACCCTAAGATATTTGATTTTAATTTCATTGGGATTTAAAATGTGGAGTGGGTTTCTTGTTGATGGATTGATTGGGGGGGTAAGGCCTTTATCAATATCTCACATCAGGTTTTATACTTGTTTATTCTTCCCTAGACACTACCAACAATTCCCACATCCATAATTGATTACAAAATTGCGTTCCAAAGGTTGGTGGTCCTTTGGGTATCATGCCCAATGATGCTTAGGAACCAACATTGGTCAAAATAATTGGAGGTTGGGCTCATCGTACCCTTTTGGGGGAATTATTGCCTACTCCAGGAATCTCCTATAGATTTAAGATATGTTCATGAAATCCTTTCCAGACCCCAAAATGGGACTGGTTAACCATGATTCAATGACTAGATTATGAACATTTATTGACTGGAATAATTATGTGTACATCACAGGTTCCCTATCTCTCTATTAAATAGTTATGATGCTTCCGATAATGGGAATATTTATCCACTCTGTAGTTTATTACCGTATAGGGGGAGTATGGTGTCATGAAGTCTCTAAGGATTCCTACATATCCTGTGAAAATAGGAATCAAAACCCATGTAGTTTGTTTGGATTAATTTAAGGCCATGTGACTGGAACCATCCATGAAGTTTAACATCATGTATTATAGACTTGAATATGAGGATCATACCTCAATGAGGCATCTTATTAATCCTACATAAAATAGGAATCTGAGTCTATGTAGTTCATTTATTGAGAATCAATGTCATGACACATACGACAATAGAGGCCCTAGGCAAGACTTATGAATATGAGACTACCCTGGATTGATTTGTTGGGAATATGACCCTTTGAGTGGAGATGAGATGTAATAAAATGTACATCGCAATGAAAGACCTAAACTAAGGGAACAATCAACATGATTTTGATACAGTCACCTTTAGTCTCTAATCCCATGTGATCCATTCTTGATGTGAGGAAAAAGAGGTAGTAGTATATTAGACACATTGTATGAAAAAATATCTATACGAGGATTATGAATTAAAGTTTCTCTTTTGAGGGGTACGATTTCCCATCTCATAGTGGATATGGTATGGAGATCAGGACATTCGAAGTTTTCCTATGTATCCCGGTTAAGATGGGAATCAGATCACATCATAGTTTATTTTATCCCAAACTCGCTGTTGAGTTTGAGGTACTCAAGGGAAAAATTAGGACTAATACATAAAATGATTCCAGTGTATGAGTCATATTATTTTCTATTGATGGATAAGGAAGAGTGATATACCTATAGAATAATTTAGTCCCCTATATTGGGAATACGTGGGACATGAATGAACTTATAAGAAAGTGGATTCCCATCGGGACTTGGGTCTTAAGAAGGAATCCTATGTATCCTGGTTATGGTGGGAAACAAGGTTCTCATAGTTCATTTCATCCCCCAACAAACCAAAGAGATTGATGTACATGTTTCCATTATAAGCGATTACACCTAAAATGATGCTCATGTATGATCCCCCTCAAATTTTCTAATGGACAAGGAAGAATGGTCAGACTATGGGATGATTGAAGTGTCAAATATATAGGGGACTTACAACAAAGTGGATTCCTATTTGATATCGAGCCTTAGGATGACATCTTATGTATCCAAAACAAAGAGGGAATCAGTGTTCTCATAGTTTTTTCATCAATTAACCCACTGATAGGATAAGGTGGATGATATCACTCATAAGAATTATTTTTATCCTTGAGGTTTCAAGAATGTTAAGGGATTATACAAGGGTTGATTCCCTTTGGTTGGGGATTACTCATTAAAGATTCCCAATTATTTGGTACATATTATATTATGTCGGTAGTCATGAATTATTAACCAAGGAGTCCCATTGTCACACCCATTCTTTATCTTTTAACAGATTAAGGGTAGGTGGTGACCATTGAAGGTTTATATGAGAGAATGATACCAATAGGGTCATGTGGGTTTGTAAACCAAGCTCATCAAAGACACTTACCTTAATAATGGGGAATGTGGCCAAAGTATCTTGATTACGGTCCACATAACATGATTCATATTGAGTCTTATAGATAAAATTTAAATTCCATATGATTTAAGGTGGCATGCCTGAGGTCTTCCACATGAAAAAAGTGGAGATGAACAATTTTTTTTGCCTTATCAATCAACGTGTCTCATATGCCTCTGCATGACTGAAGTGGGAATGTATAAGGATATTCTATTAATTAAAACTAAAATGTCTAGGGTCTTGTTCATGATCAAAGTAGACATGACTATGCGCCATCAAATGATCAACAGGAATTGTCTTTTTTGCTATCGCTTGACACTGCTAACATGCTAATGAGAAATTGTATGATCATGATCTCATGTCAAAGAATTGTTCACATGATCAAAATGTATGATATTTGTTACCATCGCATGGAAAAGAAGGAAAACTCCATGGTTCTTATCATGATCTATATGACTTGTCTTTAGCTTCTTGTGTGGTGCTGCAGACATGTCGAGAGTGTGTCTCCTGATCGGCATGAATTTTATTTTGATCAAAATGATATGCCTAAAAACATTCAAGGACATCACGAGACCAATAAAGAGCCCTGATAATGAATTTCCATGAACTAATCATGATGCAGGGTCTTTTGGATTTGTTTAGGGGATTGAATTTGTATAAGTTCTACAAGTGTATTGACAAAGGGGTCAATCCCTATGTTTCATCGGAAACATAGCTGTGGAAGGAGAGTACATGGATAGTGGATTCATTCCACATAAAAAGATTCTATGTTCATCATGGAAATGTGAGGGCTCCTCTATGGGTATCATGATCATGTACATATGGTAGATTGCACACATGATGGTACCATATAGAGGTTCTAGTTCACGCAACTCGCATGACCTCAAATGAGGTCTTTCTATGGAATATCAAACCATGAATGGGTTGGTTTTTTTGAGGTTGAATATACAGAACATGGCATAAAATGTATGAATAGGGTTCCTAACATATGGGCCGCACATCGAAAATTTCTTCCTTTCATGAAGGGGGTTTCGGTGGGGATGTTTTGATTTGAGGTTCCCATTTCCAAGGCCTCATGTAGGCATCATGACACATAAAGAATCCTGGAACCACAATAATGTGGGTACACACAGTTGCCTATTCGAGGCTGTATAGAGTCATATATTGTATATAGGGCCTATATAGAGAGATATATATCTTAGATGAAACATCCAGGGGTAGAATCCCATGTGATCATAGATTCAAGAGTGTGTATTGTGTTCATGAGGGTTCACATGATCTATATATTACCATACGATCATATAATGAAGGATTGGATCACACAAAGGGTTCTATGCTTATTTGTGAGATGTATATGTTGAAGTAGCCATGTGCATGGGGGAGGGTTATCATTTCATTGTGGAGGAGGGTGCATTTAATATGGAGGGGTTCACGTCATCATGTCTTCACCGAGAGGAAGAGAAGAGGGGAACTATGAGATCAAGGGTTCATAAAAACACAAGGTAGATACCCACTGATGTTTTCCCTTAGAAACCGGTATGAGTGTGCTATATTGCAGGGGAACTACCCTACCACAATTTATGAGGTTCCATCACTCATGCTCTAGTGTGATCTAAATGAAGGTCATACAGGAGGTCCCACAAACAAATATGGGGTGGGAGTGCACATTGGGGCTGTCCACATGGAAGAAGGCCCTATTGGGAAGGGCCATGAAACTAATGGGTAAATCATGAAATCGCATGAATAACCAATGTGAACCATGAATCACATGATGATCAATTTATTATGTGATCTCCTAACCTTCAAGAAATCATAAAATATTCTTTTTCTATCACCCATGGAGGTTATTTTGGGATCATTGCTGACAAAGCCCATTATTATGTTGCCCTTCTCTTATCCTATACTCTATATCCTCTCACTACCATGTGTTTTTTTGATAGGGGTCGGGTATATATAATATTGGATTGGATGAAGGTCCTGCTTATTTGCACAGGGGGCATGCACTACTTGAGGTAATAGATACTCTCATGATATTGTCATCACGCAGCTGAAAGAATGCATGTTCTTCATCACAAGATCATTTCATATAATCATATGACTCTTATGTTTCCTTCTACAACACCATGTGATCTTGAAAAATATAATTCAATTCAGATGAAAAACATGCCGAAGTAATAAGGGGTCGTAATTGTAAAATTATCGAAATGCATTCATTTAATTTCTTCAGATAAATCACATGATCAAATGACGATCATGTGTTGCCCTTGATAATTGAAGGAATATCTCGCAACATTCCACTAGTTTTCCTAATTTGATACCATGATGGATCATGTTGGTTTTCTCAGAATCACATGGTTATATTTGAAGTATTGGAGAGATGGAAGTGATGTTGAACAGGTGTCTGGCATACCTCACGACATCAATCTAGTGGCATGAGAGTGTGGAAAATTGGATAGAGGTTGGTGATGGAGGTATTGCACTGTGCATGATTGGCTAACATTAAAATTTTATTGTGTGGGGATAGATTAAATTTGATCTTTTGATCCATGGGACGAAATAAGACATTTGAGATTACTAGAATTCATGATTGGATGACCCAAATTTGATCCATGTGAACAATATGTGTGAAAATAATATCCCATACCAATGTATTATATAATCCAAGGCATGTCTACTACATCATGGAGCCGACAATGGGGTTCAACACTCATACCACTGACAACACTTCCACCCAGGATTCAGCCCTATGGGATTTTCACCCATTCTATGTGCAGCTTCATCCTTACACACAACGAGACCTATACACAGACCCACTCACTTTCTTTCAGGCACTATTCCTCACACTCTCCACTAGGTATCCTTGGTTGGATCCCACTATACATGGTAAACCTAGGTTCCACATATTCCTAGTGGTAAAGCGTTGGTCTGGCTGGCCAGTAGTTAGCCTACTTTTTAGTTAGAGTCCATAATGGAACATAGAAAATATTTTTAGTAAACAAATATATATGTCCCACAAAATTATTCTCTTAAACTAATGAATATCCCTTTATGTATTTCATTTATATGTTCTTTATTCAAATTAATTCTATTTTTTTCATGGTATTCACATTACTCTATTTGATAGAAAAGTGTAGGATACACAATTATGGGTGCCAAGAAATCCCCCCCAATGAGATTTGTTCAGAATGAAATGAATCCGACTCTAATGTAAAAATTTACCAGTTTTCCATATATCTGAATATATTATGGACTACGATATTAATATATTTGATATGATGTATCCCAATTATTTCATAGAGGAATTTGATGTTATTCCCATAAGATACTACTAAAAATGTGTTATTGTCTATATCCAAAAAATAAAATGGATTTATTTTGGGGAATGGGTACCCTAAAATTAGAATGTATATGAATTCCATAATGGAATATAGACTAGGGGGAATGGAAGTTATGGATGGATCAAAATTGAGGAACTTGGATATCTCTATGTATCCCAAGAGGATGGGAATCAATCCTTAAGTAGTTCTGAAATATACCACTATATAGGTCAAACTCATGCATAGGGAACATATGTTCAAATATAAGGAACTCTATGATGAATTTAATTAGGAAGATATAGCTCATAAGTAAGAGGGGGAATGACACTTTTTTGTGATGAAATCATGGGTAGAGACCCAGGTTCAAGTGTAGATATTGTTCGAATCATCCAAGATACCCATATATTGTGAGTAATGTGAAAAATATCCAATATCCAATATTTTAATGCTTTATTTAAAACATGTTACTTTTTGAGAAATGTTCATGAATTCCCACTAACATGAAATTCTTCATCTATTTCCTGCTCCTATATTATTGAGATCATCAAATTTAAAAGGATAATTCAAGCATGGTAGCCTTCCATAATGTTGCCATAATTTTTTCCTAAGTCAAGGGACTTAGAAAGCCTAGCTTTTATTTTTACTAAGGCCATATAGTGATCCACACAATATTTGTATCTATTTATTTAATTTTCCCTATCTCTTTCCTAAGTTTAATTTGAAGGATGTCTTAATGGGCATGTACTTGGATTTTTCAAAGGCCATATTCTTATGGGTTCTCAACCTGACATGTTTATGTTTCTCTTCTATTTTATAGATGATCAATATTTAATAGGTTACCCAAAGTGGATGTATAGTTATCAGAGTCTCGACATTTTCCTAGGATTCCCTTATGGGGTTTTTATTCTGGTGAGTATCATATCTTTTTCTATTTCAAGGTATTTTAAGCTAGACTATCAATATTTTGTAGTTTGAAGTATTTTATCTCGAACCTTTTTTGTACTATAGTTCAGGGTCTTATATATCAGACCGTTGATGTGTTTTAGTTTAAAGTATTATATCTTGGACCTTGATGTGTTGTAGTTTATGGTGTTCTTTCTTGGACCTTGATATGTTGTAGTTTAAGATCTTCTATATTAGAACATGATGTGTTTTAGTTTATGGTATTCTACCTTGGAACGTGTATGTTCTATAGTTTAGTATATTGTATCTCATAACTTTGATGAATATGGAATATGGGGTGTACATACCATAGATGAATCAAAAATATTTGGGGTTCTAGGTTCCATCTTGGTGTTTCAAGGGATCATAAGGATTAACGTTCCTTTATTGTTTGGAATATATAACATTATTTTTTGTTTTAAATCAATTATACATCGATAGAAAGGGCATGAAAAGTTGATATACACACTTTTACAATGTATGTTGAAGGTTTAAAGAAGTAATATGGGTTTATAGAGAAATACTAGGGATACTAGGTCTTCCTACATAGTTGGAATATGAGTGATGTAAGTTATAACTGAAATGCTAGAGTCTATGAATATGCGATTGGGAAGACATGTAGGGTTTGTGCCAGGACTCTATGAGATTCAAGGTTCTTCCATGGTGTCTCCAAGGCCCAAAAAAATTAGAAATACCTCCTTATATATCCAAGATGCCATATGTTAGTGGAAATAAGCCCTTCTTCCTCAATGTCATGGCCTACCCAAGAGATATATTTTCCTTTTGAAGGGATATAAAGGATTTATGAAGACTCAAGAATCTGACCAATGAAGTTGGGTATGGAAATAAATCTATCCAAGAAGGTCCATCACACCATAGGTAACTTTATATTCTTATTGTGAAGCTCAGTCCCTATGCTCTATTGTTTTGAATCAAGAGGTGTGGGTTGTCAATGGTTTGTGAATGGAGTGTCGCACTCATACCTTGAAAAAATGTAAAAAAACGATGACGTAACATAGAGGGTGTCAAATCAACTAGAATAGTTTGGTATAGAGATTTTAAAGCATGGTCTAAATTTCCCCAGTTTGGAGTAATGATATATGGAAATCAAAGCAGGGATTATCCAAAATATAATGAGGTGATGGGTTCCACCATAGTGACGTCTGGATCACAAGGATTAGGAAGCCCTTTATCATAGGCCAAGATGTCTCTAGTTTGTGGTTCTAATCCCATCCACATCAATAGCATGGAAATGTAGAGTGATCTATGTTCCTTTCCAAGGGTTATAAAAGTTTGTGAAAACCCCATGAACTTTTAATCATAAATTATGATTTTTGTAAAATTGAAGATTCTAGAAGGGTTCTAGCACTCTAAAATTTGTGTCATTGCCTAATTAACACATTCTTATGGCAAGGAGATATGATATAACAATACTCTAACTTCTTTCTTGACCATTGGTCCATCGAGCATAACTTGGATCTTACTAGGGCTATACAGTAGTCCCAATGAGATTTATGCGTTATTTATTTGTGCCCTAAATTTAGCCTAAACTCTAGATATGAAGAGTTTAGGGAGTGAAGACTTGACTTTTTATCAGGTTTCCCTTTGTAGGTTTTGAACCGAATAATTTTTGTGTCTATTTTTCTAGCAGTTTAAGGACTTTTAATTTTCACAATCATAGGCTAGAGATTAAATTAACCCATCTCTGACCAAAGTATAAAAACATTAATGTTGTGACACTCATGGTTCTAGTATGGGGGATGTTACAACAGAGAACAATCAGGATATCCAGTTCTTAGAGTACTCTGACATCCTTTTGAGTAGGAGTTGATGATGTTTTAAATCACGTCTTGAGGTTCCTGGGTCATGAGTAATGAAATGGGACAATCATAATGGGGACGAGAAAAAACAAACTAATATTCTAGGTTATTCTATGGCGACATTAGGCTCATAAGGAGTAGAAATACCATTTTACAAGTCTAATATGTCTTTAGATGGTGGTTCTAAGCCCCTCTACATCAATAGCGTGGCCGAAATAAGAAATCTCTTTTTCCATTCTAAGGGATATGAAAGTTTCTGACAGACCAAGATGCTCAAGTTAGGAAGTGTGATATATGGATTGAGGTTCTTCAAAAGTTAGAGGAATCACCCCATACTTTGGCAAACTGATGTAAAGCCACTATGGTCCTTTGATAAGGGACATCTATGGGTGATAGTCTGCACATTTTAACGCCATGTAGTATAGATGCATTCATTTTCATGTAGTTTAACATCATTCAGTAAGGACATTAGACTTGTAGATTAACATCCTGTGTTAAGGAAGTATATTTTATGAACATTTAATGCCATACGACCAAGAAATTTTCATTGTAGTTTTACATCATGTGGTAAGGATGTGGGAACCCTAGTTAAAAATTTGTGCCTGATATATTTTGTACCCATGAATGATGTAGATAGATCTATTTTGTACATAGGAAAAATAATCTTGTGTGAATTCGTTCCTCTATTGTTGGGTTTAATTTCATATCGGTTGTTGTAGTTCAACCTAAGATTGGAGATCCGGACAACACTATATTTCTTATGATGGAAGGAATCAATCCACCCATAGTTCATGAAATCCCATTTAGATTAACATAATACAGTGAGGATGAATATAAACTAACACGAAAGAATTGAAATGTTATGGCTGGGCCCAATGGTGGATATTTGGGTTTCACTACATATCTCATGAGAATTTGAATCAAGCCACATGTTATTCTTGAAGGGGTTGTGTAGTTTATTTTCATGTGGTGAGGATGTGGGTCCCCTGATGTGAAATGGTGGTATTATAGTTGGGCCCAGATACAATATTCTAGGTGCCACTACATACCCCATGATGGTGGGAATCAAGCCAATAATAGTTATGAAGGGACTTCCCTATGCATGTCTGATCCATACGTACAGAGGCATCACTCTTATACTTATTTGTTGTGACTCAGCCTAGAGATGGAAATATGGGAATCTCTACGTATCATGTGAGGATATGAATCAAGTCTCACATAGTTCTGGAATGATAAAATATATCTTAATGGGTCTGGACCATATAGATAGGTGATAATTATTTTCATTATTGTAACTGAGCCCAATATTAGAGATCCATTCATCACTACGTATCCTGTGATGGAAGGAATCAAGCCATTCATAGTTTTTAAGGAAATGTGTAGTTTTGTGTCAAATGAATATTATATTAACTGTGTTTTATAATTTCATGTGCACTACAATTCCTAATCTCATGTGAGCAATGCTCTTGGGGAGAAACAAGGAAAGGAAAGGGATCCTCTCACCATGAAGAGGAAAAAAAGACATGACAGGGGAATTCTGTATCATGTGGTGGATGTGCCATGATATTGGATTGAGGATTCCCTATGTATCCCATCAAAATGAAAATAAATATATATGTAGTTCTAGGAAAACCATTTAGTTTATTATCATGTAGAAAAGACATATTCTGTGTTGTTTAACATCAAGTGGTAAAGACGTGGATCACCTGATGTGAAAGAAAAATAATATTATGGATCCATGCAGTTTTATGTAATGTAGAAATGATGAGGGTCGTTTGATGTGAAAAATCATTATGGTTGGGCCGAAAACTAAGGGATAGGGATTCACTACATATCATTTTATGAAAGTAATCATTCCATATGTAGCTCTTTATAGTTTGTGAAATTTAATTTCATGTGGAAATGATATCTCTGTATAGTTTAGCATCACATGGTTATGATAAGAAATTACAGTTTAATTTCATGTATCCTGGATGAACTCCATAAAATTTACCATCATGTGGTTAGGATGAACTCCATACAGTTTTTCATCACGTCGTTAGGATAAACAACATTTAGTATAACATCATGTGGTTAGGGAAAACTTTGTACAATTTATCACTATCTGGTTAGAAAAAAAATCATACAATTTAACATATTCTGTTTAATATGAACTATGTATAGTTTATCATCATGTGGTTATGATGAACACTATATAGTATATCATCATGTGGTTAGGATGAATTCCATATATTTTAACGTTAGGTGGTTGTCCATATAGTTTATCATCATGTGGTTAGGGAAAACTCTATACATTTTTTGTTCACGTGGTTAATAAGAACTCCATACATTTTATCGTTATGTTATTAGCATGAAATCTGTATATTATAACATCATGTGGTTAAGATGAAATCTGTACAATTTGATGTTATGTGGTTTAGAAAAATTACATACAACTTAACATCATGTGGATAAGATGAATTCTATACAGTTTATCATCATGCGGTTAGGATGGAATCCCTACCATTTAACTCCCTTTGGTTAGGGAATCTTTATAAATCCCTTTTGACCCATTTTGGATATTGTAATTGGAAATGACAATGGATCAGGTACTTCTAGGATTCTTCTTCCAGCTAACACCCACCATGTCTCCGCATTATCAGCTTCTTCATTAGAACTATACGTCTTTATCTGGTAAGATGATAGAGTTTGACACTCTGGGTTACCTGATTAACATTGTGTAGTGAATCTAACATTCAATTGGGGAACTATATATGGTTAACCTTAGTATTGTGAGCATCTTTCTATACAAAGGTGCCTGATACTTTTTAGAACATATCTATATAAAGGTGTTTGGGAAAGGGGATGAATTCCTTGTCTATGGGATATATCTCCATACGAAGTTTGACCATGGTGGATTTCAGGATTACAGTCCCAGTAATCCATCTCTACACTACAACAAGGCGGAATATCATAGTAATGAATTCCTTCTCCTTTGATTGAATAGTCAATGGACCCTTAGGGTTCTACGAATGTGTCTAAAACAACATCAAAGAAAGTTAGCATTTATTAGGAAAAGAGTATTATCCTCACTATGAATCATGGTTACAATGTTTGGTCATTACTTTTAGGTTTGAGAAGGGGCATAATACAACTCTATAATGGTTTTCAAAATCTGTTGATAACCATCATGTGCTATTGGAATATGTTCCCACTGCTATGAAGCTGATGGAGTATGCCAATGGAATTATCTAACTAGGATATGAGCATGTCTTGAGGTGTATTCTGCTACCACTTTTTGGTACTTTTCCATAATTGGAATATACACTCTATCCTAGGACTTTGGAATATTCCACCGGTCTTCATCAATAGGATAATTCCCCTGTCCTGAGATGAATATTACTCTCACTTGGTGAGACATAGTCGGAGTTTTAATATGGTCCCATTATAGATATTAATTCCCCATCATAATATACCAAAATAACTCCATAATAGGATATGGGATATGATTCTCCTCTTATATTTCCTCAGAAGGATACTGGTGCAATCGTTTTTTGGTGGAATCAGGAATATGCACCTGACTTTCATGATCTATTGGAATAGTCCATGTCGATTCACTAAAAAGAAATTTGATACTATCCCAAGGCTTATTTCATTATCACATAGTTATCCCTAGACATAATAGGGATTTATGATTGATCCTCATCCTTTTGAGTATGATTCTAGAAATCATTGATAGTAATATGAGCCTATCTCGAGGCATGTTCCCCTCTCACTTGGTGAGCCCCAGCCATGATGGAGATATAAGCCCTATCTTGGTCCAATGGAATATGTGGATTGACATTTTAAACAGTTATATGAGCCTATCCTGAGGTATATGCTTCACTTATCTAGTGATTCCTATTTGGAATGATAATACGTGTTCAGTCTTATGCCTCATCCTTTACCAAGATATACTGATAATCCTCCTGAATGGGAGCAAGAATATGCATTTGATCCAAAAAACACTTGTTCACAACGATGAGCTTCCATGACTATAGGGATATGAATATATGATTGTCCCTAAATCTTAACCAGAATATACTAGTATAGATCCTCTATTTTTGTCGCAAATCACTTGCATTCAATAGAGTAAGAATAAGAATATATGCATGTATGCTCTCACATTTTAGAATATGTTTTTCGATGCCTTTGATTGAAGTAGGGATATCTTTACACCATTTTATTCCTTGTTACATTGGAATATGATAATGGAATTATTGTACTCAGTTACAAATATCCATCTCCCCCATGCTTGCTACAGGAATATTCCTGCAAACTTTCCTCGAGTGAGCAGGGATATGAGCCCACTCTCTTCAGTCTGTAGCTTTCCACATTTTGAAAAGGTTTCCATGAAACCAATATCTAAGTGTGTATGGAAGTGACCTATCGAATAAAAACCATTATAGGTGACTAACTGGTATTGGTGATTTTTTATTTAGTTTTGATCAAGACTGTACTGCATCATTGGTGCTTCTAGAAACTTAAATCTCCACGAGATGCTGACGATGTCTCGTAGAGATTGAAATAGAAAACAGTTTATTATCTTATGACTGGGTCATGTACCATTCTATTTATCATCATTTGGTAGGTACCTGAATATAGGTGTCCAATATACTATATATGATCTATGCATACTTATATATCTTAGTAGTATGATAATCAAGCCGTATGTATTTCAAGAAAACCAATGCATTTTGATGTCATGCGGAAATGAAATCAGCCATTTAGTTTAAGATCTTGTGATAAGGACATGAATATAGGAGTTTGGGAAAGGATATAGGATCTAAATATCCCAATATATTCCATTAGGATTATAATTAATCCATATATTGTTCTAGAAAGCCTGTGACATTTAATATCATGCAGAAAGGACTTCTGCCATGCAGTTTAGCATCATGCGGTGAGGACTCATGATATTCCTTTTAAGGTTTTTAATATTGGACCAAGATGATCTTATTAATATCTATTACAACTTTTTTTAGGGAATCCCTTACCATAACTTCCAATACCATGTGATCTATGCTCAGTTTGAGAAACAAGGAATGGAAAGTGTTACTCTCACCATACAAAGGCATTTAAGATCAAGAGAGGGTAATTTTGAATCATGTGGTGGATGAACCAATATATAGGATTTAGGTTTCCCTATATATATTATTTAAATAAGAATCAATCCATACATAGTTCTAGGAAACCCTCGTAGTTTAATGTCATGAAGAAATGACATCTTCTGTGTAGTTTAGCGTCATGTGATAAGGATGTTTTCCATGATGTTTTAATGTCAAATGAAAAGAATGTTATCCATGAAGCATAGAATATTATAGTGATGATGATGGCCATTTATTTTAATGTATTTCAGTTTGTAATTCATCAGCGTAGTTCAATGTCATGCGTTAAGAATTATGAACACACAATTTAATGTCTTACAGTAAGGACAATGGACACACAGTTTAATGTCTTGTGGTATAGACATTAGCTATGCAGTTTAATGACATGTGGTAAAGACTATGGCCATGTAGTATATGGTATTTCAGTAAAGAGGACATCCAGTGACCAATCAGGAGAGTATATCATCTGATGGAGCATAGGTAACTCTCATGCATATTACATGTGTTTTAAGATCCTTCAACTCTATCCATCATGTACTTATTTTTTCCTCCAAATAATATTTTAAGAAAAAACAACTATCTATCATGTTCATGAGAACTCATTGGTTGGGACAACGATTGTCATGTACTTCCAACCGTACCTCACTCTACTTTCTTATTGTAGGAATTTTCATCAAACCATTTTCCATGGTACTATCAAAACACACAGGGACATGTTTTGTTTAGAGAGAATAGTATTTATTCAATTTTTATTTGAATGATTGTCACTTATCCCTGGGGGGTATGTGGATCATGCTTTACTGCAATTTTTTTTGACCTATTCAGAGTGATCAAATGACTGGTTTTAGGATTCATGTGCCTATAGTTCCAATATCCCCATGTCCATAGGCATATGAATCTAGTCCTTAAATGAATAACATCATTCTATTTTATTCCTGAGATGTTGATTGTATGGAAAATAACTATAATGGACTACTATTTTTTCTTCACCCAACGTTCCCATCACTGAGATCTCTATCACTCCATTTGCCATTGCATAATTGAAATACCTAGGAACATGTCTTGATTGGAAGGAATGCACTTTTTGATTTTTTTTCTTCAAGATAAGGGAAAGCGTGCTTCTTCTCCCACATGTTATCTAGACCTCCACTAGCATGGAAACATGGTTTAGTTTGTAGATTAGGGAATAAAGGCTCAATTTTTATGGGTCCGAGGGTAGGTGATAAAGCATTGTGGTTTTTTAATGATGTAGATTCTTCCCACTTACAAAAAGATCCCAAATCTCTGAGGGGGTTTTTTGAATCATTTTATGGAGGATTGTTTCTAGAATATCCCTGATAAGGAGGTATAAATTATAGAAATACTCTTATCCCTATTATTTAGGGGTTTGGAAATATTAATATTCCCCTAGCCCGACGAGCTGGGGTGATGTGGACCAATATCTAGATTTCACCTGATGATAGGATGAAAAATATTAAACTTCACATACTACTATGGGATGGGGAACATCACTACAATATGGAATTCTATAACTAGATACGGGTTCATCATCTTAAGGTAATGATATCATATGTATTATCACAATTATTTATCAGATATCTCTATTCCCTCATTGGAGTTGGGTGATCTTCTCTTCTATAGAAATTGCAATTTCATCTTCAAAGGGATTGCTAAAAGGATCCATGAAAACAACATCTCCTCTTCAGTGGTACGGAGAATGGATGATAGCTATAGTTATGATGTAGACCTCGGAGACTGAATCCACTACATCCCCTAGCCCTATGCACCATTTTTATTACCCTCTAAAATGCCAACATGGTCAGTAGCACCCTCCATGGATGTATAGAAGATAACACTGATCATTTCTATTATTGTTTTAGTGGTAGAAGTTAGTCTTGTCAATTGTGAATTAGATGAATATAAGAGGCTATAACTATAATATCCATGAGAATTATTTTCCAGATCCGATGAGAAGTATTTAGATTCAATTGATATCATATTGGACGAGACACAGGTGGGATGGTTCTCCTCCTCGATGGAGTATCTCATTTGGTGGGTTGGTTTTGGTTTACCATTTGAGAGGTTGGATCCCATTTTACCATTTCAAGGTTTTTTACCCATGATACCGTTTTATGGATTGGGGCCCATGGTAACATTTGAGGGTTCGGTGCCCATGGTACCATTTAAGGGGTCGGTGCCCATGATACCATTTCTGGGGTCGATTCCCATGTAACCATTTGAGGGTTTAGATCCCATATTGGACATGACCCCAGGGTAAAATATAAATCAAGTTACCCAACCATATGGGTTCGGGTGCTCTGAGGTATTCCACATTCACCAAGGCCAATTGTAATGAATTCCAAAGCTCCTAGATAGCGATGATATGGGATTTATTTCGAGCTACTTTCAGGATAAAATGGTGGGCCTCATATAAAATGGAGATAGTATAGATATAAGACTAATTTTAAGCTACATGTTTTGGATACCCATAGAATTATCTCCTGCTGGGTGTCCCAACATGGAAATTTGGTGTGAGCACAACCTCCTCTACAACTCCTTGTGGAATCACGGTCATATTTCAAGGATGATGATAAGAACAGATGAGAGCCCTCCTATGAATATCCTGAATGATTGAGTTGTCATGACAACTATATGAATCCATTTACATGATGTCAGGAATGAAATAATTGCTACACTCATGGGACAAGATCCCAAAGCGGTTGAATGTGGTGACAAGGGCCACATCCTCCCCTCTGGCCTTTTGTGGGGGAAGACGATCGGTGGGAACGCATCCTATGATGGATTTCAGGAGAGGATTATAGTCTTGATGGAGATTCTGATGTGATATTATTGGTCCAATACATTCACCAACTGATACTGTAATTGGTGTGTTGGTGACAACGTACATCGGAGCCTTAGGGCCAAAGCAACTTGTCCAGTGATCTCAGATTCTGTTGGAACATTGGATGATTTCATTTCAATTTAAACTAATCTAGAAGTACTAGAGGTGGAAACAAGACACCTTATTAGTGAAGTGTCGTATATAAGGGTTTATGTTTGATAAAAACACTAATAGTTAAAGTATAAAGAGGGAGACCATTATTTTCACACAAGGTTTAGTGGGGTTAAAATAAATGTGTCAGGTTCACCATTTTGATGTGCAATGGGAGAAACATAAAATGGCATGATGGGAACTAGAACATCTATCATTTTTTGAGCTATGAAATAGATAATATGGTTAAAGAACTTCATATTGGGTTTATCTTTTTGTTTCGTCGGGATTTAAGATGTAGAGTGGGTTTTTGGTCGATGATTCAATTGTGGGGGTGCGGGTTTAATTCCATGATCAATCACTTGTATCAGATTTTCCATTTGTTTAGTCATTCCAAAAAGCTCCCAATCGTTCCCACATCTATAACTAAGTATGGAAATGATCTCCAAAGTAAGGTGGTCCTTTGGGGTTTCATTCCCAATGATTCTTAGGAACACACATTGGTCAAGTACATGGGAGGTTGGGTTCATCACATCATTTTGGGGGGGATTATTGGCTACTTTGAGGAAATCTTATAGATGTAAGGTATGTTCATCAATCCTTCTCATACCCCGACACGAGTCTAGTTACCCTTGTGTAAATAAATTGATTATGAACATGTATTGATAGGAACAGTGAAAAGTATGTCATGGGTTCTCAATTTCTCTATTATTTAGCTATGATGCTTTAGGTTATGTAAATACTTCAACACTATATAGTTTATTTCCATCCAGGGGACCGATTGGTACCTTGGATACGGGATTGAACCTCTACGAGGAATCCTACATATCCTATGAAAATAGGA
The DNA here is from genome assembly GCA_963277665.1 of Viscum album. Classification (NCBI taxonomy): domain Eukaryota; kingdom Viridiplantae; phylum Streptophyta; class Magnoliopsida; order Santalales; family Viscaceae; genus Viscum; species Viscum album. The sequence continues at coordinate 1,277,572,068 of OY728158.1, forward strand.
ATGAAAACCCACATAGTTCATTTGGTATAGTATAAAGTCATGTGACTGGACCCATCCATGCAGTTCAACATCACCCAGTAAGGAAACCAATATTGGTCTCAGACCTTGATGAAGAATCCCATTTATCCTATTTAAAATAAGAATCAGAGTCTATATAGTTCATGTAATGGTCGTCTATGTCATGGGAGATATTGAAAAGAACTCCCTAGGTAAGAATTATACATATGATATTGCTCTGGATGGATTCATCTAGAATATGGCCCTTTGAGAGGAGATAAGGTATAATCAGACTTACTTCCCAGTGATGGGAAAAAAATAGAGAAATTATCAACAAGATTTTTATAAAATTATCACTAGTCTCTAAACCCACATGATCCATGCATGATTTGAGAAACAAGATGTAGTGGTAGATTGGATACATAGAATGAGAGAATATTTGTATGAGGATTACACATTAAAGATTACCTTTGAGAGATATGATTTAACATCTCATGGAGGATATGATATGAGTCTCAGTCCATATAAAGACATACTACATATCCCTATTATGTTGGGAATCAGAGTTCTTCATTGTTAATTTTATCCCAAACCCACTGATGGGTTTGAGGTAGTCAATGGAATGATCAAGGATGATACTTAAAAATGATTCCCGTGTTTGAGCCATATTACTATCAACTGATCCAAAAGTAAGAGTGATAGAAATATGGGATAATTTAGTCCCCCATATCGGGAATAATTGATAAATGAAGGAACTTACACCGAAGTGGACACCCATTGGAACTCAAGAATTAGGAAGGAGTGTTATGAATCCCAGTTATGGTTGGATTCAAATTTCTCAAAGTTCATTTCATCCCCCAACCCACTCATGGGTTTTATTTTCTTATGGGAATGATTATGGATTAAACTTAAAATGATCCCCATGGATGAACCCCCTTCTTATTTTCTTATGGATGAGGAAGAATGGCTAGCCCATGGGATGGTTGAAGTGCCAGAAATATGAGGGGAATTACTCCAAAGTGGATTCCCATTAGATAGAAGGCCTTTGGAAGGTGTCTTACATATCTCGAATATGACCGGAATTAGAGTTATTGTAGTTCATTCATCATTTAACCCACTGTTATTCTATAGTGGATGATCACACTCAATGTATATTATTTTTCTCCCAAGTGTTCAGGAATGTTAGGGGATTATACCAGGATGGATTCCCTTTTGTCTGGTCTTACACATTAAGGATGCCAAACTATTAGGAACATATTATATTATGTCTGTAATCAGGGCTTGCACATTGTGGTTTCCCATTGAAACACTCATTCTCTATCTTTTGATGGATTAAATAGAGCTGGATACCATGAACTTTTTTTCCTATAGCATGAGACCAATACGACCATATGGGCATGTAAACCTATCTCATTTAAGTCAATTCCCATATAAAAGGGGAATGCAGTTGATGGTTTGTAACTGGGGTCCACATGACTTGAGTCCAAGTGAGGCTGCAAGATGAAATTGACATGCCATATGATTTAAGTTGGCATGCCCGATAGCTTCCACATGAACAAATAAGACATGTCTAGGGTTTTTCACATGATTAACTGACATGCCTCAAATGTATTCACCTGACTAATGTGGGAAAGTTCAAGGTGATTCGAATAATTAAAGTGGATATGTCAGGGGTCTTGATAATTTTCAAATTACACATGACTATGTGTCATTGCATGATCAACACGACTTGTATTTCAAGGTTTTGCATGACATTGCTGATATGAAAACATGTAATAACATGATCTTGATAACATGTCAAATACTTCTTTGCATGATCAAAATTTACTATCTTGGATACCTATGAATGACCAAAGAAAAAAACACTAATGTTTTTTTCATGATCAACATGACTTGTCTGTATCTTGTTATGTGACGATACAGACATTTCTAGAGGCTATATCCTGATCAACATGTCTTTTCCTATGATCAAAATGATATTCCCAAGGTCATATAGGGACATCAAAAGACAAATGAAGAGTCTCGAGACCATGTTTTCATGAAATAATCATGTGACAAGGTCTCACATATGTTTTTAAGGTGTTTCATTTATTTTATTGCCACATGTGCACTTCCAAAGGGATAGTTCCCTAAGATTCATGAGAAACATACCCATGGAAAGAGAGTGTATGGCTAGTGGATTAATTATGCATATGCATATCCTAGGGTCTTCATTGAAATATGTGTGACCCTATTTGTGTGTCAGAACCATTTACATATAGAGGAGTGCACACATGATGTCACAATATAAAGTTTCTAGTTCATGTGACTTTCTTGACCTCAAAGGGGCTCCTATGATGGAATGCCCAACCCAAAATGGGTCTATTTGTTGAGGTAATATATACTGGTGAGGGTGTACACTTTAGGAATAGGTAGTGAAAAATATGGGTCACATGTTCTTTTTATATTCCTTGTATGAAGGGGGTTTCTTTGGGGATGCTATTTCTTGGGGCGACCACTTCCAACGCTACATGTAGGAATCACGAAACATGTAAACTCTTGGAACTGTAAGACTGAGGGTACACACCATAACCTATTTGAGGTGTATAGAGGTGTCTCATGCAAAAAGGTCCAATATTTGAAGCTATCTATCTTGGATGGAAAATCATGGTGTGACATCCCATCTGATCATTGGTTTGATAGAGTGGATTGCACTAATGGTGATTCTCATGATCTATGTGTTTTCATGGAGTCATGTGAAAAAGGATTGGATCACATGAACAATTCTCTACTCATTGACAAGAATTAAATATTTAATAATCCATGTTAATGGGTGAGGGTTTCCATTTCATGGTAAAGGTAGGTTCATGGAATTTGGAGGGGCGCAAGTCCTCATGTCTACACTTTGAGGCCGAGCATAGGGGAACCACGAGATCGAGGGTTCACTACATCACATGGTGCATGTCCATTAGTGTATGCCTTAAAAAACTAGTATACGTGTGTTTTACAAATACATAAATCCACTAAAATGGTTCATGAGGTTCCATCACTCATACTCTCGTGTGATATGAATGAAGGTCATGAAGGACATCCGATAAAAGAATATGGGGGGGTGTACAATGGGGTTATCCATGCTGAAGAATGCCCTGCTTGGAAAGCCTGTGAAACTACTGGGTATATCAAGAGATCGGGTGAATACCCCATGTGAACCAGGTGTCTCATGATTCTCAATTAATCGTGATTTTTCCTAACCTTCAAGAAATCATACAATCGGATATTGTGATTACCTGAGGAGGTTCTATGAGGATGATCACCAAAACACTCTATTTTTTCACTTTCCTTATCTTATCTGCTTCTCCATATCCTCTATCTTGTGTGTGTTTTCTTGATTGAAAAATGGTTTTTATGGGAGAGGCCCTACTGAAGTTCCTATTGAATTTCATGGGGAGGGCACCATGTGTACTTCTTGAGGTGATAGATACTACTGCAAGACTTTCATCTCTCATCCATAAGGTGGTCAATTATTTATCACATGATCATTTCATCTTATTATGCAATGCCTCTATTTCCTTTTAATGTAATGCCTCAACCCCTATAGCTCAGAGTCAGTGCATTAATTTATTACATTGGAATGATTATAAGGATTATAATCCTGAAGGAAAAATTAGTTTAGTAGTCTTGTAGACTCTAGATACCAAAATGGATCCCATTTTATATTGGGAAAAGAAAACCAATCATAATACATCACAAGAGATAATAAACTTCATCCTTGAAAACTCAATAAATAATATCTTCTTCATAACCTAGGGAAGGAAAAAAAATGAAAGGGGTGAGCTCAAATTATAACTAAGGTTTACATATAGTTTAAGCATGGAATAATAATAATTGGATCATACTAAATTAGAGATAATCAATATGACATGGTGAGTAATTGAAATGCACACATCATCTATAAACCGAGAATGAAAGTGTATCCATATATTTTTTCAAAGTGAAAATATCATGGAGTGTAATAAATGAATTATGCATAAATACAATTATTATTATTTGGAATTCATGTATCAGGCACATGAACCATTATACCATTGATACAACATATGTATGTGGGTAGAAATCCCTCTGATTTTTGGAAAAAAACTCGAATGGTTTATCACCAAATGATTTGTCTCATGAGACCTATCGATGCATCGAGGGGCTTTAGAAATCCCCACCAATCATGACAAGTCCAAATAATTATTTATGCAAGGATTTAATAAAAGAAAAATATGCCATTTCAATATCCATATTGAGTAGAGGATACCGACTCATCAAATCATTCCAAATAACCACTATATGTAAAATGGTATAAGGGTTAGACAATAATTATATCCCGAAAACAAGAATATGGATATATAATATAATTATAATTTCAAAATGAAAATGTTCTCAAATGGGAAGTAGATACACCACATATGAATTATTAGGTGGACAATACAAAGTAAATCTCAATGAAATGGAAATTAAGACAAAGTCACTTACAACATTGTAATCAATCAAATCATATTACCAAAAATCAATAATCATAAAAAGAAACATTTAATACCATGAATATAAATAGAATCATGATATTATATATAAAATGGAAGTACACATACACCACATATAATAAATTAGTGGTGAACATTTGAAATCTCATGGAAACAAAAGTGGGATGAGAAACCCCTTACCTAAAGTCCCACTTTATTACATCACTTTTGATGCTCTGGAATAATAAAAATATGTTTCAAAAGATATCAGAGTGGTCCTGAAGTGTATTTCATTGAAAAACTCTATCACTTTCCTCATAGGTAGTTCCAGAACTTCCTTGATAAAGACCTCCATAAAATCTTCTAAGACCGATACAATCTATATGATTTAAATGCCTACTATAATAAGGGATACTCACCCCAACTAATGGGTAATGGGATGTATATTCTTAGTCTAAAAAAACAATCATCCCACCATGATATCTTTCTAACCCACAAGGTATAATCTTATCCCATTAGTGAAAAGGAATCTTACTCATCTGTGGTGATAGTTAGTATGGGCTTGAACTATGAATAACAAATATATACCCAAGGTGACATCATCAGGTCCCAATATGAAGAATAAAAGATCCCATGATAACCCATATCCACAAAGAGATAGAAATCAATATTTAAAGATAAAGGAAATAGAAAAATCATTCCTCATAGGAACCTTAAGACAATGATATTGGGTTAACACCTCAACTGGGAGCTCCAAATCTTGCACAAGAGTAAAGAGATGAAGGAATGACTCACAACTATGTCTAGTAATAATAAATAAAGAGTAGAACATGAATATATAATTCCTATAATAATCTTGTGTGTTTATGGTTCATACACATCCATAGCCCACAATTGTCCACGACCCCGCCCGCTAGATCCCTGAGCCCAACCTTAGCCGCATGGTGGGGGTGGAGGAAGGATCTCGTAGTTTCTTTCGCAACCCACTGCTCATCCTATTAGTGCTCCACCTTATCATATCCAAATCTACATACCTAGGGTCCACTATTACCTCACAAAGAAGATCCATGATCACGACACTGATTCTTCCATGGTGGTTTATTTGTTATCTACATGCACTCCTTCGAATGTGAGGTTAGGAGATCCTGCTCCATGTGATATAGCCTATCAAATGAATAACATCAACCCAATTTGGAATTTATTTCTCCTCTGTGATGCCCCTGACCACATTCCTAAGAATGATCATAGGATGATCTCATGTTCCAAGATCTTTTCATCTCGCATATCCTACCTACTACTAATGACTAAATCATTTAACTACCACTACCAGCCCATGTTGCATGGCGTCCCTCTAATAGGAATCACTATATCACTTTTACCCTTTATAACACCCCAGCATAGGTGGGAATGTACATGGTCACCAAACTATAATGGATATCTATGTGAATTCCCTACTCAAACTTCTTCTAATGAAAGTTTCCATCCCACATCAAATCAAGGGAGTATAATGAATGGTTTATGAACCTCACATCATACTTCTCCTCTTTCATACCTCTATACTACAACACTATAATATCATGAATCTATACTCAGTGAAATAAATAGGGGTATTACACCTCATCAAACAAATACTGGAAGTTAGTATATGATTGTGTCAAATCATCAAGGATCTATGTAACAAGACTCCTCCAATGCCCAGATGCTCTGTGAAAAAATCTAGTTATCGGTGACACATGATCATTCCATGTTTGGATAATCTCGAAGAAATGTATTTCTAACTCTAGATAATCCTTTTCCACTTGGAGATCTGGATCACCACAAAACCTCAACAGACTCTAGTACTGGAACTCATTTTATGCGATAAGCCAGTGACCATCCCCATCCTTCCCTAGTGGTATGATATGTTTCTAGATAAGTGGGGGGTTATTCTAACATTAAACATGGAAGAAGGATGAATTTGGAGTAACCCTTAAATAAGGTCTCATCACTCATTAGATCATCACCATGATCCAAAAGTCGTATCCTAGATGGTTTTCATCATTGAGGGATCCATGAAATTTAATCAAAATATACCATAATTAGAAGAGAATATATATAAAAAATGGGGACTAGAATCAATAAGGAAGGTAAAACTAATCCATCATATATGATTTTTTACCATTTATCAATGAAACCAATGTCTTAGTGTAGAATGTCGACAAGAAGGTAGTCATCTTCCTAGTGAATGCATGTGTTGGCTGCTTATACTATCAATGGGTTCCCAAGCATGAAAACCACACTCGAGATGATTTGAAACTATTTTCTTATGTTCCAAAAAAATCCGCATAAATGAAATACTCTAAAAACCATCCAATTCAATGAACTACTCTAACACTAATCTATCATGAACTAAGCCAATGTGACTCAAGCTGTAACAATCCCAAGCTGACCTCCACAGTCTGGGGACTGGAAAAGCGTCAAAAGGAATAACTAATATAGGAGGTCTTTACCTAATGTACCTATTTTCACACACATGACCATATCCATACAGAAGTGTAGAGGAAGGATAGAAGAAAAATATGAAACAACTAGAGTATAATCCAATTATGAAAAAACTCTAGGGTGTACAAGAGTATGATAGTGTAAACTAAAAAGTAAAATGGAAAAGTATACTCCCAAACTGAAATATGTCCTAACATGAAAAAATATAAAAGTAAATGATAAGAGAGCCCAGTTTCAAATAATTAATGTTTGACCATCGTATGTGGTCGAATGCACCAGGTATCCCTATATTCCTATAAATTCACTATTGACCTATTCGTCATCTTTATAAGACATGACATGTGTAGGAAAATACCATGAAATGGTTATTATATACACACCTAATAGGATTTCCCAAAAGTTAAAGGGGGGGGGGGACTTGAGCAACACTATATGAATGGATAACAGACATCTCAACCCAAACAAAGATTGTAACAAAATTCAAAAACATGGATATATATATATATATATTTATATGGTCAACCAAATATGCCCAAATGATAAAGAAAGGGGATCTCAATATCATAGCCTATCCTAGGAAAGAGTTTCATCAGTTCCAAAGGTCCATTCTCGATTCCTACCATCTCACATGTCTTCTTGAAGAGAAATCCACAACAAGAAATGCCTCTCCACTGTGATTTAAACTTGAGGGGAATAATATCTAGATAGAGGACCCATTACCTGGTATATTATGTGCTTCCAATCAGTAGATAAACAGAAAACCCATGCCCAATCTTGGTAGGAGGGTGCAACTCTAATATTCTCCGATTTATACCCTGTCTCTATAGGGGGTACCACTCTAATAGTTGAGGACCCATACCCTGGTTCCATAGGAAGGTGCCACTAGATGTATAGATAAATGAACCATACCCTATCCAAATAAAAGGTTTCAACTAAAGTAGTTGGTATAGGATCCATACCCATCCTAGATGGAGGGTTCTACTCTAATGGTCAATCAAGGACTTATTCCCTACCTGATAAGAGGGTGCTACGAAGATTTCTCTAATGATCATGCCTGATCACTGTTGTCATTAAGAATTGTCTAAATAAGAATCCATCACTTAAAATATCACATTTTATCTCCTAATATATTAATGATGAATCCATCAAATTATATATACAAAAAATCAGGATTGGATACCTGTAGGCCAAACTCCAAGTCGAAACGAAGGAGATACAAGTGGTTGAATTTTCATCAAAAGGAAAGTAAGGGTACATTGTCTGTAAATGGACCCTTAGGTCATGGGGTCTCACTTTGTTATCTATATGTGTCTTTTGTGGTATATAGATCATTTCTTGTGTGAAATCGTGTATAGGGGGACTGCATGGCATGGATCATCCACCCGAGGTCCTACTCATGCTCATTGTCATTTCCATGTAAACATGCTTGTGTACATGTACTTTGGTACATGGAGTGTTCTACCACATAGGGTCCTAACAGTGTTCTTCTATCAAAAATCTTTTCTACCTTAAGATAGTCAAATGACATGTTTTCTAGATGCATGAAATTTCATCCTCAACTTCCTCAAAACCCTAGTTTCGTAGCTAAATCGGTATTACACCGAGTGTGATGATTAGAAAATAAAAAAACATATGTTGATTACATTTTAATGGTATTAAATGTTCATTTTTTATCTTATGGGCCTGACTTAGTGGATTTTAATTTTGAACATCCATTCTCATTATTTGTGCACTTCATGCCTAATATGCACCAATTTAGGCCCAATGTTTCATCTGATTTTAAAGAATGTAATTATCCATATTTTAATTTTATATATGGGGAAATGGATATACATTTAAATATTAACATTTTTCATTCAGGTATCAATGGAGGATTCATAAAGGATGATGGGGATATTTGGCGATGAAAGGAAACAATTCTGGAGAAGGCAGATTGGATATCATCCCACTGATGAGAATGTGGGGCCCACAATATAGGACCAATGAAGCCCAAATTTCATGGGAGTCTAGAAGAAATATAGAAAAAGAAATAATTCTGCTAGAGCCAGGGATAATACATCCAAAATGGTGGCGATTAAGGTGGCCCAATTTGAAGATGAAATTATGGGCCAAATTCTGCGGCCCAGAAAAATAGCCCACTATTTAAATCATATCTCACGAACGACCTATTAGTTTGGGCTGAAATTTTACAGGATGTTAGGGGTCATACGGGGATTAATTTAATTATTCCATGGATCACTCAAATTCAGCCTTCTAGAAAGAACTTTCGGCGTGTATTTCCGGTGGATGCAAGCTGGATGCCACTTCGGGACAAGAATTGAAAAGTCACATCTCCATTAATTGTCCACCCACATTTACCCAACACATTTAATTAAATGCACATGTGATGATGGGGGATCATCCAAAGACTTTCAAAATTCCTATTTAAGGTGGTAGTGGTGGAGTATTTGAAGGATCTTGGAGTTTTACTTTCATTGTAATTTTGTTATGCCAATTTTTCTTTTTAATGTTCTTCTTTCGCATGTAAGTTGTTTGAATCACCTTAGTTTTAAATAAAAGTTCTTATTCTTCTATTTTTCAATTATTATTCTTTTCAAATTGATTCCGTTTCACCAAGGTGTGATCTTATTCACACTAGCACTTATGAATTTATTCACACAATGGTGGAGTGATTATATCATTGCTTTATTTTTCTTCTTTAATCCCGCTTCTTTAAGTCGACTTCCCACTTCCATTTATTGAATAGCATAAATGGAGGGCTAAAACCTTATGGGTTGGTCCTAGGGAGTTTAATGGGGAAGATTTAATGTTATTTCATGATCTTAAATTCTGTAATCATTTCATTACTCTAATATTTCCATTTGAATATTTATTTTCTTCTTCGTCTTTTCCAACTTTAACAATGACACATTTTGAGTGCTAGTACGATCGAATTCCTTGGAGGGATCATTAAATTGATTCTCTAAGTGAATTAGTGAATAGACTTGGAATTATGTAGGGATTAAATTGGTGAATGATGTTGAGGAATTATATCAATTTGTGGATGCATCTTGAATTAGTGAAATGAACGTTATAAGAAAATAAATACATCCAATCTAACCCAAGTAACATCTTAGGATCAACTCATCTACATTAATTGTTTTAGAATACGTAATTGTAGGTTTTTTTCTTTAAATTAAATCACTATTTATTCAAATCAATTCAATCTAAATAGTTGGCCACTTCATCGCCAAATCCTTCCATAATCAATGTGTCTTTTGGTTCCTTCTTCGGTCGCTTTGGATTCGACCCCTACCTGTACTACAATGACCGCATACCTCTAGGGTAAATTTGGGCGCAACTAAATTTTGGAACCGTTTACATGGACCCAAGTAAGTTACCTTATACACCATCATCCTTTTCTCACCCCATGTTCTATATTCTCACCCCATTCTCTCTTATCTTTCCCCCCTTTTTGTTTGTGTGTGTCCTGAGAATCTAGAATCCAACTTTCTGTCTTCTCTAATGAAGTATCTTCAAAATCACCATGTCACAAACTCATGCTGGAATCAAATAGAAAATAAATATTGGGAATCCCCTAAATTAGAAAATTTCTTTGATCAACCCTTGATTAATTACCACACACACGGTGACATGTACAATCATTGGGATGATGAATATTTAAAGGATAAATTTCCATCCCTCTCAAGGATGGTTGGAGAGATTAATCTTGGGGAAGTACATGATGATCAACCACATAAAAATTCTATTCCTCAAACACTGATTGAAAAATTTCATAATCAAATGGATATAATTAGTTCTGAGGTATCATCTTTGAGATTAGAACTATAACTCATTAATACTTGTGAGGAACTCCTCCCTACACTAATTGTACCATCCAAAACCTTATGTGGAGTGTCTATTTTCCCAAAAAGGTCTCATGAATTTATTGAAGAACTGACCTTGGGATTTGGGGTAGGGGAAGTGAATCTAGAAATTGTTGAAGGGTCTTTAAATCAGGTGGAAATTGATTTCATGTATTAAAAAGAGGGAAATTTGACATCGTGGATTGAATCTCCTATGAATAACTATATTGATGATTTTTCAAAAAAAAATCACTGAACCATTGAGAGAAATTAAAAACATTGAGTCCATACACATTCCTGACACTAATCTCTCCAATTTGGTGGTTTAATATTTTACTCTAAAGGAACCAATTTTGCTGAGAAATTTAGAAAGTGAAACTGAGTTGGATTCAAAATCTCAACCTCTGTTTGAATGTCCTATGCAACCCAATATCAAAATTATTATCCTTCCTTCCCCACCCTAGTATACCTTCATTGGTTATAATTAGGTGCTTTCAATTGGAATTAATTCTTCTCTTGAAACCAAAAAAGTTTTAATTGTCATTGATTTCTAAGAAAAGACTATAGAGGAATATAGATCAACCATTTCTGATATTCCTTGGATTTTTCAACTCATTGTAGAACATAGGTTTGTACATGACACAAATTCTAAACAAAAAATAAATATCAATAAAGTATAAGTGGAGAAATATGGGGTCCTTAAAATGTTTAAAGTTGGTATTGGGTAAGTTAGGGGGTTCATGTCGAGCTAGCGACGTTAAACAAAAGCACTGCACGAGAGGCAACCCATGGTTTTCATTTTTTATTTTATTTTATTAGAACTTCAGAATGTTGGCATGTTCTTATTTAATCAGTAAGGATGGTTATGAAATGGGGTCACCATATTCACAAGTTTTACATGGTGTGATCCATGAGTAATACCTTACCCAGAAATTTAATAAGAGATAATGTATCATCAGTTTGTTTTATTTTATTTATGTTTTTGTTAGTTTAAAAAATAAATAAATTAGACTGTTGACCTGTTCTTCTTTTATGAGTATGTATGGGTATGAAAGGGGAGCACCGTATTCATCCATGTCACGCGGTGTGATCCATGAGTAATACCTTACCCAGAAATTTAAAATAAGACAATGTATCATTAGTTTGATTTAAAAAAAGAATGGAAAACCATAAAAATGATTATACATGGAATTAAATAAATTGTTGTGATGTTTTTTTTGTTGGGTTTTTTCTTCTATGTATGTTTCAGAGACTATTTTGGGTGATACATGTTCAATCAAGGAGGTGCCTATATCCCCCAAGAGATTAAAGGAGTAATCTGGAGCATCATGAACTTCAACTTCAAAAACCAGGTGAATTTGTTCCATGTTTATCATTTTCAATTTCCTCTTTGAACTCCTCTCCTACCCACTTCTAACTTTTTTTTTCTTTAAACATTGGGGACAATGTTATTCTATGTTATGAGGATATGAAATAAAAATTTTGATTTTGTGTGCAAACAAAAATGTGTGGAATGAAAAATATCATTAACCTTGAACATGATAACACACATTGCAAACTATGAAATGGGATATCAAAGAATTTTGAATGCCTTGATTCTTACTTTAATGCATGTTTAGGTTCGTGTGCATAGATTTTGGAAAGTGCAGTTGTCCGATGTGATTTTCACCATTATATTTTCATCCATTTAATATAAATAAACAATGCGCGTCCTCTATATTATGGGGTTTTAGTTTGAGTTATTGGGGACCCATAATAAATAGCGTAGGTTTAGTGATCATTTTAGTTTTAATACGAGCATTTAAAAAAATAAAAAAAAATCAATTTTCACGTAGATCAATGAATTGACCTAATGCGTGGCTTTAGGCACTTGGGGATCGCGACTCCATAGTTGTCTGGCCTGGAGTTGGGCATTTTATCTCAATTTTTGGTAAAATGAAATTGTTTTTGATTGAGTTATCTCGAGATGATTCCCGAGTATGTGAGGTTCACTTGGTTCCCTAAGGTCTTTGAGCCTGGGAGTCATCAGAAAAGTCTTGCTACATGGGTTTACTTTATTGAGTTTGATTTCAATTACCATGTAAAAATTGTAAAAAAGATAAAAAAAACAAAAAAAATTGCAAAAAAAAAACAAAAAACAAAAAACCAAAAAAAACCACAAAAAAACTTTGAATACTCATATTAATATTAAAATCGCATTCCTCCTATCTCTTCCATCATTTCTCCCTTTGAATGAAAATGAACCCCCATGTCTATTGTGACGAACAACACTTCGTCATGCTTAATTGAAATTGGAAGAAATATGATGATGAATTTGAACAATGGAGTGGGCTTGGGATTGGGTTATGCATATAAACTTAGCTTGTTTTAAAACATTTGGATGGGTTTCATAATTTTTTGGTATGAGGTCTTTGGGTGAGCAATGTGTATTAAAATGTTTTTGGAAAAGGTCATTTGGATTTCATTTTTTGTGAGATATATTTTGCTTAGGACTAGAAAAACTCAAGTTGGGGGTGTGATTAGCCAATAAAAACACATATTTTGATTAAATTTTAATGGTATTAAATGTTCATTTTTGATCTTATGGGCCAGAATTAGTGGATTTTAATTTTGAACATCCATTCTCATCATTTGTGCACTTCATGCCTAATGTGCACCAATTTATGCACACTGTTTCATCTGATTTTTAAGAATGTAATTATAGATATTTTAATTTTATATTTTGGTAAATGGATATAAAATTAAATATGAACATTTTTTATGGAGGGATCAATGGAGGATTCATAAAGTATGATGGGGATATTTGGTGATGAAAGGAGACAATTCTGGAGAAGGAAGATTGGATATCATCCCACTGATGAGATGTGGGGCCCCCAATACAGACCCAATGAAGCCCAAATTTCATGGGAGACTATCAGACATATAGAGTAAGAAATAAGTCTTCTAGATCCAGTGCTAATTAGTCCTAAATGGTGGTTATTAAGGTGGCCCAAGTTGAAGAAGCAATCCTGGGCCAGATTATGTGTCCTAGAAAAACATCCCACTCTTTAAATCATATCTCGCGAACTGCATATTATTTTGGGCTGAAATTTTACAGAATGTTAGGAGATAGCTGGTTCTTCATTTACTTATTTTATGGATCACTCTAATTCGGCCTTCTAGAAGGTACTTTCGGGGCGTCGTTCCGGTGGATGAAAGATGGATGCCACTTCAGGACAAGAATTGAAAAGTCACATCTCCATTAATTGTCCACCCCCCTTTCCCCAACACAATTAATCAAAGGCACATGGGATTATGGGGGATAGTCCAAATACTTCCAAAACTCATATTTAAGGTAGTAGTGGTGGATTATTTGAAGGATCATGGAGTTTTACTTTCATTGTAATGTTGTTATGCCAAATTGCCTTTGTAATGCTATTCTTTCGCATTTAAGTTGTTTGAATCACCATAGTTTTCAATAAAAGTTCTTCTTCTTATATTTTCCTATTATTATTCATTTCACATTGATATTGTTTCCCCAAGGTGTGTTCTTATTCACACCAGCACTTGTGAATTTATTCATACAACGGTGGAGTGATCATTTCACTGCTTTATTTTTCTTCTTCAATCCCACTTCCTCAAGTCGACTTCCCGCTTCCATTTATTGAAAAGAATAAATGGAGGGATAAAACCTTATGGGTTGGTCCTAGGGAGTTTCATGGGGCAGATTGGATGTTATTTTATGATCTTAAATTCTATAATCATTTCATTACTTTAAGATTTACATTTTATGATTTATTTTCTTCTTCGTCTTCGCCAACCTTAACAATAACACATTTCGAGTGCTAGTACGATCCAATTCCTTGGAGTGATAAATTAAATTGATCCTCTAAGTGCATTGGTGATTATCCTTGTAATTGTGTAGGGATTGAATTGTTGAATGATTTTGATGAATTATATCAATTTTTGGTTGTGTCATGAATTACTGAAACGAACATTATAAGAAAATAAATACATCCAATCTAACCCAAGTAACATCTTAAGATCAACTAATCTGCATTAATTGTTTTAGAATACATAATTGTATTTTTTTTATTTTGTTCTTTAAATTTAATCACTAGTTATTCAAATGAATTCAATCTAAATAGTTGGAAACTTCATCGCCAAATCCTTCCATAATCGGAGTGTCTTTAGGTTCCTTCTTTGGTCCCTATGGATTCGACCCCTTCATGTACTACAACGACCACATACCCATAGGGTTAATATGGGCGCAACCATGTGTTCATCAAATTACACACTGTGTATTTGGGGTTTTCAAAAAAATTTAGATATGCGTATGATATTCTAGACATATCCATTCCACATTATATATCCTCTCATGGATACTCTAAACAGGTGGGTAGGGCCTCTGATCATTGTTTCTATACGTGCGTTGGTTGAAAATAGATTTTTGTATTTGTTCGCACAACTCCCGCACACACCTCAAACTTCTCCCATCACCCATAACACCTCACCATATTTTCTATCTATAGTATAATACCCCACATCCCAAAAAATTCTAAATCCACCCTCGATTCTCCAATTTATTCATCACATGTGAATCCACCATGAATCATGGTGTCTGATCTAGCTTAGTCCCACTCGAAAATTTCAAACTGGGACCTTATAAGTAAATCAATAATGAACACGAAGAATTATTTGGTGAAATGAACAATAAAATCGGTGGAAAAATTTGCGGCATAGTGTTCATGGACAATAGATACAAATTAAGGATATTTGGGTGGGAAGCATGGCGCAACATATATATATTTAATAATTAATTGAAAATTGGTACATTGGCGCATTAAAAAGATTGTAATTGATGAAGATCAAAGAAAATGGATCCTCATACTCAATAATTTAATCAATTGGGGTAGAATCCAAAAATTGAAGAGTCCTACCTTGAATTGGATCAGTCATCAATGAAAAATGTGCTCTCCATCAAATGAGAGAAGTCATTACATTCACTATGCATCAATTTTCCTGGATCCGGAACTTCTTCTTCATTAGATATTGATTCACCAATGATAGATGGAAGGAGAATCCTCTGAATGATCCTAGTGTTATTCAACTAACCCTAGATAATTTCCATAAAATGGATTTTCAAAAAGAATCAAAATTTTTTAATTTAATTTAAAATAAATAAATTGAATTATTTCTTTTAATTAAATGAACCTACCAACAGTCGCAAATCTAAACACCCCACACTGAATAATTTTATGTCTCACTGAGGGTAAATCTCACATTCCAAACTCAACTGTTATGTTGTATTTCTGATCAAATAATATTTTTAGAAGATATTTAATTATATTTATGTAACCATGTATTCAAAATATAAAATATATTTAATTTTTTATAAAATTTATTGCAGGAACACAGAATCTCAGGATCAAATGTATTCTCAACACTTGGATCTCAAATTATTTCTAGATAGATTTAAATTTCTTACTGGGGAAAAGAGTCTCTATAATAAGTTCTTAAGAAACTAAAAGAGATAATACCTAAATACTTCACACATATTATGTTTTGGTGTATATCACAAGGTATGATATAACCATCACATATGTAAAAAATGTACAATCAAAATACAGATTTATTTTATAGTCTTTGTATATTTTTGGATATGATGTAATGACAAAAAAATGAATACAATTTCAAGGAAGATAAATATTAATAAGTAAACATTCAAAATTTTAATTTTGTTGGCTATCATTTATTAGGTTTTCCTTTATATGAAATACATCAGAAAAGCATTGAATTAATGTGAGGAATTCACAAATGAACATAAAAATAATTTATACTCTATTTAACATTTAATTTAATGCAATGATACTGGTTGATGATTATATAATGATTTAATTGCAATGGTTATGGTTTAAAATACACTTTATAATATTTTTTGAATTATCCCTATATTTGTTACATCTCACCTTCTAGCACATTTTTCTTATAAGATAACATCATACTATGGGGGATAGGTATAACAACCCTCACTTTTTTTACACATAAACATTACATAACATTTTAAGAATACTTACAACATTATACAAACAAACCCTCAATGACTATACTAGTGAAGTTACTTTGGAAACATGGAATCATATAAACTGATACATAACTGAGCTACATTATCTACAACTAGGTTCTTCTTGACTAGAACCCTTCTTATACATATCAAACAAATTAAATATCTTCATACCTAGGGAAGGAAACATAAAAATGGTTGGGATAAAATTCTCATTAAGGTTAAACAAGGGAGATATGTAAGAATAATCTTAAGTATAAGGACATGATAACATGATCATGAAAATAAAATATCATACCCTGCATATAAAAGATATTATACAAGAATGATGGAATAAACCATGGAAATTCATAAGATATGAATCATAAGGAAATAAAAAACATAATCCATGAAATCATAACATAGGAATAAAACATGAAATTATGGAACACACATAATAATATAATATTATTTCCATAGTATCCAATTAATCACTTTCAATACCATATTGTTAGTATGGACTCAATCCCGATAACATATTAGTAGTCAAGGTTCACTACCATAGACATCTTAGTAGCATGATTTCACTCATCATACCATAATGGAATTCATTGTTCACTCCAATGGCCATCTTGGTAGTCAAGGTTCATTTCCAAGACCATGTTTGTTTATCTCAAGAGGTATAAATCTTTACCCAATGCGTGAGAGGGATATATAGGTCCCACCAATCTCATAATTAACTCATACATACATGTTCCACAAGATCATAAATAATCATATTAGAACCCATGAAATGAAATGGTTATTATAAACATGTAATAATAACATAAACTATGAAAAAAGATAGGTTTCATAATCATTTAATCAAAATAATAACCTGTAAAAGATAAATAGGTTTTAAAAAACATATAAACCATGGAAGAGAAACAACTTTCATAAAATTCATGACCTCAAATCATAATCCATTCAGAGAAACAATATTAATAAAAAATTTGATTAATTTATCTAGAAAGGCATGAGTAACATCAACATATGTTATCTTATATGGGAAATAATTTAGAAATACCTTCTAAAAACATTTGTTGAGGAAAATATCTTTTTTTCATTGAAAATTTCTTTTGAAAACATAAAACCATTTGAAAACATTTTTCATTGAAAATATATTTGAAAACATATAAAAGAAGCATTGAAAAGTACAAAACTTTTTTAAAACAAGTTTTATTAGAAAATTGGATTCAATGATCTCTTAGAAACATTTTTTTAAACCATATTTGAAAACATGGTTTTTAAATACAATATATTTACAACCGAAGAGAGAGATAGTCCGATTTTACTTAAAAAAAATTATCTTATGTACCAAATAGTGTAAAAATGGTACAAATAAATGAAGATATATTGATTAACTAGCGGAGAATAAAATTCATGAGATTTCTTGAGATATGGATCATGAAATTTCATTAATTGAAGCGTGATTATAAAAATCTCAGAAAGTGATGAGATTGGTTCAATAAACTCTTATCACTTAGTAACATGGGATAATACAATACATGTAAGAAAAAGGAACTAAATTAAGCTTGAAATATCATCAAAATAATTATATTCATGATATAATACACCTTTAAAAAGAATTTAGGTGCAAAAAAAGCATGAGTCTCAAAGAAGGAAAATTGAGACCAAACTATTTTACTGATTTTGAAACTTTTGAAACTTAATACCCACTAAATAAAGATCATAAAATGGATATGTGAATAACCATAAATTCAAGTATTATAGAAATATATTACAATTAGGGTATGTACATATACCACATAAATGGAAAGAGTGGTGAACATAACATGTATCTCATGGAAATACATAGTGAGATGAAATCTTCTTACCATGTGTCTTGATTCCTGTCATACTTGTTCAAACCACATGTATAATAAATATAAATTTATTAGAAATATTTTATAGAATTATATTTTTATATATAACACTATATATGGTTTGACCATGAACTTATATAACTCTCATGTTAACCATCCTTTGTTACGGTTTCACTTCAGATAATATTCGCTCTGTTCTTCGCATGTGTCTTAATTTGTTATATCTTTGGTTCCTATAATTATATCATGATTATAGAATTTAAAAAATGTCATAAATATAATTTAATTTCATTATATTTTTATTATTATAATATATATATATAATTTATAATTATAAAATAGAATACACCATTCATGTAGACGGTAATCCGTACGTATGCATGAACGATGTATCCATTTTTATTGTCCCATTGAAAGAAATAATGAAAATTACCTATATGTATGTATGTATATAATATCATTAAAGAATCATTATAATGTTTTATATTTCATATAAGTTCACTAAACCCATCCTTAATACATTCCATATAGATTGTGAACCAATCACATCAATTTGAGGGGGCGGTAGTCCAAACTTTCTCAAATGAAAGTATCTCATTTATACCAAATGGAAATTAAAAAGATATGTGTTATAACAAGAATAATTAATATTAAATAAATAATAAATATAATATATATCATATATAAACAATTTTGGTATCATAATTTCCACCATGGGAGGTGATAGTTGAAAAATGAACAATCGTCATTCAGTGAGGAGGTAGTTACCTATACACATAAACAATATGTTTATTACCCATTAGATGGGGGTGTGTCTAATTTTTGGTTGAAGATATAGAATAATAACATAATAATATGTTTAATATATTATTTTTTTAAAGTAATGAAATAAATGATATTTTATGGGATGGAGAAGGGAAATAAAATAAAGGGGCTTGAGAGAAGGCATAACCACTTAATTGGGTAACTTCTTTTAGTTTGTATAAAAAGGATTCATTGGGTTAATTTATTCCCAACAAGAGGATTAATGAAGTAAGGGAGGGATGTTGGGAAGTTTATTGGGTATATATTGTCTAAACATATTTGGTTTGAGAGGTGTGAATAATTTGGAGAAGTGGTGGCCTTTTATAGGGAAGGGAAATGACTGACTTGTTATTTTTGAAAACAAGTTAAGTGTACCGGGTTTTCTCTAACAGAAGTCAAAAAAAAACCAAAAAAATAAATAATTTAAGGGTAATGGATAAATCATGGCCATAAAATGTGTATAGGAAATGTTTTAATGTCATTTTATGTCTTAAATTTAAGGTTTAGTCCTTAGTTATGTTCAATTTTACCTTAATCTATGTAATTATTTTTAATTACTTTCACAAATACTTTTGGTCAAAAACTATGTTGACCATATTTTAAATTATAAATTATGATTATTCAGAATATGAATTCCATTTTTCCAAAATCCAAAAACATATGTGGTAGGAATTTATTTAAAACTAATCTCAGAGTCAGGTCGATGTTTCAGGTTTTTAAAATAAAAATTATCAAATGTTTGTCCTGTTTTGATATCAAATTTCAATGTAAAATTTGTTATAATAAACAAAATTTGATTAATTTATAAAAATATAATACAATTAAACTTTTAAACAAAAAAAATTAATTTATCCTTACAAATAAATTAGATGAAATAGAAGTATTGAATTAAAATCTAGTATTTGTTTTGCAATTCATCCACAAATGAATTTTATTTGAAAAATACAAAAAAAATACTATAAGATATTTTTGACATTATATATTAAAAAATATAGTTTATGTTATCAAATAAAATTTATAAATGTGTCTAAAATTATTTTTTATTATTTTCCACTAAAGTATATTAAAATTCGTTCATTCGAGAAAATGATATTTTTAAACATAAAATGACTTTAATAAAAATCATATCATTATTTATCAATATGTATTATTAATATAAAAAAGTTAGAAAAATTATTTGAAAATTAGTTATTACTATTGATATAACTACGTTTCATGGCTAGGTTATAATTACCTAATTTATAAAGTTATAACAATAAAATGATGTTTCATAGAAACATCGGTGTTGCATGTAACGTAATCCAAGTCATTGTTCCATGTAACATACACCAAGTAGATGATCCATGTAACTTATGACAAGTCTGTGTTGTGTGAAGTTATTGTATGGATTAGTGGATTGTATGAAATAAATGAAAATTTAATTTATTCAAAAAATGACCAGGTGTTATATTCTACCACCTTAAAATTAATTTGACCCTTGAAATTGATAACTCAGGTAAAAAATGAAGATATTTCTACTTCATTATATCCTTAAGTTCCCACATAGATTCCTCCAAATAGTGATTTCTACACAAAACATTTACATGTTGAGTGGTCTTGTTTGGTAGATCTTCCTCTCATTGTTCCAGAATTTCAACTAGTTGTTCTTCGTACGACATATCCTACTCCAGAGGTATGAACTCTGAGTTCAGTTCATCTGAAGGGTTAGCTATTTACTTCATCAGGAGAGGTACATGGAACACTTAATAGACTTGAGTGAGATTTAGAGTAATTTCTATGTGGTAGGATACCATTCTAATACGACCATGAATTTCAAATGGACCGGTATACCTAGGGATTAGTTTCCCTTTCTTATTGAATCTCATAACCTTCTTACAGGGTGATATTAATAGAAACACATTTTAACCAACATCAAATTCTAGATCGTTTTGATGGTTATCCGTGTAACTTTTCTTCCTACTTTGAGCTTCTTTAACATTCTACTGAATGGTTTTAACCTTCCTGGCCATTTCTTTAGAAATATTAGGTCCCATTAGCTTTATTTCTCTAAATTCATTCTGAAACATCAGAGATGTACATTTCATATAATAAAGGGATTTATAAGGTTCCATATGAATTCTTGAGTGAAATATATTGTTTTAAGAAAACTAAACAAGTGAAATATGTTGATCCCAACCACTATTGAAATCTAGATAACTAGATATCAATATATCATCTATGGTTGTAATTTTTCTTTCAGATTGACCATCTATCTGAGGAATATATGCAGTGATGAAACTCAATTCTATATCAACTACTTGATGAAAACTTCTCTAGAATGTTGAGTTAATCCTTATATCCCGATCTAATACATAGAATGTGGTACTCCATGAAACCTTACCCCTTCTTAATCTATACCCTAGAAATATGATCAACATAGATGTATTCTCTGATAGAGATGAACTGTGATGACTTAGTAATTAAATAAACTACCACCCATATATAACTTAACCGATTATAGATTTTGAGTAGTCCAATGAAAAAATCAATTATAATGTTCTCCCATTCCCATTCTAGTATGGGTAATGGATGAAACACCCCCCTTTGACTTTTGTCTTCCATCCTAAACTTTTTTTCATACCCAACACCAAGATACAAACTCTGTGATATATCTCTTTATTACATCCCACCATAAGTATTCTTTCATGACCTTATACTACTTCGTACATACATGATGAATAAAGAATAAATAACTATGAACTTCCCCTAATAGATCCTTGTTCAAATCTGGTATGGAAGGAACACATACAATGTTCTGGAACCTTATCCTTCCATTCTTATTTTGGTTAAACTATAGAAAATTATTGTCTTTAATTTGTAGCTCTTCATATTCCTTCTACACCTTCGTAATTATCAATTATATGGAAGGTTGAACACTCATTTGAGAAAGAGAATATTTTCCACATCCATCAGGATTTTAAGATCCATCCTTTGTAAATCGTGAAATATTGGATCTTTTTTACCGTCATCATAAAAAATATAGCATGATCCTTCCGGGTCAAAGCATCGACCCCCCTTGTTCAGCTTCCTAGGGTGGTAATGTATTGAGTAGTCATAATACTTTTATCAACTCTGACTATCTTCTATATTTCTTGTTCAAATCCTTCTATGTGAATATATATTTCATAGATGTATGATTATTATATATAGTAAAAAATTCTCTATAAAGATAATGCCTTCATACCTTTAATGAAAAAAATACTGCCGCTAACTCCAAATCATGAGTTGGGTAATTTTTCTCATGAATCTTCAACTACTACAAGTCATAAGTGATAACCATGTTATTCTATATAGTAACACATCCCAATCCCTTCATGGATACATTTCTATAGATTAAAAACCTTTATCCAGTACAGGGTAATGTAAAAAAAGTTTCAATTACTAACCTTCTTTTTAGTTCATCAAAATTTTCCTCACATTCATCTGTCTAGAAGAACATGAAACCCTTCTGGGTTAACATGGTCATAGAATTAGTCAGTCATGAGAAATTCTCAACAAACCATCTATAATATCTATCTAAATTAGGAAATTTATTGATCTATGTTATTTTAGTTTGTTTAGTCCAGCATTCAATATCCTATATCATTGATGGATCTACTATTATAGCATATCGTAAGAATACGTGACCAAAAATTGAAACCTTTTGCAGTCAAAATTCACAATTTGTAAATTTTTCATATTGTTTCTCCTTACTTAGGGTCTTTAGTATAATTCTCAAGTGATCTTCAAGATCTTCCTTTCTATTTGAATAGATAATAATATCATCTATAAATACATCCATAATCTGATTGAGGTATTCTTTAAATATTTTATTCATTAAATCCATGAAGATAGAAGGGGAATTAGTAAGGCCAAAAGGAATTACTATATATCCATAGTGTCCATACCTTGTATGGAATGTCCTACGGGGTATATTCTCTTTCTCAACACTCAATTTATGATATCTAAAATGATGGTAAATCTTGGAAAAGAATTGAGCTCCATGAATTTGATCAAAGAATTCATCAATATAGGGGATAAGATACTTATTATTGATCATTATATGTTTCAAATCTTGATAATCAATGCAGAGTCACATTGATCCATCTTTCTTTTTCTCAAAAAGAACTGAAGCACCCCAAGGTGACACGCATGGTTGAATGAATCCCTTATCGAGGTTTTCATTAAGTTGCTTCTTAAAATCCTATAACTCAATTGGATACATTCTATAAGGAGTCCTTGAAATTGGTGTGGAACAAGGTATGAGTTATATTAATAACTCAACATCACATTTTTTTGGAAGACTAGGAAACTCTTCCTGAAAGACATCCAAAAAATCTGGAACAATAGGTATATCATCGATGTAGATTGTCTCCCCAATCATTTGATATAAAAAACATTTTTATTGGTAATTAAGACATATACATTAGATGTAATATCCATAAGAAGTTTATACATATCATCTCATGGATGGATGGTTATAGGAGGGTTTGAAATATAAAAAAAAACCTCCCTTCCTTGCCAATTGATGTGGGATTTATCCATAGAATGCCAATTCATGCGTAATATGACATCAAATACAACCAAATTAAGAATGACCAGATTTATAGGAAGCACATTCCCATAAACTTCAACCAGATAATAATCATATACTTGAGACGAAATCATCGTACCGTTATGGGTTTTCACTACTAATTACACATCTAATTATTTTAGTGGAATAATAAGACCCTTAGAAAATTATTCATATATACAAGATTTGGTAGACCTAAAATCAAATATGACATTAGCAGCTCTAGAGTGGATGGTATGTTTATCATTCATCACATCATTATCGCACCCCTAATTAAGAATATTTATTGCATGATATTTCCCCTTAACCCTCGACATAAAAGGTTGATGACATCGATCATCATCACCAACCCATGGGTTTGGGTAGTGGTTATCATAATTCCCATTCTCCATACACATTTAGGACTAAATTGTTGGAGATGAATTCTGTTCAGGTTTTTCCCTATTCACAACATTAGCTAAATTTTTCCCATCACTTCGGCAATCAAATGCCTGATGTCCTTACTTAAACTCTTAAAACAATTATTAGACCCCTTAAGGGAATTTCATCTATGTTTCATCCCACATGTAGAGCATAAATGGAATATCATCTTATTCTCTTCATGGTTTTTAGATTTTTCATCGAACTATATCGTCTTCTTCCTGTCAAAACCATGAGATTGATATATGACTCTGGCCCCCA
The DNA here is from genome assembly GCA_963277665.1 of Viscum album. NCBI lineage: Eukaryota > Viridiplantae > Streptophyta > Magnoliopsida > Santalales > Viscaceae > Viscum > Viscum album. Next base: position 1,277,596,838 of record OY728158.1, read on the forward strand.
TTTCAACCTTGATTGCACAACACACAATATCTTCATAGATACTAAATTATATTATGGAAAACTCCCATATAAGACTTGTCTTTAAGACACTGAAGAACTTATCAACTTTACATTCGGGTTGGATGATAATTTCTAAAGTGTGCCTCTCAAGTCTCGCAAAATTAGCCTCGTAGTTACCAATAGATTCATCATCCCTTTTCTTAAACACTATGAACTCTTTATCCATCTTGGTACAGAGATTATAAAGAAGTTACTTATTGAAAAATATTTTCTTAAACTCATACCAATCCATGGATTCAATCTCATCATCCTACCTCATATTCATGATTAGATCCCACCACTAGTCTGCGTCACCTTCTAGCAGATAGAGATCTAGAATTAATTTCTCATGCTATGAACATTGGATAACGTAAAATATGTTTTCATTCGTATTGATCCATTTTTTAGTAAAAATTTGATTAGAGGAACGTTTGATAAAATGTTGTAGTTTCATCATGATGGACTCAACAGAATTTTGTTACCTCCTTTTATCATTTGGAAATACACCATGAATCATATCTTAGGGAAGTTGTGTGACCATAGAAATGGGGTTTTGTATTCCAACGTCCATATAGTTTGGATGATCAGGAGGAAAATTGTTTCATTTTCCCTCACAATCACCATTAATGAAGATCCTTCATGCACCATTCATTGACTAAAACCAAAATCATAGATTATGAAACAATTTTCATAGCGAGAAACCACATAATTGTGAGAAGTCACTTATAGGATGTCTAAATTATGACACCTTCCTTAATCTATGCAACCTTAATTTTATCCTAGGTTATTCATATCCAAAATCTATTTAAAACTTTCATGATAGTTTTTGAATAGTTTGTGAATTTCCCAAACATATACCTTGGGAGTGTCAAACAACTTGTGCAACAAGACCCATTTTCATATACCATATTACCCGTATTCAGGACCAAAAAATTTTGCTGGAGACTTTAACCCTAGGTACATATTTTTGAAATCCAAATCCAAGTGTAGTATCCAGGTAGGTATCTATTTCTATGAAACAACTCAATATGTATTTTACCAAAATTCAAGGCCATTTTCCTATAATTTCTGTTATCCTTTGACTTATCCCTAGACATTTCCTTTGGGTACTCTCTATTTTTTTCTCATCCTAGATTCCAAAGGACAACTAATAATTTTTTTGATACCATCTATAGGCACCAAAACTTTTCATTCATTAAAATTACATAACATTTTCGTAATACATAAAAAATTATAAAAACAAATTCCCATAGACCGTAATAGTCTTGCACATTTGAAAACATGGAAAATTATTCACTAATACATAAGTAGGATACATTTTCTCCCAAAAGGTTATTCTTGACTAGAAATATGCTATGACACATCAAAAATAATACATTTCTTCATAACCATGGGAATGGAAACATAAAATGGGTGAGCTAAAATCCTTAGTAAGGTTAGATAAGGAAGATATGTTAGCATAATCATGAGCATAAATGTATGAGAACATGATAATGAAAATTTAAGATCATACCCTACATATCAAAGTTCATATACATGAATCATAAAATAAAGCATGGAATCTCATAAGACATGAATCATAAGGAAATGAATAATATAAGACATGATATTATAACATAGAAATAAAACATGGAATTTGGGTAGACACATAAAAATATAATGTTATTTCTATAGTTTCTAAGGAATCACTTCCAATACCTTCTTGGATGTATGGGTTCAATGCCCATACCATCTTGGTAGTCATGGTTCACACCCCTAGCCATCTCAGTAGCATGATTTCACTCCTCATACAATCTTGGTAGTAATGGGTCACTCCCATGACCATCTTTTTTGTGAAGGTTCATTATCAATTCCATATTAGTCTATCTCATGAGATATAAATAATTACCCAATTCATTGGAGGGAGATATAGGTCCCACCCATCTCATAATTATATTATACATAAAGGCTCCATGAGATTTCAAATAATCATATAATAGTACATGAAATTAAATGGGTATTAGAAAATGTAATCATGTCATAACATGTGAAAAAATATAGGTTTCATAATAATTTAATCAAAAAAATAACCTAGGATATTGGAATGGGTTTCAAAAACATATAACCCATGAATGATAAATGAGTTTCATAAAAATTATTCCATACAAAAATAATACATTAAGAGAAATAATATGAATGGAAAAATTAAATAATTTTCCCAAAAGTTATTAGTAACACCAATGGTTTTTATCTTAGAAGTGAATTTTTTTTCAAATATATTTTAAAAAAACTCTTGAGGAAAATATGTTTTCTATATTGAAAAATATTTTTCAAAATATAACACCTTTTTAAAACCTTTTTCTTTTAAAATATATATAAGATTATAATAGAATAATTTAAGAACATAAAATATTTTTTAAAATATTATTCCTTAAAAATTTTCTTCAAAGATCATTTGAAAACATATTTCAGAACAAGGTTTTGGAATACAATAGAATTCTGACCGAAGAGAGAGATGATGGGATTTTACGTAAAAAAATTATATTAAGTAACAAAGAGTAAAACATGGTACTAATACATGATGATATCATGAATAAAAAGATAAAAATTAATGAAATGAGTCTTATTGATATATGGATTATGAGATTTCATTAGTTGAAGCATAACCATAAATGATCTCTAAAAGCGATGATATTGTTTTAACAATCTCTAAACACTTGGTAAAATTGGATAATAATTTTCATGTAAAAAAATTAAATCAAATGAAGATTAAAATATAATAAAAATAAGGTTATTCATGATTTAATAAACCTCAAAAAAATTTAGGTGCACAACAAAACATGAGTCTAAAAAAGTCAATGCGAGACAAAACTATTTTACCGATTTGGTAACTTTTGAAATATAACCCCCATGAATGAAAGGTAATAAAATGTATATTTTAGAACTAATTAATTTATTTACAAAAGTAATATATTAAATTAATTTGAAATACATAAATCACACAAAAGGAAATAGTGTTGAACATAGCATGTATCTCATGAAAATTTAAAATGAGATGAAATCCCCTTAACGTGTGTCTTGAATCTCGTTATACTCATTAATACCACATGTATAATATATATAAAATTATTATAAATAATTTAATGAAATATATTATTATATATAATAGAATATAAGGTTTTATCATGACCTTATTTTACCTTATTGGTAACCATCATATCTTAATATTTCACTTCAGATAATATTCACTTTGTTCTTCACACATGTCTAACTTTTTTATATATTTGGTCCTTATAATTATATCATGATTGCATATTATAAAACATGACCTAAATAAAATCTACATTAATAATATTTGTTTTATAATAATCTATATAATATATAATTGTTAAATTAAATACATCGTTCATGGATGTCGTAAGTCGTACGTACACATGAACTGTGTTTCTGTTTTTAGAGTCATATTGAAAGTAATAATGAAAATTATATTATTGAATATATGTATATAATAACATTAAAATATAATTATAATTATATATATAATATAATCTCAATAGACCTATCTTTAATACATTCCATGTAGTGTGTGAATGAATCACATCGCATTGAGGGGGCTATAGGCCACACTTCCTCAAATGAAATTATCATATTTACACCAAATGAAAAGTAAGTATATGTGATTTGTAAAAAGAATAAAGAATATTAACTAAATAATGAATATATTATATAAATTATATAAATATAGTATCCATCATGATATCCACCATGATAGGCTGTAAAGGAAAAATGGAAAATCATCATTTAGGGAGGTTGTAGTTTGTCGTACATGTTAACAATATATTTTTTACACATTAAATGAATGTGTGTGTAAGTTTAGGTTGAAAATTTTTCAAAAAAAATACTAGTATATTTATGATAAATTTTTTTTATAATAGAATTTAGTAATGATATTGGAGGGGGCAGAGAAGGAAAATAAAAGAAAGGATCTTGAGAGAAGGTGTTACCTCTTAATCGGATAACTCCTATTGGTTTATGCCAAAAGGATTGTTTGGGTTGATTTTTTCCAAAAGGGTGGTAGGGATTTTTGTAATTGTATTTTTCAGATATTTTTTGAAACTATGGGATTTTAGGGGTACCAAGAAGATGGATATGTTGTTGCCTTTTATAGGAAATGGAAAGGACGAACTTGTTCTTATTTAAAACAAGTTAGGTGTGTTGGATCTGAATCTACAGATTATACACAAGAGGGGGGTGAATTGTGTCTTTTCAAAATTATTACAATCTCTTCAATTTAGACAAATTCTGTCCACTATGCTTTTGCACGATTAAATATGCAGCGGAAAAAGTAAAAGCATGAACACACGGATGTATAGTGGTTCGGGGAACAGAAGGCCCCTAGTCCACTCCACCAACGCTCAAATCCATGAGCTTGGCGATTTTCACTATCTGGTCCTCGTTTCCACAGACCTGTTCACAACTGAGTACAGGCAGTTGACACCATTACAAGATTCAGGAAAACACAGCCTTCCTGGTTCAAACACGAACCCACACAGCTTAGAACGAGAAGCTGATCACTCAAAAATAAAAAAGGGTTTCGATAAAGAAAACACTTCTCCAGTTGTTCTTCACAATTGCAACAGAATGCAATTGACAGTAGATAGATCGTTGTCTTCAGAAAATAATGATCTGTAATCAAAACATTTATGAGTCGATCCAGTTGCAATAGATATTACCAGAAACTTCACAACTTTAGCAGCAATAGATTCACAACAGATAGTCGATGTAGAACACGTGAATCTGCTATCAAGATCTTCCTTCGGCAATAAAGGTTTTACACTTCTTCTCGATCACCAGAAAAGAACGCCTTTACACAGTCTCTGTTTCTTGCTCATTAAAAGATCAATCTATATATTTCACACACTTTCCTATGTATATATATATATATCCGAAGTTTCCAAGATAGAACATATATATTCAAATTTGAGAAAATCTTCCGCATAAATAGATCCATGAAAATCTCCTTTAGATTCACGATATTAAATGAAATAACAGAGCCGTTGTAACTCCCCTGAAGAATCGGCATAAAAAGCTCCGTTTAAATCAATCAGTAATCCATTGAAAATCGTCTTTGATTCAGTCAAAGTCGTACTTAAGAATCGGCTCGAAATCCGCTTAATAATCCGCTTGTTTGACCAATGCAAAAGGAAATATCGTCTGTCAAAAATATCCCGACGCCAAACGTAGGGTTGATGACATGGCTCCAAACGTAGGGTTCACAAACGTAAGGTTTACAAACGTAAGGTTCAGAACGTACATACTTTCTCTTCAGCATTCAAACGTAGGGTTGATCATCCATACTTTGTCTCGCTTAAACTCTCCAAAGAACGTATGGTTGATTATAAAAGTAAGGTTGATGATCCATACTTTTGAGAAACAAACTCAACACTGAAAACTAATGTACGGTTTCTCTTCCATACTTTTCCAACAACGAAAACGTAAGGTTCCTTCCAAACGTAATGTTCTTCTTCCATACTTTTCAACAACGTAAGATTCATTAACCATACGTTTCAAAATAACATAAGGTTCCTTAACCATACGTTTCTTTTAACATAAAAAGTAAACTTTTCATCCATACGTTATGTTCATCAACGTAGGGTATGAACAGTGATTCCAGTACGCGCTAAAATTGATCTCGCGCTACAGTGATTCCAGAATACGCTAAAATTGATCTTGCGCTATAGTGATTCCAGAACACGCTAAAATTGATCTTGGAATAAATGAAGTATGAAATCTCGTTGTATGAAATAAATAAATAAAATAAATTCCTGCAAAATACTCAACGAAATAATTAGTAAATAATTAAGGGTATTTGTGAGCATCAAAATCATCATAAAGAGACAGAGTATTATTTGAAATAATCTCCCCCTTTAAAAAACATTATTTTGAATTGTTTGAAAACAATACATTTCTCAACAATCTCCCCCTTTTTGATGATCACAAAACCCATAAAATAATAGAACTAATTTAATTGCAATCTTTATTGAAAATTTTTTTTTATAAAATTTTAGAATTCTGAAAGGATTAAAACAATATTTAACTATAATAAAATTTCTCCCCCATAAAAATAAATTTTCAGCTAAAAAATAAATAAAAGATAAATGTCTTCTCCCATATATCCAAATTTCTTCATAGGAAACAAATGAATTTAAATGTTGTGTTTATCCAAATTCTCCCCCTTTTTGTCATATCAAAAAGAATGAAAAATTACGGATTTGAACATATTCAATATTGCACTGAACTATAAGTAAATGCTATAATTAACTGTGTATGAATAAGTGAATTTGTTATACTGGCTAACTTAATCATAAATCAATAAACAACAAAACAAAAAAAAATAAGAAAAGAATTTTCATTCACAAGATGTTATATATAAACGACTGTGATATACAGAGGAATCAAGGTTCATAGATAAGACAGGGAAAAAAAGGTGTCTATCTCCTTTGAATCGCGGTCATGATCTCTGTAAACTGTTCTCTGAGCCTCTTCATCATCCCATCTCCTAACTTGATGATAAGATCTCTGTTCTCTTGAGTCATATGAATATCTTCAATCAAATTAACTCTGAAAAACTCATGCATTCTTTCTTCTTTTTCAACAAAAAGAGCCAGTTTCTCTTATAACTGATTCAACAGAATCCTAATCGGTTGCTCTCCAGATGTCAACTGATCCACTAAAAATTTCTGATTATCTAGCAAAACTGACAAAGGGGCACTATTACACTGAAGATCGTGTAATCTGTCACTCATATTGCTCATTGCTGCAGTAATTGCTTGAAATCTCCGAATCAAATCAGGTGAAGAGCCTGATCCACTCACAGCATTGTTTGCAACAGACTCAAATTTATTCTCCATGTAAATATTCATCTCAGACAAATCATCTTTCTTTACCATCTCTGATTTTAACTGATCAACAGCATGCAGCATATCAGTCTTAAACAAATCTACTTCCTGTCTTGAAACAGTAGATTCTTTCAGCTTCTAAAACTTCAACTGCTCTAAGTTCAGAGAATTTCTGAGACTAACATTCTCAGAATCTAATTGAGAGATATGCTTGTAAAACTCAACAACTTCTTCTTTTCTTGAATCAGGGGCACCCTGTGCTCTATTCTCATGTCCAGAAAAAGGTTAATGAGCCAGGGCAAGAGGTAAAGAATCTGCATCTGACTGTTCTTTGTCCTTGTCCTGACAAGGTTGACCAACTGAACTAGATTTTGAAGCCTGAAACTCTTCCACTGAAAAATCTTCCTGAAGTACCTCTGTATTAGCTTCAGAAGTATGTTCATCACGAATAGTAGTCTCTCTAACTTCTACTGAATGGTCAAGAACAATATTTTCATGTAAATCTTGAGGTCGGGCCACTTCTTCACCAGGCACTGCCTCCATAAGTTGTTCTTGTGGAATTACTTTTTCAATAGCCACAGCAGCAGATTGAGGTTCTTTTTGGATTTCCGGTTGAGCTGCTGGTTCCTCTATCGGTGCAGTCTGCTCCACAACAGCTTCTCTCACAAATGAATAAGAAATTACCGGTTCAGAGGATTTCAAGGCAGGAGAGATAATTTCTTCATCAATTGACCTCTTCCTTCTAGATTGAAGTCCTTCTTGACTTCTCTCTTCCTCAACTTCCTCCATCTCAAAGCGAATTCTCCTTTCCACTGTACTAACCCTTGATTCTGCTTGTCCCTCCTTGGACTTAGCCGGTTGAGCCTGAGCACTCTCCGAGTCTTCCTCAGCTCCAACAGGTAAGAGTTTTCCTTTAATTGTGCTCCAGAAGTATCCTACTTTCCTCCAAGTTCCAGCATTAAAAACATTACTGTGGTGACATTTCACCCCAGCATCTACCAATCTGATCATTCCTCTTTTATGCAAAAACAAAGAAATGAACCTTCCATAAGGGAAAAAGGTCATTCTTGCTTCACTCTGACATCAGTATCTCAGATATATTATCATAAACCGAGGAAAATTAAACTTAATATCACACATTAGAAGATACATTATGTACATGTCAGGGTATAGGATTTTCTCCATCTCAGCCATCCTTGGTGCTAAACCAGTCTGAACAAATTTTACCAAGATTTTATGATCGGGCTCCAAATCTTTAATAAACATTTTCTTTATCACTCTGGTTCCAAACAGAAAAGACATAATGTCTTCAGACTTATGTACAAAATCTCTAATATTCCGTAAATCGAAATGAAAAACTCCTTCATGAGGGCGGTTAAGAATTTGACTTATCTCTACAGATGATATGGAAAAGTCCTTATCCTCTATTTGAGCCAATAAACTATCCTCCGTATCTCCAAGGCTAAACTGAACAGTTCTAAAGAAATGTCTCATTTCTGCCTCATATAGAAACTCAGAATTTGCACTATTAAAAGCTTGCTCAAGGCTTTGAAACGACAACGCTTGCTTTAACAGTAAATTAGTTTCAAACAGCCATTTTAAATCTATGACTTTACCTTGCAGTATTTTCCGACCAACTACTTTAGGTTTCTTTGCAGCACTGCTCTCAGCTTCATCTGGACGCTTAGTCTTTTCCATTTCAACAATGATTTCTGAAGGTTCGTAAGTTTAGGGTTTGAAGATTCAGAAAATGGTTTTGGAGCAGATGTGCGGTTTTAGGTTTTCGAAAGGGTTTCCGAAAAAGGTGAAATAGTTTAGAAGGTGAAACGGTTCTGACAGCCTTGATTCCCGTGTAATCACTAATCATTACTTTTATTTAAAACAAAATAAAATTACTTATAGCGGGAAACAGAAATTAAGCAGAATTCGAAAACAGAATAAGATTTAAAAAAACTATTTAAAATTAAATAAACCTAACTCCCCCTTAATAAATTCAAACCTTGCCGTGGGAAGTGGTTTAGTAAAAATATATGCTAATTGATTTTCTGTATTTACAAATTCTAAAAATATATCCTTTTTAAACACATGATCTCTTAAAAAGTGATGTCTTATATCAATGTGCTTAGTTATAGAATGACTAATAGGATTTTTTGAAATATTAATTGCACTAGTATTATCACATAAAATAGGTGTATTATTGAAATTTAATCCAAAGTCCATAAGAGTGTTTTTCATCCACAACACCTGTGCACAGCAACTACCTGCAGACACATATTCTGCCTCGGCTGTTGACAGGGCAACTGAGTGTTGTTTCTTACTAGACCATGATACTAAAGACTTTCCTAAAAAGTGACATGTTCCTGAAGTACTCTTCCTATCTAATCTACAGCTTCCAAAGTCAGCATCTGAATATGAAATTAAGTTAAAATCAGAGGTTTTTGAATAAAGCAGAGATTGATAAATAGTACCTTTTAAATATCTAAAAATTCTTTTAACAGCAGTTAAGTGGGATTCTTTGGGATTTGATTGAAATCGAGCACAAAGACATACTGAATACATTATATCTGGTCTACTAGCAGTAAGATATAACAAACTACCAATCATACCTCTATATAAATTGTTGTCCACTGATTTTACAGTTTCATCCAAATCAAGTTTTATATTAGTACACATAGGAGTTGTAAATGTCTTGCTGTTTTCAAGTCCAAATTTCTTAAGTAAATCAGTAATGTATTTGCATTGATTTAAAACATTTCCAAAATCTTTTTGAAATATTTGAAGACCCAAAAAGAAATTTAATTCTCCCATCATACTCATTTCAAATTCTTTTTGCATTAATTCTGAAAATTCATGACAAAGAATTTTATTGGTTGATCCAAAAATTACATCATCAACATAAATTTGAACCAACAAAACATTATTTTTCACAGTTTTCTTAAAGAGTGTTGGATCTGCTAGTCCAACAGTAAAATCATTTTTCAAAAGAAAATAACTTAGTCTTTCATACCAAGCTCTAGGTGCTTGTTTAAGGCCATAAAGAGCTTTAGTAAGTTTGAAAACAGAATCTGGTTTTTGAGAATTTTCAAAACCCGGAGGTTGCTCAACATAAACATCCTTCATTAAATAACCATTTAAAAAGGCAGATTTAACATCCATCTGAAATAATTTAAAATTCATATAAGATGCATAGGCTAAAAGGATTCTAATGGCTTCTAACCTGGCTACAGGTGCAAAGGTCTCATCATAATCTATTCCTTCTTCTTGATTATATCCTTTAGCTACTAATCTTGCTTTATTTCTAGTTATTATCCCTTGATCATCCTGTTTATTCCTAAAGACCCATTTAGTTCCTATTACTGGATAATCATGTGGTCTTTCAACTAATTCCCAAACCTTATTTCTCTTGAACTGGTTCAATTCATCCTGCATTGCTATTACCCAGCTCTCATCATCTAAGGCTTCTTCTATGGTCTTAGGTTCTTGTTGGGATAGGAAAGCAGAGAATTCATCTATGTTTCCAAAGTTTCTTCTAGTTTGAATACCAGTCTCTAAGTCACCTATCACAGATTCTAAAGGGTGATTCTTTAAGGTTCTAGACTGTCTAGGCATTACATTCAAAGGTTCTTCAGTGTCATGTTCTTCTGAACTGGACTGAATTTCTTTTATATCATTTTCAAAATCATTCTTTAAATTCTCAAGTCTCATGTTTTCATTAGAATCAGGTTCATCTATTTGTTCTATCCTTTTCTCAAAAGGATCAGATTCATCAAATTTCACATGAACTGATTCTTCAACAATCCTTGACTTTTTATTATAGACTCTATAAGCTTTGGAGGTTGCAGAATATCCTAAGAAAATACCTTTATCATATTTTGGATCAAATTTACCAAGATTATCTTTGGTATTCAAGATGTAAACCTTGCATCCAAAAACTTTAAAGTAATTTACTTTAGGTTTTCTGTTATTCCATAGTTCATATGGTGTCTTTTTCAAAATAGGTCTTATTAAAATTCTATTCATTATATAACAAGCTGTATTAACAGCTTCTGCCCAGAAATATATAGGTAGGCTATATTCATTTAACATAGTTCTAGCCATTTATTGAATAGTTCTATTTCTTCTTTCTACAATCCCATTCTGTTGAGGTGTTCTTAGAGCAGAGAAGGTGTGTTTAATACCCATGTTTGAGCAAAAGGAATTAAATTCCTGGTTCTCAAATTCTCCACCATGATCACTTCTCAATGAGATTATATTAAAACCTTTTTCATTTTGAATAGATTTACAAAAACCTTCAAATAAACTAAAAGCTTCACTTTTAAATTTCAAAAAGAAAATCCAAGTAAATCTAGAATAATCATCAACTAATACATAAACATGTAATTTACCAGCTAAACTTGCTACTCTTGAAGGTCCAAACAAATCCATATGGATAAGTTCTAGAGGTTTAGTTGTAGCAACTTTATTAACAGATTTGAATGATGATTTGTGTTGCTTGCCAAGCTGACATGCATCACAGAATCTGTCATTTTCAAATTTGAGACTAGGAAAATCAGAAACTAGATGTTTCTTAGATAATTTATGTAAAGCATATATATTGCAATGAACAAGTCTTCTATTCCAGATCCAGGATTCACTTATATTAGCAGTTAAGCAGTTTACTTGTTGTTTACACAAGGAATACAAATCCAAAGTTTAAACATTATCAGTTCTGGGTGCTCTAAACTTAAACAGTTTATCTTTAGAAACAGTACAACTATTGTTAGTAAAATCAACAGTGTATCCATCATCACAGAGTTGAGAGATACTTATCAGATTGTGTTTTAACCCTTGTACATAAAGTACTTTGTTGATTGAGACTGTCTCTGGATCTCCAACTGTTCCAATACCAATAATCTTTCCTTTGGCATTGTCACCAAAGGTGACAAGTCCTCCTTCCTTTCGAGTAAGAGAAGAGAAATTAGCTGAAGTTCCACTCATGTGTCTTGATCAGCCACTGTCCATATACCATATTTCTTTCTTTCTTTGGTGACCTGCTACCTGCAAAGACATTCAAACAAATTGCTTTGGTACCCATATTTTGTTGGGTCCAGGAGTGTTAGCAAGCAGTGATCTGGGTATCCAGATTTGCTTTGTTTCCTTAAAATTGATTGAATCATATAGATCGTTGGAAATATATGCTTTATTAATTCCACTTATTTGAGGTTGTCTTAGAAAACAGTTTTTAGCTATATGACCTTTTGTTCCACAGAAGTTACAAATAACCTGTTTAGTGCTAGGAACAAAATAATTTTTGTATAACTTAGGTTTTTCTCCTTTACTTCCAATTCCAAACCTTTCCTTTTTAATTACAGTTTTTCTAAGTATCTCATTTAAGGTGTTTTCTCCTTTTGTAAAAACTAATGCAGCCTTTTTATAAGATTCTACTTCATCCTGTAGAGTTTTTATTTTTGATTCAAAATTAATTTTATTTGAGTCAGCAGAGTTGTATTTGTCAATTAATTCCTTATGTTGTTTTAGCAAAGTATTTCTCTCATCTGAAATATCATTGTGCAAGTTCTTTATAGATTTATATTTTTTAAATAATGAGTCATACCTTTCTTCAAGCATATTGCAGTAAGCTGCATGTTTTTTATTTGAGAAGCTTGTTTCAGAGTTTGATTCATTATTTGAGTCAGAGGAGTAATATGAGTGTACCTCATCAGTTTCAGCCATGAACCACATATTTGCTTTTAAATTGGCTTCCTCCTTCTCTGAGCTTGATTCAGAAGAATTACTTGAGTCTTCAGAAACACTCCAAGTAGCTCTCATAGCTTTCTTGTCTTTCTGCTCATAATCATCTCTTTTGAATAATTTCTTCTTCTTTGCATCTTTCAATTTTGGGCAATCCGGTCTGATATGTCCCATCTTTTTGCATTCATAACATCTCACATCCTTGCTATCCTTTTTGAAGGATTTCTTGAAGTCTTTCTTCTTACTGTAGAACTTTCTGAATTTTCTAGCTAGCTGAGCCAGTTCTTCATCCGAATTTGAAGAATTAGAGCTTTCTGATTTAGAACTTACTTCTCTGTTCTTCATCTTTCTATCCTTTTGTTGAGAAGTCACATTCAAAGCAGTATTTTCCCTTTTTATGTAGACTTTATGCTCATTTACCTCATCTTGCATTTCAGCTTCGTACATCATCAATGTACCAATCAGTTCTCTCATAGTTAGATCTTTAACAGAAGTTGATTGTCTGATTGCTGTAGAGATTCCATTCCATCGAGTAGGAAGTACTCTCAGTACCTTCAACGCTTGATCAGCCTGCTTGATTGGTTCTCCTAGGGCTGTTATATTATTGACAATTTCTGTCAATCTTCCATTCATCTGAGTGATGCTCTCTCCTTCAATCATTCTGAAAGTATCGAATTTTAACTTAGCAGTTGCATATCTCATCTGTCTTACATTATCTGTTCCTTCATAAGCAACAGCTATTGTTTGCCACATTTCATATGCAGTCGGGCATTGAGATACTCTGTTAAATTCATCTGGTCCTAGACCACATATGATTGCATTCATAGCTTTTGAATTTATGTCGTACTCAGCCTCTGTAGCAGCACTCCATGTATCGAGATTTTCAGGAATTTCATAGGGAGTCAGAATCTTTGAATAGACTTTGTAACCAAGATTTTTCAGATAAATAATCATACGTGATTTCCAGCAGCCATAATTATCTCCATTAAAGTAAGTTTCTCTGACCATTGACATTCCCTCTCTCATATCAGCCATGATACACTATGTATAATCTTTAAATACTTCTAGCTTGATAAGACTTTAAAAATAAGAAGCTCCTCCTCTGATACCAATTGTTGGATCTGAATCTACGGATTATACACAAGAGGGGAGTGAATTGTGTCTTTTCAAAATTATTACAATATCTTCAATTTAGACAAATTCTGTCCACTATGCTTTTGCACGATTAAATATGCAGCGGAAAAAGTAAAAGCATGAACACAGGGATGTATAGTGGTTCGGGGAACAGAAGGCCCCTAGTCCACTCCACCAACGCTCAAATCCACGAGCTTGGCGATTTTCACTATCTGGTCCTCGTTTCCACAGACCTGTTCACAACTGAGTACAGGCAGTTGACACCTTTACAAGATTCAGGCAAACACAGCCTTCCTGGTTCAAACACGAACCCACACAGCTTAGAACGAGAAGCTGATCACTCAAAAATAAAAAAGGGTTTCAATAAAGAAAACACTTCTCCAGTTGTTCTTCACAATTGCAACAGAATGCAATTGACAGTAGATAGATCGTTGTCTTCAGAAAATAAAGATCTGTAATCAAAACAGTTCTGAGTCGATCCAGTTGCAATAGATATTACCAGAAACTTCACAACTTCAGCAGCAATAGATTCACAACAGATAGTCGATGTAGAACACGTGAATCTGCTATCAAGATCTTCCTTCGGCAATAAAGGTTTTACTCTTCTTCTCGATCGCCAGAAAAGAACGCCTTTACACAGTCTCTGTTTCTTGCTCGTTAAAAGATCAATCTATATATTTCACACACTTTCCTGTGTATATATATATATCCGAAGTTTCCAAGATAGAACATATATATTCAAATTTGAGAAAATCTTCCGCATAAATAGATCCATGAAAATCTCCTTTAGATTCGCGATATTAAATGAAATAACAGAGCCGTTGTAACTCCCCTGAAGAATCGGCATAAAAATCTCCGTTTAAATCAATCAGTAATCTGTTGAAAATCGTCTTTGATTCAGTCAAAGTCGTACTTAAGAATCGGCTCGAAATCCGCTTAATAATCCGCTTGTTTGACCAATGCAAAAGGAAATATCATCTGTCAAAAATATCCCGACGCCAAACGTAGGGTTGATGACATGGCTCCAAACGTAGGGTTCACAAACGTAAGGTTTACAAACGTAAGGTTCAGAACGTACATACTTTCTCTTCAGCATTCAAACGTAGGGTTGATCATCCATACTTTGTCTCGCTTCAACTCTCCAAAGAACGTATGGTTGATTATAAAAGTAAGGTTGATGATCCATACTTTTGAGAAACAAACTCAACACTGAAAACTAACGTACGGTTTCTCTTCCATACTTGTCCAACAACGAAAACGTAAGGTTCCTTCCAAACGTAATGTTCTTCTTCCATACTTTTCAACAACGTAAGATTCATTAACCATACGTTTCAAAATAACGTAAGGTTCCTTAACCATACGTTTCTTTTAACATAATAAGTAAACTTTTCATCCATACGTTACGTTCATCAACGTAGGGTATGAACAGTGATTCCAGTACGCGCTAAAATTGATCTCGCGCTACAGTGATTCCAGAATACGCTAAAATTGATCTTGCGCTACAGTGATTCCAGAACACGCTAAAATTGATCTTGGAATAAATGAAGTATGAAATCTCGTTGTATGAAATAAATAAATAAAATAAATTCCTTCAAAATACTCAACGAAATAATTAGTAAATAATTAAGGGTATTTGTGAGCATCAAAATCCTCATAAAGAGACAGAGTATTATTTGAAATAATCTCCCCCTTTAAAAAACATTATTTTGAATTGTTTGAAAACAATACATTGCTCAACAAGGTGTACCCCAATTTTCACACAACAAAAGACATAAAAACAAAAAAAAACTCAATAATTTTATTTTATTGGACTAATAATTTCCAAAAATGGATTCTGGACATGTTTCAAAGTCGTTTTTTGTCTTAAAGTTAAGGTTTAGTCCTTAGTTAAGATTAACATTACCTTAATCGATGTAATTAATTTAAATTACATTCAGTAGTATTTTTTGGTAATAAACTAATTTGAAATTATTATAAATTATAAAATATGATTATTCCAAATATTTAATCCATTTTTACAAATTAAAATCACATAAGTTTCAGAAATTAATTTAAAATTAATCCCACAATCATGTCGACAACGTAGGTTTTAATGTAAAAACGATCAAAACATTGATATGTTTTTATATCCAATTTCAATGTAATTTTTTTAATTATCAAAAGTAGATTAATTGATAAAAATATAATATAATTAATATTTAAAGCAAATTAAAATAGAATTTTACCTTATAAATAAATTACATGAAAAAATTATATTTTAATTAAAATTTGGTATACTTAACTATCCTTTTAAATATGATTTTTCTCAGAAAAATACCAAGAAATCACCCTATGCTAATTTAGAAATTATAAATTAAAAAATTATGTTTCTTTTAGAAAATTAAATTTCTAAATGTGTTTAATGTTTTTTCATAGAAGGACATTAAAAGTAGTTCATTCTAGAAAACATTATTTTTAAACATAAAATAACTTTACCAAAAATAATATCTTTCTTTATAAATATGATTTATTTATATAAAAAAATTACTAAAAAATATTTTAAAATTAGTTATTAATATTCATATAACTATGTTTAATGTCTTGGTTATAATTATCTAATTTAAATAATTATAATAATAAAATTATGTTTTGTAGAAACATTGGTGCTTCATTTAAAGTATGTAATTTCATTGTTCTATGATACGTACACCATGTTGATGTTTCATGCAACATATTCCATCCATGTTCTGTTTGAATGGAATGTTTGACTTAGTTCATTGCAAGAAACAAATTAATTTTTTTTATTTTTAAAAAGGTCCATAAAAACTTAGGGTGTTATAAGAGGAGGATCCCACGCATATAATGGGTGATTAAGGTTTATCCTAATGGTACAAAACAGTGGGGGGAGTCATTTTGTTGTATCTAAGGGATATTCATCAATAATATTGGTTGAGTGATATAAAAAAGGTATATATAGTGTAAGATACATTTTTTTTATTTATTTATATTATTCATCGTTTTAGTTTCAATTCATAGTAGATCATAGATTTTTTAGGTTTATAATTTTTTTTTGTTAAAATAATGCCATCCAGTCCTTAGTATAAGGTCCCAAATCCATGTGGATTGACCCTTTGAATTTTTTCAATGGTTTATGTTCTCGGAGGTGGCTCAGAAGACGTTTTGAGATTCTTAGTTAAGTAAAATATAGAATGAGGGTATTAAATTTATTGTAACATTAATAAAAGACATGAAATCCTGATTCATGGGTTGTTTCATTGTGTGAAAGAGGGATTCACAGTGTGAAATGTTTCAGGGTTTGAAAAGTAAATAAAATGTTGAGGCGGCGTGTTTTTCGATGGAACTTGACCTCAAGGCATTACATGATGTGAATGGGGATTACATGTCATGTAATTCCCCAATTTAGTATGTTTTATAACTATTTATTACTGATCAGGTTTTTCAAACCTACGGCTACAATAGATATCCCTTGAATCCATACGGCCCGATTACCCTCCCCTCATAATATTGGGAATTCCATCATAAAGGAATGATCCCTTTATCCATTATTTTATCCATAGAAATCCTTCTTCGATATAAGGTATGATCAACCTTTGTTCTTGTGGTTTCTTCGATATGTTTCCTCATGTTTCTATTTTCCATGCGTGGTGCATTATCTCCATATTCCTAATAGACTCTTCTTAGTGGTTGGTTGGTGAGGTTGTGCCACAACATCCTTAGGTGGATGCAATTATTGTAGGAGAGGTGATCATGATTCATTCCTTTGATCCATTCTCATGAAATGAATGTAAAAGGCCTTTCGAGGTATGTGATTCTCTACTTCTCTAATTATTTATGTCAAATAGTAGAGGTATCATGGTTTATCTCTTAGATTGCTATGGAATTGACCTAATAACTTTTTTAACTGGATTAAAGAAATTGGAAAAGAACATATATTGATTCTTTATATCATCATAACAGTTTTCCTCTTCTTTTTAGAGATAGTGTGATATCTATTACTTGATTGATTTAGCATGTCATTCTTGATGGAAATGGGTAATGAATGTAAATCCACAATTAATTGATAATTAATTGGCTAAGATATAGAGGCATGTTTAATGAATCTGGTTGTTGTTTTTGTAATTTGATGATAATCAAATTGATTCAAGTAAGAATGTTTAATTTAATTGGCTAATAAACCTGAATCATATTGATTCTTGTTGATAAAATATTTAAAGTCTTGTTAAATTAATTGTTTAATTAATTTGTGATAGCTTGAGAAGCTTCAGTCTTATGTTTCCCATAGTTGGAACCTCGATAATGAATTATTTAATTTATGATGGAATAAAGAACTTATTGTTTGATATACTAAATTAATTATGGGGTCTCAGTTACCTGCTTGCGTGTAAAGGCCATGTGCCCTTTTCTTTGGAGCCAAGGGAGATCATTGTTTGTAAAGGATTAATGTCTTTCTTTAGGTCTGAGAGCGTACTACTATGTTTGTTCTTGCTTCTCGTGATGTACTCTTGATACGAGACTTGTGGTTGTGGTGGAAGGGAGGCTCAGATGTGACATAAGCCTATGATGGTTGAGCCTGGAGGGATGTTGCGGTATCTGGGGGCAGGGACACCTAGTGGTTGTGGTAGTAGTTGATGCCTGGAGTGGCATGATGCATCGGTTTATACATATTTTATTCAGGTAGGACACCAAAGTTAATGGAATGGGTGAAGCTGGGCTTACCCATTTTTTTGAAAGTGGATTCTTATTTAATCTATTATTTGTTTATCTGCATTAATTTCCACACTTCATGAGGCAGATGGTCTATCTTACCCTCCTTCCAAAAGAGGTGAAGATGCGTAGGGTATGCCGCATGCTTTCTATGTTTAGCTTCTCAAGGCATTATTGTACTACACTCCTATAATAGGTGGAAAAAACATGATAGGTTTCTCATCTACTTTTTCATGTTCATCCCCTTACATTTAGTATCTTAGAATTCTTTTCTAGAATTCATGAGAATATGGAAAATGGTAATGTTGTTGAATAAATGATGTTAACCCATGGGGGTTGAGCATGCTTGGATGAAATGTTGAGGTAGTGATTCTGAGATGCCATGGACTCTGTTTGGTTGTTCTTGGAGGTAATGGAACGTGGTTGTGATGATTATGAAATGTGGGAAATCATAATAGTTATCTAATGTATAAAGAATTAATTAATTTAATGTTCAACTGATTAAAAGGGATAAGATGAGTAAATGTAGCTCTTTAAATGTTTTTGTGATTATAGGATATCAATTATTATGATTGGAAGCTGGGAGTTCGAGGGATGTTTGCTTTAGTTGATTCTAAGACTAGGTTTTTCCCATAACGTGGTTGTGAACAATATTATATCATTTACATTTTCTGTTTATATATGCTACTCCACCTTGTTGGTTAGGGAGTACGACACCCTAATGAATTTGAGCCTTGGGGGGTTGTTTTCCCTAATATCCCAGTGGTAGGATAGATGACTGAGAACCCCATATTGGCACATCTCTCTTCCTTTTGGTAGTTATTTGTGCTTGTATGGATGATAGTTTTCTAGATATATGTTTTTATATGGTTGTAATGGATTGTGGTTATTTAAAACACATATATTATGGAAATATTTTCCTATGGACTACTATAAGTGTAACATGTATAGGATGTGATGGATTGAGGATCCTTACACAGTGTATTGGTTATAATGGATTGAGGTATAATACCCAGCATATGATACACGTTATGCGAGCTATGGTGGCTCCCAAAAACTACTTGGTTACTTCTGGTTGAGTGTACGGTGTGGTGATTCACCAAGGTGTATGCAGGAAAGCCTTTGTGTTACACGAGGTGAATGTTTTGGTGCTCACCTAGGTGTATTCGGGCTAGCCTTTTAGAGAGAGGTTATCAGGATATGCGACATTGGGGAAAAGATAAAAACTAGTGGTGAAGTTGTAGCGAGGAACCCTTGATATTATCTGTTATATTATATAATCTTTTATGTGATACTTGGTGAGAGTAGACATGGTGAGGTAGGGAACATAGTATACCTATTTAAGTTATGAGTTAGTTTTACTTTTTTTCACTATGCATTTTCATTCTTTCCTTACGTTTTCATGAGAGACTCTAGGGAGGATCCTACCAAGCATAATGTTATACTCACTCGATGTTATATAAACTATTTTTTAAGATTCTTGGAGAAGTTTTCTGACCAGGCTGGTTATTACTATCTTGAGAGTTTTATAGTAGTTGTTAAGGATTCATGGTAACTTTCATTTTACTTTATTTTGGTACTTGCTATTTTCCCTTTCAATTGTAGTAGTTTTTCAAGACATTATATATGTGTACATGGATTTTTTTTTATTGTAGTTTGAGAAGGAGTTTGTTTGTGCCTGTCTTATCCCTATCTTTTTTCATGTGTTCTTCTATAGGGTAATTCCTCCCATTTGTGTGTTTACTATTCCCCATCCTGGGGCCTACTGGAGGCGGGACTCATGGTCATTGTCTCTCTTATCACATTTCCGACCCAAGAGGGGTTTACTTTATGAGGATTGGTCATGAAAGATTGGTATCTATGATATTATTAAGGGATAGGATGGATTTTTGAGTTAGGTAGATGTGATACTTCTTGGGTTGGTAGGGAAACAGTTTCAGTCCATTATGGAAAGTGTTGTAACAACTAAAGACCAGCTGAGACATAAGTATTTAGGACCCCATGTGATTTGATGAATTAACCTTTAAGAGTAAGTGGCTACAAAATTGGGTGATAGTTATTGTAGGTTAGAGACCTAGGAAAGTATCATGAATCATTTTTCATTGCACCAGTGTTTGAATGGGTGGACCTTGGGATCGTTAACCTAAAATTAATAAAAGAAAACAATTAATTATTATTAGCATCTTCCATATTCCGGGTTTATGATCTCTAACTGTTGGTCCTTTTATTGGTATGTACCCAAGTCGACGTCCCCATCAGTTTCATATGGATGATGTTCAACATGTTACACTAGTAGATCACTACATAGTAGTGATTGATGAAGATGACACTTAGTATGGGAAACTCTAAGAGTTTCAGCACCAGAGTCTATAGAAGAATGAGGGCTCCATTTCAGATACAGACATGGAAGGTTAGTTAGAGGAGGTTGAGATAGCTTTCATTTCAATCCATGATGGGAAGTATCCCTGGGAATCATTGTTTGTGATAATTTAGCATAGAGTAGTGAGGTTGTGGTGGTTATTGTTCCTTGGAGATCATGACGTGTTGTCAGTATCATAGGAGGAGTTCTGAGACTAGTTAAGATTCAACTTTCTTTCTTTGACCACGAAGATGACCATTATTCATGAGCTTCTTACCCTTCGGTAGGGAATATATAGTTTTTGAGAGTTTAGGATCCATTTTAGAAACCTTTTTAAAAATTATTTGGACATGTTGCTAGATGAAGAGGATAGAGAGAGGCATTTTGAGGAGGGTTTGCATCCAGAGATCCAGTGTTAGGTCACCCGGTTTATGATGATGACATACTGTGAGGTGTTGGAGAGGGTAGTGTTCATCAAGAGGATGATAGAAAGATATAGATCTACATAATAATAGAATCTTCAATATTCCTCAAGGAGAATAGTTGTGGTCTGGGGTTACCTATTTTCAGGGAAAAAGTGTTTTTTCGGTCGGGGGTAGGTTTTAGCCCTCAGTATCGCGTTTCTATAGGGGTAGTGGCTCTCATACCCTTCTAAGGGATCATGTGTTTTTTTCATATGGGGGATGAGTTTATCTATATAAGGAGTGACTGACCATTCTGATAATTCATCATACATCTGATGTTTCTTTTGTGGTTCATATGTTGAGGTAGTTTTAGTCGAGGCATCAGCAGTAGGTTGCACCAGTTTTGGATTAGCAGAGAGAAGATGGTGTAGTAAGAGGGAATCTATGGGATATTCCCTATCCTTATAGAGTAGATCATGGACATGGAGGAGGTAATCATATGAGTTAGATAGGCCAAAGATCATTTCATGGTTAGCTACAAGCGCTAGTGTTGCCTGCACCATGTGATCCAGACATCGTTTGGGGTACCATTTTCTTGTTTTATACATGGGTTAATGCCTTATTGTATTCAGTAGAAACACACTCCTTCATATCACATTACCTTTTCCATGGTTTGGGACTTGATGTAGAGAGGATTTACATTCCCTTGGCATTGATTATGCTAGTAGAAGGTCAAGTTGGCATGTTTTAAGTATGTAGAAACTGTGATCTCAGGATGGGGAATCACATCTCTTGGAGAGATTAACAATGTTTATAGAGGCATCCAAGTGATTTCATCCTCAGCATGGATTGGTTTTATTCAGTGTAGGTTGTCCTGGATTGATTCAAGAGGTAGGTGGTGTTCTTTGATGCAGATAGAGAGCCAGTAGTGTTTTTTGGAAAGCGAGACCCTCATATGGGTTAGAGGAATGATCCATCTCTTCCATCCTTGATGACTGAGTTAGTGCTGACTTTGTTAGAGGTTCAGTATTTTTTGTTTCCTAAGGTTGTAGTAGAGTACCATGAAGTCTTTCTAGAATAGGTTATATCATTACTCCATCAACAAGAGATTGAGTTCAGGATCAAACGACAACCAGAAATGTCACCTATCTCAATGTATCCATATTGGATGAAACCATCTAAGTTGCAGGAGTGGCGTATACTGATCAATGGTCTATTTTAGTGTGGTCTCATTCATCCAAGAGTGTCACCATTTGGGAAATATTTTTGTTTGTGAAGAAGGATGACATACGTTTGTGGTTGTGTATTTATTATCATCCCTTGAACTGAGTTGTGGTGAATAACCACTATCCTCTTCAATATATTGATGATTTATTCGATCAACTGAAGGGTTCCTGTTGGTTCTAAAAGATTTATTTTCGACGAGGATATCATCATATTCATTTGAAGGATGTGGATATCATGATGAATACTTTCTGTGGTCATCATGGAAATTACGAGTTCACTGTGATGTCATTCGGTGTGGCAAGTGCTCTATCTATGTTCATGGGATTCATGAATGTTGTGTTCTGTGAATTCTTAGATAAGTTCATTGTGGTTTTCATTGATGACATCCTTATGTACTTCATGCTATAGTAGGAGCATGAATAAAATCTACCTTCCATTTTAGGAGTTCTTTATCAAAAATGGCTATTTGGAATTTGTTAAAGTGTGAGTTTTTGAATCGAGAGGTCTATTTATTGGGGAACATTGTATCTCAATATATAGTAGATGTGGATCCATTGAAGGTAGAAGAAATTGTGTCTTGGGAATCCCCATGAAATTATATGATGTGTAAAGCTTAATTGGTCTTGTAGGATATTATAGGGGGTTTTTAGCATATTTCTCTAGTGTTGTGACTCCTTTAACAGCATTGACTAGAAAGGATTAGGTGTTCTTGTGGACTAATAAGCATCTGGAAGCTTTTGGGTATTTGAAAGGGAAGTTGGTCAATGATTTGGTTTTTTTCTTCCAGTAGAAGGAGTTCAATTTGAGGTTTTTTATGCTTCTCATATGTGGTTAGGCTATGTTCTGATTCAGAAGATATCAGTCACTTTTATGGGCCTCTACAGTTGCGTCCCAATGAATATAACTATGACACCCACGATCTTGAGTTGGTGGAAGTGGTGTCCTCCCTAAATTTGTGGAGACATCATCGGTGTGCGTTTTGTAGTCTTCAACAATCATAAGAGACCAAGGTATGATTTCTCCCATAATGACTCGAACATGCAACAACTTTGGTGGATGAAGTTCTTACAGGGCAACAAATTTGAAATTTTGTATACACTTTGAAAGGGGAACATTGTAGCTGTTGTGTGACCATGCTGTCATGACACGTCAAATTGATTATGTATTTAAGGTTTATTTATAGTCTAGGGAGGACCCTAGGTTGTCTATCAAGGAGATCTGGTGGTTTTAGAGTGTATGCTTTTTACTAAGAAGTACTAAAATATGGGGGGTGGTTTTGAAAATATTTTTAGGATAAAATTATTTAATTTTAAGTTTAAATGTTGAAAAAATGGGTTTTGAAAAATATGAGATAAAATGGATCATTGTGATTTAACTACACACTTTCAAGTTCATCATTCTTGGAGATTAATTTAGGTTTGGAGTAATGATTTGGTTGAAATTATTTGGAATCCTAATTAATTCCTAAGCCTTTATTTCATTGCTTGAAGAACCAAGCCTTAACATAACAATTGTATTGTCAAGGTCCAGAAATTATGCATGGAATAAGAGCTTCCAAAGCAGATTGAAATATCTAGAAAGTGGGTATGAAAATGAATCTTGTGTTACCCAATCGAAACAACACAATTCCCGCACTCAAAACCTCATGCCGATTGGTTAGAAATTAAGAGCATCTCATTCACACGCATCAAAACAAGCATTAAAATATGAAAGTATGTAAGATACATGGAAAGAAATATTTTAACAACCAAATTACTCAAAAAAAGTAGCTAATATATGTGTTGGAACTCCCTTGACATGTGTGTAGCTCCCTCACAACGAACACCCACAGATTGACATGAAATTAGGGGGAGGAGAAAGCTCAGGTGGAATTCCTTATTCATTCTAAATCCCCCTAAGAGGATAGGGGAATCTAGAACTTCAAATATGAGGAGAGGAATCATATGGAACTCCAAATTGGCAGCACTTCACTCCTTGTCCGAACTCTCAAATGAGGTTCCCATGGTCCCTTTTTATAGCCAAAATGGGACATGTTTTTGGGCACCCTATTTTTGTAATATCACTTGTGTCTCAGTTTTGGAATAGTATAAATCCATATCATGACATTAACTAAAGAGAAGATTTGTTGGAAGGCCTCTTGAATGTCTCCCTTTAGAATTTAGCGGCCATTAGAAAACTTTATTGGGAGATATGGTCAAACAACTGAAAGAAACTTTTTAATTCTAGTAGATTCTGTCCCATGGATAGAATCATTCGGATGGGCCACTAGATGGCTGAATTAGGATTATATTACTTAATATGATTTTTATCCCATGATTTTTGAGAGATGATCACAAAGTTTCGTTCCATTTAAATGCATGAAAGTCTCGTATCATTCAAAATAATGGACAGATGTCCATGGGATGCCATGCAGTTTGGCCAATTTTTCTTTTAGATGATCTTCTGGCCTCCAAATCACCTCCACCTTCAATGAAAATATCAAAGCAAGTATAATTAATCTTTTTAATAGTAATAGAAATTAATTCATTGAATAAAACATGAAGTTCAATTTATTATTATGTTTTTAATATTCATTACAAAATTTGTTTGAAACGGCAGTGTAAGGGTGGAATTGAATAGTGAAACACTTATATGTTCTCACCCCCACACCTAAACATTTTCACTCCCAGGAAAAGTCACATATCCAAAAAAAATGATGCAAGTATATATTTCCAACATCATGAAGATTTTACATTTGAGGAACTTTTAATTCATTAAAGAAATATGATCAATGAAAAAACGACACCAATGAGTTCTTCCTAGTAGAAATGGAAAACGATATCTCATAAATCATATCACAATGAAATTAAAAGAGATTAATGACCCCAAATTGATAAAGGAATTCCAAAAGTCAACAATTCCACTAACTATCCATGCATGTGTGTTAAAACCATTCCATGATATTCTTTCCACTTTATATCCAATAAATATAGGTTATTTTAACATTATTCATCTTTAAATGATTTTTTTCCACCAAACATGACCTATATCCTTTAAAAATATATTTCATGACCCACTCACTTAAGCATTCTCAGAAGTCAAACCATAAGATCCTGACCTAGAAATCCCCATATGTTGAACATTTCATCACACCCCTTATTTATTATTTTTGTTTTTTTATAAGTTTCATTTGGAACAAATATCACGCTCATCTCTCAACCCTTGTTTGATATGAACATGACACTAACTACAAAAGTTATAAAAAGATCAAAGGTTGAGGAGGATTGGTTTTTGACCTACGCAAGACACAACACATTTTTTTAGGGCGTACAACAGTCATACATTTGGTATAGACACATAAGTAAATATGGTACAGTAATGAAACATATTGGATAAGGAACGAACGTATGGCAATTTCAATTAAAGATGAAAAATATTATCCTAACATATATTTTCCTTATATGAAGTATGAAATATTCACACTTTGTTATAGGTGAAAAAAATGTGTGAAGATATTAGAGACATAGTATTCCGAAAAACTACTCACATAATGGGAATTAATCATCTCAAATGTTTCATAGTGATACAACCAGTTATATCATTTTTAGAAAACCAATTCACGAAAAATCACTCCCTGATGTTAAATTCATACAGACATTCAATCCAAAACAGAGACATGTTATTTTATCAAATGTTAAATCAACATGGAATCAAAAATTTCAACATGAATTTTTAGCAAGTTCCTTGATTTGGTTACCATAAGGGGGGGAGTAAAAATACCATAAAGAATGTGAAAAAGAGAAGAAAGAAGAAAGACAATGATAATCCTAATGAACCCATAAAGATGTGGAAAAGTGAAAACACAAAAAAGAAGGTGAAAACGAGAAGAAAGAAAAAAGACGATGAAAATTACTAACTAACCCAGGAATGTACCCATACCCCCACACCTAGAATATGAAGTGTCCTCATTGTAATAATTGAGAATGTGAGAAGGAAGGATAAAACATGGTGTGCTCCACCTGTATGGTTCTTCGTGAACATGGAGTTCCTCCATCAGGAACTCTAGAAGGGATTCAGGGAGGTTCTTCAGCCACTGCCCATTAACCATGACAGTTTTCTTGGTTTATTTATTTTTAACATAAACAAAACCAAATAGAGATACATTAAAAACAATGTATTGGCCAAACCAGTGAGAATGAAGCTTACCTGGATGCAACTTCATCCTTGAATTATAAAGGAGGACCTTATTCCCAATGTGTAACTGACGATGTAGTATCATATGTTCTTGGGTAGCCTTGGTTCTCTCCATATAAATCCTAGAGTTTTCATATGCTTCTCTTATCATTTCCACAAACTTCTAAATCTGCAACTTCATTTCAGAACCTGCACCTGAAAGATTATAATTTTATTGTTTGATGGCCCAGTTGGCCTGGTGCTCAACCTCAACAGGGAGGTAAATACTCTTTCCAAACACAAGAAGATGTGGTGGCATTCTAATGGGAGTTTTAAAAGCTGTATGGTAGGCCCATAATGAATCATCAAGTTGAAGACTCTAATCATTTCTATTGGGTTGAACCGTTTTTTCAAGAATACATTTTACCTATTTATTTGACACCTCAGCTTGAGCATTGGTATGTGGTTGATATGTAGTAGATACTCTATGACCAGCCCCATACCGACACAAAAGGTATTGCATTGTTTGGTTGAAGAAATGAGAACCCTGGTCACTAATGATGAACTTAGGTAATCTAAACCTACAAAAGATCCGAGTTCTCAAAAATTCCTCAACTATTTTGGAATCATCTGTCTTTATGGCTCGGGCCTCTACCCATTTTGACACATAATCCACCATTAGAAGAATGTACTTGTTGCCAAAGGAATTGGGAAATAGACCCATAAATTCAATGCCGCAAACATAAAAAAATTCATGAAAGAGCAATAGTTGTAGTGGCATTTCATTTCATTTAGATACATTCCTCATTCATTGACAACGAGGAAAAGATTTGAAAAAATCATGGGCATCCCGAAAACGTGTTGGCCAGAAGAGTCCAAAATCAAAGCAGTCTGTTGGGGACTAAAGTGGCCCCCATAAGCAAGAGTGTGACAAAATCTATGGATAGACTCAAACTCGCTATCAAGAACACAATGTAGAAGGACTTGATCACCACATGTGCGCCAGAGGTAGGGGCATACTAAATGTACCAACGAGACTCATGTTTTAGAAGATTGGCTTGGTTTGTATTGAAATTAGATGGAATGGACGATGCTACCAAATAATTTATAATTTCAGCATACCAAGGAATAACATCTTTCACATGGTACAATTTCTCATTGGGAAACATATCACTTATTGGAATACAGGGTGATGAGTCAATGTATGAGGATGGGACAATTATACTGATATGGTCAGCCACCACATTCTCTGATCATTTTTTATCTCTAATTTCAAAATTGAATTCTTAAAGGAGGACCATTCAGTGAATGATACTTGGTTTGGCTTCCAGTTTCTTAATGATATACCAGAGGGTTGCATGGTCTGAGAACAAAATGACTTTTTACCCTAAAATATATGACCTAAATTTTTCCTAGTCAAAAAAAGGAAAGGAATTATTTTTCAATTATGGTGTAGTTCACTTGGGTAGGGTCTAGTGTACGTGAGGCATAGGCAATGGCAGATGGAGCTCGATTGACCCTTGGAGACAAGACTTCCCTAACTTCATAGTTAGAGGCATCACACATTAGCTTCAATGGTAAATCCCACCGAGGTGGTTGGATTACCAGGGGTGACGTGAGACGCCATTTTTACTTATTAAAATATTACTCACATTCATTATCAAAAACAAATTCTTTTTCTTTTTTGAGTAATTGGGAGAGGGGGAGTGCAATTTTACTAAATCCACAAATGAAACGATGGTAAAATCCCACATGACATAGGAAAAACAATATATCCCGTACATTTTTTGGGGAATGATAGGGAATAAATGACACCAACTTTTGATTTATCTACTTGGATGCAATCCCTGGAAATGAAAAGTCACAAAAATATTCCTTTTCACACTATGAAATGGAATTTCTCATAATTTAATAAAAGAATATTTTCAATAAAATGACATAAGAGTAAACCAATACTACTTAGACATTCATCAAAAGAGGATCCATAAACAGTGAGATCATCTGCAAAAACATCCATGCAATTCTCCAAGTAATTTGAAAAAATACTAACCATGCATCGTTGGAAAGTACCCAGAGCATTGCACCGACCATATGGAATCCTACTATATGAAAATGTGCCAAAGGGGCAAGTGAAGGTCGCCTTTTCCTGATCCTCAAGGGAAATATAGATCTGAATGTATCCAAAATAACCATCTAGGAAATAGTAGTGGGACCTACCCTCTAGCCTCTCTAGCATTTGGTAAATGAATGGAAAATGGAAATGTTCCACCCTAGTGTGTTGGTTTAGTCGGTGATAGTCTATACAGACACGCCAACAATTATGCACATGAGTTAGAACCAATTCATTATTTTCATTTTTGATTATTGTAAGGTTAGTTTTATAGGAACTGCTTGAACTGGACTGACCCATTGGCAGTCAGAGATAGGGTAAATGATTCCATCATCCAATAATTTCATGTCCTCCTTTTTCACAACATCTAGTAGGTTTGTGTTTAGTCAATTTTGTGGTTTCCTCACTAGTTTAGCCTCATCATTTAATAAAATTTTATGTTTACAAATTCATGGGAAAATAATAGGAATGTCAGAAATTGTCCATACCAAAGCTTGTTTATACTCCCTTTAAAGTAAAAGCAGTGTCAATTCATGATCAGGAGAGAGTGAACTAACAATGATGACTGGAAAATGGTTTTCATTCTCAATATATGAATATTTTAAATCTTGAGGCAGTTGTTTCAGTTTCAATTTAGGTGGATTTTGGATTGATGGGAGTGTGTGTGAAAGTGATAGGTCACTGATCTCATCTAACTGCTCAATGGTATCATCCTTAGGTGGGGAATGAGCTTTTACATTATTAGAAATATCATAAATGGTCATTGGATCCTCAGTGTTAAAGAAATCATCAATCAATTCATGAAACTTTTCTAAACCACTACAACAATCAATGCATGAATCATTTCCTAGAATTTATATCAATGAAGAAAACTCAGAAAGGGGATCAGGGGAATGAAATAAAGTGTTTTATAGGGAAGGGGGAATGTCTATAGAATTAATATAGAGATACTAATGTTCTTATGAGGGGTGCTTCATGGAATCAAGGATGTTGAAGTGGAAAAGTTCACCACCAAACTCCATTGATAACATACCATTGTGGACATTAATAAAGTTTTGGTGGCTTCTAAGAAGGGTCTCTCCAATAGAATCGAGCCATGTTCATTCATCCTATCATCCTCTATTTTAAGTACATAAAAGTCAGTAGGAAAAATTAAATTTTTAACCCTCACAAGAACATCCTATAACACACCAGAGGGATGTGTTGTACTCTGGTTAGCCAGTTGAACAAATATTCCAGTGGGCTTCAGTTCCCCGACCTATAATGTAGAGTAAATGAAGTGAGGCATCATATGTATAAAAGCACCTAATTCAAGCATAGCATTAGAAAAATAATACACCCCGATGGTACAAAAAATTGAGAATGTTTTAGGGTCATTGCACTTTGTGGGAAGTGATGGCTCTATCAATGCCGAAACATTCCTCCCCAAGCTCAAATTCTCGCAACCTTGAAGTTGCCTTTGGTTCTTACACATGTACTTTAAAAACATGTCATACCGTGGAATTTTCTTCATAGCATGAATCAAGGGGATCTTAACTTGCACTTTTTAGAATGTTTCCAATATTTCCTTATCAAGTTCAGTTTCCTTTTTTTCTAGGTTGGGTGGCCCGTTGGGGAAATGGAAGAGGAATGGTTGGGCTAGAAGTCTCATCAAAATACACACACTTTCCTTTGGAATGGATTTTCTTAGGACACCGATTTTCTAAATTTGGAACATAATTAATGTTTGGCATTGAGGTTTCCTCAAGAGGGGATGATTCTAATGGATTATTCATCTGTTTTCTACTCCTAAGGGTGATAGAAATAACATTTCCTTTATCTATAGGGTTGAATAATGGTTGAGATGGTAGTTTACCTGACCAGTGACTTTGAATTTCCCCCACTGAGATAACCAGTTGGCCTAACTCGTTTTTGAGGTCTCGCATGGCTTCTTGGGTGGTTTTTTGGAATTGGAGATTTTTGGCAGCCATTTGTTTCATCATATCTTCTAGGGTAGGCTTAGGTTTTTGAGGGGGCAGTTAGAAAGGCCTTTGGGGTGGTTGAGGATTTCTGGGTGGTGGTGGTGGATGACTAATATGACCTTGTTGGATTCATGGTTGATGAGGAGTGATTGAATACCCACTTTCCTATAATCATGGTTTTCTTTCCACCCAAATTTGGATGGATAGTATGGTTCTTGACTAAAGGGTTGGTTATAGGGTAGGCTTGGAAAGAATGCCTCAAAACTCTCAGATGTTTCTC
Source organism: Viscum album (assembly GCA_963277665.1). Lineage (NCBI taxonomy): Eukaryota > Viridiplantae > Streptophyta > Magnoliopsida > Santalales > Viscaceae > Viscum > Viscum album. The sequence continues at coordinate 1,277,627,816 of OY728158.1, forward strand.
TAAATTGGGGGAATTGGTCAGAATAATGGGGGTTAGAAGAGAAGATTCCACAATAGATGGGAGGAGAAGATTGATATTTTCCTTGGGAGAGAGCGAGTTTTCATAATAGGCTACTTACCTCTTCAAAATTTGTGTCCACCTTCTTCTCAAATTCAGTACTTTTCACCTCATGGACACCTCTAATGGGTACACTAGACCTTGTACAGAATTGTTGAGTGTTTTGTGCCATGTTCTCAATCAGGGTCCTTGTAGTGATTGGGGTTTTATCCTCTTGCGCACCACCTATCACAACACCAACCATTTTACTATCAATTGGAATTAAACACTCATAAAAATACTTAATTAAAAGTTGATCACTTATTTGGAGGTGTGGACAACATGAACATAATCTTTTAAATCATTCCCAATATTCATGAAGTGTTTCCCCTTGAAGTTTTCTTATCCTAAAATTTTATTCCTTATTGTAACAGTTCGAGAGGCTGGGAAATATATTTTTAAAAAAGGCATTTCATGTCCACCTATCCTATTATTCGTGAATTAACATTATAAAACCAGTATTTTGCTGTGTCTTCTAATGAAAATTGAAATGAACTAAGGTTTACTTGTTCTTCATCCACATTTTGAGGACTTAATGTTGATCACATAGTATGAAATTATTTTAAATGTTTATGCGGTTCTTCTCCTGTGAGTCCATGAAATCTAGTCAACTAGTGGATTAGACCAGATTTAAATTCGAAATTTGGTGACTCACCTTGAATTTGAATATATATGGGTTGGATATCAACATCAGGCGAGGTTAGTTCTTTTAGTGGTCAATTGTTTTTATAAATTTAATACTTGTTAATTTCATGTTCTATTTTTTTCTAAAAGAAGAGGGGTTTAGAAAAGTCTCAATTTGTGGTGTATCCTCCATTAAAGAGTTGTCTTGTGCATCTCGGGGTCGCTGACGAAAAATCCTCTCCAGTTTGGGTTCAAAAGGTGGTAAATATCCTGTAATAGTATCATCATGCTCAAAACATACACAAGAAATAAATCAGAACACCGATATATAGGTAAAGGTATAAGATAAAACAAATAAATATTCACAAAATTTACAAAAATCTTATAAAAACACGCACTAAAAAACAAAGCGATCCCCGGAAACGACAAAAACATTTGGCCACACTATCATTAATCATCAAATTGATTATGTTTTTATTGTTGATTTATATTATGGAGAAGACCCTAGGTTGTCTCTCAAAGAGTTTTGGTGGGTTTAGAGTTTCTGTTTGTACTAAGAATTACTAAAATAGTAGAGTGGTTTTGAAAATATTTTTAGGATGAAATTACTTAATTAAATGTTTAAAAGTTGAGAAAAAATTGGGTTGTGAAAAATATGAGATTAAAGGGTTCATTTTGAGTTCACTAAACACTTTCAAGTTTATCATTTTTGGAGATTAAGTTAGGTTGGAGTAATTATTTGGTTGAAATTAATTGGAATCCCGATTAATTCCTATACCTTTATTTCATTGCTTGAAGAACCAAACCTTGGAATAACAATAGTATTGTCAAGGTCCAAAACATATGCATGGAATTAGAGATTCCAAAGCAGATTGAAATCTCAAGAATGTGGGTATGAAAAGAATTCTTGTGTTACCCAATCAGAACAACACAAGTCACACAAGTCACACACTCAAAACCTCATGCCGATCAGTTTGAAATTAAGAGGATATCATTCAAATGCATCAAAACAATAATTAAATTATCAAAGTATGTATGATAAATGGAATGAAATGTTAATACACCAAAATTAATACAAACAAGAAGCTAATATATGTGTTGGAACTCCCTTGACATGTGTGTAGCACCCTCACAACGAACACCCACCGATTAGCTTGACATCGGGTGGAGGAGGACGCTCGGGTGGAAGTACTTCTTCATTCTCAACCCCCCTATGAGGACAGGGGACACCATAAATTCAAAGATGAGGAGAGTACTCTTATGGAACTCAAAATTTTCATCACTTCAATCCTTGGACAAACTCTCAAATGAGGTGCCCATGATGCCGTTTTATAGCCAAAATGGGACATGGTTTTGGGCACCATGTTTTTGTGATACCAATTGTGTTTAGGATTTGGAATAGTGTAAAGCCATATCATGACTTTAAAAAAAGAGTAGAGTTGTTGGGAAGACTCTTTAATGTATCCATGTAGAATTTGGAGGCCATTAGATAACTATATTGGGAGATATGGTCAAAAGACCAAAACAATCTTTTGAATTTGGGAAGATTCTATCCCCTGGATAGAATGGTTTGGATGGGCCACCAGATGGCCAAATTAGGCTTTGGTTCTTTAACAAGAGTTGTAGGAAATGATGTTTTGGATAGGATCACAACGTGTTTTACCATTTTTATGCATGGAATACTCTTACTATTCAAAACAATGGATAGTTGTCCATGGGATGCCATGTAGTTTGGCCCATTTTTCTTCTATATGATCTCCCAACCTCCAAATCATCTCCACCTTCAATAAAAATATCAAAAAAGTTTAATTTCTCTTTTTAACAGTAATAAATATTAATTCATTGTATAAAACAAGAAGTTAAATTTATTATTATATTTTTTATATTCATTACAAAACTAGATTAAAATAGCGGTGTAAGGTGGAATTGAATAGTAAATCTATTATGCAGTCATTATGTTGAGAAGGAAGTCGCGTAGTGATGAAGTGCATGAGTCAAGTTATTCTTGGAGAGTGATTGAAGAAATTTCATCATCTTATCTTGATATGGGAGAAGTTGGGGGTAGATGTTTTTTATCAGATGATTGTGTATTCATCTTGGGTGTAGTATGTGGAAGAGTCGCAGCTAGTGGATCTTGCAGTGGAGGTCTGGAGAGACCAAGTTGTTTGTGGTGAGGCCCCAGATGGTTGGTATGAGGATGAGAAGCACCTGGTTTTACTTTAGGGAATGATTTTTCTTCCTTTTGTGATGCATGATATTTTTCTCAGAGAGTTCCATAGTTAACCATTAGTGGTACATCCTAACATAATGAATATTTACCGATCTTTGAGGATTTAGTTTTGGTGTCCTAGGTTAAAGCATACAGTTTCAGAGTTTGTGTCTTGATGTTTAGTCTTCTATAATTTTAAGGCTGAGCACTGTGTTCCAAATGGGTGGCTCCAGTAGTTAGATGTTCCTCAATAGAAGTGGGAGGACTTCTCGATGGACTTCATTACCAGTTTACCTCGAGCTCATGGAGGGTATGATGCTATATGGGTTTTAGTGGGTCGTTTTAAGAAGTAATCCCACCTTATAGTGATCAAGGAGTTGAGATTTTTGGTGGTTCTATAGAAGAAATATCTAGAAGGGGTGGTGAGACTACACAAAGTCCCAAGGATGATCATTTCTGATCAAGATCCCGGTTTTACCTATAGGGTTTGAAGAGATATCTTGAATTATTTTGGTTCTATGCTATTTCTAAAAATTTCTTTTCATTCATATATGGACAATCAGATAGAGAAGACCATCCAAAATCTTGATGTCATGTTGTGCTCTTGGGTCTTAGATTTTAGAGGATCTTCGATGAGGCACTTACCCTTGGTATATTTATCTTACAAAAATAGTTTTCAATCAACCATTAGTATGGAACCATTTAAATCTTTATATGGTCAACCATTCAGTTATTTGTTGTTATGGATGGGCATCAGAGAGTAAGAATTTCTCAGACCAGAACTAGTAAAGAATATGACAGAGATGGTTCATGTGATTTGTAAGAGGGTGATGGAAGTTAAATATCACCATAAATCTTATTCCGATCATTTTAGGATACCATTAGTGTTTGGTGTTTGGGATAACATGTTTTTAAGGGAAATCCTCATCTTGGGAATCGAAGGTTTGTTCTTGGGAGTATGATTTCTACCCAGCATGATGGGCCTTTCGAGGTGTCGGTTATTGTTTGATTGTGGCATATGGGGTATCTCTTCCCAAAAATATGATCTTGATACACAATGTTTTTGAAATGTTGTAGCTAAGTTGTTATCTTCATGATGACACATGCATCATCGATTGGGTTGAGATAGATGTTGACGATGATGTGACCTTTGAGGAGCGACCCATAGAGATGTAGGACCACCATGAGAAGGTGTTTTAAGGGAATTATATCCCCTTGGTTCGTGTCTTTTGGAGACATGTTGGTTTGGAGGAGAGTACCTAGGAATGTGGGTCAAGGATACACACTCAGCACCCTGATATGTTTGATGTTTATCTCTTATCTTGTAATGTTGTTCGTTTGGTGGTTGTAAACCCTTTCCATTTATGAGATGTATTTATCTTGTTTCTTTTTGTGGATTGATCATTTTTTAGAGGTATCTCCCCTAGTATTGTTTTTGGGATATGGTTTTTTTCATGGAATGGTATTGCACTTGTTCTCATAGTGAAGCTATTGAGCTCCAGTATTGATGATAGCCTTAAGTGGTATATAACAACCCTGATTTTTTAAACACATAAACACAATTTATACATAAACTATTCACTTGATAAAACATGGAAGATTGAGAGGTCTAGTGTCTTTGGGGCTTAGTAACATTAAATAACAACTTAAAACATAAAAACACAACATATTTATTGAAAACTTCCTTCACATAACCACAACATTCTTTCATACTTAGCATTGCATGGGATAACCTGAGGACATACATGTGAAAAGGGTGAGCTATAAAGCCTAGTAAGGGAGTAAACAACGAATAACATGAAGAATAAAATACATTTTATGAAATAGGAATATCAATGGATCATAAAAGAAACATGAACATAACGACATGATATATAATGATTATCATAACATAGAAAAGCGGTAACAACACTTGAAATGGAATTAGAATGAGCCAAGGCTCATTGCACATGGATCATGAGTAAACCCTCATTTCACATGAAATAAAATTATTAAATACTCATTGAACTTGAATTATCATGATTAAATCATCATTTCACTTGATGTATCATGATACTAATCTTTTCCAATGCATTGGAGCGCTATCAGGGCACATCCTTCTTAAACATTTTATTCATGTATAAGTGTGCCACAATATTATACAACAAAAATTCATTAAAAAATCATAAATTATTCCACGAAAAATAAATGTGGAATTAATACATGAAACTCTTCTATAAACAAGTAAATGTTCATAAAGGGGAAAACCCTAGATAGATAAATGGGCAATGTATTCATTACACAATGATTTTGGATTTCAAAATTGCGGTGCAATTTCGGCAGCATAATGACATGACATAAGACTTCATAAAAAAGGTTTATGAGAGATAAATGGGTGTATAATAACATGTACATTAAATGGAAAGTAATGGGGTCATATAGATACATATCCCAAAATATTTAATGGAATTTATATTCGTAATACAAAATAATTGCTTGAAGGTAAATGAGGAGAGAGAAATTTCATATGGAATTTCGGCATGGTAACGAGTGTACATGGAAGGCAATAATGGGAGAGAAAGGGGTATCCCATAATTAAAAAATAAGTAGGGAATTATGGGGGCGGTGAGAAATTATACCCCAAAAATTATAATTGAAAATAAAAGGACATAATAATATTAAGAAACTAGGATAAAATGAGAAAGGAAGGAATCCCTTAAATGGGAGTGTGATCCCAAAGGATTGGGTGAGGCTAGAGAGAGGATTATTAGGAGCTTGGGGCTCCTTGGAAGGTTTCTAGAGAGAGGAGGGAAAACTTTGGACGAACTCAAAATTAATTTATTGAAGATTAAGTGGGATATTGGGTGGCTTTATATAGGAAAGGAGAGGGAATTCTTTTTTATTTAGGTTTGGGACACCAGACATTAAACTAATCAAAAACACAAACCAGACCATGTTTTTTGCCCATAGACTTTCCAATGGTAAGTGGAAAATAATATTACATAATTAAAATGTCCTAACTTTTTAAAATAATATGTTTTCTTATGTGGAGGTGAGTGACACTCTCAGGGAAATCAATTTAAAAAGCTAAAATGTCTTGTAAGTCTTGGATGGTCCACTAAAACTTTGTAAAATTAAACAGACAAACCTAAAATCATATAATTTTAAGGTTAAAACATTTATTGGAAGAACATTCCATTTATAGTATTTTATTACATCACTATTGGGTCATTACGGTGTCATAAAACACATTATATATTTAAACGATATTTAATTTTAACCCAAAAATTTGACTCTCTCTGAAAATTATGAAAAATTAACCATTGGATAATTTCAACATCATGATTCCAAAAATAAAATTTATTTTATCTATATAATTTTCTAAATATGTGAATTTTCACTTTTAAAATAAAAAATGACATTTATTGAAAAATCAAGGGTTTTACTTAAATAGCTTTCAAACCTTAATAAAATTTATAGTTGTATTCATAAAAATTATACGAATATTTATACATAATAAAATGTAATTTTATAATAATAATATTTTATTGAAATATTTTTTAATTCAAAAATCTATTAATTTATCAAAATATATTTCATAGTTGAATATTAACTAAAAATACTATTTGTACTTTTAAAAACTATTAACAAAGTAACAATAATAAAATGAATGTATATTATCAATACAAAAATAAGGAGCATAATCATAGTACTAGGGTCTCGTTCCCTAACACCTTATAACACCTGCATACGACCAAAGGGTAAGGTGTGCAATGGTGAGAGACTCTTGGGGTTGCACAGATAACATTGCCTGGGTGGTAATCTCTATTGGCTTCCACTTCTCTCGTAGGTAGTTCCGCTCGAGCTTAACATATTCAAGCTCGTCTTGGGATTCATCAAGAGTGAAGACCAATGACACCACCTCATTTTCATGCTACAACAAATGAGATTCGTATGGGGAAAGTCTACTGGATGAGGACATCACTTCCTTTGTATGATTAAATTGGATTTTTTAAAGCCCTATACTTATACCTATCATGTGATCACTATTCAACAGCTAAATTAGAAATGATCACAATTATTAACGATATTTTAAAATCCAAAAACATAAAACCAAAGAAGTGTATATGTTATATAACCATATCACATAAGAAGACATTTAATTAGATCAAGAGTAATTTCCGTTAATAAAAGTTTGTGTTGTTTCAATCTCCCCTCCTTAAAAAAATTGCATCCTTGTAATTTGATTACATACAAAAAGAACTCTAAAATTTAAAAACGATATCAGGGATGATTAACCTCCACCATTAAGCATTCCCATCCCTCATTATTAGGTCAATCATAGAGAGAGAGGGTCCACATAGTGCAACAATACCTCAATGCACAGTAAAAGTCTTCCACTTCTATAGTCCAGATGCAGTCCGTGCCTCTAGGATCATACCGATGAAAAATATGATGCACTTTTTGAAAAAATTGTTTATATCATATAGTTTCAAAACCTTACGATGTACCAGGTTTTTGTAAAATTGTCTGATAGAGTCAAATTTGAAATTATTGAAATGTGGTTCTTCTAATATATTGTATATGTTTCCAAAAAGACTAGAAGGCAAGACTATATATATATAGGCCGCTCAGAGGTGTCCCACTTCGACAACTATTCTAAAATGAAGCAGTGAATCATAATCTATGGATAGGGTGAAATATTTGAAAATTCCATGATAGTACGTCCCTCATCATGAATAGTGGTAGAGTTGGGAGCTTAATATTTAATCATAGGTGAGCCCTGATCCCTGATGATTCTATGGTATGGAAAAGGTGTTTGATATATCGGAGAGCATCTTTCAATAACATTAAACATTGGAAAAGGTTTAAATGTGATGTGATAGTGATTTTGAAATAATTATAGCTAGTAATTCCTCAGGAAGGGACAAGAGTGTTGTATGAGGTTCTTCCCCTTCCATATCTAAACTATCCTTTATCCTGCTGACGAAACATATCAAATTTTGAGTTACCCTCTAGAAAGGATAAAATTTGGTTATTAAACAACTTAAAGTCTAAATATTTATTATTTCTTAATTAATGGAAAATTAGGGAAAACATAAAGGGAAATCCAAGCAAAAAATGGAGGAATTATAAATAACTTTTATTTCCTTAACTTATGAATCTATAGGCTTTGATCTATGTTATCCATGATCTACTTTATTACACATATTATTAGGGGATTTTTTTAAATCCATTAATAATGGTTCATACTAAACTTGTGAATTTACCAAAGAATATACCCCGGGAGTATTGTAAGTAAGAGTGAATCAAGGCCCGTTGTCGTGTATTATGATACCTCGGGTCAAGCCCGAAACTCCTTGTCAGAGTTTTCAATCCTATGTACATATGTTCCAGAGTCGCCTCTACCTGCTCATATCCAGACATAGATGTATTTTCATGATAAACCACTAACTCAATACACAACAAAATTTAGGGATATTCTTATTATAAATATTCTTATCTATATGGATTTCACTAGGGTTTTCTAATCCTAACCCCAAAAATAACTAAACCTATCATTTGATACCAACTATAACAACCCTACTTTTTTACACACATAAACATGATTTATTACATAAACTCTTCACTTGATACAACATGGATGGTCAAGAGGTATAATACCTTTAGGTATTATGAACATTAAATAACAACTTAAAACATAAAGCACACAACCTATTTTTTTAAACATCTTTTAAATAACCATGACATTACCTCATACATAGCATTGCATGGGATAACCTGAGGACATACATGTTAAAAGGGTGAGATACAAATCCTGGTAAGGGAGTAAAAAAGGCATAACATGTTGAATAAAATACATGTTAGGAAATATTCATATCAACTGAGATTAAAATAAACATGATCATAAAGGCCTCATATATCATGATTATTATAACATGGAAATGTGGAAAAAATAGTTAACATGGGATTAGCATGATCCAAGGCTCATTTCACATGGAGCATTAGTGGAACCTCCTTACAATTGAATTATAATGATTAAATCCTCATTTAACTTGAATTATCCTGATTAAATTCTCATTGCACTTGATGTATCCTGATACTAATCTTACCCAATGCATTGGAGCGCTATTAGGGCACACCCTTGTTAAACATTTCATTTCTGCATAAGTGTGCCACTAGATCATACAACATGCGTTAACTAAACATGATAACATATTCCATGATAATGAAATATGGAATTCATACACGAAAAAGTTCCATAAATAATTATATGTTCATAAAGGTGAATCCCCTTGATAGATAAATGGGAATGGTATTCACTACACAATGATTTTGGTTTGGAAAATTGTAGTGCAATTTTGACAGCATAACGGTGTGAGATAAGACTTCATAAAAATGGTTGATAATAGAAAAATGGGTGTCTCATCACATGTAAAATAAATTGACTATAATGGGGTCGTATAGATTCTTGTCCCAATATATGTAATGGAATTTATATTGGTAATACAAAATAATTTCTTGAATTTAAATGAGAGAGAAATTCCTTACGGAATTTAGGCATGGTAACGGGTATACATGGAAGGAATTAATGAGAGAGAGATGAGTCTACCATATTTCAAAAATAAGGAAGGAAATATTGGAGAGGTGCAAAATAATACCCCACCATTTATAGTTGAAATTAAAAGGATATGACAATATTAAGAAACATGGATAAAATGAGAAAGGAAGGAATCCCTTACTTGGGAGTGTGATCCCAAAGGATTGGGAGAGGCTTGAGAAAGGATTATTGGGAGATTGGGGAGAATTGGGAGGTTTCTAGAGATAAAATGGAAGATTTTTAACGAACTCCAAAGGCTTTTAGTGAAGAGGAAGTGGGAGCTTGGGTGGGTTTATAAGGAGATGGAATTCTTTATTATTTAGGTTTGGTACATTCCACATTAAACTAATCAAAACAATAAACCATACCATGGTTTTTGCCAATGGTTTTTTTCAAAAGTTGAGTGGATAAGAATATAATATACGGACAATGGATGAATGTCTTAAAATAATATGGTTTCTTATGTAGAGGTGAGTCACACTCTCAAGGAAATCAATTTATAATGCTAAAATGTTTTATATGTATTGGAGGGTCCACTAAAGCTTTGTAAAATAATAAAAAACAATCCTAAAAACAAATTATTTTAATGTTAAAATATATATTGTCCGAACATACCATCTATATTATTTTATTACATCACTATTGGGTCATTATGATGTCATAAAACACATTATATATTGAAATCGTATTTAATTTTTACCAAAACATTCGACTGTCTCAGAAAATTATAAACAATTCACCATTCGATAATTTCGATCTCCTAATTCCAAAAATAATATTAATTTTATATAAATAATTTTAAAAATATGTGAATTTTCACTTTTAAAATAATAACCAACATTTATAAAAAATTCTTGGGATTTGACAAAAATATTGTTCAAACCTTAATAAAAATTAAAATTGTATTAATTAAAATTATACAACCATTTATACTGAATAAAAAGTAATTTAGTAATAATAATATTTTATTAAAATATTATTTAATTCCAAAATCCATTAATTTATCAAAATAGATTCCATAGTTGAATATTAACTAAAAATTTATTTTTGATTTGAAAAACTATTTACAAATTAACAATAATAAAATGATTGAATATTCTCTATACAAAAATAATGTGCATAATCATAGAACTAATGTCTCATTACATAACCCCTTATAATACCCACATACAACCGAAGGGTAAGGTGTGTGATGGTGACAAACTTTTGGGGTGGCTCAGATAACATCACTCGGGTGGTAATCTCTATCAACTTCCACTTCTCCCATAGGTGGTTCCACTAGAGCTTATCGTATTCAAGCTTGGCTTGGGCTTGGGCATGAGAAAAGCATAATGACACCACCTCCTTCAAATATCCAACAAATGGGCTTCATATGGGAAAATTAAACTAGATGAGGACATCACTTCCTTTGTCTGAGTAAATTGGATTTGTTAAAGCCCTATATTTATACTAATCATGTTATCACTATTCAACAGGTATATTGAAAAATTCACATTTCTTAAAAATATTTTAAAATCAAGAAACACAAAACCAAATAAGTTCATATGTTATATAACCATTTCACTTAAAAATAAATTTAATTAGATCAAGATGAATTTCCAATAAAACATGTTTGGGTCGTTATAAGGTATCTCGCGGGGTGACTATTCAGATAACCCCTTTTCTGTTTCCTATACAGGTTAGTTTTTGATTCTTGAGGATGATAATTTTTCTAGAGGTATCTGATATAAGACACTGGATACACGTGGATCAACCATTTTCTTATTTGTGGAGATCAAAAAGCTCAGAGGTATCTCGAAAAATGTTTATAGAAGTTCAGTTTTGTAAAAGATGGAATGGGGGGATTACACATTGTGTAATAGAATTATACGATGTGACATACTATTTCACATGTTTTTTATAGCATTAAAGAGGGATTAATGGTGTCAAATATTCTAGGGTTTGAAAAATAACTAAAATACCAAGGCAATGCATTTTTCAGCGACACTCGACCTTGAGGCATTACACAACATGATAGGGGAGTACATGTCATGTAATGGACCGATGATGTATGTTTTCAAAACATTTCAACCGCTTGGGTTTGTCAAACCTATGATTGAAGCATCTCTCCCTCGACTCCATTTCACCTGGTGACCCTCTCCTAATCGTTTTGTGAATTCCTTTATCAAGGAACGATCCCTCACTCCCTTATTTGATCTGTTGTGATTTGTCTTCAATATAAGGCATGATCTACCTCAATTCCCAAGGTTTCATTGACTAGTTTCCTCCTGTTTCTCTTTTCCATGTGATGACACGTGGTCTCTATGTTTCTAATGGTGCTTCCTGGTGGTTGGTTGGTGTAGTAGTGTTGTAGTGTCGTCGGGTGGATGAAATTGTTGTGGGAGAGGTGATTGTGATCCATTGCTTTGATATGTTCCTATGTGAAGAACATCAATGAAATTTTGAAGTGGGGGGTTTTATTATTCTTTAATTATTTATGTTCAATCATAGAGTTGACATGGTTTATCCCTAGGATCGAAATGTAACTAAACTAATAATTATTTGAACAAGATTAATGAAATAGGAATCTAACATATGTTACTGCTTTATATTGTGATAATGGTTTGCCTCTTGATTTGCTATATAGTGTGATATCCATCCCTTGTTTGATTTATAATGTTGTTCTTTATTGATATTGGTAAAGAAAGTAATGATGGATTTAATTTATAATTAATTGGTTAAAATATAGAGAGGTATGATTAATGAATCTGGTAGTTGTTGTAATAATTTAATGATAATAGAATTGATAAAAGTGAGCATGTTTATTTGATTTGGTTGATATACTTGAAGAATGTTGATTATTGTTGATAAATTTTTTAAAGGCTTGTAAAATTAATTGTTAAATTAATCTGTGATATATTGAGAATCCAATTGCTTATGTTTCTCATAGTTGAAACCTAAATAATAATTTTGTTATTTCAAGATGGAATAAAGAACCAGTTGTTTGATAAATGTAATGACTTATGGGGATTGTGTTACCTAGTTGCATGTAAGGGAAAAGTGCCTTATGCTTTAGAGTCATGAGATATTCTTGTGTGTAAAGGTTGAATGTCATTCATTGGGGCTGAGATCCCACGTCTATGTTTGTTTTTTCTACTTGTGATGTGCTCAGAATACGAGACTTGTGGTTGTGGGGGTAGGGACGACCGAATGGGATGTGGGCCTAGGATAGATGAGCCTAGAGGGCTCTTTTGGTATATCAGATTAGGGAGGCCCAATGTTTGTGGTAGTAGTTGATTCCTAGGGTGGTAATATTCACTGGTTTTTTCATATGTGTGTCAGGGAGGATAGCAGAGTTGATGGAACATGTGAAGCTGGTCATACCAATTATTTTAAAAGTGGACGCTGGTAGAATATGTTGTCTTATTATCTGGTTTACTTTCCCCACTGCTTGAGGCAGATGGTCTTTCTTACCCTCCTTCAAAAATAGGTGTAAACACATGAGGTATTCTATTTTCTTTATGTGTTTAGCTTCTCGCAGATAGATGAGTCTACACTCCTACTATAGGGGGAAAAGACTTGACTGGTAGCTCATATACCCACTGTGTTCTGCCTCTTTCATTTGGTAGCATATAATGCATTTCTAGAATTAATGGGAATATGGAAAGGTGTAATGTTATTGAATAAATGATGTTAACTAATGAGGTTAGAGATTTTTGGGATGCAATGACGAGGTTGTGATTCTGAGAAGCCGTGGACTCTATTTGGTTATGCCTGTAGAGAATGGAACTTGTTTGTGATGATAATGAAATGTGGGAATCATAAATTTTTTTATTGTCTAAATAATTACTTTATGTGAAATGAAACTGATTAAATAAGATAATATGACTTAATTAAGTTCTTTAAATGGTTTTGTTCTTATAGGATATCTACTCTTAGTAGTGGGGGCTCAGAGTTTGAGAGACATTATCTTTAGTTGAATATAAGACTAAAATTTTCCCATAGTGTGGTTGTGAGCTATATTAAATCATGTACTTTTTCTGATTATATACTTTGCTCCACCTTTCCTGTTAGGCCGACTGAAACCCCAGGGATTATGGCTCCTAGGGGTGTTTTCCCCAACATCCTTGTGGGGGGGAAGGGTGGATGACTACCCCTTTTGGCTCTATTCTCTTCTATTGGTAGTTACTTGTGATAGTATGCATGGAGGTTAGTTTTCCCCATATATGTGTGTAGAGGTATATAATGGATTGTGGTTATTTCACACACATATATTCTGGATATAGTTTTCTATAGACTACAATAGGTTTAATGTGTATAAGTTGTGATGGCTTGAGGATCCATACTCAGTGTATGAGTTTTAATGGCTTGAGGTATAATACCCGACATATGATACATGTCATTGTAGTTTTGGTGGCTCCTAGAAACTACTTTGTTACTTCTAGTTGTGTGGATGGTGTGGTGCTTCACCCATGTATCTGCAAGAAACCTTTATGTTGCATGAGGTTCATGTTGTGGTGCTCACCCAGGTGTCTTCTAGCTAGGCTTTGGAGAGAGATTCTCAGGACATGTGATGTTTGGGAAAAGTGGAAAACCATTGGGGAAGTGGTAGTGGAATACCCTTGATATTATTTATTATATTATATACTCTAATATGTGATAATTAGTTAGAGTATCCATGAAGAGGATGTGAACATAGTATACCAGTTTAGGTGATGAGTTAGTTTCACTTATAATTCACTATGCTTTAGCATTCCTTCTTTACATTTGCATGGGAGGATCTAGTGAGGATCCTACTGAGTATAATATCATACTTACCCTATGTTATGTACATTTTTTTACTGTCTATTGATGATTGCTGAAGATTAGGCTGGTTACTGCTAGCTCGCGAGTTTTTCCAGAGTTGTTCAGGATTCGTGGTCACTTCTATTTTACTTTCTTTTAGTACCTATAGTTTTCCCTTTTAGTTGTAGTAGTTTTCCATGACATTACATATGTGTTCTTGGGATTTCTTTTCTGTTGTATTCTGATCAGTATTTGGTTGGTGTCTATCTTATCTCTATCTTTCACATGTGTCGTATTAGTGGGTAATTTCTCTCATTTGTGTGTTTAGTATACCCTTGGTGCTAGTCACCAACCTAGGGCCAATTGGAGGTGGGAGTTGAGGATAATTATATCTCTTCTCACCTTGTCAGCTAGGAGGGGTACACATTGTGGGGAGGGGGTTGTGACACTTAGAAACATAGTAGTGGTATCAGATGTTTTCTCATAATGGATACATTTCCACCTAGGATCCCTCTCTCCCAGGTGTTTGGGGTTTCACCTTTATGATTCCCTCTTCCATTACCTTCTTTGTCAATATTGAAGCTTTCATCTGCCTATATTGATCCCTGTTCAACTATTCATCTTCATCTATACAAGATATTTTAATTATTTTATTTTATTTATATATATATATATCTTTATAGTGATGAATTATCTATTTTCATTATGATGGGGGTTGGAATTATTTTATCTACCAATCTTCTCCTCATGTACACTACAGTTTTATTGAATATTCCATCGTGAAAGACACCATTTTTTCTCTAGCATGATAGAGTTTATGGTATATGGTGATTTGTTGGTGGGGAATGTGTTCAAAAGTATTTGTGCTTGGGTATTCTTGGCTTCATTGGATCTATTCCTACATTTTTTAATGGACTTGGATTTTTAATTGATA
Source organism: Viscum album (assembly GCA_963277665.1). NCBI lineage: Eukaryota > Viridiplantae > Streptophyta > Magnoliopsida > Santalales > Viscaceae > Viscum > Viscum album. The sequence continues at coordinate 1,277,643,023 of OY728158.1, forward strand.
TTTGTTTCTTAAAAAAATTTATTATATGATATAATATTATATACCTAAAAAATATAGATGAACCAAAAAAACTTATCTCATTAATAAAGATCATTACATTAGCCGGATACAAAACCAATGATAATTCCAAACATTCCAATTGGACAAAAAATATAAAATAGTAATGCTAAATGGGAAAACACATATCACCCTAATAAGCTAGAATCATCACCCCTGTGATAGAAACAAAACAAAATAAATGAAATATTATTAAACCAATCAACATCTATGAAAATGAAAATTTATCCTTAGGAGAAATGTTATTTAATATTTAGTGAAAGAAGGAAGTTATATTTATAGGGAGAAATGTGACCATCAAAATAACAATATGACTATTCGTTAAATATTATCGTTAGTCAATATATACTTTTTCTATTTGATCATTGGGAACTATACCCGTTGAAAATAATTTATTCCATTATAATTATAGTTTATATGTTGTAATGAAAAATGATAATTGATCAAGAAAGAAATAATAATGGCCTCAACTTGTAGAGTCATTTCGTTTGAATCCCATTTCATAGAACTTGGGAGGGAGGTAGTTTCATTGGGGGATTCCCTCGATATAGCCCATGAAGAGATTTAACAATTCATATATGAATAAAATAAGATATGCAATAAGTTTAAGTTTGTAGAGATTACCACTCTGTCAATGTTAGCTGATCCACCCCATGAAACAACCACAATCACACGCCTCACCCTTATGGTTTTTGAGAGTGTAATAAGGTTCACATTTCTAGGACATAGTTACATAAAGTGTAATTTTATTTCTATGAATAAAATTTTCATTTCATAAATTTGATTTGGAGAATATTTTTTTTATAAAATATATTTTCAAGTAATACATATTTTATAAATTGTTTCTAGGGCAAAAATAAAACATAATTTTATTTTTTTAGAAAATATAATCATTTTCACAACAAAATCATGTATTATGAATAATATTTTTTTAATTAAATAATGATTTGAAACACAATTATTAAAATAAAAATGATTAAATAAGTTTATAATATCCTAAGAAATGTTTATAACTGTCATAAATTTGACTATGTCATAAGACTCCTATTTTTCATTGAATAAAGAGGTTTTAATTTTAATGTTAAAATTCTCATTATTAGAGATTGTTTTTTATAAAACAGATATTATATTTTAAACCAGCATGTTGAAATTTGTTTAGGGTGAATTTTTGAGATGTTAATAAAATAATTTATTTTTCAGTGAATAGTAAAAATAAAATTTTGGGTTTCCATTATATTTTATGACATCATATTTATGTCATAATTATTTCATAATTATTTAAAAAAAATCAGTGACCTAAAATATTTTATTTTATTAATAATAAGAATTTAAATTTCATTAAATCAATTTCTAATCATATAAGTAACTTCCTAAAGTCTAAAATGGAAACTTTCATCTAAAAACATTATTTTATGGAAAAACAACTTTATAATATCCAAATAAGAATTAAAAATTGCTGTTAGGTCCCAATGGAATAAAATATCATAATATATGAATTTTTTTCCAAAATCATTAGTGAAAACCACGGGTAAGACAATGGTGATTCATTTTCCACAACCTAGATTTCAAAGACATATATTTGGAAATTATTAAACAATTCCTACATTTATTTTATTCAAATACTCACCCACATCACCTCTCAAAATCACTTCCAATCCATACACTACTATTTTATGGTAATTTGGCCTCCTAAAGAGTTCATCCAATGTGTCTATAGGCCCCCAATATTTTATCCTAAAGAATTAGGAGAAAATCTTCATGCTAAGTAAATTCACATCATCTTCTTTTCCATTAATGTAATTATTTTTCTATATATCTTATAAAAGGTGGGTTAATTTATTTTGTTATTATTTTGAATATATCCTTACAAATAAATTATTATTTATCAATTATAAACTTTCATTATATCTCATTCAACTGTTTCTAAATCAATGTATAAGACCCATTATACTACCGACTTTACTTCTAAATTTTTTCGCTTTTTATTAAAAATATTAAATTTAGAATACCCAAAACATTTATCTATCCATGGGTATTCAAGTTGAAGATAATATAATATATTTATTTTCAAATTTAGAAATTTAAAACCCACATTCCCTTTCTATGGCTTAAAAATGATGTTATAGTCATGCCTTTAAGCAATTTTGTACTCAATTCTTTTTTTGACTCTCATAATTTATTATCCTCAAGTTATTGAAAAAATTATTTATTATGATCATTGTAGATCATTTTAAATTAATACATATAAAGGGTTCACCCTGATAGCACTCAAATTCATTGGATAAAAAATTAGTCTCTATAGATGACATTTTTTAGTATACTATTGTTAATAACTATGGTAATTATGATTTATGAAACATTGGGGAAGAACATTGGTTCTAGGCTTATGAATATATAATTCAAATTTCGTGGCCTAATTTTCACTTTACTATTCATGTTATTTTTAATGATATGAATCATGTTATTTTTATCATGTTATATTTCTATACCTCATGTTCTTATTTATATGCCTCATGATCAGATGATAAATGTATAAATTTCTTATTAACTTACTAGGATTATGATCAAAATTTTATGTTTTCCTGTATGACATTCAAAATTTCGAAGAAACAAAACTTTTAATGATTTTATATTTTTTCCATGTAATATAATATTTTTATAATAAAAGTTCGTATTCCATAATTGGTATGAAATCATGGTTTAGTTATTTATTGAAATTAGGATTATAAATCCTCAACTTGAACCCTATAGAAATGATTAAATATAGTAAAAAGCTTTAAATTTTGGGAAAGTATTAAGTAAGTTGTTTCCAAAAAATACACCCTTATCTGGATACTAAAAGTGGATGTCACCATGGATTAGATGTAACTATGGGTAAAACCACCAAAAAAACTTTATTAAGATAGACTCAAATAGGAACTAGTGCCTGCCAATAGGCCTTTCTACACACAAAGTTTGACACACTTGGGTGAGAGGTTTGGCTAAACACAAGATTTTTATGAACCACCATGAAGAATAAATGGAATATAAAATTGTTATTAGAGGATATTAACTAATAAGACATTTAATAATGATGTTTTGAGACATAAAATCCCTTTTGAAATATAATATTCCTTAAAGTATCTGGTTTCTCACTAAGGTTTTCATCTATTATAAAATGGCAGGAAATAAGAGGAACTTCATAAATGATGAGTGAAACCGATGATGTACATAGACCTTATGATGGATTTTGGAATGGAAAAATTCATGAGGATAATGAATCAACTATACCGAGTTATGAATAATAACTTGAATAATGTTTAGAAACCAAATTCACCTCAATGGGAAAAATCTCTTTATTGAGTCGTTCAATCATCAATCACCGCCTTTTTATTGGATCTAACGACCCATTTATTTTTGAACAATGGATTACACCTATAGAAATGTTTTTTAATTCAATTTTTAGATCAATATAATTTTTCCAAAATAGTATACTACTTTGAAGGAGAATATGATTAGTTGTGGACACTAATTAAAAATACAAACCTAATAAGAGAGATTGATGCTACAAGACTGGAAGAGTTTTGGGGATTCTTTACCAATAAATATTTTTACAAATTCAATGTAAAAAAATGAATATGGAATTCCTATACATGAAGAATAAGGAAAATGAATCAAGGGAAACTATTAAATGAACTTTACAAAACATGCTCGATACACCTCTAGCTTTGTTATATCTTCTTCGGTGGACTACAACCCATATGCGAATAAATTTAGAAAATTGAAACTATGAAAGGTATGAGGAGTTAGTAAAAGTCCAATGAAGGTTGAATTTCAGTATAGAGAGATGAAATTGTCACATAATTTGAAATAAAAGAAGATAAACATGGAGATAAACTCATGGAATAATTTTTTTTCATGAAAGAGGATGAAAAAAGTGAAACTTCCCACATGCAACAAATATGGGAAGAAGAATTTTGGGAAGTGCCTACATGGGATTATAAAGTTCATCATGCATGGATGTGATGGCCACATACCTTAGAACTATTGTCATGAGGTGAATCCATAAGTTCCCAACACTAGTGAAAATTGTAAGATGGTGTGGGCCTCTCCTGGTGTTTAATGCTTCAATTATGGACAGATTGGGGGATTTTCCAATCAATTTCTTAATTATAAGATAATGGAGGGAAACAAACATCAAACTCATCATAAGACATAGGAGAAAGGCCGAGAAATTTCAATCATGATGGCTGAAATAGAGGCTCTAAATGATGTGGTTCAAGGAACACTACCTCTTCTTTCAAAAAAACAAAGTACTTTTTTTATTCTTCTTTTAGAAATTATTTATTTAATCCATGTTTTCATAAAATATATAGTTAATCCCTTATATTCTTAAACAATTTTAATAATTGAAGATTCATAGAGGGATTATACTAGAATCAAAAGTGTATAGAAACTATAATATTAACTTTTTATAGTATAATATCATCACAAATATTGTAGTCATTCCCATGGTTCAATTTGACACTATACTAGGGATAGACTGGATTTAAAATTATAAAGCAAAGATCAAATTAATCAGAAAGGAGCTTTTTGTCGGCTATAATGGACAACCTATAAATATTTTCAAATGAGAGATATCCTGGAATGATATTTTTATAGAGGTACCTACCATATCATTCTTTTATGAAGGTGATTGGTGAAGAGGGAGAAGGAAATGAAAGTATAGGGATATAAATTTCCCCCAAAATTTAAGAATACATTGATGTATTTCCTGAATTGTTACATAGACCTCCCATATAAAAAGGTATGGTTCTCCATTGAACTCATAACAATATCCAAGATGATATCAAATACCCCATATAGAAGGGAAAATGTGGATTTAGTGGAACTAAAGAAACAACTTCAATATACTTTAGAGAAGTTATAGGTTTGACCAAGTGTGTCTCTTTGGAGAGTATATGTTCTCATTGTAAAAAAGTATGTATCAATTTAGATATTAAATTATTATATAGAACATAATGGGATCACATTTAAGAACAAGTAACCACTCCCAGGGATTTATTACTTATTAGAACAACTTCATGGGGCTCAATTATTCTCCATGATTGAAATATAAACTATGTATCATTGTTTGAAGGTAAAAAGGAGTATATTCTAATTAATACCACCCAAACAAGATATGGTCATTATTAGTTTGTTTTGATTCTATTTAGTTTGACTAATTCCCCTACAATATTTATGGAGTTCATGAATAGAGTATTTAAGGAGTGAAGTGATAAAATTATGGCATTTCATATTCATTATGTTATAATATATTTGATAATTCATGAGGAGCATGAGGGTTATCTATGAGTTATGTTTTAAAAACAGATAAAGGAAATTATCGATAGAAAAGCTAGAAAATGTGAAGTCTAGTTATAATAAGTTGAACTCTTGGGGCATATTGTAACCAATTATGGAATTCAATTGACCATGTGATGATAAAGGATACTGAGGAGTTGATATATCCTACTAAATTAATTATCAATGGTAGTTTCCTTGGTTTAGTAAGATATTATAAGAGGATTGGGAAAAAAATTCCATGAAATTCTAATCCACTAACAATTCTAACTTGAATATGATATAAGTTAATTTGGAAAATAGAGTGTGAAGAATGTTTCCATTAAATAAAGAGTAGATCAGTTAGTTCACATGTGTTAACTATACCCTATAAAAGAGAAGGATTTTTATTTATGGTGAAAAATATTTTAAAGTTATTAGGTGTTTCTTGATGAAAAATTAGAGGGTGATCGTAAAGGAATCTTGACAATAAAATCCTCATGTGGAGAATTATCCTACACATGATCTGGTGTTAGCTGTTGTCAAATTTTCTCTTATTAAATGGAGGCACTATCTTTATAGGGAGAAACTTGATGTATACACATACCCCCAATGGAATAAGTATATATTCATGCAAATGGAATTGAACGTGCGGAAAAGGAGATGGATGGATCTTCTTAAAGACTATGAATGTTCAATTAATTATTAAAATAGAAGAGAAAAAAAATCACTGATGAATTAAGTAGGAAAGACATTATTTTCAAATAAATTAGGAGGATTCAAGAGGATACATTCATTAAAAATATAATAATGTTGTATTTGGGAATCATAAGTAATGATATATCATCTATCAGATTCCAATTTTTTTCCCAACCATCCTTACTATAGAAGATCAAGAGAGTTCAAAGAGAAGATCCATTGATAAAAAAAGATAGTGGCAGGGAAGAATTGGAAGTATCTTGAGTTCACTATAGATCAATAAGATATAAGGAAATTTCATTCAAGGCTATGAGTCTCATATATCCTAAAGATAAAGAAGGTGTTTATGGATAAATATTATAACCATACATTCTCAATACATCCTGGATGTATTGAAATGTATAGGGAACTTCAGGATCATTACTGGCTAGAGAATATGAAAAGGGATATTTTTTAATACAATACAAGGTTCTTGGTTAGTCAAAAAGTGAAGGTGGAGAGAAAAATTACAAATGGGATATTGCAACCACAACCCATTCCAACATGGAAGTGGGACAATATCACCATGGACTTCATCATTGGTCTCCCAAGAAAATACAATATAAAAAATGTGATATCAGTTATAATGGATAGAATCAACAAGAAAGTCCATTTAATTTATATTATGGAATATTTATCTCTTAAACTACTTTCTATGATATACAAAAATAAATTAATGGGGATGTATGGGGTGACACATTCAATCAGTTCTGATCGTGATCTATGGATCACATCTAAATTTTGGGGAAGTATTCAATATCCATTGAATACAAAATTAAATTTTAGTATGAACAATCACCAACAAACTAATGGATAATATGAAAATACTAGTCAGACACTTGATGAAATGATGATAACAAACTCAATGTAATTTAAAGGTGAATGGATTCCAAACCCCCCATTAATTGACTTATCCTAAAAGAAAAAATTCCAACTAAGTATTCAAATGGAACCCATTAAATCTCTCTATGGGGTGAGATGTAGAACTACTACTTCTTTGGATATAGTTGCTGAGATAAAGATTCGTGGGTTTGATATTATGGAAGAGATGAAAGAAGAGTTTCATTCAATCCAACTATATATAAAAACTACAAAGATTTGTTAGATGATATATGATTCCAACAATCAAATGGACTTAGAGACTGATGTTAGAGACAAATTGTTTTACTTCAGATACCACAAAGGAAGACAATCATGCAGTTTTGAAAGAAAGGGATGCTTATCCCTAATAACATTTCCCCCTTTGAAATCATTGATCACATTGGAGTATTGGACTATCAGTATGAACTTCCTACAAATATAAATTATGTTTATAAAGTATTCAATGTTTCCCACTTGAGGAAGTACATACCTGATCAATCACATGTACCAAATCCAAAAGTGGGTCAATTGGAACATGAGCTCTATTATTTGAAGAATCTGGTATAGAACTTCGATAGTATAGGTAATATTCTATGAAACAAGACAATTCAACCTTTCAAAGTGTGGTGGAGGAACCGTAAGTATGAAGAGGAGACATGGGAACCATAGGAAATAATGAAATCAAGGTACCCTAACCTATTTTCTATTGAGAACATGAGATGAAATTTCTGGGAAAAAATTCCTTAAGGGGGAATAATTTAACATCCTATCTTTTTAAATGGTATTTCTGTCTTGATAAAATGTATATTATATTATATAATATTAAATATGAACAAAATATAGAGGAACCAGAAAACATTATATCTTTAATAAGTACGATTGCATTAGTTGTCTACAAAACAACTGAAAATTCCAAACATTACAATTAGATGAATAATATAAAATATAAAATCTAACATGGAAAAATATGGATCACCTCAATCTTATATAATCATCAAGTCCACAAAAACACTATAGAAATGTAAAAAAATATCATTAAACAAATGAATATCTTTGAAAATGAATGTATAACCTTAGGAGGAATTGTAGAGAATATTTAGCGAAAGAATGATGTTGTATTTATTTGGATAAATGTGACTATTGGAATAATAATATGATCATTTTTCAAATATGACCATTTTTCTGTATAATTGTTGTTCTATTTGACCATTGGGAACTATTCCTATTATTAAAAATTTATACCTTTATAATTAGTGTTTGTATGTAATAATGAAAAGGTATAATTGATGCAGAAAGGATAAGTGATGGCCTCAACCAGTAGATTCATTCCATTTGAAGCCCATTTTTTAGAACATGGGAGGGATGTAGAATAACTAGGTTTTCACATAACCAATCTAAAAATTTTCATCCACAAGGGAAGAATGAAGTAAATATCTTAAGTGAAAAGTTACTTTTGGTGGATATTACAAATCATTCAATGTTAGCCGAGTCATCCCATTAAACTGCCATTGTTGCATACCTTACCCTAAGGGAGTGCAAATGTGTATATGGGGTTACATGTCCTAGAATTAGTTAAACAAATTATAATTTCCTCTATAAAAATAATTTATTTATTACTTCACTCCCGTTTTGAGAATAATTTTATTCAATAAAATACATGTTTTTGTCAGGTCAATTTGATAAATAGATTATTGGATGGAAATAAAACATAATTTTATTTTTTAAGAAAATATATACAATTTTATAATAAAATAAAGTCTTATGAATAATATTTTTTTAGTTAAAAAATATTTTAAAATTTACTTACATAAATATAAATGATAAAATAGTTTTATAGAGTCATAGTAAATTTTTATAAGTGTTAGAAATTTGATCGTCACCTAAAATCTGTTATTTATTAGAGAATAAGGAATGATATATATATAATTTATAATTCCCAAATTTATAGAATTATTTTGATAACATAAATATTATACTTTAAGTTAACATGTCAAAATTTGAATAGGGTTAATTTTTTAGAATTTTCTAAAATACATTATTATTTAGAGAATAATAAAAATATAGTTTTGGGGTATTAGTATATTCTGTCACATTATATTTATGTAATAATTATTTAATAATTATTTAACCACAATCCATGAACTAAACAATATTATTTTATTAATATTATGTATATTAATAGTTTTTAATAATTTTCCAAAACTATAAGTTGCTTCCAAAAGTCTAAAATGGAAAATGTGATTTTAAAAACATTATTTTTTTGAAATACTAATTTTCCATGTCCGAAGAAGTATTCAAAATGGTTTTTGGCTCCAATTAAATAAAATATCATAAAATATGATCAATGATTCAAAAACCATGAGTAAGAACCGTGGGTAGTCCAATGTTTTTTCATTTTCTACAACCAATATTTCCATGACCTATATTTGGAAATTATTAAACAATTCCTCCACATTTTCTTAAAATACCCACCATTTCACCTCTCCCCATCTATCCCAATTAATATTATATTATATTGTGGTAATTTGGACTACCAAATAGTTCCCCAATGTTAACTTAATCCCTCAAGGTTATATCACCAATATTTAAGAGAAACTCCTTAAGGAAATGAAATTCATATCATCTTCTTATCCATTCATGTAACTCTTTTTGTGTACATCTGGTAAAGGGTATGTTACATTATTTTCATCTGATTTTTATCATAACCTTACTAAAAAATATTTTTTTTCAACGGTATACCTTCATTCTATCTCATTTTACATAGTTATTAAACCATGAATTCAACCCATAATACTGCCAAATTGACATCTAAAATTCCACTATTTTACATAATAAATGATTATATTTTAAATTTCCAAACCATTTATTTATCCCCAGTAATTCACATAAATTTTAATATAATTTATCTTGTTTTAATACACATATATTAAAACTAAATTGTTTTTTCCTATGTTAAAAATGATTATATAGTCATGAATTTAATACTTTATGTACTCAATGCTTTAATGAAAAACTCATACTTTATTCTCCTTAGGTTATTAAAAAATGATTTATTACAATCAATGTGGCTCACCTGAAATTAATACATTTGAATTGTGTGATTGAATATAAATATAATGAACTGGGTAAATAATTATACTATAGAGATGACAATTTTTACGAATCCTTAGTGAATAAACATGGTAATTTTGATTTGTAAAACCTTGGTGAGAATCCATTGTGATATTCTTATGTATTTTTTACTCGAATATTGCATCCAAATTTCTATGTAATTATTCATGTAATTTTTAGGATCTGACTCATGTTTTTTTATCATTTTATATTTTCTGACCTCATGTTCTTAATGATAATCCTCATGATATAATTCTAAATGTATCCATTGTTTATTTCCATATTGGGCTTATGCTCACCACTTTCCTTGGATGTATTCCCCCATGATATGAGATGTAGTAAAATTATCTTAGGTTGAAACCATAAATATGACTTTCACATCAATTATACGAATGGGTTTTTATTATGTTCCACATTTCCAATAAACTAAAATAAAAAAGACACTCAATTTTGTTCAATGTAATGGAAATATTTTATAATAAAATTTTCATATGAGATATTTTTGGATCCTTGTTGTGGTCTTAGTTAAATTATTCACAACTTTTTTTACTTGATTCTACATACCTTGATATAGTAAAATGATCTTATATTTTACTATAATGTTTTTATTCAGCATCTATTGGTTTAGTTAGAGCTATGAGCTGGGTTTGTTCTTCTTTTGTTAGGGTTAGGTCATGGCTTATGTTCAGGGGATTTATTGTTATGTTTGGTGTAATAAGATTTTGTGTGTGTTGTTTTTACATTTTAATTATTCCTTTGTGATGTTATTTGGTTTTTTTTTTCTAGGTGAAGTATATCATAAATTCGATGGAACTTCAGTTGTAGTTCCCTCATTCTATGGTGGTAAAAAATATGGTGGTGTGATATTTCTCAGATAATAGAAATATATAGTGGTAGTTAGTAAGTGGTGATGTCGATGATTGATGGTTATTTCTGTGATTAATTTTGAATGATGAATATGGTGATTCCTGACTTTGATTATGTGGAAATTTGTTTAATACTATTTTTCTGGTAGGTTGGTGGTTCTGATGGAGAAGGTGCATGGTATATTGAGTTTTCTGGCATTAGAGGGCCTGAGGGGAGTCATGTCAAGCATAGTGGTAGTTCTCATCTTAAGGAAATGATATTCAAGGAACCATTTGAATTTTTAAATCCAAAATGTTGAATTTTATTTTCTATTTGTTTTTATTTTGGATTTTTTGTTTTATAGATTAGGATTTGTATGTGATCCTTGTTAACCCAAAAAAGGTATATTTTTTTGAAATTAGCAAAATAGGATTAGGTAGTATCAGATCATTAACATGTTCTTTAATTATCTCAGTCTTATTGAAAATAAAAAAATATGAAATCATAATACATGGTGTGTTATCTGTCATAGGCCCTCATATAGATTTTCCTTATAGAAAATTTATATCATAATCCATGTCATCAAATACGATATGAATGGATATCATTACATTATGTGATAACATATTCTATATTGGGCTCATTTTGAAAGATATCTAGTATTATATCTAGTTACATAGAACAAATCCCCCTATTTTAGTTTACCATAGAGTAGAACATATGAATGTCATATAGGATAATAACTACACTCTGTATTTGTAAAATAGAGCACCAAACATTAAGCATGATATAGATAATATTGATTGAACTGAAATCCTAGGTATCGATGGTTTTAATGATACACGGGACATATAATGTAAGTCAATATTTCAAGGAATGCTAAATTTATCAAATACATAGGATTATTTCATGTTACAATAGCCATTCAAGGTGATATCAATTAGAAAATGTAACCAATAACACTTTTGAGATTTTTTCATTGGGATAGGGAAGGGTTTACCCTCGATGGTTTGACCGAGTAATATTTTAAGGCATCTCTCAATCAAAAACAGTGGGTTCACCATCTATCTCATCTCCCATAGAATCTTCCACTGTTTCCCTTATCTATAGCTATGTAAATGCCTTCTTTCCAAAGTTTGGTGTTCATCTAGGTTTTCTGGACTAGTGAATGTTGGGGACTTCCATTGGTCGAGAGGACGGGAGGTTGGGCTCATCACACCCTTTTTGGGAGGAATTTCTGCCTATTCTAGGACTCTCTTATAGTTTTAGGGCATGTTTGTTAATCTCTTCATAATCCTGGTGCAGGACCAGTTACCTTAACAAAACAACTGCGGGTTAATTCTCCTTTGTATGCAATAGATTGGGATCTCTTTAGGGAATCCATCTATATATAGCTGAGGTTCTTCATAATATTTTGGTAACAAGAGGATTCTTATATGTTGAAAACATAAGAACAAAATTTTTGGGCTATAATCCCATATATGGTTGTGGAAAATATCTCAAGGAGGGGATGGATCTATTATGAGGCATCCTACGTATCCCGGTTATTGTAGTAATCAAAACCCACGTAGTTCATTTCTCTCACTATATTTAATGCCTTGAATAGAATACTATGATTGGGTACTGAAACACCATGTATTTAAGCTTGATCCTCGAGGAGATGTACTACATATATGAGTTGTGGCAGGAATCAGAGTCATCGTAGTTTGGTCATACTAGGGATTGTATTCTGAAGGCGCCCTCGAAACCTTAGGTTATTTGTTAAAATTTTCTAACAAGTGTGAGTCCCTAAGACCACGTGATCCATATTCGTTGTGAGAATCAAGGGGTATCACTTTATCATAGCCATTTATTTGGGCAGTGGGTATCTTAGATATCATGATTTCCTTGGATAGTCAATATGGAGTTCGAACCTCAAGAAGGTAGCCTATGTATCCTAAATATAGAAGGAACTAGAGTCATCATAGATCCTTTTGTGTTGGGGATTACACACTGAGGCTACTCCGATGAGTTGGTATAGGGTGCTTCATGAGGTATTCATTGTATCCCTCTAAGCCCTCATGAGCCTTTCACTTTATGATAAACCAGGGTGAGTACATGATCAGCCTCATGGCTTATGGTTATGAGACATGCATATTGGGGAAGTCTGTGGGGTATTTGATATAGAGATCGAGGCTTTAAGGAGGAATCCTATTTATCACAGTTATAGAAGGAATTAGATTTTGTATTTTTATTTTTGTGTAGGAACTTATGCACTGAAGCTACCATGATGAACGGGCCTTCTTATCCGGAAGGTGTCATATAACCCAGATTGCATGAACCTAAATTCATTTAGTGACTTGGCTAGACACATGTAGTGGGTGTCGTGGGAGCTAGGGTGGCATGGTTCGAGGTGTGTCAAAAGTATTTTCTGACACCTCCTTCAGAAATTGAAAGAACATGATGACATGTCTAGGGGGTGCGGCATGTACTTGATGACACCTCTGAGAGACATCATGTAAAAACCCGGAAATTTCAAGGAAAATTTTTTCTTAATTTTTTTTGTAATTTTACAAGAATGCAGTTTCTGACGGCGCCTGATTCCGAGGACCGGTGTTCCCGGAATTAATTTCCGAAGTTTGGCTCGGGTACGTTCAGTGAACGAGCGAGCGGGAATTTCTATCATTTGAACCGTTTCCCGGAATCGAATTCCGAAGGCACCGATGAACTCGCAGCACCGATATTCGCTTAAGGAGACCTTTTTCGAGGTTGTGTTTTATTGCGGGTTGAGAGTTAGTTTTTGGGTTTTTAAAATAAAGTAAAATAAAATGTGGAAACACATTTTATTTTTAACTTGTTGGTTAACTCCTCCCAAAGGGAGTTAGGGGTGGGACCCACATACACTTAACCTCCCTAGAGAGGATTAAGTGTGGTGGGGCCCACACGAACCCTAACTCTTCACCTCCTCTTTTTAAAACTCCCCTTTAACTCACTTTAATTAATGTTTGACACTTGGAATAATTAATTGAGGTGAGATGTTTTAAATTTCAAACCTTTGAAATTCTAAGAGGGAGGTTGTGTAATAAAATAAGCTTAAACTTATTTTATCATTCTGGGGTTGGTTTCTTTTTCCACTTGAGAGTATTTGAGAAGCTCTCTCTACCATCCTCAACTTTGACGAAGAACACGAAGAACACTCAAGAACGCCACTTCCCTCTTCTTCCTAGCCGGATTGTTTCCGAAGATCGACGACGCCTTCCGTGTCAACGAAAGGGAACGCCGCTTCCTCCTCGGACTTTCTTCGTCGGCTTACGAAGATTCACCAACGACGTACCTCTTCGGACGTACCTCTACATCAACGGAATCGACGAACGATTACCGCAATGCCCGACCTCCGCGACGCTCGTCTTCCGCGGTTTGTTGACGTGCTCCGCACTTGAACCGAGGTAGGGGTTTGTTTCAATTGTTTATATTTGTTCGAGAATTTCGACATGAAAATTCTTCGTGGTATTTTTTTTAAAGTTATGTGGAACTTTCTTCGAACTTGATTGTTTATATTTGTCGGGCCTTGATTTTCAAATCTTTCTATTTAATCTAAAAAGATTGTGACAGTTTATTATTCGTTAAAGGCTGATTGCTATCCTTATAACGTGAGGAGTTCGGACCGTACAAACCCGGTCGATCCTCCTCTTTTACTTCGTGTTGATTTTTTGTGGAATGGTTCGGAAGGGCGTGGTGTCGTCGCACCACGTGGGTTCATGCGGTTTAATGCGGAAGATATGCGCGGCGCCGTCGCGCCGCGCCGTGGAAAGATTTCAAGAACGCGACGCTGTCGCGTCGCGTCGAAGGTAGTCGAAGAGACCGCGGCCGGAGTCGGGCCACGGCGGAGGGGCGCGGCGCCGGCGCGCCGTGCCAATCGAACAAGGGTTGCGGCTTGAGCCGCGGCAGAGCTGGAAGGGGCGGCCGAAAAACTGGCTGCCGGCGGTTAATGAAGAGCCGCGGCCGGCTCGGCCGCGGCGAAGCAGCCAGAGGCGGCCGGCCTCGCCGGCCGCCGGAGATCAGAAGAGCCGCGGCCATTGGGCCGCGGCGGAAGGGTGGAAGGCGGCCGGCCGTGCCGGTCGGCCGCCGGTTTGCTTAGGAGGCGGGACCCCGCGGGTCCCGCGTGTGAAAGGAAAACGGCCGGCCTAAGGCCGGCCGAGATCCACAAAACCTGGGGGGAGTTTACCCCACCCGCGTGCGGCGCACGTGCGGCGCCCAGGCCGCGCCCTCGCGCCGGGCCGCGCCGCCGCGCCGGGCCGCGCCGCCGCGCTGGCCGCACCGCCGGCCGGGTCGCGCCGCCGGCCGGGTCGCGCCGCCGGCCGGGCCAGGTCCAGCCGGACCGGGTCGGGCCGGGTCGGTTCGGGCCCAGACCCCCCGGTTTCGGACGGGTTTCGGTTTTTCGCCCATATCTTGGGCTACGGGCCTCCAAACGACTCGTCGTCTGCAGCAACGTGATCCTTGGATCGAGACGGTCGTTTCGGTATACTATACTCAAGGTTCATCTTCCTTTTCGGGAGGCTACGTGGTTAAAACTCCATAGTTAAGCGTGCTTGGCCTAGAGTAGTGATCAGGATGGGTGACCTCCTGGGAAGTTTCCCAGGGTGGGTGTGAGACGGAAAAGCCAATAACTTCTAGACCAGGCGTCCGATTGACGTGCCGTCTGTTGCGTTGCGTTACTATTGACGATACGGAACTTTTGGCATCCTCCGCCCGAGTTTTGGATGCATATGGATAGTGGCCGGGTTGGATCGCACCGAAATCCAACCAGGCCCCTAGAACGGAAAAGCTGATATCTTTCTGACAGAACGTCCGTTTGACGAACCGTCAGTGGCGTTGGTGATCGCGTTGAGAAACGGTCCCTATGAGTTTACCCTATGAGAGTTCGGGGTACAGTTGAGATACGGCCGGGTTTGGTTCGCTCACGAAACCAACCGGGCCCCTGGGACGAAAATGCTAATAACTCACAGACCGGGCGTCCGATTGACACTCCGTCTGTTGAGTTGAGACCCCTATGACATGGCGGTCCTTTGAGATACTTCTTAGTGTGACTTTGAGATACTTGGAGTATCGACCTGTAGCTCGTGGAGCGGACCCTCCCAGTGACGAGCGTGCGGAGTACGGAGACCGTGTAGCTGGCTGAGACCCGATGACTGCTGATCGAACGACTCTGTGTGTTAAAGAGGTGCGCTTGGTTGTAGCGGCACATGGGAGCGCTTGGTTGTAGCGGCAGACCCACGACAGTGGTGCGCTTGGTTTTAGCGGCACATGGGAGCGCTTGGTTGTAGCGGTAGACCCACGACAGAGGTGCGCTTGGTTGTAGCGGCACATGGGAGCGCTTGGTTGTAGCAGCTAGACCGCAGTACTCGATGGGTGGAGTTCTTCAGCAGTCTTAGGTTAGTGAGAAGTACCTCGGAGTCGTGACAGGACCACTGTACACTCCAGAGACGGAGCTCTTCAGCAGTTACGGTTTCGATAATGAAAATCCTGGTTGAGCTAAGACTTTTGACCTTGTGTTTACCACATGATTGAGATGGGTCACTTGCTAACTTAGGTATATGTATGGGCATATACCCGGGTAGTGGTTATCCATTGATTTCACAATCCTTGTGTTTCCTCATGATTGAGATGGGTTACTTGATAACTTAGGTATATGTATGGGCATATACCTAATTAGAGGTTATCTACTGAGATCTTCTTTGTGGTTATCCTTATTGGTTTAGTGAGACCTTGAAGGTCTCGGGGTCCCTACTGAGTATCGTTATACTCACCCCTGCACGGGCTATGCCCGCACCTCGTTGTGTTGGTTGCAGACGACGGGCAGTGCTGACAGAGGCCGAGTGTTCGAGGACTGGACGGTACCTGGAGGTGGACTATACGACGAGATGGTACCTGGAGGAGGACCTCACAACGAGACGGTACCCAGAGGTGGACGTGACGACGAGGCGGTACCCGAAGGTGGACCACTGGGTGGACATACTCGGAACGGACGGCGGGACCCAAGGAGCAGAGGAGCTATCTGTACCCACCCTTCAGGTGGGATTTCCAATGGACAGCTCGGCATAGCAGCTTTACTTTTCAGTTGTTGTTTTCCCTTCGAGTTGTACTTTACAGTTGGGCTTGTATTTCCGACCCCTTTTAACTTTCCGCACTTACTGTTGTACTCAGTTTTTACTTAGTATTTACTTCTTCCGCTTGTACTCTGTGTGATTGTTTAATTTACAAAGGCAATGCCTTCCCTTTTTACAGGGATTTACGCCTTGGTGCTAGTCGCCATCCCCTGGCCTATGGAAGGCGGGCTTGGGGTAGTCACGGCACGGGCCCCAAGGACGGGTCGTGACAAATTGGTATCAAAGGAGTTCGGTTCTACCGCAAAACTTATAACTCTGATGTTTCTTTCTGTGAAGCAATAGTGTTGAGAGTACCGAGTGTGGTTTTCAGTTCAGGGAGTCCAGTGTTGGTGCGGGCGGCCGACGTATCCATACACCAGGACCCTGACAACTGATTTCTGACTTTGTGCACGAAAACACTAATTGCGTGTGTGTTTTCAAAGGTTTTCCCTTAAAACAGCTCAAACAAGGTCAGATCACCAGGTATAAACGTTTGACCGTGTCACGATGTTTCTTTCAGAATGCCTTTTCACGGACGACCAGCTAGAGCCCCGAGAGTGGTACGTACTGACAGCCCGCCGAGCGACGAGGCCTCAGTACAGGGCCCTATCCCAGTTGAGGCACCAGCGGAGGCACCAGCGGTACTGCTACCCTTTGGGCCACCGATGCCACCAGCCCCAGCAGTAGGCGATGCACGACGCTTGAGCGCGCTGCACGAGTTCCAGCGCCAGAGGCCACCCAGGTTCCGGGGAGAGACGGACCCGCAGGCGGCTGAGGTTTGGCTGGAGGTTGTGGTGAGAGTCTTCAGGCTAGTGGGGACGCCGGCAGACTTCATGGTGATCTTTGCTACCAGCCTCCTTCAGGCAGCAGCAGGCAGGTGGTGGAGCCACTTGTTACAGTTTTGCGAGGAGATGAACTTCGCATGGGAAGACTTCGAGACCTTTTTCAGGGTGGAGTTTGGGCCAGTATCTCTACACCCCAAGCGTGTACAGGAGATTCTGCCTTTGCCGCGTGCTTTTCGATCAGTATCTGAGTCATCTGTGGGCAGTAGACAGATGATGCAGAGGTCCAGGAGGACCGGACTAGCAGTTGGACGATCTCGGGTTTTAGGACCGGTGGTGCGGGGCACCTGAGGTGGGGTCAGACCCAGGCGTGCCAGAAACGGACAATGTTACTCCTGCGGCGGAAAGTGTCACCTGGCACGTGACTGTCCGACTCCTCGTACGATTGATCAGCGGGTGTTGGAGGAGCCACCGAGACAGAAGCAGTGGTGAGTGCTTGAGTAACAGCCGAGCAGTGGACAAGGCAGTAGAGCTCTGAGAGCAGGTGGGCAGGAGAGGAACTAGTGGATACGTCCTTTGTACTTCTAGTTCCATGTTTCTTTGTATTCGTGTCTTTGTACTATGAGCTGCAATAATAAAAAGACACTTATCTTTGTTTGCTTTCCTGTCCTTTTGTTTGGTTGATACTGAGTGGTCCCGGTTAAACTGTTGACTTGACCCTCACTTTTGAGATTTCTACTGGAGGGGACCCAGTGACCTCACACTGATGCCGAAAGTGTGACTCGACCCTTGGAGGTGAGAGTGACAGTTGGATCTCTTAGTAGATACATCGAGGCCTTACGATGTCATCCATAGCATGAATGCATCATTCATGTCAGGATTGACTGTATTAGGCAACGAATGTGGTTCATCCAGGGGATGAGACCAGGTTTCTCTTATCGGCAAAGAAGAAATCATAGCAGCTCTTGTGAGACTAAAGGACGTCCAGGACATCCAAGAGAGGATGAAGACTGCACAGTGCAGTAAGAAACAGGAAACTGGTGCCAGTCATAGAGACTCGGGCGTGTTAAGAAGAGGAAGCTTAAAGGAGAGATGAGTCTACGAAGCAGTAGACGTGGAGGCAGAGCTAGGAGAGCAGCATGAGGTGGTGTACATCCTAACATGGTACAACCACTTGCCTTAGTTATCCCCGCCAAGTTCAGGGAGCTGGAGGGCGGTGGAAGAATGCGGCTGCATGCGGTCAAGGAGTGTGACCCAATGGCTCTAAAAATGTTTCAAGTGACCGTCTATGTCAAATACTATCTGCTGAAGTAACAGACGTCGATATGAATCATTCCTCGCTTTCACAAATCTTGTTCCAGACCTAGAGTTTCCGGTAAGCCGTGGACTTGACCCTCACGTCTGGAGATACCTTGGGAGGAGACTCGATAATCACACTTACGTCGATGGTGTGTTCAGACTCTCGAGGAGAGAGTTTCGGTTGGAATCTCTTGGTGGAAGCGTCGAGGACTTATGACGTTAGTTTGAGTATGGAATGGTCAATAACTGTTTATACTCAAATTGACGGTTTTAGGCAAACGTCGGGATGAGTTTTCCTTGGTCGGCGGAAAAGGAAACCCCAGGCAGCGCAGGGTAACTCTTGCACAGGAGAGTGCGACCGATCACTCTTGAGTCGGTCATCCTTACCCTCGTGGCAGCAGCCTTTCGAGTTCCAGTTCTAACAAAAAATGGAGACCTCTGGAGTTCGAGGATGACGATCACGTCCTTATACGGGTCTCACCTCGACGAGGTTTACGGAGATGTGGCCAAGGCGGCAAGTTATCTCCGGGGTTCAGCGGACCTTCTTAGGTCCCCAGCTAGGTAGGCAGGGTGGTTTACTGCTTGACCCATTCACCACAGTTGCACCAGCTGCATGACGACTTCCACGTATCTCAACTAAGGAGATAGGTGGTCGACCCTTCGCATACCATCGACCATGAGGAGCTGGACGATGGCGATGGGGTGTCTTTCACGGAGATTCCAGTGGGGATCGAGGATCGACAGGAGCATATCCTAGGAGGACGATCGATTCCTCGGGTGCACTTTCCTTGGCAGTACGAAACCACCAGGTGAGCACATAGGAGTGGAAGGCTCAGATGCGTGCTCTGTACCGCTTTTGTGACACTAGTTTGGGTTGAAGCTTTACGGGGGCGTAAAGCCCTGAGGTGGGAATAATGTAAAGACCCGGAAATTTCAATGAAATTTTTTTCTTAATTTTCTTTGTAATTTTACAAGAACGCAGTTTCTGACGGCGCCTGATTCCGAGGCCCGGTGTGCCCGGAATTAATTTCCGAAGTTTGGCTCGGGTACGTTCAGTGAACGAGCGAGCGGGAATTTCTATATTTTGAACCGTTGCCCAGAATAGAATTCCGAAGGCACCGTGAACTCGCAGCGCCGATATTCTCTTAAGGAGACCTTTTCCGAGGTTGAGTTTATTGCGGGTTGAGAGTTAGTTTTTGGGTTTTTAAAATAAAGTTAAATAAAATCTGGAAACACATTTTATTTTTAACTTGTTGGTTAACTCCTCCCAAAGGTAGTTATGGGTGGGACCCACATACACTTAACCTCCCTTGAGAGGATTAAGTGTGGTGGGGCCCACAAGAACCCTAACTCTTCACCTCCTCTTTTTAAAACTCCCCTTTAACTCACTTTCATTAATGTTTGACACTTGGAATAATTAATTGAGGTGAGATGTTTTAAATTTCAAACCTTTGAAATTCTAAGAGGGAGGTTGTGTAATAAAATAAGCTTAAGCTTATTTTATCATTTTGGGGTTGGTCTCTTTTTCCACTTGAGAGGATTTGAGAAGCTCTCTCTACCATCCTCAACTTTGACGAAGAACACGAAGAACACTCAAGAACACCACTTCTCTCTTCTTCCTAGCCGGATTGTTTCCGAAGATCGACGACGCCTTACGTGTCAACGAAAGGGAACACCGCTTCCTCCTCGGACTTTCTTCGTCGGCTTATGAAGATTCACCAACGACGTACCTCTTCGGACGTACCTCTACGTCAACGAAATCGACGAACGATTACCGCAATGCCCGACCTCTGCGACGCTCGTCTTCTGCGGTTTGTTGACGTGCTCCGCACTTGAACCGAGGTAGGGGTTTGTTTCAATTGTTTATATTTGTTCGAGAATTTTGACTTGAAAATTCTTCGTGGTAATTTTTTTTGTTAAAGTTATGTGGAACTTTCTTCGAACTTGATTGTTTATATTTGTCGGGCCTTGATTTTCAAATCTTATTATTTAATCTAAAAAGATTGTGAAAGTTTATTATTCGTTAAAGGCTGATTGCTATCCTTATAACGTGAGGAGTTCGGACCGTACAAACCCGGCAAATCCTCCTCTTTTACTTCGTGTTGATTTTTTGTGGAATGGTTCGGAAGGGCGTGGTGTCGTCGCACCAGGCGGGTTCATGCGGTTTAATGCGGAAGATACGCGCGGCGCCTTCGCGCCGCGCCGTGGAAAGATTTCAAGAACGCGACGCTGTCACGTTGCGTCGAAGGTAGTTGAAGAGACCGCGGCCAGAGTCGGGCCACGACGGAGGGGCGCAGCACCGTCGCGCCGTGCCAATCGAACAAGGGCCGCGGCTTGAGCCGCATCAGAGCTGGAAGGGGCGGCCGGAAAACAGGCTGCTGGCGGTTAATGAAGAGACGCGGTCGGCTCGGCCGCGGCGGAGCAGCCAGAGGCGGCCGGCCTCGCCGGCCGCCGGAGATCAGAAGAGCCGCGGCGGAAGGGTGGAAGGCGGCCAGCCGTGCCGGTCGGCCGCCGGTTTGCTTAGGAGGCAGGACCCTGCGGGTCCCGCGTGTGAAAGGAAAACGGCCGGCCTAAGGCCGGCCGAGATCCACAAAACCCGGGGGGTGTTTACCCCAGCCACGTGCGGCGCACGTGCGGCGCCCAGGCCGCGCCCCCGCGCCGGGCCGCGCCGCCGCGCTGGCCGCACCGCCGGTCGGGCCGGGTCCAGCCGGACCCGGTCGGGTCGACCCGGTTCGGGCCGACCCAGTTCGGGTCGGACCAGGGGGGTCGGGCCGGGTCGTTTTAGGCCCAGACCCCCCGGTTTCGGACTGGTTTCGATTTTTCGCCCATATCTTGGGCTACGGGCCTCCAAACGACTCGCCGTCTGTGGCAACGTGATCCTTGGATCGAGACGGTCGTTTCGGTATACTATAATCAAGGTACATCTTATTTTCAGGAGGCTATGTGGTTAAAACTTCATAGTTAAGCGTGCTTGGCCTAGAGTAGTGATCAGGATGGGTGACCTCCTGGAAAGTTTTTCAGGGTGGGTGTGAGACGGAAAAGCCAATAACATCCAGACCAGGCGTCCGATTGATGCGCCGTTTGTTGCGTTGCATTCCTATTGACGATACGGAACTTTTGGCATCCTCTTCCTGAGTTTTGGATGCAGATGGATAGTGGCTGGGTTGGATCGCATCGAAATCCAACCGGACCCCTAGAACGGAAAAACTGATATCTTTCTGACAGAACGTCCGTTTGACGAACCGTCAGCGGCGTTGGTGATCGTGTTGAAAAACGGACCCTATGAGTTTACCCTATGAGAGTTCGGGGTACAGTTTAGATACGGCCGGGTTTGGTTTGCTCACGAAACTAACCGGGCCCCTGGGACGAAAAGGCTAATAACTCACAGACCGGGCGTCCGATTGACAGGCCGTCTGTTGAGTTGAGACCCCTATGACGTGGAGGTCCTTTGACATACTTCTTCGTGGGACTTTGAGATACTTGGAGTATCGACCTGTAGCTCGTGGAGCGGACCCTCCTAGTGACGAGCGTGCGGAGTACGGAGACCGTGTAGCTGGCTGAGACCCGATGACTGCTGATCGAACGACTCGGTGTGTTACAGAGGTGCGCTTGGTTGTAGCGGCACATGGGAGCGCTTGGTTGTAGCAGAAGACCCACGACAGAGGTGCGCTTGGTTTTAGCGGCACATGGGTGCGCTTGGTTGTAGAGACAGACCCACGACAGAGGTGCGCTTGGTTGTAGCGGCACATGGGAGCGCTTGGTTGTAGAAGCTGGACCACAGTACTCGATTGGTGGAGTTATTTAGCAGTCTTAGGTTAGTGAGAAGTACCTCGGAGTCATGACAGGACCACTGTACACTCCAGAGACGGAGCTCTTCAGCAGTTACGGTTTCGATAATGAAAATCCTGGTTGAGCTGAGACTTTTGACCTTGTGTTTACCTCATGATTGGGATGGGTCACTTGCTAACTTAGGTATATATATGGGCATATACCCAGGTAGTGGTTATCCATTGATTTCAAAATCCTTGTGTTTCCTCATGATTGAGATGGGTTACTTGATAACTTAGGTATATGTATGGGCATATACCTAATTAGAGGTTATCTGTTGAGATCTTCTTTGTGGTTACCCTTGTTGGTTTAGTGAGACCTTGAAGGTCTCAGGGTCCCTACTGAGTATCGTTATACTAACCCCTGCACGGGCTATGCCCGCACCTCGTTGTGTTGGTTGCAGACGACGGGCAGTGCTGACAGAGGCCGAGTGTTCGAGGACTGGACGGTACCTGTAGGTGGACTATATGACGAGATGGTACCTGGAGGAAGACCTCACGACGAGACGGTACCTAGAGGTGGACGTGACGACGAGGCGGTACCCGAAGGTGGACCACTGGGCGGACATACTCGGAGCGGACGATGGGACCCGAAGAGCAGAGGAGCTATCTGTACCCACCCTTCAGGTGGGATTTCCAGTGGACAGCTCAGCGTAGTAGCTTTACTTTTCAGTTGATGTTTTCCCTTCGAGTTGTACTTTACAGTTGGGCTTGTATTTCCGGCCCCTTTTTACTTTCCGCACTTACTGTTGTACTCAGTTTTTACTTAGTGTTTACTTCTTCTGCTTGCACTCTGTGTGATTGTTTACTTTACAAAGGCAATGCCTTCCCTTTTTACCGGGATTTACGCCTTGGTGCTAGTCGCCATCCCCTGGCCTATGGAAGGCAGGATTGGGGTAGTCACGGCACGGGCCCCGAGGACGGGTCGTGACACATCATGAGTCCATGATGACATGTTTAGGAGACGTCGTGGGTCTCAAGTTATTTGTCCAGGGGGTGCTGCTAGAGCTGGGTTTTCATGTCCAGATATGTGGGCGAGACTCGGCTGACATGACTGGTCACCATTATATGAATAAGGTTATATATTTTAATGAAGTTACGAGTCTGGGTGGGCACACCCAGAGGGTTCACAACATCCAAGTGGTATGGTCTGAGGGTGGTTATCCAGACTTATCTTGATATGTCTGGAGTGCTCTGCATGTCCCAAGTGACATCTCAAATGGTCTGTCGTGAGATCGGGGTCACACAACTTGGTACTGTAGTGTATCTTTTAGTGACACCCATGATGAATATGGTGGTCTGTGATCATGCCTTCCTCATAAGTCTTCCAGTTGGAATCACAAATTTTTCCCATTTATTGTGATTGCGTTGGCTCAGTTCAGTGTCAGTTTGTTTGGGTATCATGTGATCTAGAAGACATGTGATATGGTCATTGCATGTCTCAATAGAAGACCTTTTCATGAACTTTGATCGATCACACAAGGTGATTTATGTTTGGCGTAGGACTGGTATGGCGGTCCACTAGTGTATTATCTAACAGAAACTCAACTGGTCGCATGATCAGTGGTGTGCAGAAGCTTGGAGTCTGAACATCGATGTTCATAGTAGTGGCCTAGGTCCAAACATCTAGAGTCCAACCAACCAACCCTTTCTTAAAGTTAGAGTAGATAATATATAGGTGTATCCATACATGTAACTCCACAATAATTTGTTTTATATATTTAAATAAATTTTGTTAATTATGTGTTTTAATTAAAAATAATAAAAATTATAAATAATTATATTGAAAATTTATAGCTTTAAAATTAATTAATTTTCTAAAAATGAATACTATTTTGCAGTATTATTTTTTGTAAAAGAATAATTTTAATATATATATATATATATTATTAAAAAGTTAATTTTTACCAAAATATTAGTTAGTTAAATATTTTAAATGAATAGGAACAATATATACTGGATATTATAATTATTTTCATAAATACTAAATCATGGTATTAATATATTCACTTTTAATATGATACCCAAGGATTTATAAAAAAATTTGATATAGAATGCATGAAACACCGAGTCCCTATGAAGCAACCCTTCATTATAACCTAGAAAATAATCACAATTTTGTCACTTTTGTGTGTCCAATTTCAAAAAATAGACATACACGGTTGCGTTCAATATGATATTTGGAGTCTAATAGAATGATCATAATTTTTAATGAATAGTAACTTACCCTTATGAATAGTAACAAGGCCCATATGAATAATATTGTACCCTTATGAGTAGTAACATGACCTTTATGAATAGTAATTAACCCTTATGAATAGTAAAATCTCCCATGTAAGTATAAGTAAAATTTAGTCACCTTATAAATGAGAGTGAATATTTTAAAAAATAATAATTAAGTGTTGGTATTTTTGTGAGAAGTAAATATTTTATTAATCTTTTATAACTATGAAATTGATTTAAAAGAAAAATAATTTTTTATAAAATGTATTCCTAAATAAATTTTTTGTTATCCTAGAATTTTGGTATAATTTAATAAATCCTTATATATTCTTTCAGGGCATTACAAAATTAGGTTTCATTTTAATACTTTATTTTACAAGTGAATTATTATTTTATTTAAAATTAAATTTTACATATTTACAAAATTATTTTGATAAAATTGAGTTCATATTTGGATTCTATATGTTAAAAAATGGTTAGGGTGAATTTTTGGGATTTTTCTAAAATACAAGAATTTTTTATGAATAGTAAAATACAATAATTTATGATAAATGCTAAATACCAAATATATTGAGACATAGGTTGTGTAATGATGAATTTGGAATACTTTTTTCGAACTCACATGCAGATATTACTATCATTGGACACATTAATGAAGACTATTCAAAATCTAGTGCACAAATAGTAAACTAATCATTAAAATAATGAGAAACCCCTCCTCTCCTCCACTATAAACACCCACATTATACCTATTCTCTTCACTCATATCAAGGCTTGTGACTTGTATAAATTATATTAAAATATCCTCCCATTCTCCTCCTCTATTTCCAGTAGCCATTGGTCTCATAAAAAGTCAAAATCCACTCCCCTAAATATCCTCTCAAGAAAGATTAATTTTGAAGGTAAATTCCTCTTTCCAATTGTTTTAGATTCATTTAAAGTTCATATGTTTCCTATTATATACTCAACTATCGTCTTCCAATTTTTATAAAAACACCAGTACATAATATATACTATAATTTTTTGATGATTATGAAATAATTTATTTTCATCTCTCCTTTACCCTTCTTGTATGGTATTAGTAAAAAACACCATCCGAGATGTGCCAATTTACCACATTAAAGGAAGATGGGTATTCAATTACGGTTGTAAAACCATTATTTTGGAAGAATCAGAAAATAATATAGGAATTATCTATCATCTATGGTTCGGAAAACTTTTTTTACACCTGGTTTTGATTTATAAATCAAAATGAGTTCGTTGTGCTTAGAAACCACAAATTAACCCAAACAATTATCATTAAATAATTTATATAATGATTATTCTTCACTCAAAGCAACCAAGTGAAATTTTAAACCATGTAAACTTATTTATTCTCACTAATAACATATACCCTCAATTCTAGAAAACCATCATCATTTCAAATGAATCTCCATTTATATATATAAGTATACCAATCATGAAACAAACGGACCCAAACAATGAAATCAAAAATTTTAACCCTTAAAAAAAATACATGAATGAACATAGTAAGGTTAAAAAAAATTAAATGGAGAGGAGGTTCTGGAATTATTAATTAATGAAACTATATTTTATTATTCCGGTCATTAATATAAAATGGAGAAATCCTTCATACATAAGGTAAGGGTTTCTTCAACTTACTTCCATTTTTGTGAGATATTCTGTATTCACTACTATTACTTGATTATGGTGCATTTATACTTATCATTAATGTTTTATTTCATGAATATATTTATTTTCATGATATTAAATGTTTCATTTGATGATTATTTTTTGTTTCATATGATTCAATAGAATACAAAGTTGTAATTATTTTCTACCCGAACCTCCAATTTCATTCTGGTTTGTCTTATTCTCTACTCACCTCAATAAAATTATTATATATTATTATTTAATTCTCATAAATTATATATTGATGTTATATATATGAATAAAAATCATATAACTTCTTTATTTCATGGGGATTTATATGTACAAAAAGAATCGTTCAAAAATTATTCCAAAATGCCATCTCGATTCACGGAAATTCTCGAATTCTTACCTATTTTGAAGATCACTTTATAACATGTTTTATGTCAGATTTATCTTTCTAAAATAAAAAATTTTAACAGGAAAAATATATTTTGGTTCATTTATCACTTATGAAATAAATAATGCGTCTGAGCTTTAAAAACTATTTAATGAATTCTTTAAACCACAATAAAATATTTTAATTCTAAAGTTTCTTTATAAACAAGTTTTAAAGTATTTCACTTCAGTGGGACATAATTTATGCCTAAAATGTATTATAAATGTCCTTAACTTTTATTTTATAGGATATATATGTTTAAAACTAGATTTATGAAAAATAAAAATGATTTTCGAAAAGAACACTTCTTTCCAATGTAAAATCTATTTTGATCACCACACTTTATCATTTATGAGATATATGCCTTGTTCACCACTTATTCATTGCATGTGGTGTATATAATTCCCATTGGTATATGATATCATGAGTCTAGTTTATATAATGATATTTTAAGGGATTATTTTTTGAATGTTTCATGGTGGTATGGGAAACTTGGGAATATTTAAGGATTATTTCCCCATGAATTTATCAATGGTCTCATT
The DNA here is from genome assembly GCA_963277665.1 of Viscum album. Lineage (NCBI taxonomy): Eukaryota > Viridiplantae > Streptophyta > Magnoliopsida > Santalales > Viscaceae > Viscum > Viscum album. The sequence continues at coordinate 1,277,670,824 of OY728158.1, forward strand.
TTAAAGTATCTTTATTTATGTCAACATAATTTTATGAATATTGTATTTCATAAAGGATTATATCCTATAATATCATAGAAAATATGTTGTTAAGGGTTTCTGATTAGCTTGAATGTGGAGGTTCTACTTTGATACCATTCACCAATTTACTTCAAATGGTTAGTGTTTATGATTAATATACGTGGAAAGATATTTAAATTTCATATGTTAGTTTCAATATGAATGTATATATTGTTTATGTTTATCCAAATTCATAAAAGGAATTAATTGGACTTATTAAGTGTTAGGCGGGGTTTTCTATAGCATGTTGGTGCATCGGTATGTCTCATGAGACACACTACGGTTTTGGGACGAGGTCTTTACAATATAGATATTTATGGACTTGGAATGATGCCTTAATGGTATGGTTATGATGTACGAAATTATGAATTCCTTCCTTATGAAACTAGTAATTGAAATTTCATGTGGTTATTAGACTAGTAGAATACCCTTTATTATTTTTTATTATGAAATTATTTATTTAGGTTTTATTCATGCCATAATGTGTTCATATTTTTTTAAAGGAATCTGTTTTATGTTATTCACCATATCTAATGTTTATGTTTGTGATATCTTCCACAATATTTCTTACCCTTAATGATCATCTGAGATAACCCCTATCTTATGATTAATTTTCTCATAACATGAAGATGTTTTTTATGAATGACTTGTAGGGATAAACATAGAATTGTGGATGTTACCAAAAAAACTTATATGTTGTATTTCATTTCAAGTTGTAATTTTGAACCTATGTATGTATCTAGTTTTCCAAAAAAACTAACATAATCTGTCCTTTGGCATATAATATTTTTTTGTAAGCATACCAATGTAATGAAATAATAAACAGGATCTGGGATACTGGGGTCTGGGCATTACAGTTGGTATCAGAGAAGTTTTAGTAGAAAACATGGTAACTAGATTTAGAAAATGTAGATTAGAGAAAAAAACATAAGATATACATTAAATATAAGTATACATAAACATACTTGAACATTGGTAAGGAAGTGATTATGTGTATCCATATATAAAATACATCCCTTTATGGATACTACAAGTGGACATGGTTATATCAAAAATATACCTAGGAGTAACAACTCAGAAAATGGGTTTTGGGCTTGACCTGGGGTTTCCTAGTACATGATAATGGGCCTTACTATGCACCTAGTTTTACATACATAGGGGATATGATTAGGATAATTCACATTTTCTTTAACCACTATTATAAATGATTTATGCCGCCAAAGTAACCAAATTATATGGTTTTAGGATTTAAAATGAATTAATTTATTCTATGTTTAGAGTTATTGAGAGTTAATTATTTTATGAGAAAACATATTATATGGAATTGATTTGAAATGGTTCCTAGCATAAGGAATGAGAACTTCACCAATGCATTTGATGCAATGAGTAAGAAAGATCATATATCTTATAGTATTAAGACATCATTTAAAAGGAAGATAGTCTCCCAAGTATCCTCATCATATGAAGAAATAGTTGCATGTTTTAACAAGATATGTAATTATTTCCATGAATCCTATGACTTTTAAGGGGAGAAAGAAAAGAAGAGGATGGCTGAGAAAAAGGTGGATAAAGGTAAAAAGGGAAAGAATGGGTTTTCTACATGTGATAATTGTGGAAAGAATCTCCATGGTAAATGTTTGAATGGAATGGGAGTTTTTTATAAGTCTGGAAAAAGCAACACTAGTTTTGTGAATGAAAGGGGGAGAAAATGGTTTTTTCAATTCACAATGCTTCAACTGCAAGGATATTGGAAAATATGTGAATGAACGTCCCAAGTGTCAAAGGAATTTTACTCATAAGTTGTAAATGGATAATGAGAAAGTTAGGATTATGTCATATATGAAGGTAAATGATTAATATGTCTCCTCAAGAATCATGTCATTTGAATATTTTATTGTAAATGTACTGGTTAAATGAATTATAGAATATGTGAGGATTTTACTACAATACTATTTCATTGTGTATTTGAGGATGTATAATGATTTGTACCAATGATAAGTGACTCCATAAGATTTTGACATATTGGGAAAGAATTTGGTTGGGGGAAAGAAAACCCTAAATATATTCTTAATGATTGAAATAATTATTAAGAAATAATTTATTTGGATAATTACTGACTACCTCAAAAATGATTATTAACTTGTTTAAAAGTGGTCTATGCTATCATTTCTAGAGTTTACAACATTTTTGGATATAAGGAATATATCTAGTAGCATGTGAAATGATGAATTCATATTTATAATAAGGTTTTATGTTAATTTTATATATTACCATTTCTCAAGATGACACATTATGATGAAAATCACATGTTTTATACTTCATGTTTATTAAAGGAAATAAGGTAGCATATGCATTGAGTATGATAGATCATGGGTTTTTAAACAAGATGAATATTTACAAGGACCCTGTGTACAAAGTTCTAGCAAGGATGGATATTGTTTTGATTCTAATGTATTGGGTCATGATCTTTTAGAATGTTAAACCACTTACGAAATGGATTATGTAGATCATTATATAAGGTTTTAGAGATTAATGTCACCACATGATGCAACCTCTCCTAAGAGATAAAGTATTAATAGTTGAAGTAAAAATAAAAGGATAAGATTTTTATTATGAAATTGAAACATATATTTATACACTTATAGGGTGGAATAATTGCTCAACTCTAGGAAAAGTGTCTTAAATAAAAATGTTTTCCTATTATCATATATGTTTTTTCACGATATCAATGATTTTTTTTCCTAAATATACTTTATGGTTTTGGGGTAATGATCTCTCACCTAACCATGTTCCCTATCACATTCCATCAAGAAATAATGGATTGATTATTCTTCTATGAACATGTTGTCCAATTAGAATGTATAACTTTGAAGTAAATATTTCATTTCTCTTTCCATCTTATTAAGAAAATATTTTATTAACCCTATTTTTCAAAGTGCGATTCCCACAATAGAATTTTCAAGTATCAAAAATTTAATTTTGAAGTGAAATATCAATTTGCGAGGATGCAATTTATTGAAGGAGGTGAGAATGTAACACCCCAATAATTGTTTTATAGTTTTAAATAAATTCAGTTAATTATGAGTTTTAAATAATAATAATAAAACTTATAAATAATTATATTTCAAATTTATAGATTTAAAATTAATTAATGTTTTAAAAATAAATATTGTTTTGCATTATTATTTTGTGTAAAAGAACATTTTAATATATATATTTAGTTATTTTTTAAAAAGTTTATTTTTACCAAAATATTATTAAATTAAATATATTAAATGAATAGAAACAATATATATATTGGCTATTGTAATAATTTTCATAAATACCAAATCATTCTATGAAAATATTCACTATTAATAGGATACCCATAGATTTAAAAATAAATTTAATATATAATTCACAAAACACCAAGTACATAAGAAACCACACTTTGTTATAACCTAGCCAATAAACTTAATTTTTCCACTTCTTTGTTTTGAATTTCGAAAACAGACATACACGGTTATGTTTAGTAAGATATTTGGATTCTGATAGAATCATATTAATTTTTGGTGAATAGTAAGTTACCATTATGAATAGTAACATTACCCATATGAATAGTAATGTACCCTTATGTATAGTAACATCACCCATGTAAGTATATATAAAATTTAGGCACCTTACAAATGATAGTGAAAATTTAAAAAATTAATAATTAAGAGTTGGTATTTTTTAAGCTTTAAATATTTAATTACAATTTTATAATTAATAAATTTATTTAAACGATTTTTTATAAAAATTATTCCTAAATCAAAATTTTTTTCTCCTCGGATTTTGGGGGAATTTAATAAAACCTTAGTTAGTTTTTAAGGCATTACAAATGCTGGTTTAATTTTAAATTTTTTTTACAAGTAAATGATGATTTAATTTAAAAATTAAATTTCAAATATTTAGATTTTTTGATTATATGGAGTTCATATTTGGATTATACACTTAAAAAATGTTTAGGGTGAATTTATGATATTTTTCTAAAATACATGAATTTTTTATGAATAGTAAAATATGATAATTTATGATAAATGATAAATACATAGATTATTAAGTCATAGGGGATGTAATGATGATGTAGGGACACTTGGTTTCAAATCACATGTACTTATTACTATTTTTGGTATCATTATTCAATACTATTCATAGTCTTGAGAAAAAAATATTAAACTAATGATTAAAATAATGAGAATCCCCTCCTCTCCTCCACTATTTAAACCCCCTCCTTACATCTTATCCTCACTCCTCTCAGGCCTTATTCCATGTCTAAATTCAGCCCAAATATTCTTCTAGGATCTTACTCTAAGTCCAACAACCATTTTTCTCATAAAAATACCTAATCCTCTTCTCTAAATAGGCACTCTAGGAAGATTTATTCATGAGGTAAATTCCTCTTTTCAATTATTTTACTTTTTTATCAAGTTCCTTTGTTTTATTTTTTATTCTCACTTCTCTTCATCCAATTTTTATGAAAAATATTGTACCTTACATGTACCATAAGTTTTTAATGGTGGTGAAATAAGTTATTACCATCTATCCTTTACCATTCTTTTATTCTAGTAGTAAAAAACACCACCCGTGATGTGCCAATTTAACACATTCAAGGACGATGAGTTTTCAATTACTATTACCATCTTCAATTATGTTCATGAAAAAATTTTATGGTTGGAAAATAAAATAATATATGTATTATGTCTCATATAGGGTTCTGTAATCTTTTTATACTCATGGTTTTGATTTATAAATCAAAATGAGTATGTTGTGTTAAAAAACCACCAATTTACCCAAAAAGTTATCATTAAATAATTTATATAATGATTCATAATCACTCTAAGTAAAAAAAATTAAATTTAAAAACATGTAACCTTATATATTTTCACTAATAACATATAAATTCAATTCTGTACAACCACCCTCATTTTACACAATTTTCCATTCATATATATAAGTATACCGACCAAGAAACAAACAGACCTGAACAATGAAATTGAACATCCTAATCGATAAAAGATTCCATGAATGAACGTAATAAGGTTATAATAAATCCCTTATATGGATATGATTTTTTGGAATTATTAATTAATGGGCCTAAATTTTATTATTCATGTCATTAAGATCAATTGGAGAACACCTTCAGACTTAAGTTTAGGGTTTCCTCACCTCACTTCCATTTTTTGTCATATTCCATATTCAATACTATTACTTGTGTATGGTTAATTTATAAATCCCATTTATGTTTCACATCCTAAATCTATTTATTTTCATGATATTAAATTTATGATTTTATGATTATTAATTTTGGGGCATACGATTCAATTGATTACAAAGTTCCATGTATTCTCTACCTTAGCCTCAATTTTCATTTTGGTTTCTCTTATTCTCTACTCTTCTCATTGAAATTATTATTTATTATTATTTACTCCTATTAAATTCAATGTTAATTTTTTATATATTTCTACTAATAATAATCCATATTTATATTATGGGGAGTTACATGTTTTAAAAGGATCATTCAAAAATTCTTCCAAAATGAACTTCCAATTGAAGGAACTTCTCGAATTATTACATATTTTGAAGTTCACTATATAATATTTCATAATCCAGATTTATCTTTATAAAATAAGAGATTTAAACATGAAAAATATAATTTGGTTCATTTCTAGTTTATGAATGAAAAAAATTCATTTTCACTTTAAAATATTTTTAATGAATTCTTTAAACCACACTAAATTGTTATAATTATGAAGCTTCTTTAAAACCACTTTTTACATGATTCCACCTCTATGGGACATCATTTCTACATAAAATTTAATCTCAATGTATTTAGACATTATTTTACAGGACAGAAATGATTAAAATAACATTTTTGACAAATACCAATGATTTTCGAAAAGAAATATTCTTTCCAAAGTAAAATTGAATTTTCTCACCTCACTTTAGATTTTACGAGACATATGCCTTGTTCAACACTTATTATGTGCATTTGGTGTATATACATCCACTTGGTATATCATATCAATAGTCTCTTAATTATCATGATATTATAAGGTATTATTATTTGAATGTTTCAAGGTGGTGTGGGACACTTTGGAATATTTAAGGATTATTTTCTAAAGAATTTGTTAATGGTTTTATTTAAAAGTATATTTATTTATTTCAACATAATTTGATGAATATTGTATTTCATAGAGGTTTATATCTTATGATATCATCAAAAATATGTTTTTAAATGTTTTCTTATTAGTTTGAATGTGGATATTCAACTTTGATATCATTCAACAATTTACTTCCAATGGTTAGTGTTTATGTATAATGTACGTGGAATGTTATTTTCATTTCATATGTTAGTTTCAATATGAATGTATATATTTTTTATGTTTATTCCCATTCTTAATTGGAAGGAATTGGACTTATTCAGTGTCGGGTAGGGCCCTCTATAGCCCCTCAGTGCATCAGTAGGTCTCATGAGGCAATCTATGGTCTTGGAATGAGGCCTTGACAAAATGGATATTTAGGGTATTGGAATGAGGCCTTGACAGTATGGTTATGATGTCTCGTATTATGCATTAACTAATTATGAAAATAGTAATTAAAAGTTCATGTGGTTATCTGACTAGTAGAATGCCCATGATTATGATTTATTATGTCATTATTTATTCATCTCTTATAGCTACAACAATTTGTTAAGGTTTATTTCTAAGGCATGTATTTTTAGTTATTCCTCATGCCTACGGTTTATGTTTATGATATCTTACACTGTATTTATTACAATTAATGAGCATATAATATCACCCATTTATTAGGTTTCATATTCTCAGGACATGATGAATTTTTTATGATTGACTTATAGGCATAAACATAGAGTTGTGGACATTCCAAATAAAACTTATATATTGAATTTAATTTCAAGTTGTTATGTTGAACCTATGTGTGTATATAGTTTTATAAAAATACTAAACTAATTGGTCCTTCGGGATATGAATTTCTTGTAAGAATGCAAATTTGGGCCTTACTATGCTGCTAGTTTGACACTCCTAGGGGATATTCTTAGGATAATTCAAATTTTCTTTTCCAACCATTATGAAGTATTTGTGCCTCTAATGTAACCAAAGTATATGTTTTTAGGATTTATGATACATTAAATTATGCTATGTATAGAGTTATAGAGAGGCCATTATTTTATGAGCTAAAATATTATATCGAATTGATTAGAAATGCACCTAGAATAAGGAATGATAACTTCACCAATTCACATGATGAAAAGAGTAAGAAGGATAATAACACTTATGGTCTTAATCCATAATTTCAATGTTATATAGTCTCACAAGTATCCTCATCATATGATGAAATAGTATGAAGTGTTAAGAAGATATCTAAATATTTCTCTGAGTCCTATGCCTTTAAAGGGAATAAGAAAAGAAGAGGATGGATGAGAAAAATATGGATAATGTTTAGAAAGGAAAGAAGGATTTCCCCCATGTTATAATTGTTAAAAGAATCACCCTGGTAAATTCTTGAAAGGAATAGGTATTTGTTATAAGTGTGAAAAAAAGGACACCAATTTCATGAATTCAAGGGCATGAAAATGGTTTCCAATATATAATGATTCAACTGTAAGGATATGGGACACTATAAAAATCAATTTCCCAAGAGTTAAAGGAATATTCCTATGATAATGTTACTGGATAAGGATAAAGTCATGATACTGTCATAGATAAAGTAGAATGATTAATATGACTCATCAAGAATCATGTCATTTGAATATTTTATCATAAATTTACTGGTCATAAGAAATATAGAATATATGAGGATTGTATTGTATTACTATTTAAATATGTATTTGAGGTTATATGATGATTTTTACCAAGGATAAGTGACTTAGAATAAGGTTAATATATTGGGAATGAATATTGTTGATAGAAAGACATCCCTAAATATATTCTTGATGATTAAGATAATGATGAAGAAATTATTGATTTGGATAATTACCGAGTGCCTCAAAAATGATTATTTCCATGTCCAAAAGTGGTACATGCTATCATTTCTGGTGTTTACAAAATTTTTGTATATAAGGAATAGATTTAGTATCATGTGTAAGGATTAATTCAGGTTTCTAATAAGGTTTTATGGTAATTTGATTTGTTACCATATTTCAAGAGGAATGATGATGAATATAATCACATGTTTGCTACTTCATATTGATCAAAGGAAAATAAGGTATCCTATGCATTTAGTAGAATGGATAATGGGGTTCTAAACAAGATTAAGATTTCCAAGGACCTTGTGTACATGGATCTAGCAAGGATGGATATGGGAATGATTTTAAAGTATTGGGTCATGATCTTTTATAAAGATAAATCATTTATGTAATGGTTTATGTTGATCATTTTATGAGGTTTTAGAGCTTAACATGACCACATGAAGCAACATGTTCTATGAGATGAAGTATAGATAGTTTAAGGCACAAAAAGGGTAAGATGTGATTATGAAATAGAAACATATATTTATTCTCTTATAGGATGGAATAATTCCTCAACTCTAGGAAAAGTGTATTAAATAAAAATTTCATCCTATTATCATATATATTTTTCTTTATATCAATGAGTTTTTTTTCATAACTTCATTTTATGGTTTTGTGTTAATGATCCTTCATCTGAGCATGTTCCTTGTCACTTTCCATCAGAACATTATGGAATGATTATTCTTCCATGACCATGTTGTCCATTTAGAATGTGTAGTTTTTTAGTGACTGATTGATTTCCCTTTCCCTCTTATTAATAGAATATTTCATCAACCCTATTTCCAAAGTGGGTTTCCCATAATTTAATTTTCAAGTATCAACCTTTAAATATTGAAGTGCAATTTCAAATTGTGAGGATGTAATTTGTTGAAGGATATAAGAATGTAACACCCTAATTAATTTTTTATAGTTTTAAATAAATTTGGTTAATTTTGTGTTTTAATTACTAATATAAAAACTAATAAATAATTATAATTCAAATTTATAGCTTGAAAATTAATTAATGTTCTAAAAAGAAATTCTATTTTGCTGTATTATATTTTGTAAAAGATTATTATAATACATATATTTAATTATTTATTTACTAAGTTATTTTTTCCAAATTATTTGTTAATTAATTATTTTAAATGAGCATAAAAATATATATTGGATATTAAAATTATTTTCTTAAATACTAAATCATGATACGAATATATTCACTATTAATATGACACCTAAGGATTTATAAATAAATTTAATATAGAATGCATGAAACACTGAGTCGCTATGAAACAAGAATTTGGAATAATATATCCAATAAACATAAGTTCACTTATTCTCTGTTTTGAATTTTGAAAAATGGACATACACGGTTGTGTTCAGTATGATATTTGGAGTCTTATAGAATCAACTTAATTTTTGGTGAATAGTATTTTACCCTTGTGAATTGTAACCTGACACATATGAATTGTAATATATCCTTATGAGTAGTAACCTGACCCTTATGAATATTAATGTACCGTTATGAATAGTATTATCTCCCATGTAAGTATATATTAATTTTAGGCACCTTATAAATGAGAGTGAATATTTTAAAAATTAATAATTAAGTTTTGGTATTTTTGTGAGTAGTAAATATTTAATTACAATTTTATAACTAATAAATTGATTTAAAATAAAAATTATTTTTCATAAAATGTGTTACTAAATCAAAATTATTTTCTCATATGATTTTGGTGTAATTTAATACAACCTTAGTTAATTTTTCAGGGCACTGCAAAATTGGGTTTAGTTTTAAAACAATTTTTTTTGAGTAAATGATTATTTTATTAAAAAAATAAATTTCACATATTTAGAAAATTATTTTTTTATAATGGAGTTAATATTTGGATTCTACACATCAAAAAATTGTTAGGGTGAGTTATTGTGATTTTTCTAAAATACAGAAATCTTTGATAAAAAGTATAATACCATAATTTACTACAAATGATAAATACATGGTTTATTGAGTCATAGGTGATGTAATGTTGATTTATGAACACTTGGTTCTAACTAACATTCAATTATTACTATTTTGGTCAAATTAATTAATACTATTCATAGTCTTGAGAAAAAATATTAAACTAAAGATTAAAATAATGAGAAACCCCTCCTCGCCTCCACTATAAAACCCCCTCCTTACCTCTTCACTTCACTCTTCTAAAGCCTTTTGAATTGTCTAATTTCAGCCCAAATATCCTCCCAAGATCCTCCTCCACGACCAACATCCCATGTTCTTATAAAAATACCAAATCATCTCTCCTAAAGAGTCTCTCAAGGAAGATTAATTCAAGATGTAAATTTATTTTTTATATTCTTTTACTTTATTTTCAAGTTACATTATTTTATTTTCGATCCTCACCTTTCATAAAACGATTTCTAGGAAAAATACAGTACCTTAAATGTACGATAATGTTTTTATTTTGATGGAATAAATTATTATCACCTCTCCGTTAACCTTATTTTATGCTAGTAGTAAAAAACAGCATCCGAGATGTGCCAATTTACCACATTCAAGGATGATTAGTTTTCAATTTCTATTATCATTTTAAATTATGGTCATGAAACCATTATTATGGTTTCAATAGAATATAATATATTTATTATGTTACATCTATGGTTTTGGAATCATTTTTTACATTGGTTTTAATTTATAAATCAAAATGAGTTCTTTTTGTTCAAAAACCGCTATTTAACCCTAAAAAATTATCATTAAATTATTTGTATAATGACTCTTATTCACTCCAAGTAACCAAATTAAATTTACAAAAATGTAACCTTATGTATTTTCACTACTAACATATAACTTCAATTCTGGACAACCATCCTCATTTTACGTGATTCTCCGTTCATATATATAAGTATACCAATCATGAAACAAATAGACCCAAACAATGAAATTAAACATCCTAACCCATCTAAAATTCCCTGAATGAACCTAATAAGGACATAATAAATCAATTAAATGGATCATATGTTCTAATATTATTAATTAATGAACCTAAATTTGATCCCTCTGGTCATTAAGATCTAGTGGAAAACAAATTCGGGGTAAGGTAAGGGTTTCTTCACCTCACTTCCATTTTTGTGAGATATTCTATATTCACTACTATTACTTTTGTATGGTGAATTAATACTTACCATTGATGTTTCATATCATGATTCTATTTATTTTAATGATATTAAATTTATCATTTTATGGTTATTATTTTTTAGGCATATACAAATCAATTGATTACAAAGTTTTAAGTATTTTCTACTTGGACCTTCATTTTCATTCGGGTTGCTATTATTATATTATCACCATAGTGAAATTATTATTTATTAATATGTACTCCTCATAAATTCTATGTGAATTTTCTATATATGTGTAACAATCAGAATCATTTTTTTTACGGGGGAGTTACATGTTTAAGAAAAACTCTAAATATTATTCTGAAATGAAATCCTGATTAAAGGAACTTCTCGAATTATTTACTATTTTGAAGTTCATTCTATAAAATGTTTTAAGCCATATTTGTTTTTCTAAAATCACACATTTTAACGTGAAGAATATACTATTGTAAATTTCTTATTTATGAAAGAAAACATTCCTTTGCAATTTAAAATCTCTTTAATGAATTCTTTATACCACACTAAAAGGTTTCAATTCAAAGATTCTTTTAAAAACTCTTTTTACATGATTTCACTTTAATGGGACATAATTTATGCCCCAAATGAAATCTAAATGTCCTTACATTTTCTTTTATGGGATTTAAATTTTTTAAAAAATATTTTTGAAAAATAAAAATGATTTTACAAAAGAACTCCTCTTTCCAAAGTAAAATAGTTTTTTCTCACCTCACATTAAGTTTTATTAGATATATGTGCGGTTCACCAATTATTCCATGCACATGGTGCATGTACATTGTAATGGTATATCACATTAAGAGTATCATTATTCTCATAATATTCAAAGGGATTATGATTTGAATGTTTCAAGGTGGTATGCGACACATTGGAGTGTTTAATGATTATTTTCTCAGAATTTATCAATGGTCTCATATAAAATTATATTTATTTATGTCAAGATACATTTATGTATATTGTATTTTAGAAATGTTTATATCTCATTATATCATCTACAATATGTTGTTGAAGGGTTTTTGATTTTTTTGAATGTGTTGGTTCGACTTTGATATCGTTCACCAATTTACATTGAATGGTTAGTTTTTATGTTTAATGTATAGAGAAAGTTATTTATAATTCAAATTTTAGTTTCAATATGACTTCATATGTTAATTTATGTTTGTCCCTGATCATAAGAGGAATGAATTGGACTTATTATGTGTCATGCATGGCCTGCTATAGCCCCTCGGTGCATCGACAGGACTCATGAGACAAACTAGGGTCTTGGCATGAGGCCTCGAAAAAATGGATATTTATGGTCTTGGCAGGAGACCTTGAAAATATGGTTAGTTTGTTCGACATTATGAATTACCTCATTAAAAAACTTGTAATTTAATGTTCATGTGGTACACATGATTACGATTTATTATGAAATTATTTATTCAGCTCGTATTCCAAGTATAATGTGTACAAGTTTATTTTTAAAGACATGTGTTTTTATTTATTCACCTTGCCTAATGTTTATGTTCATAGTATCTTCTATTGTATTTTGTACCCTTATTGATCATATGATATCACCCATTTCATATGTTTCAATTTATCCATACAAAAAGATATTTTTTATGAATGAGTTGTAGGGATAATGTTAGAGTTGGGGATGTTCCCAATAAAATTGATATGTTTTATTTCATTTCAAGTTGTAATGTTGAACCTATGTATGTATATAGATTTAAAAAACTACTAAAATACTCTATCCTTTAGGATATTACTTTCTTGTAAGAATGCCAATGTAAGGAAATAATGTACTAGCTCCACGAAACTAGGGTTAGGGTGTTACAATCTACGTACTCGCTAATTTATTTGGGGGATCTGGCATGAGTCCTAGATGGAGTCGATATGGGGTTTGGAATTATGTTGGTTTAGGAGTCTCTATGTTGTACCACATCATGGGAACCACCTGAGTTTCAATGGTTTTAAGTCCATCCATCCTTTATCAGATTGCTGTTGACTATAGAAGTTTTTTACTTCAAAGTACTTCCATGTCATCTTGTCGACATGTCCAAGGGTCTTTGTGAGATAAAAATTATTTCCAAAAGGAATTCACATGTCCTTGGATGGCTTGTCTCGAGGTCTCACATTACCATGCTGAGGGTGTGCTGGGTGCATCGTAAGACCATTAGCAACTGCGAACCCTGGTCGCCTCCTCCTTTCTTATTCTTCACATTGTATACTGAAGGTCAAGAGTCATGTGATAGTGAACAAATGGAATAGAGGATATTTCATCTATTATTTTTTGGATATTCTTCCCATGATCAATATGTGTCACATGGTGGTGTATAAAAAATTCATTGAAAAATCTATATGTTTTACCTTAGTGCACTGAATGGATTCTTAGATGTGCACAAGGCCTTCCCTGCAGCATGGTTGACAAGCCCGATGGACCACATAGGATACACTAGAAAAGTCATCAGGGAATCCTGGTGCATCACGTGTCACTCGGGGTGCACATCATGTGTAGATTGGGGCACATGTCACATATCTTTTAGTGACTGCAAACATCACTTTCCTCCTCCATTTTGATTCCCCTTTTTTATGTGCCAAGAGTTGGGAGGTATGAGAGTTTTCTAGAGTAAAATCAATGTTTTTGACTCAATTTTCTAGTGGGGTCTTGTGTGATTAATATGGATCATATGAGAGTGACCAAGCACACTATGGAAAAAACCATGCGTCTATCCATAGGGAATTGCGGAGTTGTCTAGACATGCTCGGATACTTCCATGTGGCATGGATGATTAAATTAAGGGGTTTTACAGGATGAACCAGATTGGTTATGGTGGATGACATGTCTTCATGGGCACGCCACATATCTTCCAGTGATCACAAACCCATATCACCTTCCCCTATTTAGATACTTCATTCATTATGATAAAGGCTTGAAGATCTTTCAAGATGACAAGGACATAATATAGGGATTTTATTCTTCCCAATGATTACATGGTGTGTGATCTGTGTGACCACCAGGGGTGTCCCCCTTTGAATGTGGCTCCCTTTTATTTTTGATGGAATCTAAGTGTTTTTTCAGACACTTGGAAATGAAAAACCGTAAGACCTGGGTGGCACCCATCTGGTTATCACCGTTTTTCCACTGGTGATCGAGAGTGCCCATTGAGGAGGATTCCGCATGACTTTCCATGGGCTAGGAACCATGCTTGGAGACTTCACGTGACATTGATATGGTCACACAATCACAAGTCTTTTAGAATCTCTATAAGTCTTTGACCTTCCACTTCTTCCTTGATCTCATGGGAATGATAATACCCAAGTTTGGTTGTTTCTCCCCTTGTTATTTTTCTGATTTTTGTTTGGAGGGTGTCAAAAAATTCCCCCACCTAAGGAGCAATGTTGGAGGGGACATGGACTCGATCTTGAGGACAATTAAATTCTCTCTAGAGTCCTTGGTGGTGTTGCAAACCCGTTCTCGTAGGTGATGTTCGGTCTACTGAGATTCCTTTAGTATTATTCAAACCTCCTATATATATGGGGGGGGGGTGAGGAAATTTCATTCTTCTAGATTCCTCCTTCTCTAGAGAGCTCCCACAACTAATCATTTTTTGTTGTTATTTATTTTTATTACAATGTATCCCAATTTTTTTCGCAACACCCCATTTTTTTGTGGTTTTTAGAGAGACTCCAAAATGTGTATATTCCTTACTTTATTCTATACTATGAATGGATGAGTTTATATTACACACAATATTATTATTTTTATGATTATTTGCGATTTTGTTGCATTTGGAGTTGTTGTAGATGATAATCTCTCTCATTGTGATATATGAGTGTGAATGTTTGATGTGAAGCGAGGTCATCAGGTCAATAGATATGTACGAAAGGATGAGTGATTTTCATATCTGTGAGAAGAATCTCAGGCATGATAGGGCCATATGGAGGACCTCATGACAACTTTCATATGCTTTAGTTTAGGGTCTTTAGCTTGAACCATCTGTTTCTTTAGTTTAGGGTCTTTAGCTTGGAACATATGTTAATTTAGTTAAGGGTCTTTATCTTGTAACCTTATAGAATATAGAGATGAGAAACTATAGTTGATTCAAAACATTATGGGGTATTGCATTCCACCATGGTACAGATAGGTCTCATGAGGATCAGAGTTCCTTTTATGAAAAGGGCGATATTCCATTAAAGGGTGGGTTAATTTCCTTACATTTCTATATCATGGACCAACAAAGCTAACATTCACTCTTTTCCAAGGGATATAGATGATCTATGGGGAAAATATGATAGATGGGAAAATTCTAGGGATTTTAGGACCCCCTGGATAGTTGGGATGTGGTTGATGTGAATCACAACCCAGAATCTTGAGCTGAGTGATATAGAATGGGGTAGAAATGAAAGATATGTCCCTTGACCTTATGAGGTGTTAGGTTTTTACAATGTATAGTTGGGTCTCACAAGGATTAGGAGAACCATTATGTTGGTCCAAGATCTCCCCAGTCAATGCATATGAGACCTTCTACATCAATATCATGGCCATGTAGATAGATCTCCTTTTCCTTTCCCAGGGATATAAAAGATTATTTAAGGATCAAATATCAATATTGTGTAGTGGGGTATTGAAGGGATTATATCCTGGAAGGGTTCTGGAACCCTAGAGAAACATCGATCTTAATTGAATAGCTCTATCCATACTCCTTTTGGATTAGAATCCTATGGTGGAATCCATTAAAAGGTTCAATAATTAAGGGTTTCATTCCAGATTTGAGAATGGGTACAAAACATTATGATGAAACATTGAGAAAAACAGATATGATTTGATAGTCTGATATGAAGACATTAAATCATAGTCCAAAGCGCTCAGGTCATGAGGATGGAATGGGACAATTATTCTGGGTATACCTATAACACACTGGAGTGTTGGGTTCCACATTGGTGACGCCAAGCTCACAAAAATCAGAACTTCCTTTATACCAAGTGAAGATGCCTCTGGTTGGTATGTCCGAGCCCCCGAAAAAATAGCATTTCCAAATATGGATATCTCTTTTCCTCTTCAGGGGAAATGAAAGATCCATGACAACTTGTGATTATTTAGACCCTGAAGTGGGATATATGATAAATTTATGTTCCAAGATTGGTTTGAGCACCCTAAATGTTTTTCCACCACCTATTGAACATTTTTCAGGAAGAGGAAATGTGACGAATCATTGCTCTCATTTTTTCTAAGACTAGGGGGTCCAGTGAGAAAAGCTTTAATTTTACTAGGAAAATAGAATAGACCATATGAGATTTATGCATTATTTAATTCTTCCAAAATTGTTTCTTAAACTCTGGAGATGATGAGTTTAGAGAGTGATTACTCAACTTTTTTTCAATTCGCCCATTGTGGGTTTTCGGCATGATGAATTTTGTGTCTATTTCACTAGAATTTTAGGGTGTTGCAATTTGGACCATTGTGTACTATATTTTAAGGTCGTACATCATTGAAATATGTGTGAAAATTTTCAGGTAATTCCATTTGGACCTAGTATAGGGATGTTACATAAGAGGCTCGTTAGGATACCCAGAGTCATGTTTACTCCATCATCCCACTAAGAGGGTGGTGGAGATGTTATAAATCACGGATCACGGTTCATAGGTTATTAGTGATGACATGGTATAATAATTATTTGGATAACCTATGACACAATGGGGTACTAGGTTCCACCTTGGTGACATATGGCTTAAAAAAATAAAAAATCCATTTATTCTAGGCCAAGATGTCTCTGGTTGGTGGGTCTGAGCCCTCACATCAATAGTATGAAAAAACAAGGAGATCGCTTTTTCACTTTAAGGGAATGGATGATTTATGACGACCCGAGATGACTAAGTCATGAAGTGGGGAGCATTGATTGAGGTGCTCAAAAAAATAATAGAATAACTCCATTCTTTAGTTGGATAGGTTAAGTATATTTTGGTCCTTTTATAAGGAAGGGTGATGGATGATGACCTATAAAATTTCTCATCATGTAGGGGGGACGTGATTTCATGCAGTTTAAATTCATATGGTAAGGACATACATCCATGAAATTTAGCTTCATTTAGTAAGTACATACTTCTATTATGTTTATCATCATGTCGTAAGGACATAATTCCATTAACTTTTACGTCACGTGGGAAGGAAAAACTAGCATTCAGTTTAACATCATATGGTGAGGATGATGCCAAATAGTTTAATTTCATGTTATAGGGAAATATGCAGATAGTTTAGGGTCATACGATTAAGATCATATGGTTATGTACCTGATGTGGGGATGCATATTGTAGTGCCATATAGTAACATTATGGGAATGGGAACCAAAGAGGTCTCAACCACGCCATGCACCATTCCCTAAAAACTACATCGAAAAGGCTAGAGGAGGCTATACCCATTCTTGGGCCAGAAGATGAATTTTCTGGGAATCACTACATATACAATGAGGATGAGAATCAATCCACACAATGTTTTGAATGATCCATGTTGTTTAAAGTCATGAGTTTATGACAAATTTCCATGTAATTTAACATCGTGTGGTATAGAAGAAGGAAAACCAATGTGAATTAATGGGGATCTTTTAGTTAGACCCAATACATCAGGTTTGGGAATCACTAAATTTATCATGCTAATGAGAATCAAACCACACATATTTATAAAAGGACCTTCCAATTTATTGACATGTGGTAAAGAAATATTTCTATGTAGTTTAATGTCATGTGGTAAGGGTGTACTTCCACACAGTTTAACATCACACGATAAGGATAAAGATTGAAGAATGGGGTTCTGAAGGGGATGTGAATGGTATAATAAAGAAAACCTATCATGAATGAGGACCAAAGATATCGACACCATGCCATGCATCCCTAATAGGGGCTCAAGACAAGAGGTTGTGAAATAAGTCATGATTTGTGGTACATCAGGCTAGACCCGAAGACTAAATGTTTGGGCAGCCTACATATCCCATAATGATTGGAATTAAGCCACACATATTTCTTGAAAGAATAAAAAGCTTAACATATTATAGTAAGGATATGGGTGACCCAAAATGAATGGAGGTGGATATCACAGACCTGTGAAGTTTTGTGTCATGCATTTAGGAAATTGAATGCCCTTTATTTCCTTGTATTAGTTCATCCCAAGCCTTAATTCCTTGTTTTATGTAGAGAAAACCTTACTAGAAATCCTATGCCCACATGAGATATGCTCGGTACAAGAAAGAAGGAATCAAAACAGACTCTTTCACCATTTTGAGAAAATGGAATATTGGACAGGAGAATTTTATGTTGTGTGGTGGCTGGGAAAACATATAGGATCAAGGCATCCTTATGTATCACATTCAAAAAGAGAATCAAGTTGTAGGAAACTTTAGAGAAGGAGATACTCTACACAGGTCTATTATATATGTAGATGTGGTCATTATCTCAGATTGATAGTTTTTACTGATCCTGGGATTAGATATCCAGGCGTGACTACATATCATGTGTTGATTGGAATCAAGATACACATAGTTCATAGAGAACCATGTAGTTCAACGTAATTTGGTAAGGATAAATATGGGACTTACACCAATTTGGATACCCTATTTTTAGAATCTAAGCAATGTATTTCTTGAGAAATCTTTCATTGGTGGGTGGTGTGACATGATCCACATCCATGGTGGCCAGCGAATTGGACACATTATTATATACTATATGTATGATGTAAACTCCCTCCCACATGGGTTCCAATTTTAGGGGATTCTTCATAAGTATTATTGGGGTTCTGAGAGATAGTACCAATATTACTTAGAGGAATAGATGAGGATAAACTTTTTATTTAAGGACCATGCTATCTAGTTACGGTGGATCTTGATGATGTGCAGTGTGCGCAACCTCTTCTCATCCAGTCACTCCAACCCATACAACCTTTTCTGTAGTTGTTTATCAACTGAGAGTTTCCGGAAAACTGTTATTTAGAGTGAGGGAAGATGGACCTATATGGGTAACACCACCTTGGTCCCATACACTAGTGAGTATGTCATTGCTTATGTATATGTATGTGTGGTGGTATAGTTGTCCCATAGAGCATTGAGGAGTTCTTTTGGCCAATACTTCTTATATTTGTTCACCAATATCTGGAGTATATTATATAGGGTATTATTGGATGCCTATATCTATCAATTTTCCACCTCATGGTAGTAAGATGAGTGATTGTACAATGTTATACTCATGGTACAACTTCTTCAACTCTGCAAAACCGAATTTTGTTATGTTTTCTATCAATATTATGTGAGGGGATCTGAACTAAGTGATGATATTGGATTTTATGAAGTTGATGATATTCATCATTCCGATTTCATTGAGGGGTATCGACTTAGACTATATTTGAAAGAATTACGTATGAGTAAGGATATACATGAACTACTTTAAGGTGGCTGGGGGATATGGCCCCATAACATCTATCACCAAAATGGAAAATATCTAGGATTATCTGGCTATACGCAGTAATTATGAGGGATGATGGATGAATTTTTCAGGAATCGGGAACACATGAAGTTTCCTAGTAAAGTACAAATATTATTATATCATGTTCTTCTAATAATATTTCAACCATATGATCTGGTTGGAGATCTTAATCCCAGGTCTCTGGGTACCACAAGAGCCTGTATGGACTTCTTTAATGGCAGTTAGAACTTCTCTCTTTACTATGAACCTAAAAACTACATCATTGAATCCATTATTTTATAGGATTTTATGATCATTTGGGCTATCCTGTAAGGTGATGTTTGGTTCCCAACATCAGATATGCTCTCTTCTGACATGATCAGTTTGGATCTTACAATCTCAAAGATAGAAAATTATAGGCTCCATCCATCGATGGTTTTTCATTGTTTCATCACTCTCTAGGAAATTTTTGACTTGATTTATTTCTTCAATATTGAATAATATGATGGATGAATCTATTATTCAATGAGGGTACATGAAAGGTGGCTTCCCTCTGATTGGGGTCGGCCAGGATGGGGGCTGCATTAGAGAGTGCACTGACATGAGCATTCTATGATCAAGGGATATGATGTAGTGTGGGATCAAAGGATAACTCCTCCGTCAGTCCCCTAACATAGCCATTGAGTGGGGAAAATTCTTCTTTCTTGATGGAATATTCACCACTAATAATCTTTATCACATGTTCTGAATGCCCTTTGATGGGATATGTGTAGCTATATATCTCTTTCCAACCCAACGACGAGGATTTATAATTGGCCTCATTATTTGTGTATCCTTTAGACAGTGAGAAAGAGTAGGGAAGAGATGATTTGTCTTGGGAGAAAAATATAATCACCAGAACATCATATTTGAGTTTTGGGTTTTCCGTTATTATATTGATAATAATATCAGAGGAATCATCAAAATACAACTCCCATGTCTGGGAAGTGTTGTGGGCATAAAATATATCTTCATCTGTGAGATTAGATTCTCTAGTGTATTTTATGGAGTGGGATGTGGCACCAGGAATTCCTCCATAACATATCCTTTTACTGACTTTAGGGATATGAAATAGATTTCATACTATAGCATAATGACCTCCCATCAATCCAGATTCCTATTCAACATAGGGCAACCAAGGATGTACTTGTGTGGGTCAATACGAGAGACAAGGTGGACTTCACTATGCTATAGGTAATTCCTCAACTTTACACTATTAAGAGAAGAGTGAGGTATTTCTTTTCGACATAAAAAATATATATTCTTGGTACCCATCACATTATAGATGCGGTACTTGAGACTATGCTCACTAATTTAATCATTCTTCTACATGATGAGGGCACCCAGTGAGCATTCCATGGCAGCCACATACAAGATGAGTAACTTCAATTCCACCGGAGGAATCAATACCGATGGGTGAAACTGGTAGTCTTAAGGTTTTTGAAGTCTTGTTGACACTCATCAACCTATTTTTAGGTGACTCCCTTCTTCATTAACCTCATGAATGGGGGTGGGGACATTGTCAGCTAGGTTGGCTAAGAATCTCCGAATGTAGGTGAGGTTCACTTGGATTCCCCTTAGTTATTTCAAATTGTAAGGGGAACACCTTTATAGGATAGCACTGGTCTTCTCTTGGTAAACCTCAATACCACAATAGAATACAAAAAAACCAATTTATTTTCAATATGATACCCCAAAAAAGAACTTTAGCAGATTCATCTTCAGATTATGATATATTAACTTATCGAAGATTTCTATGAGATCTACAAAGTGATCACATCATTGTCAAGATTTGATGACCAGGTCACCAATATAAAACTCATAAACCCTTCCCAATAATGGATTAAATATTTGATTAACGACATGCTGATATGTGGCGCCAGCATTCATTAATCCTAAGGCCATGAACTGGTAACAGAAGATACCCCCAAGCACCATGAAGGTTGTGGATTGTTCATCCTCAAGGGATATCATGATTTTATTATTCCTCGAATTCCCATACATAATATAAAGGGCCTAGAAACCAACAGTGGAATTGATCAAAAGTTTAGTGATCGATAATGGGAAATCATATCTTAGGAAATGCCGATTAAGATCTCTGAAAACAATACAGACCCTAATCTTCCTGTTCTTTTTCTAGTCATGGATGATGTTGTAAATCCTTTTCAAATATTGAACTTCTTAGAAGAAATTATCTTTGATCATCATGTCGACTTATACCTCCACATTTGTAGCATGAGGGGGGTGCATTCTCCTAGATTCCTTCTTGAAGACCCGATGCTCTTTGGGTAGTCCAAGATGGTGCATATCCAGATCCAGATTCAATTAGAGTAGTTGTGTATTGTTCTAGGAAAACATGTATTGTTGTTTCTTCAATAATGTGATATAAATATCATACTCTTCGAGAGTCATTGTGGTGTTAAACAAGGTAGTTTGTGGGTATTCTTATGTCCCCATGTTTATCTGCCTAATATCATCTATGGTGGGGGGAAAACTTTCCTCAAATTCTGGAGGGGTGTTCATGAGATCATCCTCATATTATTGCATTTATATGTCTTTAGGGACAATATTAGTTGATTATGGAAGTTTTGGGTCCTCTTCATCACTATCAGGGTGTGGTAGTTCATCATAAGAAATATCATCATCTCTTTTCATATAAGTTGTGGCAGAGAGATTCTAAAGATGACTGTCATTGAGTACAAGAGAGGCCTGGACCTCTAGGTATGGGTCTTCTATTTTGACCATCTTTATGGGGATAAAGTAATCCTCATCAATAATTACCCATGGATTTATAGGGGTGGTCCCAAAACTATTGGGGGTGACAACTTGGATAACATCATCCACCATCTACTATTTTCCTCCCTTCTTGTAGAAGTATTCTTTAACATACATGGCTCTGTAAGTCTCGAAGGGGGAGATGTGTTCGTGAAGTATGCTGAACATTCCATTGATGTGGTACTTCAAACAATCATGGTATGTTGATGGTTCCATCGAGTGGCTATGGAGCTAGGAACATCCAAGTAAGACATTATATGTGGTGACTTTTTGGATGACCATGAACTCGGACTTGGATGTGAGATCACCAAAATGGGCTTCTAGGTTAATATTCTGGAGGTTCCTTTGCTTGTTCTTATCATACCCCGGGATGGTAAAATTCATAGGTCTTAGGTCCCCTTCACTATACCCTAATCATCAGTGTGTTCAGGAAAAGATGAGATTGATCTTTGATCCATTATTGATCAACACCATTTGGACGTTGACATTATTGAATCTTCTTGAGATTTACAAGGGTTGGATGTGTCCCTGAATGGCCTATTCCTGGTCATGACCACTAAATGAGATGACTACATGAAATACTAGGAATATGGTCTCCACACGAAAAAACTTGGCTACAATGAATTTTGTCTCAAATTATTTTGGTATTTGGAAGTCATAAACAAGTGCCTCCCTGAGTTATTTTGAAAGATGAAGCACATAAACAATTAATTTCTTGGATGGAATTTTAGCTATCTATTTCAGAACATTTTACTTTTGCTAAAGGTTTCCACTTCCCGATATGGGGATTCTCTTGGGTGTGTAGCTCAGGAGGTGGTGTAGCTATGGTTGATGGAATCGGGGATTTCACAAATGATGAGGGAGTATCCAATGTCAGTAGAACATGCTATGATATCCTCCCTTGTTTCATGGGTTAATTAGGTTGAACTCCCTCCAAATGGTTATGTTAGAAAATTGGGTGTGGGTGACTACTAGATGGCTCTGAGGAACCTCTATACTTCCTTTGATCGTATTGGAATTATTACCCATGAGTTTCATCTATATATGTGTCTTTCGTGGTGATATGACCAGGAAAATGACTCTGGCCATATCCGTGTCATCCCTTACATCCTCAGCTTCGGTGCAAGCAGCCCTCTATTCCCAATTATTTGTGGGAAAACCATATCTTGGGGAATAAACATCATTAGAGAAGGGGTTTTCTATGTTTATTGTATTAAAAAATGAATATGATCTCCCCATATGAGTAATATTCTATTTGGAGGGGCGGTGCATGTGCTGCAGATGTTTTAGGGAGGAAATATGATAGACTTAGATTCAACTTTAAAGAAAAATATAAATCTTCTTCTTCTTATATTTATTCTTGATTCCAGTGGTTATTCCCACCCCTATGAGTATAATCAAACTTATCCTTTTTGGGTGGTGGATCTATTCGGAGTTTATGAAAATGTGAGTTCAGGGAACCGTGTGCTTGATCGACTATTTCACAAATAATCCAGCTGTAAAACCATTGTTCTTTCTTGGTAGGAACATTTTACCATCTTTCCTCTTCCCCTGACAGAGTAATGGTTAGGAAAGCCACTTGTTCTAGAGGAACATGTAATTTCACCTATCCTGATTCAACCATGTCTTGAAGGACATCCTCAAAGAGGAAACAATCATGTGCATTATGACCCAACCTTCGATGGAAGGGGAAGTAATCTGGATGATCGGTGAGGTTAACATCATTGGGATTCCTAGTCTATAAAAGTATGAGAAGGTTTTTGTCCATGGATGCTATGAAGTAACAAGGGACTTGCTCATTTTCGAAGACTACACATTGTTCATCCATTCCTGAAATCTCAAACGGCCCTGGTTTCACTATGCTTCTGGCCAAGCGTGGTTTTGTGGATGACATCAGTTAGCAGGAGGTATTGGGTGGTTTGGAGAATTCTTAGCTACTTTGACTATTTCTGGCTTGAGGGAGACATCTGTAGCTTCCTCTCTTCCAAGATTTTCCCTTGTGCTTCAGGCATGAGCTGGGAATTATATTGGGTTTGCTAAATATCCTATTTAAGATATTTTGTTGTTTCAATGAACTCTCAGAACCTAAAAATATATTTCACGGGGATTAGTGGTATCTAAATATCATCCCTTATATTTTCAGCACATAGATCTAGTAGATGTTCCTATGATAGAGGGATGATGAGAATAAATTTCATACCTTAACACATGGAAATGATGTTTTAATCCCTATCATTCACACACTGCTTGAAATTTATTAAGTCAACAATCATTGTATTCATCAGTGTTGAACTGAACTAGTAAAGGAACTCACGAAGAAGGACTTACCATCTTGTGATGGATCCTCCAGGTAGAAAAATATACCCGAAGAAGGATGGACTTTTCAAAATCTGTATGAAACATCTTAGAATGGTTCCCTCCTGCTGATCTTAAGGGACCATTATTGGACCACATCGAGACACGAAGTGAGTGAGATACTGTTTAGGATCGCCTGCACCACTGAAGGTGGAAAAAGGTAGGATTTTCAATGTCATGTGGAGGTGTGGTATCATCAATCCATTTGGGATATGTCTTCTTCTCAGGCTTCACTGGCATGCATCATCCTTCCGGGGCTTTCATTCGAGTAGCCAAGGATTCAATGGAAGAGAGAAACATTGGGCGCACTGTTGTCTAGCCACCTCCAATCTATAGGGAGTGGGTGGAAACTAATGAGGTAGTCCTAGATTAACCTCTTGTTGGTCCTCAATTTTTCCAATGACTGATGAGTTACCCTAGAGAGGGAGAGGTTCTCGCTGCAATGGAGGGATGTCTGGATCATTCTTGGATTCCTCATTTATATGGAGGGATAGTCTATACCCAATGCCAATCTTGTACTCAGATGCTGATCTAGTTGGAGAATCAATCATAAGAGGGAGAATATTCACCTCTATCTAGAGATGATACCCATCGAGAATATTTTCCATGAGTATCCCCTTAATGAGATTCTATATAGATTGTATCACACTTTCATACTGAGACAATTTCTCTTCCCAATATGGAAACCAAGATGCAGTTTCTTCCTTCCCTTTATCATTGGATTTGTTCTACCGAGGAGGTGGAAACTCATTATTTGGTGGTGCCAAATTCTAGAGCCTTATTTGGTTCTGAGTGCATGTAACCTCATTTTGTGTATCCACAGAACCATCCTCTTGGGGTATGTTTTCCATGTTGCAGCCTTTTGTGTCTAGATAATGAACCATTACTTCTATTTTGGTAGTGACAACATTCATAGAGGCATATCTTGTAATGGTGGTTCTTCTATTACATTTTAGGTGTCGAGAATGTTCTTCAAGACATTCATTAGGGTTGTTACTTGAACCCATAACCTTATTGGGTCATTTCATCTTGTGACCCCAATGTGGCTTAATTTTCTTCACTGTAGGATCCTATCCACTTTTCTTATGAACGATGATATAGAGATAATTTTTGGTCAGTGTTATTGAATGAGCGATAACCAATAGAGTATTTTCTTGTGGTGGGAGGAACTGGTGGGATGATTACCATTTATCTCTTCCTCCAAACATAAGGAACATTGATTCCCTCTATGGTACCGATGATGATGAAAATGTCCCCAACCCTATGGGTTGGGGATTATCTTGGGCTTCTATTGGGTGCGAAGATGCAAATACCCCAAACCCATTAGGGTTGAGGTGATATGGAATCACATCTTATGTCTCCCACACCCTTTAAAATGATTATAAATTTTGAAATGGCCACTGCGATATAAATTCCCTTATCCCTGGGGGCTGGGGTTCTCCTGTGACTGTTGCAGGCACGTCTTGATTTTATTTGGGAATTGATGACACAAGGGGTAGAGGAGGTAGAAAATGTTCTCCTAGACCTGAGGATTGAGTCCTCCACTGGAAAGAATCCACGGACACTGCTATTGTAGTCTCCATGATGCAACATAATTTTTCTTGCATGAGAGTTGAGTGTGATTGAATCCCTTTATGTGGATTGTTCCCTACGATATGTTGTCCAGGTGATTGCAACATTGATTTATGTGTTTGGAACATCCTACGATTATCTTGAGGGGCCCAATTTGAAGTCATGGTGGATATCATATCTCCTCATATGTGATGTCTGGGCATCATTAGAGTGGGGGAATTCTGTTTCAGTGACCAACTGGATCGAGCATTATCTTGTCCCCAAATATCATCGGAGGCTATAAAATTGTAGGATTCCATATAAGAGGGGATCTGATGTCATAGGGGAATGACGTAATGTAATACTCCATATTGTACCAATCCTAGAATTTGGATTCCTGACATGGATTCAGGGATAAACTACTAAAGTTTCATGATGCTATGGAGGTAAGCATGTTACAGATTTGCATTGTGCTTTTCTAGTTTTAGATCCCGGGCCATAGAGATAAAACCTAGGTCGAGATAGAAACAAATTATCCTGATGGTCTAATGGTGACACTAATATACTAAATAAGATATTTATCTATCATCTAGTCACTGATGATTCACCCACATATTTCAACATCGATAAGGAACTCACTCAATATCATTCTCATTGGGGATCTCATAGATAAAAGTAGCAAGGGGGCCAAACATAATGGGGTGGTTTTTTGGGCCAACTCTCTCCATATTTCAATGTTATCAAATTATTCATCAGACTTACATGCCTCCATCATGTCAAACCATAGAAGATTGCTTTGATGGTCTCCAGTTGATGAGAATGGAGAGTTTCTGGATGCTAGTGGGGAACCATATAAAGTTGAACTTTGTGTTTCGAGCACCTCTCTATATGAAGGTGTCGGTACTTTGTTCACCTCTTTATTTGGAGGTGTCTGGGAAAAGGTAGGATTGTGTTGACCATGGGATATTTCACCATGAGGAGGTTGACCATGGTAGATGTTAGGAGTAGGGTTACTACGATGCATCTTATCACTACCACCAGGAGGATTATATTTGTAATGAACACCTTATGCTTATTCTTCAATATAAGAGATAAAAAACCATTATGGTGTTCAAAATGTCTCTCAAAAAACCTCATGGACACTAAAATGGAGTAGTCTATCAATACAATCCATGTTTTGTGTCCTGGAAAGAATATGCTGACCTACCTTTTGTCGTTGCGTAGGGATATAAGATTGTTGTATTACAATTTTTAGAATTTATATATAACCACATGGTGATGTGGGAAAATGAGTCCAATACTGAATAGCTGTCAGAATATTCGAATAAGCTTCCCCAATTTTTAGAATTTATATATAACCACATGGTCTGAATATGCTTTTCCTGGAAGAATATGCCGAAAAACCTCTGGAATGGGAGAAGGAATATGAGCCTCCTCCTATACTACCTTGGAATGATGCTAGTGAATTCATTCATTAGAAGAAGTAGTAATATGAACCTTCCCTCCGTGATCTACTAGAGTATTATGAGAAGATTCACTGACAACATTATGACCATGTCCCAAGGCTTGTTCCACACTCATTAGTTCAGCATCATCCAGAAAGAGGATATACGCCAGGTCTTGGGCCTCTAGATTATGCCTCAGGTCTTTTTATTGGTAGTAATGTAACATTATCCTCAGGCGTTTTCTACTCTCACCTGGTTGGAATGGGATTATGAGCCTGGTCTTATGTCTCTCCATTCATCGGGATATGCCGATAATCATATCAGGAAGGATAAAGAAAGTTTTCTTGCTTCGAATGACCACTTGATAATGATGACCAGAGTGTTGAGTCATCTGGGCTATAGGGATGATAGTATGCGCCTAACCCTTGACCTATAAGAGTGACAGAATATGCTGATGGAGCTCTTAAGTTGTCACTAAAATTTATTTACATTTTTGAAATGTGTGTGAAGGGATATAAGATTTCATATTTTCCATCTCTATGACATATTGATTGAAGTATTCTATTGAAGTGGGGATATTCTCCCAGTTATATCATCCATGTTCCATTGGGATATGCTGATGGGACTCATGCAAGCGAGTAGGAGTATGATCCTCCTCCGTGTTTTCTGCAGGAATATGCCAACATAATTTTTCGGAGCGAGCAGGGATATTATCCTACCAGATGGTCCCTACTAGATTATGTCGAGGGGTATTTTTAGTTGGAGAGGGGATATTAACAACCTCCTATGAATCTAGTTCCTTCTTTCTCGGATAAGTCTTCCTTAGTAGAGCCAACTCATGGGTGTTTGAGGTGGTTGACTATTGGGAGGTACATTTAGAAGGTGGATGATAGGTACTAGTATGATGATATTGGTGACTATAATTAGATGGCACCCTCCGTGGTGGTGCCTAAACCATGGGGAAGCCCGATCTGGCCCCCTGATCCACCTTCTTCTGTTACCGAAGGTGGTAATTGTCCTGCTCTATGGATAGGGCCCCAAAGTGATTTTCATGGTTTTAGGGGACACTAGCTGTGCATCAACCATCATCAAGTGGCCTGAACTCATCGCTGCCATGCTTGAAAAATCTCATAGGTAGCTTCCATTTTCAGGATTTTACCATATCAGTTGTACTCCCTAATCATCATTTTTTCTACCTGCTTTTGGAGTTATTTGGCATGAGAGATTGTCTACAACCAGTGGGGGTCATGATGGCAGATGATGTACTATATTGAGTGCTAGAGGACGATGATATTATCTCAGATATAAGGTATTAAATCTAGAATATATCAAGGAACAATACCACCAATTAGCGTTATGTCATAGACTTTATAATGCTCAATAAGATATGCATCGTCAACAAAATTATCTAGTATTATTTTTTCTTTCATTCTGATCATGTGGACTTGTTAACATGAGGATGGGTTTATATAAATCCCATTTTATGATGACATTACTACTTTGTTTATATATAGTTTACAAAACAAAGTGGACAAAGAGGTCAATGTCAGGCCTATCAATGTTGTTTGCATATTAAGTGAAAGAAGCATGTCTCTATGGATTATAACCATGTCATTTTTTTATTTTAGAGGTTCACATTGGGTTCACCATTTTTGTTTCTTCTAGTTTTGGATGGTACATGGAATTATTTCCCTTAGATTTCTTGACTAGGGAATTTTTTTAGGCCTCACTCAATCACACACATCGGGTTCTCCATATGTCTCATATCCCATAGAAACTCTTATTATTTCCTTTATCCATAGCTGAGTACAGTCCTTCTTTCCAAAGGCTGTCAGTCGTCTGGGTTTTCAGGACCAAGGACTCTTGGGGACTCATATTGGTTGAGATGATGGGAGGTTAGGCTCATCACATATGGGGGGGGGGGAATTGTTTCCTATGAAGGGACTCTCTTATATTTTTAAGATGTGTTTATGAATCTTTTCCTAATACCGATGTATGACCTGTGACCCTAAAAAAATAAATTTGGTGTAATTCTCTTTTGTATGCAACAAACAATGATTTCTAAGGAGAATTTGTCTATACATATCTAAGGTTCTTCATCATTTTTCGGTAACGATCAGTTTCTTATATGTTGAAACCAAATGACATAGTGTTCCAGGATGTTCTCCCATAAATTGAGGAAGTGAATATCTCATGGAAGGGATTGATCCATTAAGAGGTGTCCTACGTATCTTGGTTATTACAGGAATCAAAAGGAATGTAGATCATTTTTCTTGGAAAGTCTAATGACATAAGGATAATACTAATTTTGGGTATTGAGACACCAAGTATTTGGGATCACGTCTCTAAGAGACGTCTTACATATCCTAGTTGTGATAGGAATCAAATTAATCATAGTTCTGTCATACTGGGGCTTGTATTCCAAATCCCCCATTACAGCCCTGGTTAAATGCCAACAATATCTTGAACAATGCGAATCCCTAAACACATATGATCCATTCTCACTGTGAGAAACAAGGGGTATCACTTGACCACTACCATTTCTTTAGGTAGAGGGGGGATTAGATATCTATATTTCTATGGGTAGTCAATATGGATCTTGAAACATAAGGAGAGGTAGAATACGTATCCTAAATATTGAAGGAATTAAAGTCATCATAGTTTCTTTTATGTTGGGGCTTACACACCGAGGCGGCCCTGAGGAGTAGGGATATGGTGCCTGATGAGGTGTTTGTTACATCCACCTAATTCCACGTTAACCATGCTCATTGTGAGAAATAAGGGAGAGTACATGATTAGCCTCATGGTATATGGTTATGATACCTACGTATTGGGGCCATCCTTTGGGTGTTTGATATAGAGCTCGGGCCTTTAAGGAGGCATACTATGTATCCTAGTTATGGAGGAAATCCGACTTATCATAATTCTTTTTTGTGTTGGGGTTACACATCGAGGCTTCCCTGATGAATGGGCCTTCTTCTCAGGAATGTTTGACATGACCCAGCTGGAATTCCTGAAAATTCATCACATGACATGTCTCGACACACGTGAAGGGTGTCGTAGGAGCCATGGTGGTATGGTCCGAGGGGTATCACATGTCTTGGCTGACACCTCGGTAGACATCATGAGACCAAGTTTACATGATTAGGGGGTATGTCACATGTCTTGGCTGAAACCTCTGGGAGACATCGTGAGACCAGGATGACATGTCCAAGGGACGCCATGGTTCTCAATTGATTTTTCAAGGGGGTGATGTGAGATCTGGATTGTCATGTCTAGATTTGTTGGTAAGAGTCATCTAACACAAGCGAGCACCGTTATATGAATCATGTGATATATCTGAAGGACGTCTTGAGTCTAGGGGGACATACCTAGAGGGTTGCGAGATCCACGATGTATGGTTCGAGGGAGGTTCACAAAACCTTTCATCATATGTCCAGAGTGTTTCACATGTCTCAGTGATGTGTCAAAGGGGTTATAACAAGATCCAGCTGACATAACTTGGTACTATCACGTATCATTGACTGACACCCGAAAAGAATACAAAGTTCCAAGATCATTCCTTCAACTTGAGTCATCCACTTTGAATCATGGATTTTCCCATGTATTGAGAGAGTCTTGGATGGGTTCAATGTCAGTTTGTTTGGGTATCACGTGATTTGGAAGACAAGTTATTGGGTATTCACATGTATTTCCAGAAGCCCTTTGTGTGACCTTCAATCGATCACACAAAGGGATTTATGTCTGACACGTGACTGCTCCATCAGTCCACCTGCATATTACATAGTGAAAAGTCAACTAGTCAAGTGATCAGTGGTGTGTAGAATCCTAAATCCCGAACGTCAATGTGTGTAGAAGTGTCTTGGACCCATAGTTATAGTGTCCAACTAACCCACCCTTTATTGATGTTAGAGTATAGACTTTGTACACATATCCATTTGTGTACTCACCAGTTTGTGTGGGGAATCTAGCACGAGGCTTGGTTGGATTCGATGTGGGGTCCGACATTACATAGTTTTGCAAGTCTCTACAGTGGACTTCACCAAGGGAATCCCCTAATTTTAAGAAGTCACTAGTTCATTCATCTTTATCGGATTATTACCAACAATAACAGACTTTCACTTCAAAGGGAATCCATGTCATCATGTTGACATGTCCAAAGGTCTTTTTGAGAGCCAAATTAATTTCATAAGGCATTCAAAAGTCCTTGGATGGCTTGTCTCAGGGTCTAGTGGGACCATGCTGAGGCAGAGGTGGGCACATCACCTTCCCTCCAGAAACCACAAACCCTGCTCGACTCCTCCTTTATTATCTACTTCACTTTGTATGAAAAAGTTCGGGAATCATGAGAGATTGCACGTATGGAATTGAGGGTATTTCCCCTATTTTTTAGAGATGCATCACATGACCAATATGGGTCGCATGGTGGTGGGTGAAAATTCCATGGAAACATCTATCAGTTTATCCTTAGAGCGCCACGATGTTTCCTGGACATGAGAAAGGCCTTCCATGCAACGAGGATGACAAGCCATAGAGAGATCAAAAGACACATCAGACATGTTTCTAAGGAATCTTTGTGCATTTCGTGTTGATCGGGGCACATGTATCATGTCTTTCAGAGACAGTGGACACCACTCACCTCCTCCATTTTGATTCCCTCTGTTTTATGTGACAAGAGTTGGGAGGTATGCTATTTTAATCAAGTAATATCTTCTACTTTTACTCAATTTTCTATTGGTGTATCTCATAATCAATATGGATCATATGAGAGTTTTGGATTATATTGTGGAAAAAACCATGCTTCTATCCCAAGGGAAGCATGGAGTTGTCAGGACACACCTTGAGGCTTCCAAGTTGTATGGATGATGAGCCGAAGGGGTTTTGCGAGATGTACCAAAAAGGTTTTGGTGCTTCACATGTATTTAGGGGCGGGCCACATGTCTTCTTGTAAACACAGACCCCTCTTGCCTTCCCCTAGTTATCTCCTTTATTCTCTGTGATGAATTTTCAAAGATCTTGTGAAATGGCTTGGAAATCATCTAGGAATTTTATTCTTTCCAATGACGACTTGGCATGTGATGTCTATGACCACTGGGAGTATCTACCTTTGAATGTCTCTCCATTTTATTTTTTATGGAATCTGGTTGGTTTTTCAGGCTCATTCTAATGAAAAACTACGTGACCTAGGAGGAACCCATCCGGTTGTCACTATTCGACCACTTGTGAGAAAGGGTGATCATTGAAGAGGGTTTTGTGGGACTTTCTATGGGATAGGCCACATGCATGGAGACTTCATGTGAACTTGAGATTGTAACGTGATCATGAGTCTTTTATAGGCTCTGCAAGTCTTTGACCATCCTCTTATTCTTTTCTCACATGTGAATAACAATACACACATTCGTGTTTTCTTCCCTTGTGTTTTTTCTGATGCATGTTTGGCGGGATTCAATATTGATTTTGATTGATTTGGATTATCAGTTGAAAATAATGATATTCCTTATATCATTAAATATTATATGTTAGTAACATATTTTTTTTCATAAATTTGATTATGAATTGATTTAAATGGTTTACAAATCATGGAAATAGGTATTATAATATATTTATTGATTGGTAAAGTGTTTACAAATTAATTATTTATAAAATTTAAAAAATTAATTTATTAAATTTTTTATAAAAAAAATTATTAAATAAATGTCCCTAATATTAAATGTTAACATTGAAACAATTTTTTCAAATTATATTGTCTGACTTATAATATTGATATAATGTGTTTATATAGAAATTATAATGTATGGATTATAAATAATTTATAAATTCTAAAATAAAGAAAAATAAAAATAATTTAATATTTATTTTATGGAACTATTCAGAATATTTAATTAGAATTATTGAAATTAAAGGCTTTATTTGAGAAATTATTTAAACCACATAGAAATGAGTTTTTATGATTCATTTGATCATCAATTGAATAAAATTAAATATGTGATATTAAGATAATTTAATTTTTTTACACAATATAATTGGTATATAAATTGTTTATATTTCATATAATGTAATATATATATGTAAAATTTTATAAAAAAGGAGAATATGAAGGGGTTCATGTTACAAATAATTATAAAGTTCATATCTAATTATGGAATATCCATAATTTTTTAATAAATTATAAATTATTTATGATTAATTTTTTATCAATTGTATATAAATAGTTTCTCATGTTTAAATATTCCAATTGTTAATTTATTTATATTTATTACCTTTTTTCATAGATTTGAATGTTATATTACAAAAAGATAAATGGATCAGTTTAAATTCTTATCATACATTTATAAATTATCATAAATACATCAATGGAGTTACATGTTGGGTAATATAATGGATTTAGTTTTACTTTACCTAAATTCAAGCTTTTCCATGAGTTTTATAAAGTGTTACACATCAATATGGTTTGGACATATTGAATTTTTTGAAGGAGTAAGATTCAAAAGCAAATATTTAGAATCATGAATAGATATAAATGGAATACAAGAGAAAATTTAGTAACATTTAATTACCTATAAAAATATAAATTGATATACTCATTCCAATGTGAAAACTTGTTAAGTAATAGATCATTCAGTTAGGTATGTAATTTAAAATTTGGGTGCCCTAGGATTATCTTGTGTAATTAATGAAAGTAATGAGTTACCCTAATAGGATTTAGTGCCCAATCTTGATGGGGAGACCCTAATATGATTTGGTAACCAAATTAATATAGTTGAGTTTTTCCATATGATGTATTGTGTAAAGTGTTATCCACTAAACAATATAATAATATTTTATAATGTGTTGGGATGGAATCCTACCTAAATAGTTAATTTCATAGAGAAACACAAAAGTTACGCATATCATCTTTAAATAGAGATCTTGGACCACTAATAAATGAAATTAGTTTTAAAAGGGGTTATAATTTAATGGGATCACATTTGATAAAAGTAATAATTAAATGCTAGAAAAATGTTATACTCATCAGATAAAATCTTATTTCATAGACAAACGACACATAATCACCAAACTCAAACAATGGGATAAATTCTTAAAATGGGACAATTAATGTAAAAAACTTATTTACCTAATACAAGCCATAATAAATATTGTTAGGAAGAAAATTCATTTTGAATAACCACATAGTGAGTTACCAATATAAAGAACCATACTTTACATACATTGTTAGTACTTCAAAATTTAAGTACACTTATTACAACATATAACAAAACCATGAAAGGACCGTATAGGTATAGTGTCTTTAGAAACTGGGAAACATAAACAACTGGTTCATAAAGAATCTACACTGTCTCCCATTTATTTCATCATATCTATAGTCCCTTTTGGAATATCTTACTTAATAAGCTTCTTCCTGACCTGGGGAAAGAAAACATACAAAAGGGTGAGCTCAAATTCTTAGTAAGGGTAAACAAAAGAAATATCAGTCACATCATATTCATAATAACATAACATTTTGGAAATCTTAACCTGCAAAAGAGAGCATAATTTCATAACATGGGAGAAATTTCTAGTAGTGAAATGAAATCCCAATAATCATAACTTAATACATGAAACTTTGTGTCATACACACATAATCATAGAGAATCATTTCTTATTAGTCAAGACTCATTTCCAAGACTATCTTAGTGGACAAAGTACATTTTTGAAACGAGTTCACTCCTCATTTCAGTCTTGTTTCACTGAACAGGTTCAACCTGCCGTTCCAGCCATGTCTATCTCATTAGATATAAAATCTTTACCCAATGCATTGGAGGGATATATAGGTCCCACCAATCTCATAATGATACCATTCTTATGTGTGCCACAAAATCATAAATCATACATCATTGCATAACCCATGTAGAAAAAATGGGATTCTTAAACAACATGACATCATAAAACAATTCATATAAGATAAAGGAATTCATAAAAATAATTCCATCACAACATAATAAAATCAATGTAATAATAGGGATAGAAACATAACCCTATATTATCATAGATGGAAAATAATTTTGATAAATCACTTGAACTCTATTCTTGAGGAAAATATCCTTTCAACTTCAAAAACAATTTCCTTTCATTAACATGTCATACAATTTTAAACTAAAAGAAGTTGATTAAAAATAAACTTGAAAACTTTTAAAGGAATCTTCTTGGAAATAATGTTTTAAAAATCCATTCATGTCGTATAAGTTAAAAAAACATTCTTCTCGAACTTTTGTCGAAAAAGTAAAAAAGTACCTCGTACTAAAAACGACAAAAGATTCCTTTTATATCTTTTACTAAAAACTCACCGAAGGGTAAAATTGGATTTAAACAAATTTTAGGGGGATGAAAAAATATTAGATATTGAGGAAACATGGATGTGGATGATAAAATACAACCCAGTAAATTCTGAAGTATAATCAATCTCAGATAAAAATTGAGATTGTGAGATTTTCCCTTACCTTAGGTCTGATTTGCTTCGTAAGTGTCCGAAACTCCTGTATAGTGATTTAAATAATGTTATTGACTTATTCCAGAAGAATAAATATTGTTATGATATCATATATGGTAATATTATTAGATTCTTATTAGTAATATTTCATTACCACTTGTTATTCGGGTGTTTATTACTTTTTGTTCTTATGCGTGTTTATCGAATAAATTATTATTCTTCTCTTTAGGTTATATATACCTCATTTCCAGAATGTTATTAGTGTAATATATATCATATTCATTCATTCAATTAATTTATATAATCATTATGCAATGAAGATCATGTAGAACGAATCACATCACATCGTGGAGATGGTATTTCGTACGTATACACGAGCAATGATATCGTTCCCATGATCGTGGAATTGTATTGGAGTGTATGTATACTATTTCAGAATAAATACCACTTTACAATAATAATATATATTCATTAAGTTCACCCTTATACCCATCCAAGTAAGGTGGTGGTGGAATATAGATTACACCACGGCGTGGAGACGTTATTCCGTACGTATGCACGCGCGGTGATTTCTTTTTCCGTAGGATGGATAAGAGGTGAAATAGGGTTGTTTCATATTTATAATAACATATCAGTATATGAGTGATACTGATGTTATTACCTCGTAATGAAACAACTAAAGAAGAGGGAGTATAAGAAGAATGGAACTTGAAGAAAATGGTAGAAGGTATTACCTCTTTCTCAAAGTGCCTCCTTTAAACTTTCTCTTAAGTCACTAAAGTTGGGCTTTTGATAAAACCAGTACCTCTATTAGGTTTCTAAGGAAGTGGGGAAGTGAAATAGGCAGGGGTTGGCCGATCTTTAAGGCTCAAATTGGTATGAGGAAGAGAGGGATGAGGTGCACTTTTATAAGGGAGGAGAGGGGCACCTTTAGAAATATAAGAAATATTAGTTTATATTAAATCCCAAACCCACTTAAAATCTTCCAAAATTACTCCTATCCGAATATTAGATGAGATAGGGTTGTAATCTCATCAACCAATAAAATTTAGACATGTTAGGAATTTATTTTAAACATTATCAACTTGATTTATCCTTATTTATCAATTTAATTTTATTTGTGGTAATAATACTCTAAATTTTAAATTATTATAAATAATTACATATGTGTTGTGAATTTTCCATAATTTGACACTATATGACATTGTCGACCATATAAATTTTAATTTATAATTTTTAAATATTTTTGTGATTTTTAAACAATTTTATAATATGTTATTTTTATAAAATAACAATAGTGTCAATTTTGACACTATTCATTTATTTTAATTTATATAAAATATATACAGATGATATGTTCGAAATAAAATATTTAATAGATTCATAAAATGTCATATGTATCTAGAAAATTAGTTTAGCACATTAAATAGTTCATATAATATTTATTTTAATATTTTTAAAACAATTTATTTGATATTTTAATTAATAAAATAATTTCCACATCACTATTGTGTCATAATTAATGATAATTATTTAATCCCAAAAAAATTTAAATAAATTTCCATGATGTAGATAATTGTATTATATTTCTGGATACTATTCATGTTCGAAGATTCATTAATTTTATCACTAAATTAAAATTATTATACTTATAAGATTTAAGAAAGTGACATGTTGTCACATTCTTTGGTTTTAATAATAATTAAATTATTTTAATAACCAAAAGTCCATTAAATGAATCTAATCCGACCCTTAGGTGATATGGGTCATCTTTTAGTCATCCAATAGGATTTTGGTAGGTGCTTGGGTAATTTTATAATCTTATATTTACCCTTAATTTCCCGATTTACCTTTAACTATGGTAAATAAAATTTACCGTAGTTACTATTCATAATGCCCTAAAATAAAAAGTAGCCTATTAACATAATTTGGACCCACATATTCTGAATATGGAATCCATTTTTTAAACTTCAAAACATATAAGTTTCAGTAATTAATTTAAAATAAATCCCGTTGTTAAGAAAATGGGTTTTAGATGTTAAAACATTGCCAAAGATTGAAATGTTTTTACCTATGAATTCAATGTGAAATTAATGCTAATGACATACATTATATTAAATGGTAAAAATATATTCTATTTATACTTTAAAACCATTAAATATTATAATTTATCCATATAAATTATCTCAATGGAAAAAGTTGTTTTTAATTAAAAATTAGCATATTTTTACTATTCATCAAAATAAGAAAGTTATCAGAAAAATATCAAAAATTTATCCAAAGTAAATTTTTATACCCTGATTCAAAAGAAAAATTTTATTTTGTCTAATTCAACTTATAAACATGTCAAAAACTAGATTTAATGTGGGTGCGCCTTCAAAAGGCGGCAAAACTGTATTTTTTGAAAAATATTTCTTTTATCCAAAAAAATAGATTTTGCTTTTATACCTAATTCTAGAAAATGTATAAGTTGAATTAAAATGTTAAAAAATTCAAAATTCAGTTAGTAATATTCACAACGGCTAGTTTTAATAATATTTTAATAGCATATCGTTGTATAGTGAAACTCGGTATTGCGTACGACGCAAGCTATTGAGGAAGGCCGCGATTGCGTGTAAAGCAGGACAAGGTAGTGTAGTGTGTAGTGAAAGATTCCTTTGATGATTTATATATCATAAAAACAAAATATTTCTCATAAAAGTCTCGGGTGTTACATTCTACCCCCCTTAAAATGAATTTTTCCCTCAAAATTCATCACTTTGTAACAAACAGATGAGGATACCTCTCCCTCATCATATCCTCATGCTCCCATGTAGCTTCTTCTAATTGGTGGTTCCTCCATAAAACATTCACTAAGTGAGTGGTCTTGTTTCGTAGGACTTTTTCGCTACGATCCAGAATCTCTATCGGTTGTTCTTCATAAGAAAGATCTTGTTCCAGAGGTACAACTTCTGAGCTGAGTACATGTGAAGGATCATGTATGTACTTTCCCAGGAGAGATACATGGAACACATCGTGTACTTGAGAGAGATTCGGTGGAAGCTCCAAACGGTAAGCTACCTTCCCAACACAATCCAGTATTTCGAAAGGACCGATATATCTAGGGATCAACTTCCCCTTCTTTCCAAATACCATGACCATATTCCAGGGAGATATTCGTAAGAACACTTTATCACCCACTTCAAACTCTAGGTCTTTTCTTCGGTTGTCAAGATAACTTTTCTGTCGACTCTGAGCTGCTCTTATGTGTTGTTGAATAGATCTGACATTTTCTGCCATTTCATCAACAAGATCAGGTCCTAATAGCATTCGTTCCCCAACTTCATCCCAGCAAGTTGGAGTCCTACATTTCTTTCCATAGAGAGATTCATAAGGAGCCATCTGAATACTGGAGTGAAAGATATTATTATAAGAAAATTCCACCAAAGGTAGGTGTTGATCCCAACCACCTTTGAAATCCATAGAGCAAGCTCTCAACATATCTTCTAGAGTTTGAATTGTTCTCTCAGACTGGCCGTCTGTATGAGGATGATAAGCAGTGCTGAAACTCAACTCTGTATCCAGAGTATGCTGAAGACTTCGCCAGAACTTCGAGGTAAATCTCGGATCCTGATCAGATATAATAGAAAGTGGTACTCCATGCAATATTACCACTTCCTTTACATATATCTTGGCAAGCTGATCTAGAGAGAAATCCTCTCTAATAACAATGAAGTGTGCAGACTTTGTAAGATGATCAACTATGTCCCAGATAGCATTATTGCCTTTGGATGTTTTAGGAAGTCCTGTGACAAAATCCATAGTGATGTTTTCCCATTTCTATTCGGGTATGGGTAATGGTTGTAACATCCCCTTAGACTTCTGTCTCTCAGCTTTAACTTGCTGACAAACCAAGCATCGAGAGACATATTCAGCAATATCTCTTTTCATCCCATCCCACTAGAAGGACTCTTTCTGGTCCCTATACATCTTCGTGCTTCCAAGATGAATAGAGAATGAATAACTATGAGCATCATCCAGCAGCTCCTTCTTTAATTTGGGGATGGGAGGAACACAAACCCGATTCTTGAGCTTTATTATCCCATCACAATCAAGGTTGAATTCAGGAACATTTCTCACCTTCTTTTGTAACTCTACATCTTCATTCTGTGCCTCTTTAATTTTCACATGTATAGATGGTTGAAAATTCATTTGAGAAAGATACGATTTTCTACCTTACATTATAATTACAAGATCCATCCATTTTAAATCCATTAATATTAGATCTTTTGTGATCCTCATCATGGATAAACTGGCATGGTCTTGTCGACTTAATGCATCTTCCACCTTGTTTGCTTTCCGAGGGTGGTAATGAATTGAGCAGGCGTAATCCTTAATCATCTCCAACCATCTTCTTTGACACATATTCAGCTCATTTTGTGTGAAAATATACTTTAAACTTTTATGATCAGTATAAATATCACACCTTTCACCATAAAGGTAATGCCTCCAAATCTTTAATGAAAAGATTACCGCAACTAACTCCAAATCATGAGTTGGGTAATTTTGCTCATGGATTTTCAACTGTCGTGAGACATAAGCTATCACCATATCATTTTGCATGAGAACACATCCCAATCCCTTCTTGGATGCATCACTGTAGATCACAAACCTTTCTCAACTACAAGGAAGTGTGAGTACAGGTGCACTGGATAACCTTATTTTAAACTCCTTGAAATTCTCTTCACATTCGTCCGTCCACACGAACTTAACCCTTTTCGAGTCACCCTGGTGAGTGTATTAGATAATCATGAAAAATCTTGCACAAAATGTCGATAATATCCAACCAAACCAAGAAAACTTCAGATCTCATTTATTGTTGTTGGTCTCGACCATCTTTCAATAACCTATGTTTTTCCTAGATCCACAGATATCCCCTCTTTTGAGATTATGTGACCCAGAAATGCAACTTTTTTAAGCCAAAACCACACTTGGTAAATTTGGCATAAAGCTTCTCCTTTCTTATGGTATTTAATAAAATTCTCAACTGATCTTCATGTTCTTCCTTTCCCTTGGAATAGACAAGAATATCATCTATAAAGACTACCACAAACTAATCAAGATAGTCTATAAAGACTCTATTCATCAGATCCATGAAGATAGCAGGGGCATTAGTAAGACCAAATGGCATCACTATAAATTCATAGTGTCCATACCTTGTACAGAAAGCCTTATTTGGCATATCCTCCCTTTTGACCCTTAATTGATGATACCCTGAACGAAGATCAATCTTGTAAAAGTATTGAGCTCCGCATAGTTGGTCAAATAGGTCATCAATGAGTGGGAGAGGATATTTGTTCTTGATAGTGATGTTGTTAAGTTCTCGATAATCAATGCAGAGTCTCATTGATCCATCTTTCTTCTTAACAAACAGAACAGGTGCTCCCCAAGGTGACGCACTAGGGCGTATAAATCCCTTATCAAGATTCTCTTGGAGTTGCTTATTCAATTCCTGCAACTCAATTGGGGCCATTCTATAAGGTGTCTTTGAAATAGGTAAATCACCCGGTATGAGTTCTATTGAAAACTCAACATCACGATTTGGTGGAAGACCCGGAAATTCCTCCAAAAAGACATCGTCAAACTCCCATACAATGTGAATATTCCTAATCGTGAGTTTCTCACCAACCATTTGAGATAAATAACCTTCATTTAGTGGAATCAAGACCCATTTGATGGAAGAAATTTCCACTAGAAGGTTATGTTCATCCTTGCATCAATAGATGATCATATATTGATCTGGAATATGAAATGTGACTTCCCTTCTTTGGCAATTGATATGACCTCCATATAGAGAAATCCAATCCATGCCAAGAATCACATCAAATTCCACTATAGGGAGGATCACAAGATTTGCAGTAAGCACTTTCCCACAAACTTCAATCGGAGAAGAATTATAAACATTTGATGTGATTGTTGTGCCATTAGGGGTTGTCACAGCCAACTCAACATCTAATTGTTGAGGTAATATGGTGATACCCTAAGAAAAATCATCATAAATAAAAGAGTGGGTGGATCCAGAATCAAATAAAACATTTTCTACTTTAGAGTGGATGGTAAGTGTACCTCTCACCACTTCGTTGTCATACTCCACATCGCCGATAGTAATTGCATGTGAATTTACTTTTTCTTTGGCCTTAAGATTTTTTTGACGTCGATCATCATCATCAACCCTTGGATTTGGGAATTTATTAGCAAAATTCCCCATCTCCTTGCACTTGAAACATTGAAGTGTAGTAGGTTCATTCTATGTATCCATTCCTTTGTTTTCATCATTAGACATCTTCTTCCCATCATTGCGGCATTCAAATTCCCGATGACCTTCCTTTCCACATTTGAAACATTTACTTGTCCCTTTAAGACAACTCCCTCCATGTTTCTTTCCACACGTTGAGGATAAGTGAAAGCTCATCTTCTTTTGAGTGTGCTCTTTAGATTTTCCATTGAATTCAATTTTTCTCTTCTTATCAAACCCATGGGACTGATGGGTTACACCAATATCCATCTCAACATTGAGAGCACATCGAAAAATTTCCTTGTAGCTATTGAAGTCCCTTATGGATAACGCCCTTCGATGACTTGGTTTTAATCCACTAAAGAATCGATCGATCTTACCCTCAGGTTGGATAATAATACCCAAATCCTACCTTGCAAGTCTTGTAAAATTTGCTTCATAGGTACCAACATATTCATCATAATTTTTCTTCAGTTCAAGAAACTCTTTCTCCATCTTTGTTCTGAGAATACGAGGGAAGTACTTATTGAAAAATAAGTTCTTGAACTCATCCCATTCCATGGACTCAATTTCAGCCCTTTGCCTCGTATTCTTAATATGATTCCACCATTGATCAACATCTCCTTCCAAAGGATACACTGCTAGGATGACTTTATCATGTTCAGAACATTGATGAACTGAAAATATCTTTTCAGTAGTACTAATCCATTGTTCAGCAACTAATGGATCAATAGACCCGCTGAAAGAAGGTGGACGCTGCCTCGTGAAGGATTCAACAGAATGTTGCTCCTTCCTTTGGTTGTTTGGAAGTCCTTCATGATTCATAGCTTGAGAAAGTTGTGTGAGCATGGCTACAAGATTTTTCATTCCAACTCCCATAACGTTTGGTTGCTCAGGGGGACAATCATTGCATTTCCCATCGCATTCCTCATTAACACGGTTCCTTCGGGTTCCAGCCATTGACTAAAACCAAGAAGAATAGTGTGAGCAACACTAATTATAATAGGAAAACCACATAATCAAGAATAAAATTTCACACTCAAGGTCTTATCCTAGGTTATTCATGGTCATTTCTAAAACACTAAGATTGTGTTCTATGCTTAGACTTTTCCTTAGGGTTCTTACTAAGGCTTTCACATCCTAGTTTCCAAAGGTTGACTATACCTTTCATTTGATACCAACTATAACGACCCATACTTTACATACATTGTTAGATATTCAAAATTGACGTACACTTATTAAAATATATACCAAAACCATGAAAGGACCGTATAGGTATAATGTCTTTAGAAACTGGGAAACATAAACAACTTTTTCATAAAGCGTCTACACTGTCCCCCATTTATTTCATCATATCTATAGTCCCTTTTGGCATATCTTACTTAATAAGCTTCTTCCTGACCTGGGGAAAGAAAAAATACAAAAGGGTGAGCTCAAATGCTCAGTAAGGGTAAACAAAAGAAATATCAATCACATCATATTCATAAGAACATAACATTTTTGGAAATCTTAACCTGCAAAAGAGAGCATAATTTCATAACATGGGATAAATCATTGTAGTGAAATGAAATCCCAATAATCATAACTTAAAACATGAAACTTTTTGGTATACACACATAATCATAGAGAATCATTTCTTATTAGTCAAGACTCATTGCCAAGACTATCTTAGTGGACAAAGTCCATTTCTGAACTGAGTTCACTCATTGTTTCAGTCCTGTTTCACTAACCGGTTTAACCTGCCGTTCCATCCATTTCTATATCATGAGATATAAAATCTTTACCCAATGCATTGGAGGGAGATATAGGTCCCACCCATCTCATAATGATACCATTCTTATGTGTTCCACAAAATCATAAATCATACAGCATTGCATAACCCATGAAGTAAAAATGGGATTCTTAAATAACATGACATCATAAAACAATTCATATAAGGTAAAGGAATTCATAAAAATAATTCCATCACAACATAATCAAATCAGTGTAATAATAGGGATAGAAATATAACCCTATATTATCTTATATGGAAAATAAGTTTGATAAAGCACTTGAACTCCATTCTTGAGGAAAATATCCTTTCTACTT
Organism: Viscum album; assembly: GCA_963277665.1. Taxonomy (NCBI): domain Eukaryota; kingdom Viridiplantae; phylum Streptophyta; class Magnoliopsida; order Santalales; family Viscaceae; genus Viscum; species Viscum album. The sequence goes on from OY728158.1 coordinate 1,277,715,499, forward strand.
CAAGAACGTTTTCTTTTCATTAACATGTCATACAATTTTAAACTAAAAGAAGTTGATTAAAAATAAACTTGAAAACTTGTAAAGGAATCTTCTTTGAATTAATTTTTTAAAAATCCATTCATTCTGTATAAGTTAAAAAAACATTCTTCTCGTACATTGGTCGGAAAAGTCAAAAAGTACCTCGTACGAAAAACAACAAAATATTCCTTTCATATCTTTTACTAAAAACTCACTATAGGGTAAAATTGGATTTAAAAAATTATAGGTGGATGGAACAATATTACATATTGAGGAAACATGGATGTGGATGATAAAATACACCCCAGTAAATTCTGAAGTATAAACAATCTCGGATAAAAATTGAGATTGCGAGATTTTCCCTTACCTTAGGTCCGATTTGCTTCGTAAATGTCTGAACCTCCTGTATAATTATTTAAATAATGTTATTGACTTATTCCAGAATCATACTTATTGTTATGATATCATATATGGTCATATTCCTAGCTTCTTATTAGTAATATTTCATTACTACTTGTTATTCGGGTGTTTATTACTTTTTGTTCTTATGCGTGTTTGTCGAATAAATTCTTATTCTTCTCTTTAGGTAATAGATACCTCATTTATATAATGTTATTAGTATAATATATATCATATTAATTCATTCAATTCATTTATATAATCATTATGCAATGAAGATCATGTAGAACGAATCGCATCACATCGTGGAGACGGTATTCTGTACGTACGCACAAGCGATGACATCGTTCCCCTGATCGTGGAATTGTATTGGGGTGTATGTATACTATTTCAGAATCAATAACACTTTACAATAATCATATATATTCATTAAAATCACCCTTATACCCATCCATGTAAGGTGGTGGTGGAAAATAGATTACACCACGGCGTGGAGACGGTATTCCGTACGTACGCACGCGCGGTGATTTCATTTTCCGTAGGATGGATAAGAGGTGAAATAGGGTTGTTTCATATTTATAATAACATATCAGTATTTTAGTGATACTTATGTTATTACCTCGTAATGAAACAACTAATGAAGAGGGAGTAGAAGAAGAATGGAACTTGAAGAAAACAGTATAAGGTATTACCTCTTTCTCGAAGTGCCTCCTTTAAACTTTCTCTTAAGGCACTAGAGTTAGTCTTTTGATAAGACTAGTACCTCTAGTAGGTTTCTAAGGAAGTGGGTAAGTGAAATTGGCAGGGTTTGGCTGAGCTTGAAGGCTCAAATTGGTGTGAGGGAGAGAGGGAGGAGGTGCCCTTTTATAAGGGATGAGAGGGGCACCTTTGGAATTATAAGAAATATTAGTTTATATTAAATCCCAAACCCACTTAAAAAATTCCAAAATGACTCATATTAGAAGCTTATAGGATATAGGGTTGTAATATCATCAACCAACAAAATTTAGACATGTTAGGAATTTATTTTAAACATTATCAACTTGATTTATCCTTATTTATCAATTTAATTTTATTTGAGGTAATAATATTCTAAATTTTAAATTATTATAAATAATTACATATGTGTTGTTACTATTCCATAATTTTACACTATATGACATTTATTAAAATATAAATTTTAATTTATAATTTTTAAATATTTATTTGATTTTTAAACAATTTTATAATATGTTATTTTTATAAAATAACAATAGTGTCAATTTTGACACTATTCATTTATTTGAATTTAAATAAAATATATACATAAGATATGTTCGAAATAAAAGCTTTAATAGATTCATAAAATGTCATATGTATCTAGAAAATTATTCTATCACATTAAATAGTTCATATAATATTTATTTTAATATTTTTAAAACAATTTATTTGATATTTTAATTAATAAAATAATTTCAACATCACTATTGTGTCATAATTAATGATAATTATTTAATCCCTAAAATTTTTAAATAAATTCCTATGATGTATATAATTGTATTAGATTTCTGGATACTATTCATGTTCTAAGTTTCATTAAGTTTATCACTAAATTAAAATTATTATACTTATAAGATTTAAGAAAGTGACATGTTGCCACATTCTTTGATTTTAATAATAATTAAATTATTTTCATGGACAAAAGTCCATTAAATGAATCTAATCTGACCCTTAGGTGATATTGGTCGACTTTTAGTCATCCAATAGGATTTTGGCAGGTGTTCGGTAATTTTATAATCTTATATTTACCCTTAATTACCCGATTTACCTTTAACTATGGTAAATAAAATTTACCGTAGTTACTATTCATAATGCCCAAAAATAAAAAGTAGTCTATTAACATAATTTGGACCCACTTATCCTGAACATGGAATCCATTTCTCAAAATTCAAAACATATAAGTTGCAGTAATTAATTTAAAATAAATCCCGTTGTTAAGAAAACTGGTTTTAGAAGCTAAAACATTGCCAAAGATTGAAATGTTTTTACCTATAAATTCAATGTGAAATTAATGATAAGGACATATATTATATTAAATGGTAAATATATATTCTTTTTATACATTAAAACCATTCAATATTATAATTTATCCATATAAATTATCTCAATGAAAAAAGTTGTTTTTAATTAACAATTAGCGTATTTTTTACTATTCATCAAAATATGAAAGTTATTAGAAAAATATCAAAAATTTATCCAAAGTAAATTTTTATAACCTGATTCAACATAAGAATTTTATTTTGTCAAATTGAACTTATAAACATGTCAAAAACTGGATTTAATGTGGGTGCGCCATCAAAAGGCGGAAAAAGAGTATTTTTTAAAAAATATTTATTTTATAAAAAAAACTGATTTTGCTTTTATACCTCATTCTAAAAAATGTATAAGTTGAATTAAAATGTTATAAAATTAAAAATTCAGTTAGTAATATTCATGATGGCTAGTTTTAATAATATTTTAATAGCGTATCATTGTTTAGTGAAACTCGATATTGCGTATGACGCAAGCTATCGAGGAAGGCCACAGTTGCGTGTAAAGAAAGCCAAGCTAATGTTGTGCGTAGTGAAAGATTACTTTGATGATTTATATAACACAAAAACAAAATATTTCTCATAAAATTCTCGGGTGTTACAACCAACTATTGATGTAGTTCAACAAGTTGATCTAGATAGTTGTGTGAAGCCGAAAAGAATTCACTAAAGGTCTCCTAAAGTGTTTTTATATCAATGAAATTCATTCTATTTTCATTATTGGAAATAATTTTTAAATGATTCAGTTCAAGAAAAGTTTACCCAATGTTCTAAAACTACTGATAATGGATGAAAAGTTCATGTGGTGGCCATATATTTGTACTGTATTGATAGTCGAAGTGGGTAAAATTTGAAACCAAATGAAAACAAATAAGATGGAAAGTCTAGTAGTGTTTCATTAAATACATATATGTGGTTATTTAAACATAAATGTTGTGTCATGAAGGAAAGAAATGTTTCCTTATGATGGAATTTTCCATGACACATGAATGTGTTTATGAAAATCCATTGAATGTACAATACAAGTGTTGATGTTATATAAATAAACTATTCAACATTGAATGATATATGATACCGACCCAATATTTAAAAGTATAATAAATATACTGAGGTTTAAAACCAAGGAACGGATTAATGGATCTTGAATGTTTTATTCAATTTATGATGAAATGGTTTTCCATATCATATAATTAGATACAAAGGAATATATATAATGCTCTGATAGATATAAATAATTGTAATAAATTTTAATATCATTTATCTTATTTGATAAAAGATGTTTTTTGTTAACAAATTATTGTTAAGAACTATATACGATGATGGATTAAATGACCCTATTTATGATTCATCATATTTTATAACATACAAGAAAATAATATAAGAGTAAAATTGTTTTATCTAGGATAAAAGAGTTCATGTGATTGCTTATTAAAATATGAGAGATATGGTGTCACCACCATAAGTGGTGTATTTTAATGAGTAATGTACTATTTTTATAATAATTATCCAAACACATAAAATTCCAATGTTTATATGGTATCAATTTTTATCTAATAATACCAATAACTAAATAAGAGTTATTTATAATAAAAAATAGAATGTGTATCTTAGAAAGAATATTTTGAATAGAATATATTGTTTAAGATACTTTTAGGATAATATCTGGAGGAAATACTAGTGATGAATAATATTGTGGTCTGGAGTTTAAGGAACATGGCCACACAAAGATATGATAATTTGGAAAAGAAGGGTATTGGTCTGGACTAGAATTTCCTATGTTACGAGTATCCTTGATTGAAATCATTCTACTATCTATTCAAAAAATGTGTATTGGATATTAAAATATTATAGTTTATTGGGAACTATATGGGGATATCAGTGTGTGGGGACTCTTTCCTGGAGTTTATCATGACCAGGTTTTAGAGGGAAGCAAACATGGAATAGATATTAAAATTTATATTAGTCGGTTTGTAGTGATGTGTTGGTTTCTATGGGAGTCATAGAACAAAGTGAGAGAAGTAATACATTTATCTTAGATTTTAATTTAGGCTTCCCTGAGATATCATATGGTTGAAAATATGACTCATATACCTTGAGGGTGGGGGTGGTATTATCTTTAATTAATAGGGGGTTTTCAAGGGTGATGAGTCCCTCAATGGCAGGGGATAAAGACTATCAAGGGAAGTGGGTCAAATTGAATCCCCCCAGTAATGGTTTGAGGATTTACATTGATTATTTCTGTATACTGGGAGAGATGAGAGGTAGTGGATTTGTGTGGGATGATAAGGGAATAATGATGTTTGGATTCAATGATTACATTGGCCCAAGAAACTGATTTGTGGTAGAGAAATGGTCCATGTTCGGTGGCCTTTTATTATAAAGGATCTGTTAGAACAATCTCTCTATATTTGTGTTTGACTCTATGATTCTAGTTGGCTTTCTTCGGGGAAAAAATTGAACCCATGGGACTTTTCATACTTTATTAGGATATTTAGTTTGAATATATATCATGAAATTTATGTGAGACATAAATATTGGGAAAGAAAATGTATGGATAAAATCTTGTCTAGTAAAGGGGTTTCTTATGAAATGGCCATTTTATATAATTTTACCAAGTCATTAAATCATGTTTTTTATCTCATTATATGGAATAAAACAATTGGAAGTCACCATTTTCTCCCCCTTGGGTCGCATGTTTTTAGAATAAGAAGTTATTTTCTAGTGTGGGAGGATATTTTTATTTTTAAAAATTCAATGATGCAAATAAAGTATTATAAAACTCAATAATTAAATTGAATATCCCTTAATATTCTAATGTTTTTATGTTAGTTATAAAAAAGATTTAAAGTGAAAATTTTAATGTAAAGGGTTCTAAGAATGATAATGATAAACATAGAAAGAGTTTTATTTTGAAAAAAGAACTTTTTTTCAGTTTAAAATTTGATGTTGTGAATTTAAGGATTTTGGATACTATATTCAATGATTTGAACATTAGGAATGCGATTCTGAAGTCATACCATCATTTAAAATGGATATCTTCATATATGTTACTCACTAAAGAGTTTAGGGGGACTTTTTAGTTGACGATCAAGTGTAGTCATAAAAAGAATTATATAGAAATGTAATGTTTTTAGAAAAACATCTAAAAGTGAAGAAAACATTGAGGGTTTCATCCTGGGGAAGCTGTGATGCTCTCTCTAAATTCTTGATAGCAGCGACCACTGATTTGTTCCCTCTCCCACCAGTGGGGGAGGGACCTATGATGTCAAACAAGAGATATGTATCTCTATTACTTCCCTTTTCAAACCCTGATCTCCTTCTAACTTTTCCTCAAGCCTCATTGTACCTGAAAGTACCACATTTTCTTGATGATTCCCTAACTTCCCAATTTTGATCATGCAGTTTAATGAAACCTCAGCACTCCAGAAACATGATATGATTTATTGGTGTATGTAGAGATTCCAATAAGTATATTTTTTGATAGGTATGTCTTTAGATAATGGGATTTATAGGAGAGGGAGACAATGGGTCTACTAGACAACCAACCTATTATTATACATTTTTCTTCTGAGTAATATTTAATCAGAGCCTAGTCAAGTGCCCCTATAGCTTCAACGGATCATGGTTCTACCTATTTAAATGGTCTTTCTACTTTCATATGAAACAAGATTCTCCTATAATAGTGATATGGGTGATTTTCTCTAATCTATCCTTACCATTTCAAAACCAGTTGTTTATTAGAACACTTAGGAAACTTGTTGGTAGATACTTGTGATTGGATAGCCGCACCAAGCATATCTATCATCCTATAAACCCATGTGGCTGTGTGGAAATAGATGTGTCTAGAGTACCATTTGATTATGTTTGGATTATAGTCGGTGAGGAGTACCGATGAAAATACTTTGTGGCCTATGAATCATGGACTGAGTTCTATTATGTCTGCAAGCATTTGGGACACTCGATGGCTAACTATCAATGGGGGTGTTAGGTTCCCGTAAAGTAGATGGGTAAGGTCATTGGTAAGGAACCATAGGTTTATGTTGAGGAAGGAATTCCGAAACCGAATCTAATGGGTGTGGAGTGTAGTTTATGGGGGTGTAAATCCACCAGTGACCGATGTCTTCAGAAGATTACAAAATGATCTGGACATTCCTCAGTATCCACTGCCTTCTTGTTTGGGGAAAGAGAGGGTATGTAAAAGAGGAGTGACCTACCAATTCCTCAAATGATGAGGTTGTGTGTTTAGAGACTAGTAATAGTTCCAGGGGTCTAGAAAAGGACTCTAAATTCATCCGGTTTAGGAATGGGCAAGGTGACAGTAATCCTTATGTGAATATGTCATTGGCACAACCGAGCTTAGAGATGGAGTTCTATACTGCTGTTTTAAACCCTCCATATGAGGGTCTCCAAGGTGTTAGTGTCCATACCTACGATGTTAGACTAAAAAGGGTGAATTATGGAGGTATCCAGACTCTTGTGTATGGTTAAAATGATGAGTTTGTTAGCTTAGGGAATGCGTTCAATGTTAGCAACCGTGATGAGGTTCAAAAAAACCTAAATAGAGTACTCCTACATATTAAAATGTTTTGAAACAAGAAACATGGGGATACTCCTTGATTAGGAAGAGTCTGAGGGAGGTGGTGGGTCTTATCTTAGGAAATATATTTGGGCTTTTATCCCATGATGATTCGGTCCATTTTTTAAAAATATGTCCAGTAAGATCTTACAGGGATAAGAAAAAGGTCCTTTGGAATGGATCTAGTGACAATGGTTCAAGACACTTATTAGGTGACAAACAGTACAAGGATCAGGATAGTAGGTACCCAAGATCATAGATAAGTAAGACAAATAGGGGAATCCAAAAATAAAGGAATAATTACTCATATTTACCTCATCCAATAGATACTAGATATGTGAAGAAGATGAAATCCAAGAATATGGTTAGTGATTACCAATATCCAAGTCATATTGCCAGCATGAGTCTACTATTATACCCGAAAAACCTTTGGAATTTCTCATGAGTTTGGAGGAGATAATTGTTTATATTGTTCTGACAGTTAATGGTCCCAATGAAGAGGCTGAAATAATTATGTAAAGGTCTCTAAGGGTGACGACTAATGAGGAGCTGGGCACCTAGATTGATTAACACGACCTGATTTTAATAAGGGGATTAAACAATAGAAAACAAAGATTGGAGGAGTACATCTAATCATGGTACAAGATGGTGTTAAGGTTCAATGGTCTTCTGATGGAAGAACCTGAAAATCAAGTAAAAACTGTCTTGTGAAAACTATTTAGGGAGATTAAAATTGGTAGAGTAAAATTGTACATTAATGTATAGATTATTTCGTTTTGTGCTTGAACTAGTGTTTCTTTCTTTTTCCTTAAAAGTTTTTGACAATTTTTTTTTAATTTTGAGTGAGTAAAATATTTCGTTGATCTAACAGTCTATCATATATGATATGTTAGATATTCACTTATACATTATTTTTATAAATTTTTTAATGGAGTTCAAAAATGTAAATATTTCATGTTATAAAAATGTAATACTAAACCTTATCCTTATTACATGTTGGATTGATATATATATATATATATATATATATATATATATATATATCGAGAAGTGAAATGAAAATTAACCTATCAAATTATGACTTTGAGTTATCCCTAATTGATGTTTTTCATGGATTATTATAGGTTATGATGAAATTTTAAGGTTAGTTTGAGTAATATTCTTATATATAAATTTAAAATATTCTCAAGTGTAAAAAATATATTTTTTCAATTCAATGATCTTCTACGTATATACCACATAGATTAAAATACACATCATTTTTGGTATACTAGGGGTTCATGGTTTATATTTGGATTTACCTTTACCTATGGTTAGGGAGATACCTAGAATGAGAACCTTAATACTTTGATATGTTTCTTATACATTCCTTGAATCTTAGATAATCAGTGGTGGTTGGGTATATTTCTTACTATATCATCTATTGGAACTTTTCAAATAGGATATTTTTACTCTCATATGAAGTGTCTGACCTGAAAATTTTCCTCTTAGAGAAGTTGTGAGGTCATATGGAACATCATTATAAATATTATATGATAAATATTCAAAGTTAGATTTAATATTCTAGATAAGTATTTAAAATTCATTGAACATAAATTTAAACTTTATTATGACATATCACCTTTAGATATTTATTTTTTGTCACATATAATGAATTTTGAAAAATCATAGACTATAATATTTACCTTAGGCAGAAATGAGGACACATTTTAAATCATTCTATTTTCCTTATAAGAAAGTAAAATAATATTTATACCAAAAAATAAAATAATAACATTGAAGGATTGTATCCATGGGAATAAAATTATTTTTATAGGATATATTAAATTCCTAAAATATAAAATTAGTCACATTATGCAATAAATTAAATAATTAGGAAAAAAATTTATAATGATGGATTACAAGATAAAAGTCAAATAGTTAGTGAAATTATGTTGAAGTGCCTAATTATTTCAAGTAGAGGAAGCGACCAAGATGTAATTGATGGAAAAAATCATAGGTAATCAGATTAATATAGTCACTAAAAGTACACTCCCTTAAAAAAGTTATATATTTATAAACAACTGAACAGTCATCTTGGTTGATTGTATTTTTTTATGTATTTATATCCTTCTTTTGAATTAATTCTCACCCAAGTCATGTAAGATATTTAGAATAATAATGATAAATATGTGATATTACAAACACAATAAAAACCATATTGTCACATTAATTAATGAAATCAACTCTTTTAATGATCACCAACTTAACCATTTATTCCATTATTAATAATAAAGTGGTTTCACATACAATAACATAAATTATTATTCGAATTCTTCTATAAACACTTAAGATATGTCCAAAATTATGAATTGCTAAAAAATAAATAGAAAATAATAACTTATAAGATCAATAAATAAAAATTTAAATGAAGTAAAAAATATTTCCCGTCTATAATAATCTATCATTCCTAAGAAATTTAACCTATAATAATTTTCAATAATTAAAATGTATCAAATAAGAGATTTTTCATTGGAAAATTGCAAAAAGTAAGAGGATATAAATAAGAAGATAATAAATATATCAATTTCAAGCACACGTATCCTTATTAAGTGGTCCTTACTCTTCGTTAGTCAATTTTTATCCCTCTAATATATCTCAATCAAGATCTCAAATTAAAATCAATCTGAGTTATGGTTTCATGTAATATTTTTTCTCCTCCTCACTATATCAAATTATATCCGTATAGAATATTGAATAAACTATATATCTATGTAAAATCATTTATGTTTATTTTACTGTCATCTCAGCCACACTAACACACAAATCCACATGATCCTATGGAATAATTTGGTATAAAACTAGCCATCAACCAATTCAATAGATTTGGGAAATACTCTAAACTCTAGTACTACTCTACTTCAACCTCACAGTAGTCCTATCGCTTCTTGAATATTTTATCATTTAAAAGTAGTTAGTTTTAAGTTTTTTTTAGTAAAATACAATGCTTAGAACTATTTAGCCACTGGAATCCACTATATCCAGGTAATTCAATCTTAAAACTTTACCAAGATAATATCGGAAACCTAATAATTCAAAAACACTCTATCTTTCAGCATTGATGTTGATATTTGACTAGGGTTTAAAATAATACATTGAAATCGTGCTTAATACCATAGACTATCCAAACTCCTCACTTATTGAATAAGAATTCCCAAGAATAGAAGCACCTCACAATCCATATCATTATCTCTAGATTATAAAATTGAATCAATATAGATAACCAAGGGTTTATAAAATCCATTAAATGATTTTTTTATATTTACTCAAATATATGATTGACATGAAAGGATAAACCCATGGAACCATCATGAAAAAAGAAGCATGCAATATCTAAATGACATTGAGAAGGTAAAACAGTGAGGTTAACTCCTAACCCTCAATATCACATGATAAATAATCCTACAAAATGAATGACTTCCCATATCTTTCCTGAGTAAGCTTCTAATAACGGAAGCCTATGCCCACATCCCTCCATCAAATGAGGTCAAAAATTATATTCAAATACCAAAAAATCCATAAAAGTATAGGTTGAACTCAAAATACCACACTTAATAGCTTCTATCGGTCCAACATATATCCTAAAAAGTGAATATAATTCTAAACAATTATACAACACACTCATCAAAGTCAAAACTAAACTCAAAATAGAAATGTATTTCATGAAAATAGCCAGTTTAGAGAATTTTTTAATATATATGAAACTCAACCAGCTAAAATATATGTATACTCCATTAAAAAAATAGTTATAGAAATTCTCATTTTTCAGTTTACAAAAACTAACCAAATCGAAATTCAATGAAAAGGGTTAAAAATATTAATTAAAGATTTCATAATTTTTCATAATTTTTTTCATCTCTCCATTGTTTAACATACACACAATGTAATAATTTAAACCCTAATTAAATCAAAAAATAAAATTAATAATGATAAAAATAAATAGATCAATGAATGAATGTATTCTATGTAATAAATTAATTTTCATATTTAAAATAATATATTTTATAAAAGTATACAAAAAAAGTCAAAAACTCAACAATCGATTTAGAAATATTTTTTAATAAAACTAAACTTAAAAATTTTAATGTGTAATTAAAAATAAAGAACTTATATACAAATAAAAAAATTTAATGATGTTTTAGATTTCAAAAAGAAATGATTTTCAAGAGAGAAATATAAAAGAGAATTACCAGTAGAGAATCATAGCGAAAAATAAAATCTGATGTATTCAACAACATGAAAAAAATCATCATTTTAAAATAATCTTGATTACTAAGTAGGAATTTTTTTTGATGATAATAAAATTTAAAAATATACGAGATGTTTGATGTTTACTATATAACATTTATTATAAAACATATGATAAACTCATCCACCACACTTAAAATTAAATATTACTCCTGATATTTGATCTTAATGTGGGTATTCAATTAATAAATTTAATATTCATAATAAATTTTCAATTTCAACAAAAAAAGTACGAAAGTGTTACTAACATATCATAATTGGTGGAATAAAAACCCTATTTAATATACTAAACATATTTTTTATCATACATGATGTTTTTAAAAATAAATATTCATATATTACAATATTTATAAAAAATCATTTAGAATATGAAAAAAAATCGTTATAAATTAAAACTCCAAAAACTGTCTGGAATTACCACCAGTAACAAAATAACAAAAAATTCAGCTCAATAAAAGTGCATCCAGTATTCAATATAAGAAGAAAATTGAATCCACGAGGCCCTAATATTACCATGGAAATATTTATATTTCAAATCATCAATTTAACTCCAAAATAAGATGTATAGTCGATAAAAACACATTATTGTAACATGAAAAACATATAGGCTATTTTAATTTAATTCTTGTAAATAAAATAGATTAACACATTAATTTTTTTATTAATTTACACGAAATATTCAACTTATTCCGACATTGAACGGTTCTTCCATAGAAAATCAACAAATCCTAATAGGAGTAATGATTAGAAAATTTGAATTATTATTCTATATATGTATCAATAAATTTCAAATCGATTTTATACATTAGTAAGAATAGAATATTTTAAAACAGTTTTTAAAATAATAGAAAAGAGAAGAAGGCCCTCCTAGATGTATCTCTATAATCAAGTGTCAAATCCCCATTCAACTCATTGAGCCATCTAGATTCTATTTTTGATACCCCCTCAATAAATATGACAATTTATAATAACAACAAAGATAATGGAAAATAAAAAATTTCTCATGCATTCCCAAGGAACACCTCTTTCGGATAATATAGGTCTTATGTGGATGAGGCCCAACCCCTTACATCCTATAAATTTTTGTCTCTTATAAAACCAATTTTTCCTCATGGTGAAAATAAAGAAACTGTGGATAAAACAAAGGATGAATTAAATAAGTATCCTCTTCAGGATGGAATTCATTTCATTAAACCAACCACCATCTATGAAAACCCCCACAATAAGTGTCTAAAACTACTTATGAATATTTTGATCTAGAATTCTCTCTGGAAGGTGATGTATTAATAGTTTGATAATATAATCTCCCACAATGAAATTATACTTGGAAACACAGACAAATGGATGAACTAAACCATCTGATGGGAGAGTAAGATAGTAAGAAATTGTTCAGAATTTTTAATCAGTTGGTAATGGAACAAAATAATATATTTCTAGCTTATGAGAAACTTTGTATGAAAAAAATCTAGAGTGAGGGGATCTGATGGTAACAAAAAGTAAATCTCATATTTACAAATCAACATGCGGATGTTTTTTGAGAGCTTCACACTATATAGATTATTGGAAAATCACTAAATGTGATCTAATCTGTTGAAGTACCTCATCATAACTAAAAAATCGTCAAATTTTTCTAATAGTTTTATATCTACTTGTAAAGGTATATATTTTTCGTTAAAATGTTTTACCAACACAAATGTCCTTGCCACTAAATTTTTGGTAAGAACAATGTTGCATAATGTTATTGAAAAATATAAAATAGTTCAATTTAAATTATAATAATACTAATGTATAATATATTTTTTGGTCAAAATTATTAGTAACATATTCATATGATATATTTATCTATTGATAATATTTTTATCATCTTTTATACATAATAACTACAATTAATATCTATTTGTAAATTAAATATTTGAATAAAATATTATATATCGGTATTTTAATATTAGTTTCTAAAATTGTATACAATATTTACTAATATAATTATATATAATATAATTTTTATTTAATAATTATAAATTAACTTATTTGAAACTCCCACAAACTGATGTTTTAATTGAAAAAAGCACGTCTAAACATAATTTAAAAACATGTTAAAACTCTATGAAAAAACATGAATCTCCAAGAAACCAATTAACAACCTGTTTAAAAATATTTAATCAATGAGAGGCCTTACATGAAACTCCATCAAACATAATTTCCAATATATCTCCCAAAAATTAGTTTTCTCTATCATGGTTTATATTGGTATGGGTACATGAATGATGTTCACACACTTAGTCATGCTATGGATAAAATATTGGTGATTTCCTATAGTATGTTCATATTGGAAGCCTAGAGGAGGTCATCCACCATTTTAGAAACAGGTGTATAGAAGAATCAGATCATCTTAACACATATAAATAGGTCCAATTTCATTAAATTGTGGAGAAAAGTAGTTCATCCCCAATCTCCCACTAGTAGAATAAATAATATGTTTATAAAATCATATTAAATTATATATAGAAGAAGTTGTGACACACATACATAATTGAAGACAAATAATATTATAGTTTGGGTGTGTAGTAGTATCTAACTTATATGCATGTAATAGAAGTTGAGTCACTAATCATATGACTTGGAAGAGTCTACTTTTATCTATGTGCAACTCTACTTTCGTGATATATGATGTGAAGAAAGTATGACCAGTCTACTAAATTATGTGTGTTATCGCTTCTATTTCATAGATTTTTCTATGTATACTAGGATTAGAGTAAGAAATTATTCTATGAATAACTCAGTCCATGCTCACTTAAATTCTTTTGGTCTTCATCACCTGTCACACTAGGATGATTTTCATGGACCCACCATAGAATCCTCATAAGCACACCATAAGCACTATATTTTTTATATATTATAAATTAAATATGAAAAAAATACTTATATTTATTCATGTGTTATTTAATGACCAAGGATAGCTAAAAATATAAATCTTAGCAGGACTATGAAATGTAGGAACTGGACAACTAAACATCCACTAGTTCACGTGCTAGACTGCTGACATGAGAATTAACATTGAACAATTTAATAAGATCAGTATAGAAATAATAAATAATAAAATGTTCATGCACGAAAAAATATTCTCTATTAATGTGTTACTCCACACGTTAATAAATATGAGAATAAGAATAACCATGAAAATCATCAGGAAGAATATTTTTAATCATTGACAGGAAAAAATGATATACTTAAACTTTATAGTTTGGATACATATTTCTCCATAAATTCATATTTTGATATAGAATAGATATATTTTGGTGGAAGTCATTATGATTGAAAAGGATAAAAATAATGAACTTCTACAGAAGTAGTTTTCCTCATAAAATTATCTTATATGAAAATTTTAAGAACCTCTTCCTGAATCCAACCGAAATCCTTAATTAATATCTAAATAAATTTTTTTCCCATGATCCATTTTAACAACTTCTTCCAATAAATTTTAACTATGATGAATTTTTTTCCATATTTTAATAGCTATGAATAACAAAGAAAATTTTAACTTATATTGAATTTGGTTTATATTGTTCATTTTGAAAACCTCTGCAAGAATCAAAACACAAAGCATCGCAAATCTAACCATAAAGACCAAACCAAACCCAAAATGTATAATTTTAGGAAAAATCCCAAATAAAACAATGTTGTTCCAACCAATGTGTAGTAAATGAAAAAAATTATGAAATAATAACCCCAAACAAAAACATTACTAATAATGGAATAAAGGGTGGTTGTTTCAAGCCTTGATAATAAGGAATTCAAAAACCACATGTATCCATGATATCTTCCTATAAATCCTAGATAAATTCTCTAACTTCTACTCTCTCATTTAGGGTCTTGGGATCAATTAATCCTAAAGAGTTCTTTCAATATATCAAATTTATATTTCATAACATGAAAATTCAATAAAAACAAATAGTTTATGGAGCATCTACCTTTCTTTACATTCATTAATTTAGACCCATCAATAAAATAAATTATGAAAAAATATATAATAAATGAAATTAGATGTTACTTTTTTTTGGTGTTCATTCAATGAATATTACTCTACATTATTGAGGAAATTACTAATTGAAGGTCAAAGTCGTGGCTTCCTCATAGAGACCCATAACGATATAGTGAGATCTTTGTATAGAACCTTAATTGAATACTTATTTTTAAGAAATTTATTATCCATTATGGTGAAAACACTTTTTAAATTCAGTAAAGGTAGTGCCTATATAATAGGTAAATAATCATTCGATGATAGAGGTGAAATTCTAATTGTCATTAAATGAAGGTAATTCATGAAAAATAAGTAAATGAATATTCATGGAAAAAATTTCATTTATAAACAAGGTATACTTTGTAATATGTTTTAAATAATAACTTGTACAATGTACCAATTAAATCAGATTATACTCAATAGTGGGACTAATAGTATCAATTAAAAACCTTTTGGTAATCATATCCAAGAACATGACACAAAATATGTACAGGTCTAATTTGGAATTCAACCATCCATATCATTCATACTTAGGAGAACCATATTAATAGGTCTTAGTAACAATTTTAAAAGGGTGGTCTTATCCCAAGTTAGACTAAGCTTTGGAAGGCTAAAATTAGTGATATTAGGACTAAATTCCTCATCAAATAATGTGTTAAATTCATTAAAATAATTGAATTTTACAAGAAACTAAATTAGTTTAGGTAAAATAATAATTTGAGTTCTATGAAAAATGGGTGAGTGATGAATTGTAAACAAATATTAAATACATTGTATGCACATACCATGGTGTAAAAGACAATTTAGAATTGAAAATAATTGAAAATAATTTTACAATATATGTGTTCAATTCATGAGTACTTAAATAAAGGGTATGCACAGAATTGAACACATGGACATTAGTAATGTACCGTGATGTATAGGAATATACAATCCATGTAGTAGGCCAATATGTACATGATTTTAAATTCTATGCCCATGTGACCGGCCATATCCGTGTGATTTTCCATGTGTCTCAAGTAATATACCGTTATGTATATTCCTCCATAGGCCGCATGTCCATGTTTTATATAATTGAACATGTGGAATCTATAAAAAAAGACATGAATTCAAATCAAGTAGTCTTGTATAGGACAATGTTATCCCTATAATATATATCAAAATTTTAAAAACATGGTTCATATCCCTTACTATCTTATTCCTAAGGTATGAATAGATCGGTTTAGGTGTGTGTTGATATTTGATATATATGAATTAATAGTGATCTCTTCAAAAAAAATCATTCTTAAATTTAAGAATTGAAAAAATTATAAAAAAATACCATGTGTGTGAAACATATTATACATATACTTGAACTTTAGCACAGTTTTCCAGAATATAACTATGTTATTGCAAAATCAGGGAAACATCTTGTTGGATTACTTTCCATTTGGACATTTCATGTTATTTTAGAGAAAATATAGATAGTCCTTTGAGTGTTTCATCACCATTACCATAATTATTTCTTGCTGATCTATTTTTTATTATATTAATACGATGTAAATATCTTGAAAAAATGTCATACATTCTCCAGTAATATATCCTTTGGCAATTGATCCTTTTAATGGTCTTTTATTACAGTCATAAATTTTTAAAATCTCAAAAAAAATATTCATTCAATAGAAATAATTTAATTAAATTTAAAAAACATCTATAAAACAATACCATATTTCATTCACTTTTTTAGTTGGACACATATAAGGATAATAAACTAGACAAGTAATCATAACTTCATATGAAAAATAAAAAACAATGTTCACCATAATGTTAAAATAGGATACTGAGAAGATGTTCACAAACAGAAAAAGTATGATAACACTATAATGTTGTTACCTTTAAAAATACGCATGCATTTCAATATTCGTACATTTATACTAAATAAAAATTACTCAACTGAATTGAGATAGCACTCACCTATTTATTTCTAAATTTACATATTTAAAATGGTAAAAAAATGTTGCTAAATAACATCATGGTAAAGTCCTTTAAACAGAATATTTTTTATATAAACAATTTCCCTCTTAATATTCGTGTAATAGCCATGTGTCAATTTAATAGAGACCCATAAACTGGTCTTATCTTATTATTTTTTTGTCAATGTGAAACCTGATAAAAGTAAATATATTTTCATGGTTTTTAAAATATAAATGAAATTAAATAATAAAATCAAACTATACAATTTTTTCAATTAAGTAAATATTTGATAATAAATAATAAAATTTAAAAACTCAAAGAAGCACATAGCCTCAATATCAAGTTCAATTATTCAATAAATGATTGCTAATTTTTTTTCATAGAACACAATATAAATCATAAAGTATTTAAGATGATGAACTACATTAATAATTTTGACACATAAAATTAAATAATGATTAATCAACAAAAAATGGCCAAACAATATATAAAAAAGATTTATCCCCTTATAAATGGATGATTGGTGGTGTATTCATGTGTAATAAATTCCTTTCCCACCAATAAAAATAAAATAGTATGATCGTAAAGACTTTAATTTCATTAAAATTTTATTTATACCTAGAATGAGACATAAAAGAGTTTATAGTAAATGTGGAGTTTATATTAGAACCCATTAAATATAATGACCATTTTACTATTGTAAAAAAATAAAGATGATGTGAAAAAAAATCTGAAGGGTAAAGAGTAGAGTTTGTTTTAATGCTACCAATATATTATTAAATGTTTTTTTAAATTAATTCTTTAATTAGTATTATGAGGTGTAAAAAATTCTCAAAGTGACCAGTATATTAGTTAAATGTAAAGGGATACAACATCACAGTTTCCATATTTTTCACTAGAAACATGTTTTTAGAAACCCAGTCTATTTAAGTTTTTTCTAAAAATTTAATTTTTTAGTTGTTTTATCAATTTTCCGGGTTGTAGAAGAATCTAATCACTAAATTAGAAATTATCTACCATGTAGTAGATGAGGGGGGTGATAAAGGGCTACATGTATTAAAAGAGAATCATATTATAGATCACATAGATCCATATAAACCATGTATATTGTAAATGTAAAATAAATATATATCCACAAAACTAGAAAGAACTACATATATACACCCAAACATTTATGTAAATCATGGGTACTTAAAATATAAAATAATTAAAAATTACGTTTGATATAAAAATTATTCCTATAATACCACTTTCATCCTTTTGTCACAACTCACCCTTTTTTGTGTTGATTTATAGTTATTTTTATTTCAAACAACATATATCAAATACATGAATGAAATAATAATTTAATGAATGAATGTATGCATATACTATATTTTTATGTATATGTAGTAGGAAATGTGTTTATTCACATCACAAAAGAGAACATGAACATAAAATATAGTAAATAATAAAAATTAGAATCTAATCATACTTGTCCTAAAATGGATATAAGCATATTCAACATACATCAATTTAATTAAATTACTAGTACAAGTATGTCTATTGATGAATAAAAATAAAAATAAATTGAATAATGTTACAATATATAATGAAAATTTGAAAAACAAATCATAAAAAATAGATACTCTTGTATGCATAGAATAAAAAATATAAAAAACCAATGGAGAAAGAAAAGTATCCCCCTGATACATAAATTATCTAGAATTAAATACATATATTACATTTTTTAATTGAATCCATATTTAATATAAATTACATCAACTTATAGATTGAAATTATATTGAATATAGATTGAATATTGAAATTATATGTTTTTCCTAATATAGAATCCTATTAAATATTAAACATGATACATTACATCAATAAGACAAAATGAAATCATGTAATATAATATTTGTAAGATTGAAACTAATAAGGATAAAGAATTAAATTATACAATTTAGAAGAGTCTATCTTTTCAATTGATCAAATGAGTTGGGAAGCACATCATTATAGCTAAAATTATAAGGAACCATACTTTACATACATTGTTATTACTTGAGAGTTGAAGCATACATATTAAAACATATAACAAAACCATGAAAGGACCGTATAGGTATAGTGTCTTTAGAAATAGGAAAACATAAACAACTGGTTCATAAAATCAACTACATTATCTCTAATTTATTTCATCATATCTAGAGTCCCTTTTTGGAATATCCTAATTAATATCCTTCTTCCCAACCTGGGGAAAATAAAACATACAAAAGGGTGATCTCAAATGCTCACTAAGGGTAAAAAAAATAAATATCAATCATATCATATTCATAAGAACATAAAATTTTGAAAATCTTAACCTGTAAAAGAGGTCATAATATCATGTAATGGGATAAATCTTACTAATGAAAAGTAATCCCAAATAATCATAACTTAAAACATAATTTTTTTTTGGCATACACACATAATCATAGAAAATAATTTCATATTAGTCAAGGCTCACTTCCAAGACCATCATAGAGGACAAAGTCCATTACTGAACTGAGTTCACTCCTCATTCCAGTCATGTATCACTGAACCGGTTTAACATGTCGTTCCAGCCATTTCTATCTCATGAGATATAAATATTTACCCAATGCATTAGATGGAGATATACGTCCCACCCATCTCATAATGAAACCATTCTTATGTGTGAAACAAAATCATAAATCATAGATCATAGCATAACTCGTGTAATAAAAATGGGATTCTTAAACATCAGGCTATCATAACATAACCCATATAAGATAAAAGGACATCATAAAATTAATTCCATCATAAAACAATCAATCCAATGTAAAAATAGGGACAGAAATAGAACCCTATTTTATCTTAGATGGAAAATAATTCTGATAAATCACTTGAACTCCATTCTTGAGGAAAATATCATTTCTACTTCAAAAACATTTTTCCTTTCCTAAAATGTCATAAAATTTTAAACTAAATAAGTTGATTAAAAATAAACTTGAAAACTTGTAAAGGAAACATAGATGTGGATGATAAAATACACCCTAGTAAATACCAAAGTACAAACAATCCCAGATAAAAATTTGATTGTGTGATTTTCCCTTACCTTAGGTTCGATATGCTTCGTATGAATCCGACCCTCCTTTAATATGGTCTAAATAATATCATTAACTTATTACAGAATCATATTAATTGTTATGATATCATATATAGTCATATTTGTATCTTCTTAGTAGTAATATTTCATTGCAACTTGTTATTCGGGTGTTTATTTATTTTTGTTCTTATGCGTGTTTTATCGAATAAATTCTTATTCCTATTTATAGGATATAGATACATCATTTAAAGAATGGTATTAGTGTAATATATATCATATTAATTAATTCAATTCATTTATATAATCATTATTCAATGAAGATCATATAGAACGAGTCGCATCACATCGTGGAGACGGTAGGCCGTACGTACGCACGAGTGATGATATCGTTCCCATGATCATGGAATTGTATTTAAGTGTATGTATAATATTTCAGAATCAATAAAACTTTACAATAATCATATATAGTTATTTATTTACACCATTATACCCATCCAAGTATGGTGGTGGTGGAAAACATATTACACCACGACGTGGAGACGGTATTCCGTACGTACGCACACGCGGTGATTTTGTTTACCGTAGGATGGATAAGAGGTGAAATAGGGTTGTTTTATATTTATAATAACATATCATTGTATGAGAGATACTGATTTTATTACCTAATAATAAAACTAATAAATAATATGGAGTAGAAGAAGAATGGAACTTGAAGAAAATGGTAGAAGGTATTACCTCTTCTTCGAAGTGCCTCTTTTAAACATTCTCTTAGGGCGCTAGAGTTGGTCTTTTGAGAAGACCAGTACCTCTATTAGGTTTATAAGGGTGTGGGGAAGTGAAATGGGCAGGTTTTGGCTGAGATTGAAGGCTCAAATTGTTGTGAGGAGGAGAGGGAGGAGGTTCCCTTTTATATGGGAGGAGAGGGGCACCTTCAGAATGTGTGGAAATATTATTTTATTATAAACTTATCTTCGGTTTCCAAAGGTCCAAAAATCATTAAAGATGAAGATAAGATGACTCATGGTCAAAATAAATCATCCAATCATAATTGTACATGTTTTGATAACTATTTTAATCATTATAATCTTATTTATTTAAATCATTTATTAATGAGGTAAATACTGCATCATTATTGTGTCATAAATAATTTAATTTATTTGATGTCTAAAAATTATAAAAAAATATCAACATGTAGGAAATATTTTTATATTTCCGATTAATATTTATAGTTGAAAATATAATTTATATATCTCCTTATAAAAATTAATCACTAAAAGATTTTTGTTAATGTCAATTTTTTCTTTACATTAAATTAATTAATCCAAATTGTCATTATCACTACGAAGTGGCTCAATGGGGCCCCCAAATCGACGCAAGGATGCCCATGGTCATCCACTACTCATACAATAAGGTTATGCCATGTTTAAAGGTAATTTTGAATTATTATAATATTCTTTTAACCTTGAATTACACTATTTACCTTCAACCGTAGTAAATAAAAATTACCGTAGTTACTATTCATAATATCCAAAAAAAATAAAAGTAACCTATTAAAATAATTTGGACCCACTGATTCAAAATATGGAATCCATTTTTCAAAATAAAAAACACAGAAGCTGCAGTAATTAATTTTAAATTAATCCCGTTGTTAAGCAACCAGGTTTTAAAAGTTAAAACATTTCCAAAGATTGAAATGTTTTTACCTGTGAATTCAATGTAAAATTAATGCTAATGACATAAATTATATTAAATGGTAAAATTATATTCTATTTATACTTTAAAACCATTAAATATTATAATTTAACCATATAAATTATTGCGATGAAAAAAGTTGTTTTTAATTAAAATATACAGTGTTTTTACTATTCATCAAAATATGAAAGTTACCAGAATAATATGAAAATTTTATACAAAGTAAATTTTTATATCCTGATTCCAAAGAAGAATTTTATTTTTTCAAATTGAACTTATAAACATTTCAAAAACTATATTTAAAATGGGTGAACCATCAAAAGGTGGTAAAACTGCATTTTTTGAAAAATACTTCCATTATCCGAAAAGTTGATTTTGATTTAATAAATCATTCTAGAAAATGTGTAAGATGAATTATAATGTTATAAAATTAAAAATTCAGTTAGTAATATTCATAAGAGCTAGTTTATAATAAAATAATATATCGTTGTTTAGTGAAACTCGGTATTCCGTACTACACACGCTATCGAGGAAGGTCGTGATTGCGTGTAACGCAAGCCAAGCAAGTGTTGTGTGCAGTGAAAGATTCCTTTGCGTATAACATAATACATAAAAAAATACTTCTCATAAAATATCAGGGTGTTACATTATACCCCCCTTAAAATAAATTTGGCCCTCTAAATTCGTCACTTCGTAAAAAACAGTTGAGGATACCTCCCTCTCATCATATACTCAAGCTCCCTTGTAGCTTATTCTAATTGGTGGTTCCTCCATTAAGCATTCATCAAACGAGTGGTCTTGTTCCGTAGGACTTTTCTGCTATGATCCAGAATCTCTATCTGTTGTTCTTCATAAGAAAGATCCTACTCCAACGGTACAACTTCTGAGCTAAGTACATGTGAAGGATCAGGTATGTACTTTCTCAGGAGATATACATGGAACACATCATGAACTTGAGAGAGATTCAGTGGAAGCGCCAATTGGTAAGCTACCTTCCCAACACGATCTAGTATTTATAAATGACCAATATACCTAGGTATCAACTTTCCCTTCTTCCCAAATCTCATTACTCTATTCCAAGGAGATATTCATACGCACACTTTATCACCCACTTCAAACTCTAGGTCTTTTCTTTGGTTGTCGGCATAAATTTTTTGTCGACTTTGAGCTACTCTTATGTGTTTTTGAATTTATTAGACTTTTTCTGCCATCTCATCAACAAGATCAGGTCCTAATAGCTTTCTTTCCCCAACTTCATCCTAGAAAGTTGGAGTTCTGTATTTCTTTCCATAGATAGCTTCATAAGGAGCCATCTGAATACTGGAGTGAAAGCTATTATTATAGGAAAATTCCACCAAAGATAGGTGTTGATCCCAAACAACTTTTAAATCCATAGATCAAGCTCTCAATATTTCTTCTAGAGTTTTAATTTTCCTCTCATACTGACCATCTGTCTGAGGATGGTAAGCAGTGCTGAAACTGAACTCTGTATCTAGAGCATGCTGAAAGACTTCGCAAGAACTTCGAGGTAAACCTCGGATCCCGATCAGATATAATGGAAAGTGGTACTCCATGCAATCTTACCACTTCCTTTACATATATCCTGGAAAACTAATATAGAGATAAATCTTCCCTAATAGCAATGAAGTGTGCCGAAAGTGGTACTCCATGCAATCTTACCAGATAGAATTATTGCTTTTGGATGTTTTAGGAAGTCTAGTGACAAAGTCCATAATGATGTTTTCACATTTCCATTCTGGTATGGGTAATGGTTGTAACAGAACTTTAGACTTCTGTCACTCAGCTTTAACTTGCTGACCAACCAAGCATCGAGAGACATATTCAGAAACATCTCTTTTCATGCCATCCCACCAGAAGTACCCTTTCAGGTCCCTATACATCTTCATGCTTCTAGAAAGAATAGAGAATGAAGAACTATGAGCCTCATCCAGTAGCTCCTTCTTTAATTCTGGGATGGGAGGAACACAAACCCGATTCCTGAACCTTATTATCCCATCACAAACAAGGTTGAATTCAGGAACATTTTTCACCTTCTTTTGCAACTCTACATCTTTTTTTGTGCCTCTTTAATCATCACATGTATATATGGTTGAACATTCATTTGAGAAAGATAAGATTTTTCCCCTTCCATTATAATTCAATGATCCACCCTTTGTAAATCCATAAATATTGGATCTTTTGTGATCCTCATCATGGATAAGATAGCATTTTCATGTTGACTTAATGCGTCTACCACCTTGTTTGCTTTCCTAGGGTGATAATGAATTGAGAAGTCGTAATCCTTAATCCGCTCCAACCATCTTCTTTGGCGTATATTCAGATCCTTTTGTGTGAAAATATACTTTAAAGTTTTATGATCAGTATAAATATCACACCTTTCACCATAAAGATAATGCCTCCAAATCTTTAATGCAAAGATTACCGCAACTAACTCCAAATCATGTGTTGGGTAATTTAGCTCATGGATTTTCAACTGTCGTGAAGCATAACCTACCACCATATCATTTTTCACGAGGACACACCCCAATCCCTTATTGGATGCATCACTGTAGATCACAAAACTTTCTCTACTGCAAGGTAGTGTGACCACAGGTGCACTGGCTAAAGTTTTTTTTAACTCCTTGAAATTATCTTCACACTCCTCTGTCCACATGGACATAACTCCTTTTCGAGTAAACCTGGTGAGTGGATTAGATAATTGTGAAAAATCATTCAGAAAACATCGATAACATCCATCCAAACCAAGAAAACTTCTGATATCAGTTATTTTTGTTGGTCTCGACCATCTTTCGATAACCTCTGTTTTTGCAGGATCCACAGATATCCCCTCTTTTGAGATTATGTGACCCAAAAATGCATCTTTTTGAATCCAAAATTCACACTTGGTAAATTTGGCATAAAGCTTCTCCTTTCTCAGGGTCTTCGATACAATTCTCAAGTTATCTTCATCTTCTTTATTGCTCTTTTAATAGACAAGAATATCGTATATAAAGACTACCACAAACTGATCAAGATACTCTCTAAAGAATCTATACATTAGATCCATGAAAATAGCAGGGGCATTAGTAAGACAAAATGGCATCACTATAAATTCATAGTGTCCATACCTTGTACGGAAAGTCGTCTTTGGTACATCATCTTTTTTGACCCTTAATTGATGATACCCTAAACGAAGATCAATCTTGGAAACGTATTGAGCTCCGCATAGTTGATCAAATAAGTCATCAATGCGTGGGAGAGGATATTTGTTCTTGATAGTGATCTTGTTATGTTATCGATAATCAATGTATAGTATCATTGATCCATCTTTCACTACTGGAAATGGGGTTTATCCCCACGGATATATACCCACGGTTCTTTAAACCGTGGGTATAAATGGATTTTTATTATCTATACCCACGGTTTTAAAAAAATCCGCAGGTATTCAACCCCTAATTTGAGCCAGATATCGGGCTCCTCCTCACTTCTATCGCGCTCCCCCCCCCTTCAACCCTATCCTCTCCTGACCTCTGAATCTTGGCCTTGTTGTCCCCTCCACGACCACCGGCTCCCGACCATCTGACCTCTGCCTCTCGGCCCTCTCCTCCCTTCTCCGACCTTCGACCCCTGACCATCCGACCTCCGCCTCCCGGCCATCTCATCCCCTCTTCGGCCTCCACCTCCCGGCTCCACCTCCACACATGACCTGGACCTCCGGGCCTTTGCCTCCGCCTCAACATCCCAGACTTTTCCACGCTACCCCCAGCTCCGGTGACGTCCCCCCCCCCCCCCTCTCGGCTCCCTCTCCTCCGGCAACTTCCCGCCAATTCATTCCATATAGGTATATAATTTCTTCTCCTTATCTTTTTATTCTTTTTAATCTAATCACTTATTCTTATATCACTAAACAATTTATCTTTTTAATTGTTTATTTAGTCAATAATCATTCATCTTAAGTGGATATTTAGTATAAGTTCTTGAGCTGGCTGACTATCTTTCTGCATCTTTGGGAAAATTTTGTTTGAATTTATTTCTGTTGTTTGGTCTATTTGGGAGCCGATCTACCTACTTTATTGGAATGAATTTTGGAATCTGGATTTGGGTTCGACTAAACCCTTGGTTTTTTGGTTTTATGGTCTACCTCCATATAGTCCTGTTGATTATCTATCTTCTGTCTGTATTTATACGGTTTCTAGCAGTAATGTTGATGGTAGGGTTGGAAATCTTGCACTGGTTATTTTTTTCTAGCTTTGAAGTAATTTACGGATTGTTGACCTAGTTGAAAGACTGTTAAAGCTTAAATTTATCTCTATTTCTCCTATTTCTGCATGTTTTGCTGTTTTATTTGGCTTGAATGCTATCTCCATATTCTCTGTTAATGCACGCACCTGGACTACTGCTTCCCGACTGCGCAATTCATCTACTTTGAGCCTTTTGATGTTGATTACCCAGTTCTATAAAGCTTCATTTTTTAGTTGTTTTCTATGTTTCAGATGGTGTTAGATCATTATACCTCAGTCATTCAAGGTAAAAATTTTATTTAATAAATTAATTCCGGCATGGATTGGGAAACCAATCCATGCCACCTTCTTCAAAAGAAAAATTCATCTTTGAGGTAAATTTTACTTCAACTGATTGTTACTGCATCATCTATTTTCATTTATAATGTTTTATATTACCTCATTTTGTTCTTTGGATATAACTGAAAAAGAATACTAATTTAGGATGATATACTAGTGATGAGTTGTATTTGAAGGACATAAAAGTATTGGGAAGGAGGGAATCTAGAACTAAAGTGACATACCCAAGGGAACAATGTTGTCTACTCTAAAATGTCCATATGAACAGTATCTCTTTATGCAATAGCTTGGCAGATAGATCGCATGAAGGGCATGGGGTCATCAAACATGATTTTCTAGGTATTCCTCCTTTTATCTTCTTTATAAAACCTATATTACAAATTACTTAGATTCATTCAATGATAGTTTATTTAAATCAATTTGAATCAAGATGGTCTGTGGGATGCCCTTTGTATGTCAAACCAGAATTCCACTATGTGATCTGTGTTGATCATGCGAGGCATATAAGTATTATGTATGGTTACTTCTTTTCATAACATGTATATTACCTTGAAAAAAACATGCAGGTCGTAATATCTACTACTCTGAGAAATCTTCTCTAGCACATGTTTGTCTGAATGCAAGAAATCCCTTGAGATTTGGAGTTCATAGGCCCCATTTTCATGTTCACTACGTTAACCCAATATTTGTCATCCTAGTGTAGGGGATTATAGGCCTCTCCAACATGAAAATTCATCAATTTTAATGGTAAATCATGTGATATTCTAGTAAAGTCCACCTCCACCAGGTGGAGCATCACCATGATCTTCATCATCAGAATCCGGATATTCTAAGCCAAATACAATTGATCTGGGGGACTTCTCTCACTTATAAGGTTTATCTAGTGTAGGATTTCTAAGGGTACTCACAATAATAATATATCATTCTAATATATACCTATCTTTTTCATATATAAATTATTTATCCCATTATATCTCATCCTCCTAAGCTAACCTAGATTCATCTTTATTAGGTTTAGATGCCTCAAGATACTAAAGTATCCTTTTCATGGGTATATTACATACTGAATAAACTTAATCATGAGCCTATATTCACAACTCAAGTCATCATCAGTGGGTATTCTAGGAGTCCCATTTCAAGTGATCTCATCAAATGCAATCTAAAATTAAAATTATGTATGGTTAATAGGAAATTAACTTTGAAAATCTTCATACTCTTTACTGTGTGTCACATTCAAACACTTTCCTTGTTCTTTGAATAGAATTCGAAAACTCCACCATTTATAATTTAATTTACTGTATCCCTTGCCTCTATAGGTAATAACTCAAGGTTTTCATAAAAACCCATGATTATTTTTAGATACAAAGTTCTACCATTTTTTTAAACTAATAATCTGATTATTTTTCTGGAATCGTGTTCCAAAGCAGTGAACGGGTCGACTTCAAACATTCAACATCACCTTATTTTTCCACTAAAAGTTTATGATCAACAATATGTGAATTATTTAACTTCAATAATGAACTTGATTCGAAAATTATGATTCTCTATACTGATCATACAATCATTTGATATATCATATTGTATATTCTTGAAATATTAGGATTCTTGGATATCAATGTTTTTTCTCAGATTCTATTTACTACATAGAAATTTAGAACATATTCTTTTTTTTGTTCTTCTATACTGCTTCACTATATTTTGATTATATTAGGGCTTAATCTGAGTATGATGATTGTTCCTTCTTCATCTCTATGAGAAAATTTTATGTCTTGCACAGCCTGTTCAATCTATGTCTGTTTAGGACTAGTATGATCATTGGAAATTCTTCTTTTTTGTTAATGATGATTGAGTTTCTTTTGATCTGCTACTTTAATGATTTTTTGTCTTGAAATGTTGAGGGTTTTTGGATCTGATTCAGAGTTTTCACTTCTGTTTGGAAGCTGTTTGGCTGGATCATTTATGTTACTATGGTTTAAGTGGACCTGTTCAACAATTCTAATTTAGTCCTGCTATTCAATTATGAGGTTTTCTGCTTTCTATTTCACTTCACCGACTTTACAGATGGGATTCTACCTTCTTGTGGAAATTTAAATCCTCTATGGATGGACCCTTTACGCTGTACTGGTACATGGAATTGTTTAGTAGGTCTGATTTTTTGTTCTAATGTTTAATTCTGAGGTTTTGTATTCTTATCTTCATTACACCTGGGTTTTTTTTCTTCCTTTTTCACTTCGCCTAATTTATATATTGGATTCTACCTTGCTGTGGAAATTTGAAGCCTCTATGGATGGAACCTTTATGCTATACTGGTATATAGACCAATTTAGTAGTTCTAATTTTTTGTTCTGATGTTTAATTATGAGGTTTTTGATTCCTTTTTTCATTACACCTGCTCTCTTGATGGTGATACATCCTTGATGAGGAAAATTTCAAGCTATCTAAGGATGGATCATCATATTATTGCTCCTGATCAGAAGGTTAGATCTGGATAAATTTTTTGTTTTGATGTTTAATTCTGGTTTTCTCTAGTTTTTATTCTGGTTTGCGGTTTTTATATTCTGGTTTTCTGTTTTTATATTACGGTTTGCGGTTTTTATTCTGGTTTACAGGAGAAAGGTGAACTCATAGTATGTAGGATAGGTATAATACCTCTTGGAATAGGAAGTTATGATCTATATATAGGGGTGGGGGCTGGATGCAGGGGTGGGGCTGGGTGCAGGAGGGGTGGGGCTAGGGGCAGGGGGAGGGGGCTGGGTGCGGAGTGAGGGGGGCTGGGTGCAGGTTGAGAGGGAGTGCAGGGGGTGGGGCTGGGTGCAGGTGGTGGGAGCATGGTGCGGGGGTGGGGGCTGGGTGTTGGGGGAGGGGGCTAGGTGTGGGGATTGGGGCTGGGTGTGGGGGGAGGGGGTTGGTTGCAGGTAGTCAGGGCTGGGTTCAGGGGGGCGGGGCTGGGTGTAGGGGGTGGGGCTGGGTGCGGGGTGAGGGTGGGATGGGTGCAGGTTGGGAGGGAGTGCAGGGGTGTGGGGGTGGGTGTAGGGGGTGGGGCTTGGTGCGGGGGTGTGGGGATGGGTTCGGGGGGGAGGGGTTTTGGGTGTTGGGGGAGAGTGCTGGGTGCAAGAGGTGATGTGCTGGGTTCAGGGGGTGGGGCTGGGTGCAGTGGGTGGGGCTAGGTGCAGGGTGATGGTGGGCTGGGTGCATGTTGGGAGGGAGTGTAGGGGGGTGGGGCTGGGTGTAGGGGGTGGGGGCTTGGTGCGGGGGTGTGGGGCTGGGTGTTGGGGGAGGAGTTTTGGGTGCGGGGGTGGGGGATGGTTGCGGGGGCTGGGGCTGGGTGTAGGGGTGGGGGCTGGGTTCAGGGGGTTGGGGCTGGGTGCAGGGGGTGGGGCTCGGTGCGGGGTGAGGGGGGATAGGTATAGGTTGGGAGGGAGTGTATGGGGTGGGGCTTGTTACAAGGGGTGGGGCTGGGTGCGGGGGGGTGGGGCTCTGTAGCATGGTGTTTTTCTTAGCACTGTGGTCCTATCCTTGAATTATAGGATCTATGTAATGGACTGTACCATGTTGGTTAGAAAGTTGATGAAAATATTTATTAATAATGAGTTCTTTCATCAAAAGGAATATTTCTAGAATGGGGCTAGAATACTATTTTCTTCATCAAAATTCATCTTTAAGGAGGTGAATGATTTTTATTCACAAGCTATAGAGTTTAGAGTATAAGTAGGTGGATTCTAGAAATGCTTTTAAATTGTTGGTCATCCGTTTTTTGACTCATTATTCAAATTTGGATAGTTTATCATCTTGAATTAAGTGGATGAGTGTCTCCAACTGATGGTGTCTTTAAAGAGGAATAGTAAATTACATAGTTTTATACATGAGGTTTAGGTTTTAAATGTTTTACGGTTCATGCACCATTCTAAGGCACTAGGGGTTTATGGTCTTCAATCAATGATATGATCTTTAGACCCTCTTTATATGAATACTCTTGATCAGTTTGTTTCACTTAGACAGTAAATTTTTTTCATACAACCTCAATTCAATGATCAACAAGCTGATCAAACTGATTTGGAGATGATTTTACAGTTTTCAACTTCTTGGTGATCTCTTTGAATTATGTTATGAATATAAATGATCTGGAAAAAAATCAACGCAAGCTACACATGTTTATTAATTTACATCAAGAATGTGATGCCAACGTAGTCATTTATTTTATATTAGGTTATTTTTAAATCTAAATTGAGCTTTTAATGTTGTATTATTCAGGACGTAATGTCATCCATGCCTTCTAATGGATTGATTTTTTTTCTAATGAAACCAAATTCCATTTGTTATTTATTATTGTTGGAATTCTAACCATGTTTAACTGTAAAAATTGGCTGGGTGTAATTCCATATTAGAATCCTATATTTTTAAAATGGATGGGTGTAGATCCAATTAAATTATATAACTCAGTGTTGTAGGAATTAATTTACATTCATTATTTAGTTCTTTAAATTTAATTACTCTAATGATGGTCTCTGAAATGGATATTATGATTACAGTCTCTAAACATTGACATGTGGAGAGGAATTAAAATAGATAATATGATTATAAAATAAGTGACATGACTACTGAATGTTGTATGTTAGGGAGTGTTTGTGTTTTTTTTATTACCTTTGTTCAAAATCATAGAACCATAAAACAATGTAATGAGGATGATTTTAGTCTGACTATTTTTTCTTTTCAAACTCTAAATATTCCCAACACAGTGCATGCCACATATGGCATACATTGCATGTTTTCTTTGGTACTCATTCCCGAGCATCAGAAAAATAGTTAAAACTACTTTTTAAAATCGAAAATGGTACATCCTTGATAAGATATTATCCTATCAACATCAAGAAAACCATTTATTACCTTGATTTCATTGGTTCTGCTTTATCTGTAGTGACCACGTTGAAATTATTCTTGAAGGATTATCATATGATCACACCAATTTTGGGCGTTTTAATTAAAGTCGCGGTCGATTTATATGACATTTTTCTAGGAACATACCACAATGTCATGATTTATCTAGATTAGGTTATATGGAGTGGTAGTGCTACCACAATTTGATCACAATTTTTTAAATCATTTTTCTTCAAGTTATGGCACAAGAAAAGATTCACCTACATTAACTGCAACAATCAAAGTAGTTCAAAATGCAACCCGGTATCCTTAATCAGTTCTTCAGCACATATTATGAATGTAGTGAGCAATTATTATCAAAATATTGGAGTTTATTATGGGTCTAACAAATGTTTGAATGTAAATTAGGATGTGAGTTAGAGAAATCAGAAACTATTTTGCACATGTCAAAGAAACTAGAAACTAGATAGGGAAAAGGAGGATCAAATCAGGACAATGGTCAGGATGAAATGACAATTATGAAAAATACATAACAAGAAAATCCATAAAAAAACCAGCATCAAGTGGTATGTATGTAATTTGTCTTCTAATTTTCCACCTGCTTCATTTTATTTATGCTATAGTTTATATCCATCATTTATTGTGTGTTTTACAGTGGCTTGAATGGAAAGATCTGAAAGCAAGACTCTCAACAAGGTGGCCTCTCTTTTCCATGGGTTTCTCCTCTAGGAATCTTTGAAACATTTTTAGATTCAGTGGATACTCTATTTATTTTAATATCAGAATAATTTTATTAATTCTTAGCTAGGAATTTTCCATCCTCTATAAGACATTATTTGGATTCAATAAGAGATGATTGATTGTGAGGCTTCATCATTAAGAATTTTTTTAGGACTTTTCTGGTAAGAAATTTTTTATTCTTTGAACACTTTGGAAAGCTCTTCTAATGTTTTAATAGGTAGAAAAAATGCATTGAGATTCCATTTTTTTGCATTTTGGTTTGCATTTTGGCTTTTTCATTCTGGTTTCCAGTATCAAGGTGAGATTCCCTTGAGATTCCTTTGTCTGCTTCTGTTTTTGGGTTCTGGGTGAACTGTGTCTGCTTCTGTTTTTGGGTTCTGGGTGAACTGTGTGAACTGCTTCTGTTTCTGGGTAAAAGATATATACCCACGGTTATATAAATCGTGGGTATATATGCTGCTGTGAAACAATCTATACCCACGGTTATTAACCGTGGGTATATATGTTGTGCTTTTAAAATGTATACTCACGGTTATGTAAACCGTGGGTATTGATGTATACCCACGGTTTATCAGAACCATCGGTAAGATGAAATATGAGTGGGATATACCCATGGTTTTCAGAAAACCGTGGGTATAGACCTATTGCGACAGCACTGTAGTGCATGGTTTTTGAAACCGTGGGTATATCCTATACCAACTGTTTCAAGGGCTATACCCATGGTTTAAAACCGTGGGTATAGGTGATATTTCTAGTAGTGTTTCTTCATAACAAATAGAACAGGTGCTCCCCAAGGTGACGCACTAGGGAGTATGAATCCTTTATCAAGATTCTCTGTTAGTTTCATCTTCAATTCCTGCAACTCAATTGCGTCTATTCTATAATGTGTCTTTGAAATGGACATAGCACCCGGTATGAGTTCTATTGAAAACTCAACTTCACGATTTGGTGGAAGACCTGGCAATTCCTCTGAAAATACATCTTCAAACTCCTGTACAATGGGTGTATTCTTAATTGTGTGTTTCTACCCAACCATTTGAGAAAAATAACCTTCATTTAGTGGAATCAAGACCCATAAGATGGAAGAAATTTCCACTGGAAGGTTATGTTCATCCTTGTATCGATAGATGATTGTAGATTTATCAGGAATATTAAATGTGACTTCCCTTATTTTGAAATTGATATGAGATCCGTATAAATAATTCCAACCCATTCCAAGAATCACATCAAATTCTACTATAGGAAGGATCACAAGATTTGCAGGAAGCACTTTCCCACAAACTTCAATCAGAGAAGAATTGTAAACTTTTGATGCAACCGTTGTGCCATTAAGAGTTGTCAGAGACAACTCAACATTTAATTGTTGAGGTAATACAACGATACCCTTAGAAAATTCTTCAGAAATAAAAGAGTGGGTGGATCCAGAATCAAATTAAACATTTTCTACTTTAGAGTGGATGGTAAGTGTACCGCTCACCACTTCGTTGTCATACTCCACATCGTCTATAGTAATTTCATGTGACTTTCCTTTTTCTTTGGCCTTATGAATTTGTTGACGTCGATCATCATCATCAATCCTTGGATTTGGGTATTGATTGGCATAATGCCCCATCTCCTTGCACTTGAAACATTGAAGTGTAGGAGGAGCATTCTGTGTATCCCTTCCTCTGTTCGCATCATTAGACATCTTCTTCCCATTATTTCGACATTCAACTACCCGATGACCTTCTTTTCCACACTTATAACATTTTCTTGTCCCCTTAAGACAATTCCCTCCATGTTTCTTTCCACAATTTGAGCATAAAGGAAAAATCATCTTCTTTTCAGTGTGGTCTTTAGGTTTTCCTTTGAATTCCATTTTTCTCTTCCTATCAAACCTATATGACTGATGGGTTACTCCAATCTCTATCTCAACCTTGAGAGCACATCGAACAATTTCCTCATTGCTATTGAATTCCCTTAGGGCTAACGCCTTTTGAAGACTTGGTTTTAAGCCACTAAAGAATCGATCAATTTTACTCTCAGGTTTGATAATAATTCTGGAAGCGTACCTTGCAAGTCTTGTAAAATTTGCTTCGTAGGTACCAATCGATTCATCATCCTTTTGTTTCAGTCCAAGAAACACCTTCTCCATCTATGTTCGAAGAATAAGAGGGAAGTTCTTATTGAAAAATATGTTCTTGAACTCGTCCCATTCCATGGACTCAATTTCATCTCTTTGCCTCATATTCTTGATAAGATTCCACCATTGATAAGCATTACCTTCAAAACGATACACTACTAAGATGACTTTGTCATGTTCAGAACATTGTAGAACTGAAAATATCTTCTCTATGGTACTAATCCATTATTCAGCTACTAATGGATTAGAAGACCCGCTGAATAAAGGTGGACGCTGCCTCATAAAGGATTCAACAGAATGTTGCTCCTTCCTTTGCTCGTTTGGAAGTCCTGCATGGTTCTCAGCTTGAAAAAGTTTTGTGAGCATGGCTACAAGATTTTGCATTCCAGCTCCCAATAAGTATGGTTGCTCAGGGGGACAGTCATTGCATTTCCCGTCGTATTCAGCATTAACACGGTTCATTCAGGTTCCATATATTGACTAAAACTAAGAAGTATAGTGTGAGAAACACTAATCATAATAGGAAAACCACATAATCAAGAATAAAATTTCACACTTAAGGTCTTATCATAGGTTACTCATGGATATTTCTAAAACACTAATATTGTGTTCTATGCTTAGACATATACTTAGGGTTCTTACTAAGGCTTTCACATCCTAGTTTCCAAAGGTTGACTATACCTTTCCTCTGATACCAACTATAACAACCCATACATTACATACATTGTTATTACTTCAGAGTTGAAGAATACTTATTAAAACATATAAAAAAACCCTGAAAGGACCGTATAGGTATAATGTCTTTAGAAACTAGGAAACATAAACAACTCGTTCATAAAATCAACTACATTGTCTCCCGTTTATTTCATCATATCTAGAGACCCTTTTTGGCATATCCTACTTAATATCCTTATTCCCGACCTAGGGAAAATAAAACATACAAAAGGGTGAGCTCAAATTCTCAGTAAGGGTAAACAAAAGAAATATCAGCCATATCATATTCACAATAACATAACATTTTTAAAATTTTAACCTGCAAAAGAGGTCATAATATCATGTCATGGGATAAATCATACTAGTAAAAAGTAATCCCAAATAATATTAACTTAAAACATGAAAATTTGTGGCGTAAACACATAATCGTATAAAATTATTTCATATTAGTCAAGGCTCCTTTCAAAGACCATCATAGAGGACAAAGTACATTACTGAACCGAGTTCACTCCTCGTTCCAGTCCTGTATCACTGAATCGGTTTAACTTGCTGTTCCAGCCATGTCTATCTCATGAGATATAAATCTTTACCCAATGCATTGGAGGGAGATATATGTCCCAACTATCTCATAATGAAACTATTCTTATGTGTGCCACAAAATCATAAATCATACATCATAGCATAAACCATGTAATAAAAATGGGATTCTTAAAAATCATGCCATCATAACATAACTCATATAAGATAATATGGCATCATAAAATTAATTCCATTATAAAACAATCAAATCAGTGTAAAAATAGGGATAGAAACAGAACCCTATTTTATCTTAGATGAAAAATCATTTTGATAAAACACATTGAACTCCATTCTTGAGGAAAATATCCTTTTTTACGTCAAAAACATTTTTACTTTCTTAACATGTCATACAATTTTAAACTAAAAGAAGCTGATTAAAAATAAACTTGAAAACATGTAAAGTAATATTCTTGGAAATAATGTTCTAAAAACCCATTCATGCCATAAAAGTTAAAAAAGTATTCTTCTCGTACTTTGGCCGGAAAAGTCAGAAAGTACCTCGTAAGAAAAATGAAAAAATATTCCTTTCATGTCTTTTACTAAAAACTCACCGAAAGGTAAAATTGGATTTAAACAATTTTAGGAGGATAAAAATAATATTACATATTGAGGAAACATGGATGTGGATGATAAAATACACCCCAGTAAATACCAAAGTACAAACAATCTTGAATAAAAATGAGATTGTGAGATTTTCCCTTACCTTAGGTCTGATATGCTTCGTATGAATCCAAACCTCATGTAATATGGTTTAAATAATGTCATTGACATATTACAGAATCATATTCATTGTTATGATATCACATATGGTCATATTTGTATCTTATTAGTAGTAATATTTCATTACTACTTGTTATTCAGGTGTTTATTGCTTTATGTTCTTATGCGTGTTTTGAAAAATAAATTATTATTACTCTTTTTAGGATATAGATACATCATTTATAGAATGGTATTAGTGTAATATATATCATATTAATTCATTCAATTAATTTATATAATCATTATTCAATGAAGATCATATAGAATGAGTCGCATCACATCGTGGAGACGACAGGCCGTACATACGCACGAGCGATGATATCATTCCCATGATTGTGGAATTGTATTGAAGTGTATGTATAATATTTCAGAATCAATAACACATTACAATAATCATATATAGTTATTTATTTACACGAGTATACCCATCCAAGTAAGGTGGTGGTGGAAAACAAATTACACCACGGCGTGGAGACGGTATTCCGTACGTACGCACGCGCGGTGATTTTGTTTACCGTATGATGGATAAGAGGTTAAATAGGGTTGTTTCATATTTATAATAACCTATAATTATATTAGGGATACTGATGTTATTACCTCATAATGAAACAAATAAATTAGAGGTAGTAGAAGAAGAATGTAACTTGAAGAAAACGGTAGAAGGTATTACCTCTTTTTCGAAGTTCCTCCTTTAAACATTCTCTTAGGGCACAATAGTTGGTATTTTGAGAAGACCAATACCTCTAGTAGGTTTATAAGGAAGTGATAAAGTGAAATGGGCAGGGTTTTGGCGAGTTTGAAGGCTCAAATTGGTGTGAGGAGGAGAGGGAGAGGTTCCCTTTTATAAGGTAGGAGAAGGGCACCTTTGAAATGTGTGGAAAGATTATTTTATTATAAACTTATCTTCGGTTTCAAAAGGCCCAAAAATCATTAAAGATGAAGATAAGATGACTCATGGTCGAAATAAAATAATCCAATCAGAATTGGACATGTTTTTGAAAATATTTTAATCATTATTATCTTATTTATTTAAATCATTTATTAATGAGGTAAATACGGCATCATTATTGTGTCATGAATAATTTAATTTATTTGATGACTAAAAATTATAAAAATATATCATCATGTATTAAATATTTTTAGCTTTACAATTAATATTTATAGTAAAAATTAGAATTTATATAACACCTTATAAAAATTAATTACTAAAATATTTTTGTTATTGTCAATTTTGTCTTTACATTAAATTAATTAATCCAAATTGTCATTATCACTACCAAGTGGCTCAATGGGGTCCCAAAATCTACCCACGGATGCCCATGGTCGGCCACTACTCATCCAATAAGTTTATAACAAGTGGCAAGGTAATTTTGAATTATTATAATATTCTTTTAACCTTGAATTACCCTATTTACCTTCAACCGCAGTAAATAAAAATTACCGTAGTTACTATTCATAATATCCAAAAAATAAAAGTAACCTATTAACATAATTTGGACCCACGGATTCCAAATGTGGAATCCATTTTTCAAAATTCAAAACACAGAAGTTTCAGTAATTAATTTAAAATTAATCCTGTTGTTAAGAAACCAGGTTTTAAAAGTTAAAACATTTCCAAAGATTGAAATGTTTTTACCTATGAATTCAATGTAAAATTAATGCTAATGACATAAATTATATTAAATGGTAAAAATATATTCTATTTATACTTTAAAACCATTCAATATTATAATTTACCCATATAAATTATTGTGCTGAAAAAAGTTGTTTTTAATTAAAATATAGTGTGTTTTTACTATTCATCAAAATAAGAAATTTACCAGAATAATATGAAAATTTTATCCAAATTAAAATTTTATATCCTGATTCCAAAAAAGAATTTTATTTTGTCAAATTGAACTTATATACATTTCAAGAACTATATTAAAAATGGGTACACCATCAAAAGGCGGTAAAACTGCATTTTTTGAAAAATACTTCCTTTATCCAAAAAACTAATTTTGTTTTCATACCTCATTCTAGAAAATGTGTAAGCTGAATTATAATGTTATAAAATTCAAAATTTAGTTAATAATATTTATAACGGATAGTTTATAATATAATAATATATCGTTGTTTAGTAAAACTCGGTATTGTGTACTACACAAGCTATTGAGGAATTTCGTGATTGCGTGTAACGCAAGCCAAGCTAGTGTTGGTGCAGTGAAATATTCCTTTGCGTATTACATAATACATAAATAAAATACTTCTCATAAAATATCACAGTGTTACATTGTACACCCCTTAAAATAAATTTCACCCTCGAAATTCGTCACTTCATAAAAAACAGATGAGGATACCTCTCTCTCATCATATCCTCAAGCTCCCATGTAGTGTCTTCTGATTGGAGGTTACTCCATTAAACATTCAACCAAGCAAGTGGTCTTGTTCCGTAGGAATTTTTTGCTACGATCTAGAATCTCTATCGGTTGTTCTTCATAAGAATGATCTTGCTCCAGCGGTACAACTTCTGAGCTAAGTACGTGTGAAGGATCAGATATGTACTTTCTTAGGAGAGATACATGGAACACATCATGAACTTGAGAGAGATTCGGTGGAAGCTCCAATCGGTAAGCTACCTTCCCAACATGATCGAGTATTTCTAAATGACCGTTATTCCTAGGGCTAAGCTTTCCCTTCTTTCCAAATCTCATTACTCTCTTCCAAGGAGATATTCGTAAGAAAAATTTATCACCCACTTCAAACTCTAGGTCTTTTCTTCGGTTGTCGGCATAACTTTTTTGTCGAATATGAGCTGCTCTTATGTGTTGTTGAATAGAACGGACTTTTTCTGCCATCTCATCAACAAAATCAGGTCCTAATAGCTTTCTTTCCCCAACTTCATCCTAGCAAGTTGGAGTTCTGCATTTCTTTCCATAGAGAGCTTCATAAGGAGCCATCTGAATACTGGAGTGAAAGCTATTATTATAGGAAAATTTCACCAAAGGTAGGTGTTGATCCCAACCACCTTTGAAATCCATAGAGTAAGCTCTCAACATATCTTCTAGATTTTGAATTTTCCTCTCAGACTGACCGTCTGTCTGAGGATGGTAAGCAGTTCTGAAACTCAACTATGTATCTAGAGTATGCGGAAGACTTCACCAGAACATCGAGGTAAACCTCGGATCCCAATCAGATATAATGGAAAGTGGTACTCCATTCAATCTTAACACTTCCTTTACATATATCATGGCAAGTTGATCCAGATATAAATCTACCCTAATAACAATGAAGTGTTCCGACTTCGTAAGATGATCAACTATAACCCAAATAGCATTATTGCTTTTGGATCTTGTAGGAAGTCTAGTGACAAAGTCTATAGTGATGTTTTCACATTTCCATTATGGTATGGGTAATGGTTGTAACATCCCTTTAGACTTATGTCACTCAGCTTTAACTTTCTGACAAACCATGCATCTAGAGACATATTCAGTAACATCTCTTTTCATTCCATCCCACCAGATGTACTCTTTTAGGTCCCTATACATCTTGATGCTTCCAGAATGAATAGATAATGAAGAACTATGAGCCTCATCCAGTAGCTTCTTCTTTAATTCTGGTATGGGAGGAACACAAACCCGATTCTTGAACCTTGTTATCCCATCACAAACAAGGTTGAATTCAGGATCATTTCTCACCTTCTTTTGTAACTCTACATCTTCTTTTTGTGCCTCTTTAATCTTTACATGTATAGATGGTTGAAAATTCATTTGAGAAAGATAAGATTTTCGCCTTCCATTATAATTCAATGATCCATCCTTTGTAAATCCATAAATATTGGATCTTTTGTGATCCTCATCATGGATAAGCTAGCATGTTCTTGTCGACTTAATGCGTCTTCCACCTTGTTTTCTTTCCCAGTGTGATAATTAATTGAGCAGTCGTGATCCTTAATCAGATCCGACCATCTTCTTTGGTGCATATTCAACTCCTTTTGTGTGAAAATATACTTTAACTTTTATGATCAATATAAATATCACACCTTTCACCGTAAAGATAATGCCTCCAAATCTTTAATGCAAATATTACCACAACTAACTCCAAATCATGAGTTGCGTAATTTTTCTCAAGGATTTTCAACTGTCGTGAGGCATAAGCTATAAACATATCATTTTGCAAGAGGACACACCCCATTCCCTTCTTGGATGCATCACTGTAGATCACAAACCATTCTCCACTGCAATGTAGTGTGAGCACAGGTGCACTGGCTAACCTTCTTTTCATCTCCTTGAAATTCTCTTCACACTTCTCTATCCACATGAACTTAACTCCTTTTAGAGTCAACCTGGTGAGTGGATTAGATAATTGTGAAAAATCATTCACAAAACGTCGATAACATCCAGCCAAACCAAGAAAACTTCGGATCTCGGTTATTTTTGTTGGTCTCGACCATCTTTCGATAACCTCTGTTTTTGCTGGATCCACAGATATCCCCTCTTTTGAGATTATGTGACCCAAAAATGAATCTTTTTGAATCCAAAATTCACACTTGGTAAATTTTGAATAAAGCTTCTCCTTTCTCAGGGTCTTCAATACAATTCTCAAGTGATCTTCATGTTCTTACTTGATCTTTGAATAGACAAGAATATAATCTATAAAGACTACCACAAACTAATAAAGATAGTCTCTAAAGACTCTATTCATTAGATCCATGAAAAAAGCAGGGGCATTAGTAAGACCAAATGGCATCACTATAAATTCATAGTGTCCATAACTTGTATGGAAAGCCGTCTTTGGTATATCCTCTTTTTTAACCCTTAATTGATGATACCCTAAACGAAGATCAATTATGGAAAAGTATTGAGCTCCGCATAGGTGATCAAATAAGTCATCATTAAATGGTAGAGGATATTTGTTCTTGATAGTGATCTTGTTAAGTTCTCGATAATCAATGCAGAGTATCATTGATCCATCTTTATTCTTAACAAATAGAAAAGGT
Organism: Viscum album; assembly: GCA_963277665.1. Lineage (NCBI taxonomy): Eukaryota > Viridiplantae > Streptophyta > Magnoliopsida > Santalales > Viscaceae > Viscum > Viscum album. Next base: position 1,277,756,941 of record OY728158.1, read on the forward strand.
GCTCCCCAAGGTGACGCACTAGGGCGTATGAATCCTTTATCAAGATTCTCTTGGAGTTGCTTCTTCAATTCCTGCAACTCAATTGGGGAAATTCTATAATGTGTCTTTGAAATGGGTATAGCACCTGGTATGAGTTCTATTGAAAAATCAACTTCACGATTTGGTAGAAAACCAGGAAATTTTTTCAGAAAGACATAATCAAACTCTCGTACAATGGGTGTATTCTTAATTGTGTGTTTCTCCCCAACCATTTGAGATAAATAACCTTCATTTAGTGGAATCAAGACCCATAAGATGGAAGAAATTTCCACTAGAAGGTTATGTTCATCCTTTCATCGATAGATGATTGTAGATTGATCGAGAATATTAAATGTGAATTCCATTCTTTGCAACTGATATGATCTCCATATAAAGAAAGCCAATCCATGCCAAGAATCACATCAAATTCCACTATAGGAAGGATCACAAGATTTGCAGGAAGCACTTTCCCACAAACTTCAATAGGAGAAGAATTGTAAACTTTTGATGCAACCGTTGTGCCATTAGGAGTTTTCAAAGCCAACTCAACATTTAATTGTTGAGGTAATACAATGATACCCTTAGAAAATTCTTCAGAAATAAAAGAGTGGGTGGATCCAGAATCAAATAAAACATTTGATACTTTAGAGTGGATGGTATGTGTACCTCTCACCACTTATTTTTCATACTCCACATCGTCGATAGTAATTTCATGTGACTTTACTTTTTCTTTGGACTTAAGAGTTTGTTGACGTCGATCATCATCATCAACCCATAGATTTGGGCATTGATTGGCATAATTCCCCATATCCTTGAACTTAAAACATTGAAGTGTAGGAGGTTAATTATGTGTATCCCTTCCTTTGATCGCATCATTAGACATCTTATTCCCATTATTTAGAAATTCAATTGCCCGATGACCTTCTTTCCCACACTTATAACATTTTCTTGTCCCATTCAGACAATTCCCTCCATGTTTCTTTACACAATTTGAGCATAAAGGAAAACTCATTTTATTTTCAGTGTGGTCTTTAGATTTTCCTTTGAATTCCATTTTCCTCTTCTTATCAAATCCATATGACTGATGGGTTACTCCAATCTATATATCAACCTTGAGAGAACATCGAAAACATCCTCATAGCTATTGAGGTCCCTTATGGCTAACGCCCGTCGAAGACTTGGTTTTAAGCCACTAAAGAATTGGTCGATTTTACTCTCAGGTTGGATAATAATTCTGGAAGCGTACCTTGAAAGTCTTGTAAAATTTTCTTTGTAGGTACCAACCGATTCATCATCCTTTTGTTTAAGTTCAAGAAACTCCTTCTCTATCTTTGTTCGAAGAATACGAGGGAAGTATTTATTGAAAAATAAGTTCTTGAAATCATCCCATTCCATGGAATCAATTTCATATCTTTGCCTCATATTCTTGATAAGATTCCACCATTGATGAACATCACCTTCCAAACGATACACTACTAAGATGACTTTGTCATGTTCATAACATTGTAGAATTGAAAATATCTTATCTATGGTACTAATCCATTATTCAGCTACTAATGGATTAGAAGACCCGCTAAATGAAGGTGGACACTGCCTCATGAAGGATTCAACAGAATGGTGCTACTTCCATTGCTCGTTTGGATGTCTTGCATGGTTCATAGCTTGATAAAGTTGTTTGAGCATGGCTACAAGATTTTTCATTCCAGCTCCCATAACGTTTGGTTGCTCAAGAGGGCAATCATTGCATTTCCCGTTGCATTCAGCATTAACACGGTTCCTTTGGGTTCCAGCCATTGACTAAAACAAAGAAGAATAATGTGAGAAACACTAATCATAATAGAAAAATCACATAATCAAGAATAAAATTTCACACTTAAGGTCTATAATAGGTTACACATGGCCATTTTTAAAACACTAATATTGTGTTCTATGCTTAGACATATCCTTAGGGTTCTTACTAAGGCTTTCACATCCTAGTTTCCAAAGGTTGACTATACCTTTCCTCTGATACCAACTATAATGACCCATACTTTACATTAATTGTTATTACTTCAGAGTTGAATCATAATTATTACAAAATATAACAAAACCATCAAAGGACCGTATAGGTATAGTTTCTTTAGAAACTGGGAAACAAAAACAACTGGTTCATAAAATCAACTACATTGTCTCCCATTTATTTCATCATATCTAGATTCCCTTTTTGGCATATCCTACATAATATCCTTCTTCACGACCTGGGGAAAATAAAACATACAAAAGGGTGAGCTCAAATTCTCGTTAATGGTAAACAAAAGAAATATCAGTCATATCATATTCATAAGAACATAACATTTTGAAAATATTAACCTGGAAAAGAGGTCATAATATCATGTCATGGGATAAATCATACTAATGAAAAGTAATCCCAAATAATCATAACTTAAAACATGAAAATTTGTGGCATACACACATAATCATAGAAAATAATTTCATATTAGTCATGGATCATTGCCAAGACCATCATAGAGGACAAAGTCCATTACTGAACCGAGTTCAATCCTCATTCCAGTCCTGTATCACTGAACCGGTTTAACTTGCCATTCCAGCAATGTCTATCACATGAGATATAAATCTTTACCCAATGCATTGGAGGTATATATAGGTCCCACCCATCTCATAATGAAACAATTCTTATGTGTGCCACAAAATCATAAATCATACATCATAGCATAACCCATGTAATAAAAATGGGATTCTTAAACATCATGCCATCATAACATATCCCATATAAGATAATAGGACATCATAAAATTAATTACATCATAAAACAATAAAATAAATGTAAAAATAGGGATAGAAACAGAACCCTATTTTATCTTATATGGAAAATAATTTTGATAAACCACATTGAACTCCATTCTTGAGGAAAATATCCTTTTTACTTCAAAAACATTTTTACTTTCATAACATGTCATAAAATTTTTAACTAAAAGAATTTGATTATAAATAAACGTTAAAACTTTTAAAGGAATATTCTTGGAAATAATGTTCTAAAAATCCATTCATGCTGTATAATTTAAAAAAACATTCTTCTCGTACTTTGGCCTGAAAAGTCAAAAAGTACCTCGTACGAAAAATGAAAAAATATTCATTACATATCTTTTACTAAAAACTCACCAAAAGGTAAAATTGGATTAAAAAAATTGTAGGAGGATAGAAATAATATTACATATTGAGGAAATATAGATGTGGATGATAAAATACACCCCATTAAATACCAATGTACAAACAATCTCGAATAAAAATGAGATTGTGAGATTTTCCCTTACCTTAGGTCCGATATGCTTCGTATGAATCCGAACCTCATGTAATATTGTTTAAATAATGTCATTGACTTATTAATAAATCATATACATTGTTATTAAATCATATATGGTCATATTTGTATCTTCTTAGTAGTAATATTTCATTGCTACTTGTTATTCGGGTGTTTATTGCTTTATGTTCTTATGCGTGTTTTGTCAAATAAATTATTATTCCTCATTATAGGATATAGATAAATCATTTACAGAATGGTATTAGTGTAATATATATCATATTCATTAATTCAATTAATTTATATAATCATTATTCAATAAAGATCATATAGAATGAGTCGCATCACATTGTGAAGACGGCAGGCCGTCCGTACGCACGAGCGATGATATCGTTCCCATGATCGTGGAATTGTATTGAAGTGTTTGTATAATATTTCAGAATCAAAAACACATTGAAATAATCATATATAGTTATTTATTTACACCATTATACCCATCCATGTAAGGTGGTGGTGGAAAACATATTACACCGCGGTGTGGAGACAGTATTCGGTACGTACACACGCGCGGTGATTTTGTTTACCGTAGGATGGTTAAGAGGTGAAATAGGGTTGTTTCATATTTATAATAAAATATAAGTATATGAGGGATACTGATGTTATTACCTCATAATTAAACAACTAAATAATAGGGAGTAGAAGAAAAATTGAACATGAAGAAAACGGTAGAATGTATTACCTCTTCTTCGAAGTGCCTCCTTTAAACTTTCACTTAGGGCACTAGAGTTGGTCTTTCGAAAAGACCAGTACCTCTAGTAGGTTTCTAAGGAAGTGGGGAAGTCAAATGGTCATGGGTTGGACGATCATGAAGGCTCAAATTGGTGTGAGGAGGAGAGGGAGGAGGTGCCCTTTTATAAGGGAGGAGAGGGGCACCTTTGGAAAGTGTGGAAAGATTATTTTATTATAAACTTATCTTCGGTTTCAAAATGTCCAAAAATCATTAAAGATGAATATAAGATGACTCATGGTATAAATAAAATCATCCAATCAAAATTGGACATGTTTTGGAAAATATTTTAATCATTATAATCCTATTTATTTAAATCATTGATCAATGAGGTAAATACTGCATCATTATTGTGTCATAAATAATTTAATTTATATGATGTATAAAAATTATAAACAAAATATCATCATGTATCAAATCTTTTTATATTTCCAATTAATATTTATATTCGAAAATATAATTTATATAACTCCTTATAAAAATCAATCACTAAAAGATTGTTGTTAATGTCAATTTTGACTTTACATTAAATTAATTAATACAAATTGTCATTATCACTACCAAGTGGCTCAATGGGGTCCCAAAATCGACCCAAGGATGCCCATGGTTGGAAACTACTCATCCAATACGGTTAGGACAATTGTCAAGGTAATTTTGAATTATTATAATATTCTTTTAACCTTGAATTACCCTATCTACCTTCAACCGCATTAAATAAAAATTACCGTAGTTATTATTTATAATATAAAAAAAATGAAAGTAACCTATTAACATAATTTGGACCCACTGATTCCAAATATGGAATCCATTTTTCAAAATTCAAAACACAGAAGGTGCAGAAATTAATTTAAAATTAATCCCATTGTTAAGCAAACCAGTTTTAAAAGTGAAAACATTGCAAATGATTGAAATGTTTTTACCTATGAATTCAATGTAAAATTAAGGCTAATGACATAAATTATATTAAATGGTAAAAATAAATTCTATTTATACTTTAAATCCATTAAATATTATAATTTAACCATATAAATTATTGCGATGAAAAAAGTTGTTTTTAATTAAAATATAACGTGTTTTTACTATTCATCAAAATATGAAAGCTACCAGAATAATATGAGAAATTTATCCAAAGTAAATTTTTATATCCTTATTCCAAAAAATAATTTTATTTTTTAAAATTGAACTTATAAACATATCAAAAACTAAATTTAAAATGGGTACGCCATCAAAAGGCGGTAAAACTGCATTTTTTGAAAAATACTTCTTTTCTCTGAAAAACTGATTTTGTTTTCATGCCTCATTATAGAAAATGTGTAAGGTGAATTATAATGTTATGAAATTAAAAATTCAGTTAATACTATTCATAACGGCTAGTTTAGAATACAATAATATATCGTTGTTTAGTGAAACTCGGTATTTCGTACTACATAGGCTATTGAGGAAGGTCGTGATTACGTGTAACAAAATCCAAGCTAGTGTTGTGTGCAGTGAAAGATTACTTTGCGTATAACATAATACATAAAAAAATATACTTCTCATAAAATATCAGGGTGCTAAAAAAATAATAAAAATCACACCAAATGAAGAAAAATCAAATTTAAAATAAATAAATAATGAAGTGAATCACACATAAATGGTTTTGGAACACCCTAACGAGAATTCCTAAAATAATTAAAAATTAAATTCACACATTCAAATAAGAACCCCTATAATAAGATGAAAAAAAATTATAACATAACATTTTTGATAGAAAAAAAATTTCATGTGATAAATTTTATTATCATGAGAACTAAAAATAAAATTAAAAATTAACAATGAAATTTTAAATTCATATTAATAAATAAAAATAATAAAACTGAATCATAAAATAATTTCATTTAAATAAAAATAAGGTTTTATGAACACGAAACACTAAGAATTTATAATAACATACAAAAATCATTGTTCTTTTCCAAATATAAATTTAATACAATATATATACCAACATTTTTACACAATTCATGTAATTAAATATTTTACTATAAGACATGCATTGTAAAAGCACTTTGACTTATAGACTCTCTATATCAAATTCAATGTTACAGTAATTAATAATGTCATAAAATAAATATAACAAATTTACACAACAAATGGAATGCGAATCATTCATTAGGAAACAATAAATTTCTATAACATATTGATAAGAAAAGAATGAATCCCCTTCTATATAAATTATTATTGGTGCATTCATATGTAAAAATTCTATATCCACCAATTTAAGGTGTAAATGTTTTATTCGAGCTTTATATTTTACTACAATACATAGAAAAAAACCTTTTTTTTATTTAAAATGATCCTTATAATATATGGAATGAGACTTTAAATGGAGTTTGTTCAATATATATTTCATAAAAGTGGCCATTTTTTATCATCACACCTATTCCATTTTTCAAAATTCAAGACATTGTGTATCTAGTAAATTTCCAGTGTAAAGAGCTACGTAATTTAAAATTTATGAAGTGTATTAATGATAAAAATATTAAACTAACTCCTCTGTTATTTAATTCTATGATAGTCCTCGTTAAGGTGGGGAGTCTAGTTTTACTCTATTGGGTTTTGGTTTTCATTCAAGGCTTGGGGATTGGTACCCTTAGAGGGGAATCTACTGTAGTAGGAAGACGAAGAATTGAAAAGTGTGGTATGGGTTTCCATATAAAAAATTGATTATCCTCAATCCTTGATAACTACTATTTAAAGTGATTCATCAATTTTTTGCTGATTGAAATGGGGTTTTAATCTATGAAATATACAATAGTGTAATTCAATCGATATTGATAAACAAAAATATAGAAACAATGATCATAATTGCTCATTTTTTTGCTTCAAACAACATATTTACAACATAATTTTTTTTACTTTTTTAGATGTAATTAAAATTTCTTTGTGATTCATTAATACATTGAGTATAGTGGAATTATGTGATCATATAAATAAATATTTTTTTACAAATTTAGGTAGAATTAACAAATTATTGAGAAGGAAAAACATTGGTAAACCAAAGGGGTGGTTGATAAAGGGGAGTGTACCTATTAATGAATGGTGCATCCTAAAACATGTGGTGATATAATGGAGGAAGATAAATAAAAGGGTTATAAACAGATACGCTATAAAGCATAAGATATGAATTTGGGGTCACATGGTATATTTTGTATGATTTTTGAATAGTTGAAGATAGTGAATTGGTATGTGGGGTTTGCAATAAAATATCATGGGGGGATATTTTAGTTAATTTGATGTTTTTTTTAAATAATGTTATATAACATTTATGTTATATTAATTTAATTAAAATTATAATTTTAATACATATTTTAAACTATATTATTAAAAAAACTAAAAAATAGGAAAAATAGTAAATCTAAAACATAAATCATATAAAAAATATTCAATGTTTGTGTATATATATATTGAAACATATTTTTCAAAAAGAAAATTATTTTTCGGTGTTAATAATAAATAAATAAAACTACTTGATGGTAAAAAAAAATTATTAGCATGACAAAGTAATAGATCAACCTGTATGTAATATATTTATTAGTGTTGAATACTTAATAATGAAAAATAAATTTGTTTGTAAAAAAGTATTGGTACTTATACTTAATATAATAAAACATTATATCTATTGGAAATTATTATTTTCCAGTATATATTTCATATATCGCCAAATTTTTATTAGTATAGGTCATTTTATTTTTTGAACATGATCAAGTAAATCTGAATCTAAAGCCTCAAGTGGAATAACACCTTTAGAATAATAATCCAAGGAAGGTTGTATTTGACCATCAACTACCTAAAATGTAGTTTTAATAGTTGACATGTTAGAAGAGGTGTTGAAAAAAATTCATCCTAGGATAGAAATTGAACCAAGTGATAAGGATGATCAAAAGAAGAAAAACACATATTATCTTCAAGGATATAGTCTACTAATTTGGTTTGACCATCAGTTTAAATATAGTATGAGATTTTATATTAATTTTTGTAACATATAACCTGTATATAAATTTCTAGAATATATAGATAAATTAGGGATCATGATTTTGGAATATGTTTCTAGGAATATCATGTAACAAAATGGCTTATTTCATGAAAATAGTTGGCACATCTATCATAGTACATTGATATTTTAAAGTAAGGGAATGAAAATATTCAAAAGGGTATGCACCAAAAGTATTATCACATAAAAACCATGAGATTTAGTGGATCAAAAAATTAAATCCATATAGATCTCTTCACATATCAAATCTAGAAATAGAAATGGTAGCACAAATCACACGGGACTTAGTGAATGATACTTATTTCACTAACAAATTTCACAGTTTTAAATGTATATCATTATAGTACACATTATTACTCATGAAAATAAAACTCTATCCATCCATTAATATATTTTCAAGAAACACTTATGTACTCCTAAAATCATTTCAGGATAATAATAATGTAGGTTTGGAATCATTTGGGAATATTCAGATAGAACCAATTGGACCATGATGAAAATAACCCCATTATAAAGGCTATAACCATTTTTAGCTTCAGATAAATTCTACAAAGATAATATGATAGGATATATTTTTTATTAGCATGAAATTATTTCTACAATGGCTACATATCAACTAAATATGGCTCCAAAAGAGAAATGCAAATCACATTGTCTTCTATCACTCAGAAAAGAGCATTAGTCACACCATCTTTCCAGGCATATAAAACACATTAAAATCATATCCTAGATGTTTTACTTGCCAACATTATTTATCCATGGATATTATATACTGAAGTAAAAACATTTAAGTCCCTTGTGATCTCTTTTAACAATAAAATATCTTTCAATGCAATATTTTCTTTAGTTGTGGATAAAAAACATAATCTATTTATTGATTTTCATAGATTGATTTTCCCATATTTTTTGTATATAGAGATTTTTTAAAATAAAAAATTAGTTATCTTTCTTATATTGGGACTCCCAGTAATCCTACACATAAAGCATCACATTCCATAACGTATGGAATATAAAAATTATGATGGCGTAAAACTAGAGTGTTATCATTTTCTACTCCAAGATCTCAATAGCTCATTAGACATCAGGTACACTCCTGAAATTATCATTTTTGGTATGGTTGGTAAGTGTATTTAATGGTTTCCCATATTTATTGAAAATTTTATCTTCTATACAGTAAGATCCAAAAACAACCTTACCTCTATGGAATTATTAGTGATTATCCAATCTTGGACTCTGGAGATTTTCCTTGGTTATATAGAGACCCATTCATGTAAAATTATACACCCCAAATATTCAATAATTATCCTCTGAATGAAGAATTTATTCTTATTTATATGTAAATAATTATAATTAAATTTGTTGGAACATGGCGGATGTGATATATATGTTTCGTGAAACTAATACTATAAACCAAGATACCATAAAAAATACATACAACCTTTTAAAGAATAGGCTGAAAGATAGTCTTCATTATTTTAGGAAAAGTAGCTAGATCATTCAATTATAAAAATTTAACTTCTAGTTATTTATAATTCCCTTTAATTTTTGAGTAATTTCATGTTCTCTATGTATTTTTACCTTATACTATCTCGGTGAAATCCTTACCTATGATCAAATTTTGTGAAAAATTAATCCCCGTAAAACACATCTAGAAATTCCATTATTATAAAAAGCGGAAACTAGTATAGTATAGTCAATTTTTTTAAAAATAATTGTAATAAAAACACATTCTACACCCATCATATTTCTTTTTTTACTATAATTATCATACCTGAGTATGGTGAAGTGCTACTTTAGATAACTCCTTGATTTATTAATTCATCAATTTATTGGTCAAATTTATCTTTTAGCTTATGAGATCATATATATGGTCTCACATTTATGAAAAATTAAGATTCATTAATTCTAATTGAAGGATTCATATTTCATTGAAGATGCAACCCCATTGGATCCAAGGTTTGGTAAAAAATTCCAGTGTCCTTTTTTCTATGTCAATTTAACTCAAAATTTGATGTTATTCCTAGAACCATGCCTCACATTCCATATTACCATTAATTGATTTGATATAATAGTTTCTTTCCATATAGAAAAGTTTAAAAATACAATTTAATAAATTTTTAATATTTCATTCCTTATAAGGAATCCCAGTACCCCTGATATTTGAATAACATTGTTAGTTTCTACCGGTGGGAAGTTACGTACCCATGTACTTCTAGAAAATACATTACAAAGATAACATCAGTCCCTAATGTATCAAATAGGAACATGTCCACTTCAAAAAAGTCACCAAACTATACCAAAATTTATTTACACTACTCACAATAAATAAAATGGTTTATCTCACCTAAAAAACACTAAAATACCTTGACTGTGTTATTTTACACTTAAAAACAATAAAAGGGAATTTGCCACAAAATAATGGTTGGATCTGCTCTAAATTACCACTAATAATAAAACCCCAACAACATTCACATACAATATCATAGACATGGCTCCATGTTCAATATATCCCTCCATTGGGTTAAAGAAAAATGATGGGAAAACAACCTCCCAGTGCTATTTTTCACTGATACATTCCATACCACCTTCTTTTATAACTTATATTAATTCTCCAACTTAGGGATCCTTGCATTTCCGGTCCACTATATGCATTCCACTATATAGAAACTTATTATTTGTCACAAACATAAATCCAAAATTAAAATAAAATCCCTTAAATAACCAATCTTGATACAAAAATCTAGATAATTTATAAACCCCCTAAAACCTCATAGAATTATCTTTTATATAATTTATTTCCACTATACTCCTTTATAAAGTAGCTAAAACTGGATTATGTGTAACTCCCTGACCTCAAAATCCTAGATCCAATGCATTATTTTGTTACATTGGAATTTTAACAAGGAATACAATCCTAAAGGGATATTCATTTCAGAAGTCTTGGAAATATAGATTACATAAATGATATCTATAATGAATTTGGAAACAATAATTACAAGCATTATAAATAAAAAAAGAAAATAAATTGTGTCCTTGAATACTTATTCAAAGGCTTCTTCATCATGACATGGGGAAAGGGAATACAAAAATGGTGCGCTCAAATGCTCAGTAAGGGTAAGTAATGTGGAAAAAATAATGAATCAATAGGAATAAATTAACATATAAAAGTTAAATAACTTATAACACATTTCCTTCAAACTGATAATTAAATGTGTCCACAAATCTGTCGATGCAGAATCTCATGGATGCATAATAATTTAAACTAAGGAAAAAATTTATCCATAGATATGTTGACACAGAATCTCATGGAAGAATACTAATTGAATGTAAATGATAGAAATTATTAATTATTAAATTCCATGTTTCCTAGGTATGTGGTATCTTATAGTCAATTCCTTTCACAAATGGTTTACAATATATAGGGTGAAACCTATCTGATTGGCTAAATGATTCGTCTCATGAGACTACCAATGCACTGGGTGGATATCTATAAATGGGACCCACACATGTCATACCAATCTAAATAATATCTAATATTTATGAACTATGTTCCATATAAAAATATATCCATATTGAATAGAAGATAAAAAACTATCAATAATTTCCCAGTTAATCAAATAACTATCAAAGTGTACAACATATGTAAAATGATAAAAATTTTAGGAAATAATAATATCGATTGTATGAGAGTATGGATATTCAAGTTAATTTTCAATTAAAATTGATTAATATAATGTTTTTTTTCAAGATAAATTAAACGATCACAAAATTAAGACATACTTCAAAGATAATCATTAAGAGTATGTATTAGGAAATTAATCATTAAACATCCCAATGTGTCCCTTAAGACTTGATACATGTAATTAATAAAACCAATGAAAGAATGCTTTTCATACCATGAATACAAATGATTCATTATATAATATATAAAAGGGTTATTATATACACTATACAAAATAATTTCATGGTGTATATGGTGTATTCCTTACAGAAGGAAAAGTAAGATAAGAATCCCTTACCTTAACCTTACTTTTATTTTGTGGTCTTTATCCTCCTGTATAGTGATTTAAAATATGGGATTAACTTATAACATAACTATACTAATGTTTTTAATAACTCATATTAACTTATTATAATATTATACTACCTGTTTGTTAATACTCATTCATTAATATAACTATTTTAGGTGTTAATTCCCCAGTTTTCTTGAGTATGTTTTTACTTGTTACTTATTTTTATCATTAATTAGATCATGGTATCATCATATGAATAATTTAAAACCGGAATTAATTATCATATATAATCATTATATATGTATTTAGAATAAACTATAATGTTTTTAGATTATAAATGAAGTGCACCATTCATGGAGACAGTAGGTCGTACGTACACAAGAATGCAACTTACATTTCTTGGTTGCATTAAAAGAATTAAAACAAAATTATATATTTGTATATTATAATTTAAATATAATATCTATTTTATATATTATAAAATGTTTTATTAAACCCATCCTTTATACATTCCATTTATGGCATGAAAGAGTCGTATCACTTTGATGGGGCGCTAGTCCACACTTCCTCAAACAAAATTATCTTATTTACACAAGATGAAAAATATTATGGTCTGTACAAAATAAAAATTAAAAAAATAATAAATACATTATTAATATAATATATATCATTTATAAATATCTTTTCCATCATAATGTCAACCATGATAGGTGTTAAGGGAAAAATGAACAATAATTGTTTCATGAGGCAGTAGTTGGCCATACACAGAAACAATACGTTCATTACGCATTAGATGGAGGTGTGTATAAGTGTAGATCAAAATATTTACATAAAAAAATTACTAGTATATTTAGGATACTGGTTATTTTACATAAACATATAATAAAGATATTTTAGGGGTAAATAAAGGAAATGAAACTAGAGATATTCGGAGAAGATGTTATCTATTAATCAGGTAACTTCTTTTAGTTTGCAACAGAGGGAATCTTAATATTTATTTCTTTCCAAATAGAGGTTTATAGAAGTAGTTTAGGTATGTTTAAAGAGTATTTGGGTAGGTATTGTAAGATCCTAACTTGTTTTAGAGGTTTAATGAAGTGGGAGGAGATGAGGCTTTTTATATTGGAGGGGGGTGACAGTTTTGTAAATACGAAAAGATATTCATTAATAGCAGGTATACCTTACCTGATGTGCCTAAAAATGGACTAATAATGGATTAAACAAGAATAATTACTTATAAAAATCTCATCCACACAAAAATATGCTCATTTTAAAAACAAGGTTTCTTAACTTCTAAGATTCTCCAATTTCATCATTTTTTGTTTTTATTAAAGAATCTAGTTTCCTAACCAAAATAATTTAACCATTAAGACTAAAATAAAGTGGGATTTATTTTAATATATATATAATTATTTTTTAATATTATATTTAATTTAAAAAATTTATATCCCATTTATGTTAATTTTAAAATAAGCGCATCTAACGCGCTAAAATAATTCCTAAACTCAGACCATGTTAATAATGTCTTTATAATATATGGGAAAATATGTTAATTATAAATGATCAATTTATTAATTAATATACCATATATAATATATATTAACACTTAAAATAACTTGGTACAATATAAAATTCTTATTAATTTGAAATCAATTAATAAAATATTATTTTTTTGTAAAATAACAATATAGTCAATTCTAACATTATTTATTTAATTGTAATTTTAAAATATCAATAAAAAAATTGAATAAAAATATATTAACAAATATAATATATTAATCTAATAAAAATAACGATAATAAATCAATAAATTAACATTAATTTTAAAATTTATAGGATAATAATGTTAACTAAATAACAATTACAATGGTGTTTATAAAGAATTTTATGTAACTAAATCATCTCTAAAAATTATTTATATATTAGTATGATAAAATTAACCAATTTATCTTTCCAAAATTATACTTATATCCTAATGTATTATTTTTTTAAAATTTATCATAGTTTCATAAATTTTAAAGGTAAGGAAATCTTCCATTTATATTTTCTCCTTACACAACCATTTATATAGGTAAATACCACTTAATAATATCAAAATAACCCATAAAATTAAATAGAATATGGGATATGGTTTAATTATTGGAATCCACTTGATTTTGGACAAGTTTCCAAATCATCTTGGTCCTTATGATTGGTGTTTATTCCTTTATTAAGCTTAATTTTACCTTAATCATCGTAATTTATTTTAACCACTTCCACTAATATTTTTTTATCAGAAATTAAGTTGATATTATAAGAGAAAAATATCATATTGATTACAAATTTATATTTTGTATTTTAAAAATTCAAACCATAGGAGTGGGAAAATTATGATTAATGCTCATCCCATAGACGGGGGGGGGGGGGATAACTTGTTTTTAAAGTATAAAAATGTTAAAATGTTTGTTATATTTTCATATTCAATTTCAAAGTGAAATAGATTATAATAAACTTAATTTTATAAATATATGTATAATTGATATAATGTGACTCAAAGACCAATTTGAAATATAATTTAACAAGAATAATCATGTAAATGAAAAGTCTTTTTTTACTAAATTGAAATAATATTTACTATTAATAAAAAAATGTATTTTCTCATAAAAGTCCTAAATATTCACCGTAGGATAATTTAGACCTTCCAAATACTAAAAAGTTTTTTATTTTTACAAATAATATTTATTAAGTTGTGAAATAATAGTTTTTTAATAGGTGCGTCATTAAAAGTTGGAAAAACTCGATCATGTGTGTAATAAAAACTAATTCAGTGCTGTGTGTAGCGTAAGTTTAACTTTGTATATAAATCATGCTAAATAAAAAATTATATTTATTCTAAAATGAAAATATTTTAATATCTTGGGGTGTAAAATTCTCCCCACCTTAATTAAATTTCATCCTCACAATTTAATCTAGATCTTTGTAATCAAGGGATTGATATTTGAAAATACTATTACTGAAAAACCCACATCATAAATTGTGATAATCACCCAAATTATTAATAAAAGATAAAGGAAAGTACAATGGTCATGTAACTATTTTCCCTGGTAGGAGAACATAAGTGGGAAATGGAAACATGGATACAGAAGAAATAAAGTACAATCAAGTTCTGATGGAGAGTGATAGCGAATATGTACATCTAAAATTTGAATACCACAATACCATAATACATGGGTGTGAATAATGTCCATCAATATCATAAAAAATGATGATAATAAGAAAACATTTTTTTATCAAGATCATTTTTCTTGGAGTTGAATAATTATTTCACTCTCTAGTAATATAATTAAATATAATTACTGGTACATTTATATAATTATAATCATATCCTTTGATCATGACAAGATTTATTTCTACTTCAAAACATAGAACAAGATTCAAAATATAAATAAATAAAACCAAATCCAATGTTCAACATAATATATTTCATAAATGGTAAAAGTTTCCAAAATAGTTTTATCCTACACTTTGTAAGAAAGGTCACTAAATTTCCAAAATGAACATATCATTCACACTTAATCAACATAAAGAAGCTCTAAATTTTCACATTCCAAACATTTGAATAAATTCATCATGAGTCTTATAGAAATATGTTAATTACTTGAATCACCATAAAAAATTATTAGAAACATGAATTCAACCTTATTCCTTATTAAGTAAGACACGTGTTATTGGATATATTATTTTAATAGAGAATTTTAGTAAAATCTATCA
Organism: Viscum album; assembly: GCA_963277665.1. Taxonomy (NCBI): domain Eukaryota; kingdom Viridiplantae; phylum Streptophyta; class Magnoliopsida; order Santalales; family Viscaceae; genus Viscum; species Viscum album. The sequence continues at coordinate 1,277,772,837 of OY728158.1, forward strand.
ATGATATGATAGAACACTTGTAGAAATTTCATTAATAAGTTCTTAGGTATTCAATAATAATCCAAATCAATAATTTCTTCATCCTTATCTCAACATTAGGAATATATTAAGGGTTGTATTTCTCTTAATCATTTGTTTTTATAAAAGATTATCTTTCTACAGAATAATTTTCTCTTGGTACCATTCAACATATGATCTCAAATCCTTAATGATAAAGTACAGGAGTACAATCCTCATATATTCCATAATTAATATTACTAGTACATTATTGATAAAATATTCAAATGACTTATTTATTTATTATGAAAATTAATCATTCCTCTTCATCTACTATAGTAGCATAACTTGATCATTATTCAATTGCATCATTTGGGGTATATTCATTTGAAGCTTGAGAATTTAAATTTCATAGTGTCTCATTTCCTTGTATTTGGAGCATTGAAAATTAGAATACTTTTTCATAACATTGAATTAAAAATCATGGTTTTCTTTCATTCCAAACTTATAGAAAACTCCCATTCCTTTTAAGAAAGTAATATGGTGTTTCTTCCCAAAATTATCACATGTGGGAAAATCCTGTTTTCCCTCTTTTCTTTTATAAATCTGTCTCTCTTCCATCATCTTATTCTCTTTCTTACCTTCAAAGCCATAGGACATTGAGAGTTAATTACTTATATTGTTAACACATGATAAAATTTACTTATATGATGAGAATACTTAGGAGACTATATCCATTCAAAATGATGTCTTAAGGCCATGAAGGATTTTATCCTTATTTGGACCACATGAATTGGTGGAGTTCTCATTCCTTCTTCATGGATCCATTTCATAACAATAGCACATATGGGATTAGCACTTAAAATTATTAAATTTTTATAACTAAAAATATATTATAGAATATATCATAAATTTATATGTCAAGAATCCTAGAATAAAAAATGTTAGTTATATTAGGGAAAACATTACTTTTAAGTCCTTCATACTGGTAGGTAATGAAAATGTGAACCAAATATAGAATATCTCATGATAGTATCACACCAGGTGTGCAGTAAGGACCGTTTCCATGTACTAGGTTACCCTAAGTTAGTCCTGGAACACCTTTTCATCATTATTACTTTTATGTACATCTGTACCAGAGCCATGTCCATACGTATTATCTAGACATGGATGTATTGCAAGGAATACCTACATAATCACTAAATTTATAAAATTCAATGATGTTCATTTATACTTATCCTTGATGTCTATCACATGGTTGTTCTCCCTAATATAGGTTTTCAAAATCTATTTTCAACGGTTGATGATAAACTTCATTTGATACCAACTGTAATGTACTGACCCTAGAAGCCCAAAGCCAGTTCAATATTTTATTAAATTGGCATTGATTCAAGGAATTAAATCCCGAAGGAATTTTTATTTTGATATTCATAGAAATCCGGATTAAATAAATGATACCCCTAATGCAGTGGGAAATATGAATTAAAAACATGATACATAAAAATGAAAATAATCTATTTCTTTGAAGGCTAATTCAAATAGTTCTTCTTCATGACTTGTGGAAAGGAAATATAATAATGGGGAGATCAAATGCTCAGTAAGGGTAAGTAAATCAGAATAAAAAAAGATTCAATAGGAATAAATTAACATGGGAAGGTAAATACCTGGAAAGTCATACCATTCAAATAAATAAACTGTGAATGAAATGTATAAATAGATATGTAATGCAAAAGATCATAGACGAATAATAACTGAAACTAAGGTATAATTTACACATAGATATTTCTACACAACATACCATAGATGAATAATAAATTAATATAAATTATGGCAATTCTTAATTATTGGATTCCATGTTTCCTAGGTACATGGGACCTTTACCTTCAAGACCTCTCAAAATATTGTTTACAACATGAAGGGTAAAAATCCATCTAATTGGCCAAATGATTCATCTAATTAGACTATTGATGAATCAAGGGGATATCTATAATCGAGCCCCACCCATGAAGTACCAGTCCAAATAATTTCTCATATTCATGAATATTTTTCCTTATCAAAATGTATCAATATAGAATAGAAGATACAGATTTACCAAAAATACCTTATTTAATCAAATAACAGTCAAAATGAACATTATATGTAAAATTATTTATGGTTTAGGAAATAATAATATACATTGTCTAAGAATATATATATTTAAGTTAATTTCCAATTAATAATGATTAAAATAAATTTATTTTTCCCAAAGAAATTTAAAAATAAAAAAAGGAAGTGATATTTCCAAGATAATATTTAAGAATATGTTTTATTAAATTATTCATTAACCATTCCAAAGATTCAAATACCACAAGAAAAATTTATTTCCTAATACACATGAAGGAACTTTTATCAAACCATTAAGAGAAAGGATTCATTACATGATCTATAATGGGGGAAGTAGATACACTGTACAAAAGTAGTGCGTGGTTTATATGATATATTTCTTACGAAAAGAAAAGTAAGACAAGAATCCCTTACTTTAACCGTACTTCTTTTTGTGGTATTTATCCTATTGTATAGTGATTAAAAATATGTTATTAACTTAGACCATAACAATAATAGTGTTTATAATATCATATATTAACTTATTACAATATTTTATTACCATTTTGTTAGCAATCTTCCATTATCTCACTATTTCAGGTGTTAATTTCCCATTTTTTTCTCGAGTAAGTTTTAACTTGTTACTTTTTGTTATAATTAATTAGATTATTGTATAATAATATCTAGAATGTAAAAGATGAATTTTTTATCATATATAATCTGTATATCTGTATTTATAAGAAACAACAGTGTTTTGATATTTGAAATGAAGTGCACCGTTCATGGAGACGGTAGACAGTACTTATGCATGAACACTACATTCCTTTATTGGTTTTATAAAAAGAATGAAAAATAAATCAAAAATAAATATATTATAATTATAGTATAATATATCTATTATATATGTTACATATATTTAATAAAACCATCCTTTATATGTTCCATTTACGACATTAATGGGTCATATCGCTTTGTGGGGCGGTAGTCCACACTTCCTCAAACAAAATTATCATATTTACACTAGATGAAAAGAATAAAGGTATGTTCAAAATAAAAATTATAGGATCATAATAACACTACATATATAATATATATAATATACTAATAGAGCGTCCATCATAATCTCCACCATGATCAGTAGTAAGGGAAAATTAAACAATCATCATTTCATGAGGTAGTAGTTCACTGTACACAAAAACTGAATGTTTGTTACCCATTAGATGGAGGTGTGTGTATGTCTTGGTCAAAAAATTACATAAAAACATACTAGTATATTATTTATATTGGTGTTTTTATATAAACATATAATAATGATATTTTAGGGGGTGGATAATGGTAATGAAACTAGAGATCTTGAGAGAAGATGTTAGCTCTTAATAGGGTAACATCTTTTTGTTTTCCCTAAAGGGATTATTCAGAATGATTTATGAACAATGATAGGATTATAGGAGGAGGGGAGGGATGTGGGGGAGGGACTTTTTGGGAAGGCATTTTCCAAAGGTACGTGGTTTGAAATGTGTAATGAAGTGGGAGGATAGGTGGATTTTTATAGTGGAGGGAGAATGTCACTCTTGTAAATACCAAAAGGTATTCATTAATGGGAGGTATACTTTACATAAAGTGAATAAAAAATGGAAAAATAATGTATTAGAGGATAATAATGGTATAAAAAAACCTCATATGCATAAAAATATGTGCATTTTAATAAATTTTTCCCTTAACTTCTATGATTACCCAATTTTATCATTTTGTTTTTTATTGAAGAATCTAGTTCTCTAACCAATGTAATTTAACCATTAAGACTAAAATAGATAGAAATTTATTGTATAATACAGATACAATTAATTATAAATATGATAACTAATTTATAATATTAAAATACTATATTTTTTGGAAATTAATTTTTAAACAAGCACATGTGTGGCGCTAAAATACAGCTTAAACCAAGACTGTGTTAACAACATCTTTACAATCTATATGTAAATATGTTTATTATAAAAGTTCAATTGATCCATTAATAGACCATATATAATATATATTAACACATAAAAATAATTTTTCATAACATATATTTTTTATTAGTTCTAAATCAATATATGAAATATTATTTATTGTAAAATAACAATAATGTCAATTCTTACATTATTTATTTAATTTCAATTTTAAAATATCTATAAAATATTTGAATAAAAAATTATTAAGTGTAATTACTTTTAAAATGAAATATTATTCTAAAAAAATTAAATAAAGGCAATAAATCAATCAATTAACTTCAAAAAATTTATTTATAGTATCATTTATTTTAGTAAATTATTAACTAAATAATCATTATGTTGGTGTTTCATACGAATATTATTTAATTAAATCATATATAAAAATTAATTATAAATTATTATGATAAAATTAACCCATTTATCTTTCCAAAATAATATGTATAATCTAAATAATTATGTTTTGTATATATATCAATGTTTCACAATTATTAAAGGTAAATAATGTTCCCTTTTTTCTTTTTACCTTAACATTGTATATAGTGAGATTCCATTTAATAATATCCCTATAACCCATAAAATTTCATCAAAGAGGGGATTTGGTATAATTATTGGCATCCAATAGATTGTAGACAACTTTAATAGTCATTTTGGTCATTAAGATTATGGTTTAGTCCATTATACAACTTAATTTCACCTTAATCACTATAAATAATTATAATCACATCCAATAATATTTTGTTGTCAAAAAATATATAAATATTATTAGACCCTAAATATCATACTAATTACATCCTTTTATGTTGTATTTTAAAAATTAAAATCCAAAAAGTGGGAAAATTAAGATTAACGCCAATCCTAGAGACAAGGTAAAATAACGAGTTTTTAAACTAGAAAAATGTTCAAATGATTGTTTTGTTTTTATATTGAATTTCAAACTGACATTGATTATAATGAAATTAAATATATAAATACATTTATAATTGATCTGTCTTGACTCTAAAAAAATTTAAAATATTATTTAACACTACTCATAATTAAAATGAAAAGGATATTTTTAATTAAATTGTAATTATTTTTAATATATCTGAAAAAATAACATTTTTCAATAAAATACAAAAAACTAAACCTATGCTAATTTCATCCTTTTAAATTAAAAATTGATGTTTATTTTTAAAAAAAATTATATATTTTCAAAATTTCGTTTTAAATTAGGTGCACCGTTAAAAGTCGGAAAAACTCGTGGTCATGCATGTAACACAAGATAATTCAGTGTTGTTTGTAGCGTACGTTTAACTTTGTGTATAAAGCATGCTAATAAAAAAATTATATTTATTCTTAATGAAAAATATTATAATGTCTTTGTGTGTAACATTATTTTTTACAACACCACTTTTGGGAGGTCTTTAACTGTCCAGGATTTTCATATATGAATATTTCATCAATTTTGATGAATATTAATTACATCACACAAACATATGTATGAGGACTATAAAAGTTTAGTTCTAATAGTAAATTATAAACAAAATCTTTCAACTTGGTGAAATATCTTCAACATCATTTACAACGATCATCTTACATTGTAATACTCTTCAGTATTTCATACCTAAACATTTCTTTATAACCTGGAGAAGTAAATATAAGAAATTGTGGGATCATATGTTAAGTAAGGGTAAAAATAAGAGATATAAATCTATAATCATATAAAAGAATAAGGTAAACTCAAGGGTATGTGATCATGATGATAACTGAACAAGTTAACACCTAACCTGTCATGGATCATAAACATGATTAATGGAATAATACTTTATCATTTTAGAAAACATGCACCACAAGTTTGAGAAATAATCATAAATCAATCAAAACTATAATCTCATGTCATAAAAGTATCAAACTGTCATAAATATAGAATCCCAATTCATTTTAAGAGGTTTAACATCAATACCATCAACATAATGGATCATGATGAACTTATTTACCATAGTGTATGAAGACGAACCTATTTCCCATTGTAGATTAGGACACAATGATTTCCCCAAGTGGATCAATCCTGTAAACTTATTTCCCATTTTTAACTGATGAGATATAAATCTTTACCTATATAATTGGAGGGAGTTATAGGTTTCACCCTTCACATAATGAAATGAAATGTATGTGTTCCAGAAGATTATAAACATTCATTATATCATATTCCAAGAAATTAAATCAGTATCATAATCATTTCATTATATCACAAATCTGGATAAGGTACATTTTTCATAATCATTTCATCATAAAATAATCATTAAATGAAGTATGTATCATAAGTGTTTTATCATGGTATAACCCATGGAATAGAAATGAGATTCATAAACATAATTCCAAAAAAAAACTATTATGAGAGTGTATATCAATAGTATTCATGGATCATATCCCCAGTAATGAATATGTAACACCAAAAGACATCATATTATATGGAAAATAACTTTGAATGATCTTTTAAATCATTTTTTGAAGAAACTAGTTTTTCTTCTTATAAGAATTTTTTCTAAAGAAAACATTTTAAAAACCTCTATATTTGAAATTAAATTTATATAATAGAAAATAACCTTTGAAGTCCTGCCTATGTGATAATGGGATCTTCTTTCACTTTCATTGGATAGTCGATTTCGAATGTGGTCGTGACTATAGGCATGTGACGGTGTGGATTTAACATCTACATCTTCCACACTCCTTTTAGAACCCATTCATTCTCAAAGGTATAGGTGAAAAAATTGGTTGTTTTATACTGATTGATGATCATAATCTATGCATGAAGAAACTTTGATTTTCTCTCTTATCCATTGAGATTCACCTCTCAGAGCCTCTCCTGAAACATGTTCATGTCCAGGAGGAAGGTACGTATGGTTTTTGGGAACACTTTCATTTTGAGGATTCATTTGGACATTACTCAATTTTCTATCGAAAAGTTCATTGGCCATTGTTTTTTAATCAAAGTGGGAGGATAGGTCTCAAGGGATTAGCAACTAAGCCTAATGAAACCCTTTCTCCCACAATCCCAAAGGTTTCTATTGGAATTCCTCCCTCTATTGGAGAGTTGATTCTGTGACCATATGTTCATCCCTAGCCTTCGGGCTCCTAATGGGATCCATCCACATTGAGCCCTAGAAAACCCTTTACTTTTGGTTCACCAGATTCAGCTACTCTTGCTTCTCCCTTTGTTCCGAGGGCATTGGGTGGTGACTAGAAGGGTAAGGGAATCACTACTTCTTCAGGGGGGGGGGGGTGTTGGACCTTCCTAAACTAATTTTGTGTGTGGTGTAGTCGTTGAACCTTCCACAAAAGTGAATTTAACTATTTTGGTTGGTTCTACTGGGGATATTACACTAGAAATTGTTACTTTTCCCCTCTCCACATCTAAGGATGTGCTGATCGGTGGAATGTGGGTTTAGGTTGATTATAAGTCCCTAGCCTTAATCATTACATAATCTTGACATAAGTCAACAATTTGACTTTAATTGACATTAAGGATATTATAAGTTTATGAGATTTATATAATTAGGTCATAAATCATACATAAAAACATAAATATTACAAGCAGACACTTCTAATCACAATCCAATTTTTTATAAATCAAAAACTTTTTAAAAAGTTTCATGCTTCATTTCATGTTTGAACAGAACAACTTTTCCTTGATCTAATACATGAATATATTCTTCTTTATGTCCTATGAATTTTTTTTCAAAACATGGGATGAGAAAAAAAATAACATTAAGGGATAAAAAACAAGGAAAACTTTTAGTCTTGGAAAATATGAAAATAATGAATACTTTATCAAAAAGTAATAATTTTCAACTTTAAGAAGTAGTAAATATACTTCACTGAATATAAGCTCATTTATAGCCCATTTTTTAATAAAAGTTTTACCATAAAACCATAGAAATCAACATATAATATATAAAGGTTACATGGGACATAAACATACTTAAATGGAATAACCATACGGTTGACTTCCAGACATATCACTAAATAGAATAGCAATAAAATCTAATTTCATAACCAGTGCATTAGAGGTTATAACGTAACCACCGGTCCTTGGATTATCACAGAAACACATGTATTTGATTTATTACTTAACCACCCATCATTGTTTTATCATGTAACAACCCGTTAAATGTCCATGTACCATTATATAATCATAACACACTAAAGAAACATAATGGAAAAAAATATTTCCACATGTCAATCACAAGAGATTATTTCCAGATATTAACACTATCAATCCTTCATCAAAAACAAATTCAATACCAAAATGCCTAAAATGGAATATGGTATTTAATTTTCCTTTTAACCCATTGATAATATACACTACATTATGTGGTTGGCTGTCTCATAGGACTATCGGGAGGCCAATCAGTTAGTAGATGCTTTATCTAAGCAGGAAATTTTAGCTATGGATGCGATGTGGTCTTTTACGACCCCTAGCTACTGTACTTCAATTGCTAAGGCAGACAAGTATGGTTTTATATACTCTATACTTTGTAAGAACACCCTGGATATCTAACTCTCTTTTTTTTTATTTAATAATTTTCATAGGGCCAGGTTTTTCCTGGTTCCTGGGCTTTTGGAGTATGCCTCAATGAAATGATATTGAGGTGAAGTCCCTTACCTTGAGTCTAAATTGTCATGTATACTCCTTATTATTCTAGTATAATAAACATAAGTTAATTTATAATTGTTTTATAACCCTTTTCAAGGTTATATTTTTCCTTAATATCACTTATTACCATGTTATAACAATTACATAATTATTTATTTTAATATCAGTAATTTTGTCGATATTCTGTACTTATGTCGAAAATAAACTTGTTTTGATGTAAATTGTCCAAGTAGTAAAAAGTCCACTATATCCTGAATATTATTCCAGATTAAAATATCACCTATTTCCAATAGATATGTATTTAAAATATCCATAATATTTTGAGATAATAAATGGAATTCATAGTTCATGGAGACGATGGGTCGTACAAACTAATGAACCATACATTCATTTATTTTTCATATTCAAAGAATAATAATCAAATGATATAAAATTATAATATAATACCTATAATATATTTATGTCATGTATGTATCATGGGTATAATAAAACCACCCTTTATACATTCCATGTATATCAGAAACGAGTCACGTCACTTTGACGGGGCGGTAGTCCACACTTTCTCAAAAGAAATTATCATATTTACACAACAAGGAAAGAATAAGGTACATTATCAATAAAAATTACATAACCCTATAGAACATATAAATAGAATATATATCATATATAAATATAGTTCCATCATAATGGCCTCCATGAAATTTGGTAGGAGAAAATTGAACAATTATCATATTGTGAGGCAGTAACTTGTCGTACAGAAAAAGAGTATGTTTGTATACGTTAGATGGAGGTGTGTGTAAGTGTAATTTTAATACGTATCATAAAAAAGTCCTAGTATATCGAGGACACTAGTATTGTTATGTAATCATTGAATAAAAAGATCACAGGTAGTGGATAAAGAAAATAACGGAATATAACTTGAGAGAAGATGTTACCTCTAAACCAGGTAACTTCATTTGATTTGAGCCAAAAGACTTTCATAAATTGCATAATTCCCAAGTTAAGGATTTTAGGATAAATTTAGGGATGTTGGAATCTTATGTGAGTAGATGTTGGATGAGAAACGGATCTTTAGAGGTGTGATTAAGTGGGTAGAAGTGGTGGCCTTTAATAAGAGGGAGGATGACACTTTAGAAAAGTCTCTTAATATTATTGTATTATAAATTGACTTTCGAATTATAATAGTTTCAAAGTGATATGTTTAGAGGATAAGATGATTATGGGTATACATCCTATCAAAAAATAGGTTTTAGACAAGTTTTGGCCACAAAATAAATTTTATCTTTTAGCATTAACCATTAGTTAAAAACATTAACTCTTACGATGTCTTCTTATATTCTCACAATATATGGTTATTATATTTGCAATAAAATGACAATAGAACCATATGTGGACCATTAATGAGCTGTTTAACATTATATAATCTTTTTGGACGAATCATAGGTTTCTAGGTCTATTATATCATTTAATAAAATAGTACTTGTTTTAAAAACTCATTTGTGTTAATTTTGACACTATTTAGTAATTGATTTTTATTAGTCATAAAAACTTGATTCCTTCAAAACAAAAAAAATTAAATATAGGATAATATGTAATAATAATCTATAAAGTTCATGTATGGAATAAAAACATCTAAATTCTATATATTTTAATATTTATAATATCATTTATTTGGATGTTTCATTAAAAAGGTAATCACTACATCATCATTGTGTCATAAATAAATTTATTTATTTGAAGTCTAAAAATTATAAATAAAATACCATGATTTTGGAAATTTTATTATATTTAAAATGAATTTTTATAGTATAATTTATCATTTATATAAAAAAAATTAAAATTGTTTTAGTTAAGAGATACATGTTTATGTTATACTTACTTTTTCATAAAATAAAAAATTATTAAAGGTCACTATCGCACCCAAGTGGATCCATGCTCTCCTAAAATCGACACAAGGATGCCAATGGTTTGATATATCTCATCCAATAGGATTATTACAGGTTTTATGGTACTTTTATATTACTATACTATAATTTTTTACCCATATTTACCAGATTTACCCTTTAAGCATGGTAAATAAAAATAATTACTGAAGTTACTATTCATAAAGTCCAAAAATAAAAGGTAATTCTTTAAAAAATTTAGTACTTATTATTAAAAATATGGAATAATTTTTTTTAAATTTAAAATATATAATTTGTAGAAGCAAATTGAAAATTAATTCCCGTTTTCTAAACTAGAAAGTGGGTTTTTAGAAGTACGAACTATCAATACATTGACATATTTTAATGTTCGATTTCAATTTTAAATTACATAAAAGGACAAATAGTGTATTAAATGATAAAAACATAATACTATTAAACTTTAAAACCAATTAAACGTATAATCTAACTATATAAAAAATTGATACGAAGAGGAAATTTTGAATTTAAATACAATATTTTTCACTATTCCTTAAAATATAAATTTTATCAGAAAAAGACCAAAAATTAATCACAAGTAAATTTTAGTGCCATTATGCTTCTAAAGAATAATTGCATTTCAAATAGAATATATAAAAGTGACAAAAACAATATTCAAAAATGGTTATCCATCAAAAGGCAGTAAAATGAGCTTTTAAAAAATTTTGAGTATTTTATGCTTAAAATGGGATTCATTCTCATTTTAAGCCTCTAACATTTATCGGAGAAATTTAAAAAAAATTAACAAACATATGTAATCATATTTTTGTTAGTTATCTTCATTCCTGCAAATATAACAGCGAGGTGTTAACTAAAATTTAAAATAATTATATTATTTGTTGGTATAACTCAATGTTGTGCAAAATATATGATTTCACCAAAACTCATTGGTGTGTGTTGTGTAATTTATAAAAAAAGTGTCCCCATTAATGTAGAAATAATATCGTATTCATAAATATTAATTGATAAGAAAAAGTATTATTCAATAAATACTTGGGATCTTTCATCATTCCCCCTTTAAAAATTGCATCCTCACAATTTTATTTACATATCAAATAAGTGAGGGTATTTCTCCCTCATAACATTTTCAGATTCCCACATTACGTATTCAACTACATGGTTTTTACAAAAATCCATTACCTAATGAATCAACATATTTTTCTATGGTTTATCTATGTGTTCAATAATCTTTACTGGTGTTTCCTCATAAGAAAAATTCGCTTTCAACTAAACTACCTATGGACTCAAAACATGGGATGGATCCAAAATATATTTTCTCAACATTGAAAGCTAAAACACATTATGTACCTATGGTAAAATTGGCGGTAAATCCACCATATATGAAACTAATCCATATTTCTCTAGGATTTCAAAGTGACTAATGAACCACAAACTCAGCTTTCCCTTCTTAGCAGAATGAATCACACTTTTCCATTGAGAAACTTTGAGAAAAACATGATCGCCTACCTCAAAAGAAAAATCCTTCCTCAGGTTATCCACATAACTTTTCTACATTCTCTGAGTTGTCTTCATGTGCTTCTGAATGAACTGAAATCTTTCGGACATCTCTTCAACCAATTCTCTTCCCATAAACTTCTTTTCATATACTTCATCCTAAAAAGCTAGACTTCGACACTGCTTTCTATATAATGCTTTAGATGGTTCCATTTTTTATACTGGAATGAAAACTGTTATTATAGGAAAACTCAACCAAAGAAAGAAGTTAATCCCAATATCCCATGTAATCCATTGAACATGCATGCAGCATATCCTCCAAGGTCTGAATTGATCATTTAGACAACCCATCTGTTTGGGGATGAAATGTTGTACTAAAATTTAATTCAGTTCCGAATGACTTCTGAAGGCCTTTCCAAAAGTTATAAGTGAAACTGGGATCACGATCAGATATAATGGAGAGGGGAAATCCATGTAACATGACTATATTTTTAATATATAGTCGAAAATTTTGATATAGAGTCACATTATCTCAAATAGGAAGAAAATGTGGATATATAGTCAATCAATCAACAACAACCCATGTTGCATTGTCACCTCAAGAAGTATTTGGTAATCCCACTAGGAAATCCAAGGATACATTTTCCCATTTCCACACTAACAATGGTAAAGGCTGAATAATCCCTTTCTGTAATGGTTATTCTACATTAACCTATTTAAAAGTCAAACACTTCACAATAACGTCAGCAATATCCATTTTCATTCCACCCCACCAATAATTCTCCGAGAGATCTATGTACATCATAGTACTACTTGGATGAACTGAAAACAAGAAACTATGTGCTTTACATTAAAACTTATTCTTCAACTATGAATCAAATGTCACCCATAATCTCTTTCCAATCCTCAAAACAAAACCTTTATCAATGTCAAATTTAGGTAACTTACCCTTCAGAACCAATTCTACATTTTTCTGAAACTCACTATCTTCTTTCTATACTTTCTTAATTCTATCTAACAGAGATGGTTTCAGCTCCACATAAAACAAAATTGATAAATTTCCTACACCAAAAACTTCCAATCCAAAATTCATCACATCAAAACCCAAAGGATCTTATTTCAAATGTATCATGGTTAATGCATCATTACTCGTTCGGTTGAAGGTGTCAATCACTTTATTTTCCTTTCATGGATGGCAATTAAGTGTGAAATCATAATTCATTATTAATTTCATCTATATCCTCTATATCATGTTTAATTCTTTCTGAGTGAAAATATACATCAAAATTTTGTGATCAATATCTATTTCATACTTTATTCTATAAAAATGTTCCCTCCAAATTTTTAATGAAAAAAATAGTAGGAAATTCCAAATCATGGGTAGGATAATTTTACTCATGAGGTTTCAACTGATTTAAAGCATAATGAATTACATGAAAATTCTACATTATGATACAACCAATACCTTTCAATGATGTATCATTTTAGATAAAAAATTCATTAATCCTAGATAGCAGGGTAAAAAATAGAGCATTTACCAATCCTTTTTTTAGTTTCTAAAAAACTAATCACATTATTTTATCAAGATGAATAAAACTCCCTTATGTGTTTCCCTAGTTAGTGGGATAGATAATAGAGAAAATTCATCAACAAACGTTCAATAACATCCCTCTAATCCATGAAAAATATGAACCACTATGATATTTGTAGGTCTTGGCCAGTCTTCAACAAATTTTCTTTTAGAAGGGTCAAAAGATATGCCATCTTAAGAAATAATATGTCAAAGGAATGAAATTTTTTACAACCAAAATTCACTCTTACTAAACATTCAAGATAGTTTAATTTATTTTACGTTTTATTAAACAATCCTTAAGTGACTTTTATGTTCCTCCCATATTTTAGAATATACCAAAATGTCATCAATAAACCAAACTACACGATTATCCACAAACTGAAGAAAGACCTCATTCATGAGATTCATAAATATATCAAGTACATTAGATAACCCCAAGGGCATATGTACATACTCATAATGTCTATATATCATTCATAAATATATCATTGGAATGTATTCCTCCTTCACCGTCAGTTGTTGGTACTCGGACCTCAAATTAATCTTCGAAAAACATTGAGCTCCCTATATCTGATAAAAAAAATCATTTATATGATCCAAATGACAGTTGTTTTCGATATTGATGTTATTAAAGGCACTATAATCAACATATAGTCTCATAGATCCATATTTCTTTTTCACAAATAAAACTAGAGCACCCAATAGTGAAGTTCTAGGTCGAATGAAACATTTATCATGCAATTTCAACAATTGTTTTTTTAATTCCACTAGTTCAACATGAGCCATTCAATATGGGGGTTTAGAAATAGGTTTAGAATAAAGCACTAAATAAAAAGAAAATTCAACCTCCTATTTGGAAAAAATACTTGGAAAATCATTAGGAAATACATCTGTGAATTCATTCACTATAAGAATGTCACCAATAAAAACTGTTTCTTTCTTTTCAACAACATAAGCTAGATAACACTCACTTCCATATTTAATCAATCTTTCATATTCTTGGTATGTTATCAAAGGTATGAAGTCATTGAATAAAACTGTCTTGTCATTACAATCTATTTTATCTTGATAAACTAAATCCCAAAACATACACAAGATTATATCAAATTCCACTATGGGAAGTTCAATAAGATTTAAACGAAGGAATATCCCACTAATGATAATAGGAAGATTCCTATAAATCTTCGTTCCTTTAATAAATCCACTAAGAGTCTTTAAAAAAATCTCTATATCATATTCATTTGGTTCTATTTCCAATTTACTTGAAAAGATCTTATAAATGAAGGAATGTGATGATATAGAGTCAAATAGAGTACTGGCTTATTTTGAAGAAAATTATAACATACCTGTCACCACTTCATTTGACAGATTCACATTAACCGTTTATGTAGAAAATAATTTTTCAATTCCCTTATACTTTCGATCTTTCTGGTTTCCACCCAGGGTAATTAACTTTGGACACTCATTATCATAATTTCCAAACACACTGCATCTAAAACATCTTACTAATAGGGTTTCATTTCTTGTATAATCATATTCACTATAGTTACGAGCAATTTGTCCAGTCTTACTACATCAGAAGAACAACCCATACTTTCAGAGGCATTTTTCTTGATTCTTTTTACTACACTTATCAAAAGATGAAAATATAGTTTTTTTACCTCCAAAATTCTTTGATGGCTTCTTTCCCATTGCCTTCCATGTCATGACCCGACCCAACGGGGCTCGATCCACGACACCCCAAGCCCACCTCCAATAGGCCAAGGGCTGACGTCTAGCACCGAGTAGGCTATCACACACATGGGATGCCTTAGCCGAAGGTACCTGTACACACGTACCCACAAACATCTCCATGAAACAGTGCAGAGATAAGTAAAACTGAAAAGTAAAAGCATGCATACATCTACTCCAAACCAAAGTGCAATAGCAGTACAAAAAGGAAAAAATCGGGCCCACCAAAAGAAACTACAAAGCACATCCAACTTGCTATGAAGAAAGGGAAAACATCCACAAAAACCCACCAGAAATCTCCCTCAGCTCCACACAGGTAAACACCCCAGTCAGTCTCGGTCAATCAGCTCTGCCTACTCCGGGTCCTCCTGGGACTCTGTCGAAAGGCATGTGGTCTGCACAAGACACACACATTTACAGGCAATGATCGTGCAGGGGTGAGTATAAACATACATAGTTGGAACCCCAAAAACCCAAAACAAAAGAGATAAAATGAAAGGCAGTGGTATGATCATCCCAGCCAGAGGGAACCCAAATGAGAGAGAAATGCAATCTCATGACCATCCTCGGATAAACACAACCAATTTGCTCAACTCAGTTGTATGCCCATACATACACCTTGAACAATCCATATATACTCAGCTCACGCAAAAAGCCACCTCAGGTACTGACCTCGTCACCAGTAATAGTTCACAACTAGGAGAACATACTCCACGATCACTGTCATCCCAGATGAAACTCGTCTTAGAGATACACTCCATCGGGTCCCAAGAAAACATCTTAGACGCTCACCCGATAGACCACGCTCGTCGGATGTCGTCACTGAGGAAAACCCTGCTAAAACTACAGAACCACCAAACTCATCGGATAAGGGATCGCTCCTAGGGTTCACTAGGGGATACCAGAACCCACTCCGGTATAAAAATATCTCAGATATGGGATCACTCCCAGGGTCCGTTGGGGGATACCATGACCTGATCCAGCGCTTGATAGAAAAATTTCACTCTAATAGAGGATCGTCGCCCGCGTAAAGGTGGTCATGATGATATAGGAACCCTGGTACATCTTGCATTGTAGGGGATCTAACTGACGATGCATCAACCCTACCGAAACCACGTGCTATGTAGGGGACCGTATAAACAACGATACCGCAACCCTATCGAAACTACGCGCTAAGTAGGGGATCGTATAACCGATGATAACGCAACCCTACTGAACACGGCCCACTACGTAGGGGATGACACTCTCGATGATGCCACAAACCCTATGGAGTTAACCTGCTAGATAGGGGATCACAACCCATGGATAAGCGGCTACAGCGATACCAAGAACCCGATCTAGGGAAACGATGCTAGAGGGTCCCGCTCCGGGACCACCGAAGGGATGCCACAACTCTAACAGATTAAACATCCTGTCGAGAGGATCAAAAACCTTTATGAAGGTTGTGATGCCGCACAAAACCTTGTAGGAATGAACCAATGGAGTACCCTCAACCATTGATGGTCTAAACGTCGCTAAGCCAAGCGACCGACCACAACTCCACACTGCGCACCACCTAGGCCTATATCGAGACCACCATCAGGATCCATGCAGAAAAACACCCAGGATAGGCTATTTACTTGCCCGAAACAGACAACCGTTGAAAAAGGCACTATTCACCGTAGCTTGCCAGTGCGGGGCCCACTCAACGATCCCAAAACTCATCAAGCAGATCATACCACGACGATCCCCTTGGAAAAACACACGGAATCAACTACTTGTTCGTCCGGAACGGACACCTGGTGAAAAAGGTACTATTCACCGAAGCCAGCTCGGGTGGGGCCCACACCTTGATCCCGAAACTCATTGAACAGATTGCACCGTTGCGATCTTCTCAGAAAAACACACAGGGTCGACTATTCATCCGCCAAAATCGGACTCCTGGTGTGAATGTTGCGTTTCTCCGCAAACGCCAAAACCCAGCCTCATGGGGCCCACACCCCATTCTCAGTTCCAACACCCGAAAATCATATCAAAAATTTGTCCGTACCATCAGGGTCTCAACACCACTGACAGCACGTTATTCGGACGCTCCAGTAAGAAGTTACAATGGCCCGAAGACGTAAAATAATAAAATATTATTATTTTATACGACGTTTCTAACTCCTAGGCCACGATCCCAAACCTTTAAACCCTCGAACACACACCAGAGGGTTCGCCTTATTTCCATGGTCGCGTATCTATAGACGGCACGCAAATCCGACTCTTGGATTGCATGAAATGGGTGTTTAAAAACCTCAGTGTAATACAAAAAGACCGGACCGGCCTGAACCGGTCGGTCTGGCCGGACCGGTCGCCGCTGCGCTCCGCCACGGACTGCCGCGGATCACCAGGGGCAGCCCAGTGGTCCGTTTTGCGATCCGAAAGTACCAGCGCGTCCCCCAGGATGCGATCTTCCCTGCTATGACATCAAAACGAAGCAATTTACAGCAAAAACGGGATCGAAGGATTAAAACTCCAACCGCCTACCTCACGAGCGAAATGTCGTAGCTTCGAGTGCAGAACGACGACGACGACGCCCTGAAGCTCGATCCACTGACGATTGGCATAGAAAATGGACGATTCTGGCACGATTTGGTGATGAAACGGAGGAGGTGGGGAGGTGGTTTTGCCGTGCGTCCGCTGCGCATAGGAGGCGAGGGAGGGGAGGGGTGATAGGTTTTCTTTTTCTTTTAATTAAAACCCTTCATTTAAAACGATGCCCCTGACCCCACATCCTAGCGTGGAGGAAATTAGGTCGCCCCTAGGGTAAATGAACCATTCTGAATGCAACGGAGGACTTGGATTTTCAATCTGAGACTCCGTTAAGAAGTTTTTTTGAGCCGATGATCATAAATACACTTTTCCATTTATTTATGAAAACGCCCCTGGTGGCGCTTCTCACTACAGGCCCACGCCCGCAAATTTTACCCCTCGCCTATTGTAAACGGAACGTTCTGGACACAACTGTGCCCTCAGATTCCCATCCTGAGCTACCGTTTAGGAGATATCGCACCCCCACCACGTGAATAGTATAAAAATACTTAATATTTTTATAAAATTTATTCCGGGCACACCAGACCTCAGAATCACATGCTGTATTCATGTATAAGTCTGGAATTATTTGTAGAAATATTCCAAAGACTGTTAGGGCCAAAAACCTGAGTCTCTACATCCTCCCCCCTTATAACTTTTCTTCCCCAAAAATCCATAAGCCAAAGCTAAGAGACTGGACTCTAAAATGGGTCTTCCACGCCATTGAGTTCGCCAACAAACACCCATGATCGAACACATAAGTCATAGGGACTCATCCAACACATCTCAACACTATCCTCTTTGGGAGGAACTGTCTCGCCCGCATGGTTTTAATCGCATCACAAAAATGTGTTTCGGTGGGGGAAGGATTCCTCTTCCTCATGCATTCGAAGCACGCCGAACAACACCCACACAGGGTCTTACCAACACCCTGAACAAAACTCGAGCAGGCAAGAAAAAGGAAAGAGTACCGCTAAACAGTGTATATCAAACTACTGCAGTAATTAGAAAGGACACAAGGCATACCTCTATCAATCCACGGAGCCTCTGGGTCAACAGCCTCTAGGGCATGCAGCTGACCTCGCCCTCGGCCACCAACTCCCTGAGCTTGGCGTGGACCACTAGGGGGTGGGGATGGTGAAAACTGATACTGCCTACCACCTTCTACTGTTGTACTAGCTCAGTCGCAACGTCCGCCACCCTGCGAAACTCTTTTCCCGAGTCGCTCCCTCTTCCAAGTCGGTCCATCGACCGGTTCCCTCTCAGCAGCATGACGGGTCGGACAATCTATAGCAAGATGTCCTTGACCATCGCAAGCCTAACACCGCCTCTCCTACGGCTGAGAAAAACTGTCCTGTGAGCCCTGTGATCCCTAAGCCTCAAATCCTCTTTCCTGGGGTCACCTCCCAAAACGTCAGCCACATCCGGGCCCCTGAGTCTATCGTCGGCTACCAGATGCCGACGTCCCAGCTCTCGCATTCCCAACACTAACAGGGGAAATATGCTCATCCAGAAAGCTCTCCACCACCAAGGCTCGATCCCGGGCTCCAGCATAGGTGGGTTGGCCCAAGGAAAACACACCTTCTCAGATGTCCCTGCGTAAGCCCTGTTCGAAGTTCCATGCCCTAAGGAACGGGTCTCAAACCATATCCAGGGAGTTGCACAGAAGGTCTATAAACCTCGCTGAGTACTCCAACACAGTCATTCTCTCCTGTCAAAGATGTAGGAGCTCCTGGATCCGCACTGACCTCAGCATCACAGGATAGAACTATTCCCTGAAGAGATTCTCAAACTCTGCCCATGTGAGTGCCTCCTCGTCATGGGAATGCATCACCAAACCCCACCATCGCCCAGCAGAACCATGCAGAAGGCTCACCGCTAGGACCACCATCTGATCTGGAGGTGTCCTCACTCGGAGGAAAACTCACGTGACTGCCTCTAGCTAGTCATCAGCTGCCTGGGGGTCTGGATCACCCCAAAAAATTAGAGTTCGCTACCTCTAGAACTCGTGCAGCACACTCAGCCTGTGCACAACCTCATCCTACACTGCCGACACAACCAGCTACTCTGCATGTGGTGGCTCAACGAGCGGACCACCTGGAGGTCCAGCCTCATAACCTGTGCCCTAGTCCACAACCTCTACACGGGTCGGATCGTCACTGCAATCCTACTGCAGAACCCTCGCTGGCTGTCGTCGTGGAGGAATCATAAAATACATTCAAGACGCACCATTGTCAAAGAGTATATCTGGAGAGATGACTCAAGAAGGACAAAGAAAACCCAATAAACCAGTCCTATATGATGCATGTACCTATTTTCCCCTGCGACCAGTGTATGAATGTCCCGATTTGAAAGGTAGGTTATTAGAGTCATGGTGAATGGATATGTCGGCCACCGCACCAACACCGGAGTCTCTAGCCTGAAAGCCGAACTCAAAACATCCTAACAATGCCACTATGAAACCCAAACCAAACTCATAGCTAGACCAGCTACACTTTGAGATCCCATAGTTGGAACCTCCTCTGATACCACTCTGTCACGACCCGACCCAATAGGGATCGATCCATGACACCCCAAGACCGCCTTCAATATTCGAGGGGATGGCGTCTTGCACCGAGTAGGCTATCACACACAAGGGAGGCCTTAGCCTATGGTACCTATACACACGCACCCACAAACATCTCCATGAAAGTGTGAGGAGATAAGTAAAACTGAAAATTAGAAGCATGCATACATCTAACCCAAACCAGAGTGCAACAACAATACAAAATGGGGATAACAAAGCCCACCAAAAGAAAAATACAAAGAGCATCCAACCTTCTATGAATAAAGGGAATACTACCACAGATGCCCGTCGGAAATCTCCCTCATCTCCTCACCGATAAACCCCCTGGTCAGTCTCTCTCACTCAGCTCCGCCTGCTCCGGGTCCTCCTGGGACTCTGTCGAAAGGCCTATGGTCTACACAAGACACAAACATGTGCGGGCAAAGCCCGTGCAAGGGTGAGTATAAACATACTCATTAGGCACCCCCAAAACCCAAAACTAAAGAGAGTAACTGAAATGAAACAGTCTGCTCATCCCAGCCAGAGGGAACGTATATGAGAGAGAAACTCCATCTGGTGACCATCCTCGGCTAAACACAACTAGTCAGCTCAGCTCAAGTGTACGCCCATACATACACCATGACCAATCCAGATATATTCAGCTCACGCAACATGCCACCTGAGTTACCGACCTCATCAGCAGCAATGGTTCACAACCAGGAGAACACACTCAATGATCATTGTCATCCCAGATGACACTCGTCCGAGAGATACACTCCATCGGGTCCCAAGTAAACATCTCAGATGCTCACCTAAGAGACCACACTCGTCGGATACCGTCACTGAGGAATACCCCTCAAAAACAACATAACCACCAAACTCCTCGGATAGGGGATCTCTCTTAGGGTCCGCTAGGGGATAGTAGAACCCACTCCGTTATACAAATCTCACAGATAGGGGATAAATCCCAGTGTCCGCTGGGGGATACCACGACCCGATCCGGCACTCGACAGAAACATTTCACTTAGATAGAGGATCATCTAACGCGTAAAGGTGGTCATGACGATAATGGAACCTTATCTGGTACATCTCGCGCTGTAGGGGATCGAACCAACGATGATGAAGCCCTACTGAAACCACATGTTATGTAGGGGATCACATAACCATCAATTCCTCAACCTTACCGAAACAACACGCTATGTAGGGGCTCTTATAACGAACGATACCACAACCCTACCAAAACCACATGCTAAGTAGGGGATCATATAACCAATGATACCAAAACCCTACGGAACACGACCCAGTGCGTAGGGGATCATATTCCCGATGATTCCACAAACCCTATGGAGTGAACCTGCAAGATCGGGGATCACCGCCTGTGGATAAGCGGTCACAATGATACCAAGAACCCGATCTAGGGAAACGATTCTAGAGGATCCCACTTCGGGCCCACCAGATGGATTCCACTTCTATAATAGACTAAACATCATGTCGAGAAGATCAAAAACCTATACGAAGGTTGTGATGCGGTGAAAACCCTCATAGGAACGATCCAAGGGTGTACCCTCAACCACTACTGGTCCAAACGTCACTAACCCGAGAGACCCACCACAATTCCACACTGCACACCTCCTAGGCTGATACCGAGGCCACCATCGTGATCCACACGGAAAAACATACAGGATAGGCTGTTTACTCGCCTGAAATAGAAAACCGGTGAAAAAGGCAGTATTCACCGTAGCTTGCCCGTGCGAGGCCCACACAATGATCCTGAAAATCATCAAGCGGATCATACCATGTCTATCACTCAGAAAAAACACACGGAATCGACTACGCTTTCGTCTGGAACGGACACCCGGTGAAAAAGTTACCATTCAACAAAGCCAGCTTGGGTGGGGCCTACACCTCGATCCCAAAATTCATCGAACGGATCACACCATTGTGATCCTCTCCGAAAAATAGACAGGATCGACTACTCATCAGCCAAAATTGGACTCCTAGTTCAAAAGTTGTGTTTCTCTACAAACGCCAAAACTCGGCCTCGTGGGGATCGCACCCCGTTCCTAGTCCCAACACCCGTAAGTCATCTCAAAAAGTCCGTTGTACCATCAGAGTCTCAACTCCACTGACGACACGTTATTCGGACGCTTCGGGTAGAATTTACAAAGGCCCAAAGGCGTAAAATAATAAAATATTATTATTTTATACGACGTTTCAAACTCTCAGGCCATGATCCCGAACCTTTAAACCCTCTAACCCACACTGGAGGGTTCGCCTCATTTCCAGGGTCGTGTCGCCACAGATGACACATGAATCCGACTCTCGAATTGTAAGAAATGGGGGTTTAAAAACCCCAGTGTAAAACAAAAAGACCGGACCGGCCTGAACCGGCCGGCCCGCCGCGGCCGACGGCCCTCCGCCGCGCTGCGGCCCGCACCGCCGCCGACCGTTGGGAGAAGCCCGGTGGTCCGTTTTGCAATCCGAAAGCACTGGAGCATCCCCCCGAGATGCGCTCTTCCCTAATACGACATGAAAACGAAGCAATTCGCAACAAAAATGGGATCGAGGGTATAAAACTCAAATCGCCTACCTCACGGGTGAAACACCAAAGCTTCTAGAGCAGAACGACATCGATGATGCCCTGAAGCTCGATCCGCTGACGATCGGCACAGAAAACGGATGATTCTGGTGTGATTTGGTGACGAAACGGAGGACGTGGGGAGGTGGTTTCGTCGTGCGTCTGCTGCACGTAGGATGTGAGGGAGGGGAGGGGAGATATGTGTTCCTTTTTTTAATGAAAAACCTTCATTTAAAACGAGGCCCCCAACCCAACCTCTCGGCACAGAAGAAATTAGGTCCCCCCTACAGTAAATGTGCCATTCTAGACGTAACAACAGACTCAGATTTGTGATATGAGACTCCGTTCAGATGTTATTTCAGCCAACGATCATAAATAAAATTTTCCATTTATTTACGAAAACGCCCCTGGTGGCGCTTCTCACCGCTGCCCCACGACCGCAAAGTTTACACCTCGCCTAGGGTAAACGACACGTTTTGGATGCAACCATTCCCTCATATTCTCATTCTGAGCTACTGTTTAGGAGATATCACACCCCCACCACATGAATAGTATGAAAATACTTAATATTTTTATGAAATTTATTCTGGGCACACCCGGCCTCAGAATCACACGCCGCCTTCATGCCGTACCCTGTAATTATTTGTAGAAGTATTCAAAAGTCTGACAGGGTCAAAAACCCATGTTGCTACATGCCAACTAGATCACATCTTTTGTTTTCTCTCATTGAACACATGATCATCTGAAAACTCTATTTCTACCTTCTCAGCACATCATACAAGATTCTCATAGATTTTGAACTCATGAGAAGCTAAATCACAAAAATATTGTGGCTTCAATCCTAAGTAAAACGGATTTATCTTACTATAAATATCCCAAAAAGTATTTGGGACACTCCTTGAAAAACTGCTGTAATTTTTGTCATATGGAGCAAAAAAATCTTCCTCCTTTTGTCTCAATTCTAATAATTTCTTTTCCATTCAAATTCAAATAGCCTTAGGAAAATATTTATCAAGGAAGATATTATTAAATTCAAACCATTCCATGCCATCAATCTCTTCACTTCCTCTAATATTTTTAATCATTTACCACCACTGATCGGTTTCACCTACAAAATGATAAATAAAACTTTTTTTCTTGATTTTTTGAACACCTAATTACATCATAAATATTTTATGGTGCTTTAATCAACCCTTCTTGTTTTATAGGGTCAGCTGATTCTCTAAATTACCCGGGACGTTGCCTCATAAAATGCTCTACGATCGACATATTCGTCTACG
Organism: Viscum album; assembly: GCA_963277665.1. Taxonomy (NCBI): domain Eukaryota; kingdom Viridiplantae; phylum Streptophyta; class Magnoliopsida; order Santalales; family Viscaceae; genus Viscum; species Viscum album. The sequence continues at coordinate 1,277,797,222 of OY728158.1, forward strand.
ATTAGTCTGGTTGATCTCATGCATGAACACCACCATTATTTATCGCCTCATTCAACCGATCCATCACTGCAACAAAAATTTTAGTCTTGATTCCAACCAACTCATTTTGTTTATTTTGAAGGTTATTTCCTTTTGTATACCTTCCCAACATAGCTCCATATTTCCACTATGGAAAATCATTCTGAAAAAACATATTTTAGACGAAGTAATGTGGAAATCTACAAATGCTATATCAATTTGACTACAAAATAAATATTTTTTATGGATATTGTATTAAAAATATCGTAACTCCTAATGTTATCTAAACCTACCTCTAATACCAATTATAAGGCCCTAGACTTAAACATTACATAATCTTGAGACCAGTCAACAATTTGACTTTAATTCACTTTTAGGATCTTTTATGTTTATAGATTTAGAGAACTAAGTCATGAATCAAACATAACAACTTAAATATTATATGTATACACTTCTACTCACAATCCACTGTTTTACATAAAACCAAAACTCTTTAAAAATAAACATGGTTAATTTCATGTTTAAACGACATGACTTTTCCTTGATACCATCCTTGACCCCATTCTTCTTTATGTCCTTTGAAAAACATTTCAAAACATTAGATGGGAATAAAAAGCTTAGAAAGGGATATACAAAGAGGGGAAACCATTAGTGTTGGAAAACATGAAAACCATGAATACATTATCATAAATTAATACTTTTCACCTTTAAGAAGTAGTAAATATAATTCACTAAATATAAGCTCATTGATCAGAATTTTTTTAACCAAAATATTTCCATAAACCCATAAAATGAAACACATAACAGGTAAAGATAACTTGGTACATAAACATTCATAAATGGAATAACCATACAGTCGACTTCCACACATATCACAAAATGGAATAGCCATACGACTGACTTCCACACCCAATGCATTGGAGAATATAACATAACCACCCATCCTTGGTTTATCACAGAACCACCCATATTTGGATTATCACGTAACCACACATCTTTGTTTAATCACATAACCATATATCAAATGTCTAAGTACCATTATAAAATCATAACACATAAAACAAACAAAATGAAATAATAATAATATTTCCACATTGAAATCACAAGAGAATATTTCAAGATATTAACATAATCAATCCTTTACCAAACCATTGGAAATACAAAAATATGTAGAAACGTAATATGTTATATTCTTTTATTTATAAAAACATTATGTATTTTATATGAATCCTAATACAAAATAACAGTCACAGTAGTAGAAAGGTCGTCGTCACTGCGTATGTTAAAAAAAATTCCTTTTTGTAATTTTGTAAAACACATAAATGAAAATGATTCATCTTGAAAACATTTGAAGTAAATTGAAATTCAGGGTGTTTTATTATACACCATTTAAAATACGGTTGTGTATGTTATCAAAATATTCCTCAATGAATGGTGATTGAGACGAAGTCCCTTTCATTGAGTCCAAGTCATCAGGTATGTTCCTTGTTCTTCCTAAATAATAACCTTATGATAATTTAGACTTGTTAGAGAAAATATTTTCAAGTTTATTAATCCTTTTATATCACTTATTAACAAGTTATCACAATTACATAATTATTTGTGTTAATATTGGTCATTTCATTGATATTCACAACTTGAGTCGAAAATAAACATGTTTTGATGTAAATTGTCCATGTAGTGAAAATTACAACATCTCTAGAATATTATTATTGATTTAAATATCATATATATAGTATATATTTATTTCTAATATCCATAATATTTGGAGATAATAAAGGAAATGCACCGTTGATGGTGACGATAGGCCATATGTATGCATGAACACTACTTTCATTTCATTGTCATATTAAAAAAAATTGATATAAAATTATATTATAATAACAGTATTATATTTATGTCATGTATTTATAATGTGTTTAATAAAAATATCCTTTATATGTTCCATGTATATCTGAAACGAGTCACATCACTTTGAGGGGGTGGTAGTCCATACATCCTCTAATGAAATTACCTTATTAACATACCATGGAAAGCATAAAGATATGTTATAAATTAAAATTTAAGAAGCATAGAGATAATATAAATATAATATATATCATATATAAATATTGTTCTGTCATAATGGCCACCATTATATATGGTAAGATAAAATTGAACATTCATTGTTTTGTGAGGTAATAGCTCTTCCTACAAAGAAACAATATGTTCTTATCCACTAGATGGAGGTGTGTGTAAGTTTAGTTCAAATAAATCCCTTAAAAAATCATCTTATATTGATTATACTAGTTTTTTATGTAACCATATAATAATAAGTTCATCAGTAGTGGATATTGAAAATAATGGAATGGAACTTGAGAGAAGACGTTACCTCTAAATCAGGTAACTTCTTTTTATTTTAGCCAAAATGATTTCTTTAACTATCATTTGCACAAGGTATGACATCTAGAAAGAAGGGATGGATTTTTGGAGATTATTTGTGAAGAATTTTTAATATCCATGGGTCTTGAGAGGTGTGTGTAAGTGGGTTGAGTTCGTGGCCTTTAATAAGAGGGAGGAGGGGCACTTTAGAAATGTTTTGAAATATTATTTTGTTATAAATTGATTTTAGAATTATAATATTTCCATAGTGATATATTTAAATTATAAGATGAATATGGGTCTACATCCTCTCAAAAATAGGTTTTATACAAGTTTATGTCACAAAATTAACCTTATCTTTTAGCTTTAACTGTTAATTAAAAACACTACCTCTTACCATGTCTTCTTGTATTTTGAAAACATATGGATACTATAGTTAGTATAAATTCCAATAGAACCATAAGTGGAAGCTTAATTAAATTTTAAACATTATATAATTTATTTTTAGGAATCTTATATTTTTAGGACAATTATATCATTTAATAAAATATTATTTGTCTTGAAAACCCATTTCTATCAATTTTGATAATATTTTTTAATTGTTTTTTGTTAAATTAATAAAGACTTTATTACTTATAACCAAAGGCATTAACTCAAATCTAATATGTCACAATCATCCATAAAATTTGTGTATGTCATAAAAATGTACAAATAATATTTATTTTAATATTTATAATATCATTTATTTGAATCATTTATTAATAAGGTAATCATTGCATCATAATTGTGTCATAAATAAATTTATCTATTTAAGGTCTAAAAATAATAATAAAAATACCATGAGGTTGGAATTTTTTTATCATTCTAATGACTATTTATAGTCAAATTGATCATTTATATAAACCAATTAGAATTTTTTTAGTTTGAAGATACATGTTTATGTTATACTTCGCATTTCTTTAAATTAAAAATTTTAAAAGGTTACTATCACACCCAAGTGGATCCATTAGGACTTAAAATATACCCAAGGATGTCTATGGTCGGAGAAAACACATCCAATAGGATTAGGACACATTTTAGGGTAGTGTTTTTTTAAAATATTATGTTTTACCCTTATTTAACAGATTTACCTTTTAACCATAGTAAATAAAAATATTTACTGAAGTTATTATTCATAAAGTCCTAAAATAAAACGTAAATATTTAAAAAAAATTAGATCTTCTGATTCCAAATAAAGAATCTAATATTAAACATTCAAAATAAAAAATGGCAGAAATTAATTTGAAATTAATTCTTATTGTCAAAACCTGTAATCAAGGTTTAATGAAGTGAATACTATCAAAAAATTGATATGTGTTTATGAAAAATTTAAATGTAAATTTAGTTCCAATGACCAATTATGGATTAAATGACAAAAATAATCCAATTAAACTTCAAAAAAATTAAAAGGAAAATTTTAGTATAAAAATAAAAGAGATGAAAATGAAAATTGGAATTAAAATGCAGTATTTTTCTCTATTCATTAAAATATGAATTTTATCATAAAAACACCAAAATTTCATCCGAAATACATTTTGATGTCTTGATTCCAAATTATAATTTTATTTTTTCATATATAACATATTAATCTTACAAAAATTATATTTAAAAAGGATTATCCATCATAATGCGGTAAAATGAGGTTTTAAAAATGTTAGAGTATTTTATACTTAAAATTGGATTCACTCTCATTTTAAGCCTTTAATATTTATTGGATAAAAGTAAAAACATTTAATAAACGTGTGCAATCATATTTTTTAAGTTATTTTCATTCCCACCAATATAATGACTTGGTGTTAACTAACATTTAAAATAATTATATTATTTTTCGGTATAACTCAAAGTTGTGTGCAACATAAGATTTCAAAGAAACATATTGTTTCATGTTAATTATTATATTGAAAAAAGCATCCACTCTAATGTAAAAAAAATTTATTCATAATTATTAATAGATATGAAAAAGGTATTATCCTATAAATATTTGAGATGTTACATCATTCCCCCTGAAAATTTCCTCCAAAAAATTTATGTACTTATAAAATAAGTGAGGTTATTTCTCCCACCTAGAATTTTAAGATTTCCACATTTCCTCTTCAAACATATGGGTTTTCCAAAAAAATATTACTAGATGAATCACATTATTCTGCAACACATTCTGTATGCGGTCAATAATTTTTACTGGCTATTCCTCATAATAAATAGTCTCTTCTAACTGAACTACCTCTGGACTCAAAACATGAGATGGATCTGGAAAATACTTTATTAATATTGAAACATGAAAAAAATTTGTTCCTGGGATAAACTTGGAGGAAAATCCACCCTAAAGGAAACTAATCCAACTTTATCTAGGATTTAATAGGGACCAATGAACCATGGATTCTAATTTCCCTTCTTAACATAATGAATCACACTTTTCTATAAAGAAACATTGAGAAAGTCATGATCACCTATCTCAAAAGAAAGATCCTTCCACCAGTTATCCGCATAACTTTTCTGCCTACTCTGAGTTGTTCTCATGTGCTTCTGAATCAACTAAACTTTTTTTTACCATTTTTCTACAAATTCTGGTCCCATTAACTTCCTTTCACATACTTCATCCCAAAATCTGTAGTTCCGCACCACTTTCAATATATTGATTTAAATGGGACCATCTGTATAATGGAATTAAAATTATTATTATAGTAAATCTCAACCAAATAAATATGGTGATCCCAACTTCCATGGTAATCCATTAAACAATCACAAAACATATCCTTGAAGGTCTGAGTTGTTCTTTCTGAATGCCAATCTGATTGAGGATGAAAGTTGTACTAAAATTTAATTCAGATCCAAATTACTTCTAGATGCCTTTCTAAAAGTTAGAAGTGAACTTGGGATCATGATCTGATATAATGGATTGGGTAACTCCATGTAACATGACCATCTCTTCAATATATAGTCGAGAAAGTTTATCTAGAAAAAAATTATCTTGAATAGGAAGAAAATGATAATATTCATTCAATCGATACAAAACAACCCAAATTACATTGTTGCCTCTAGAAGTCTTCGGTAATCCCACTATGAAATCCATGAAAATATTTTCCCATTTTCACTCTGAAACTAATAATGTCTAATGAATCCCTTTTGTTAAATGTCTTTCTACTTTAACATGTTTTCAAGTCAAATACTTTACAGTAATGTCAGTAATATCTCTTTTCATTCTATCCCACCAGTAATACTCCGAGAGATCTATGAACAAATTATAACATCCAGAATGAACTAAAAATAGTGAACTATGAGATTCATATAACCACTCTTTCTTTAAGTTTTAATCAGTAGGCACACACTATCTCTTTCTAAGCCTCAAAAAAATATTTATCGGTGTTAAATTCAGGTGACTTACCCTTCTGAACCAATTAAACATTTTTCTAAAACTCAATGTATTCTTTTTGCGCTTTCTTAAATATATCTGATAGAGATGATATCAATTCCATCTGAAAAAATATAGGAATTCCCTACACTAACAACTTCCAATCCAAAATTTATCAAATCTGAAAAACCAAGGATCTCATTCCAAACATAGCTTGGTTAATGCAACATTACTCATTTGACACAAAGCGTCATCCACTTTATTTTATATTCCTGTAGGGTAATGAATCGTTCAATAATAATCCTTTATTAATTCCAACCATCTCCTCTATCTCATGTTTAATTAATTCTAAGTGAATAAATACCCCAAATGATTTTGATCTGTATATATTTCACAAATTACACCATATAAATGTTGCCTCTATATTTTTAGTGAGAAAACAACAGAAACTAATTCCAAATAATGTGTAGGGTAATTTAACACATGAGGTTTCAACTGATGTGAAGAATAAGCAATTACATGATCATTCTACATTAGGACACAACCAAGCCCTTTCCATGATGCATCATGGTAGATTACACTTCCATCATTCCTAGAAAGCTAGCCCAAAACTGGATCATTTACCAATATTCTTTTCAGTTCTTAGAAACAATAATAACATTCTTTTGTCAAGATGAACTTAACTCCCTTACATGTTATCTTAGTTATTGGGATAGATAACTAAGAAAAGTTTTCAACAATCCTTCTGTAATAACCCACTAATCATAGAAAACTATGAATATATGTGATATTGGTAGGTCTTTTCCACTCTTCACCAACTTTTTTTAGAAGGGTCATCAACAAGACCAAGCCAATTCTATGCCATATTTTGAAACAATATGACTAAGGAAATAATTTTTTTGCAACCAAAATTCAACCTAACTAAACATTAAAAAAAGTATATATTTTTTGAGGTTTGAAAAACAATCCTGAAGTTACTTTCCTGTTCCTCCCAACTTTTCAAATATACCAAAATGTAATATATAAACACAAACATAGAATAATCCAGAATTTGATGAAAGAAACCATTTATGAGATTCATAAATACATCAGGTGAATTAGATAACCCAAAGGGAATAACTAAAATATCATAATTCCCATATATCATTCAAAAATCTATCTTTGTAAGGTCTTCCTATTTCACCTTCATCTGATGGTCCCAAGAACTCAAATAAATCATTGAAAAATACTAATCTCACTGAAGTTGATCAAAAATATAATTGAAATTAGGTAAAGGATACCTATTATAAATAGTGATTCTATTCAAGTATTTGAATTAAATATATTGTCTCATAGAACCATCTTTATTTTTCATAAATAAAACTGGGGCACCCCATGGTGAAGTGTAAGGTCGAATGAAACCTTTATCAAGTAATTACTAGAACTGTTTTTTAATTCCACCAGTTATACTTGATCCATTCAATAAGTGGGTTTAGAAATATTTTTAACATTAGGAACTAAATCAATAGTAAATTCAACCTCCAGCTAAGGAACAATATCAGACAATTAATCCAAAAATACATCTGTGAATTCATTCACTATATGAACGTCACCAATCAAAACTGTTTATTTATTTTCAACAACATGAGCCAGATAACTTTCATTGAAATCTTTAATTAATATTTCAGGTTATTTAAATGTTATCAAATGTATGAAGTCATTGAATAAAAATTTATTGGATTTATAATCTAATTTATCGTGATTAATGTAAATTCAATCCATACCCAAAATGATAACAAATTACACTATTGGAGGTTCAATAAGATTTTTAGGAATGACTATCTCAGTAATGATAATAGGAAGATTCCTATAAATCATGGTTACTTTAATACATCCACCTGGAGTCTTTTCCAAAAGTTATATATCACATTCAGGAGGTTCTATTTCCAATTTACTTGTAAGGATCTCAGAAATAATGTAATGTGATGATCTAGAGTCAAATAGTTTATTGGAATATTTTGAAGAAACATGTAACAAACCTATCACTAGTTCATTTGATGGTCCCAAATCAACCATAGTAGTGGAAAATTATTTTTCCATGCCATTCATCTTATATCATGATGGTTTCTACCCTAGGTAATAAACATTGGAAACACATTGACATAATTTTCTAACTCATTACATCTAAAAAATCTTACTGCTATTTTTTCATTACCTTCTGAATCATGTTCCTTATAGTTATGAGAAATGTGTCCAATCATACCACATGGGAAGAACTTCCTGGATACTGAGAGTGATTCTACAAGATTTTTTTACCACACTTCTCACATGTTGGAAATTTAGTTTTCTTACCTCTAATCATCATTGATGACTTCTTTCCCATTTTCTTCCAATTGGATTGCTTCTTTTGGTTGCTCTCATGGAACACATGATCATTAGAATACTCCATTTCAATATTTTCAGCACATCAAACACGATTCTCATATTTTTTGAACTCATGAGAATCCCATTCCACTAGATATTTTAGTTTCAATCAATATTAAAACATATTAATCTTACAATCAATATCCCAAATAAAATTTTGGTTGTTTGTAGATAAATAGGTGAAATTTTCTTCATATGCAGCCACAAAATCATCCTTCTTTTTTATTAATTCCAAGAACTTCTTTTTAATAATATTTTAAAAATCCTTATCTAAATTTTTCACAAGGAAGATATTCATAAATTCATCTCTTTCCATGGAATCAAATTCTTAACTTCCTATGATATTTTTAATCATTGAACACAACTGACCGACTTCACATTAAATGAGATAAACAACAAGACTAACCTTCTGATTGTCTAAAACCCCTATTACATCAAAAATATTTTCCAGATCATTAATATACCCTTTATTATGCATATGGACAAATGGTCCTCTTAATGATGGTAGAATTTACCTCCTGAAATCCTCTACAATCGACATATTCCTCTGTGATTAGTCTGGTTGATCTCATTCAAGAACACCACCACAATTTAACACCTAATTCAACTGATCCATCACTACAACAAACTATTCAGTTCTGATTATGACCATCTTAATAAGTAGATTTTAAAGGTTATTTCCCACTGTATGCATTCCCAGCACAACTACCCTATTTCCTCTGTTGAAAACCATTATGAACAAACATATATTAGGCAAAGAAATGTGGAAATATTCAAATGCTATATCATTTTGACCATAAATAAAAATATTTTATAGATATTTCATAAAAAATATTAGAACTCCTAAAGTTATCTAAACTAACCTCTGATACCAAATATAAGGCCCCAACCATAAACATTACATAATCTTGATATAAGTCAACAATTTTAATTTAATTAACATTGAGGTTATTTTTAGGTTTATTACTTCATATAATTAGATCATAACTCCTACATAACAACTAAAATATTACATGTAGACACTTCTTCTCACTATCCATTATTTTTTATAAAACAAAATATTTTTAAAAAGAAACATGGTTCGTTTCATGTTTATGAAACATTAATTTTCCTTGATCTCATACTTTACTATATTCTTATTTCTGTCCTATGAAAAACATTTCAATACTTTGGATGAGCATAAAAATCTCAGTAAGGGATACACAAAGAAGGAAAAGTGTTAGTCCTGGAAAAAATTAAAACCATGAATACGTTATCATAATGTAATAATTTTCACCTTTAAGAAGTAGTAATATACTTCACTGAATATAAGCTCATTGATCGCCATTTTTGTAACCAAAATATTATCAAAAACCCATATAAAGAATCATGTACCATATAAAGGTAACCTGGTACATAAATGTACTTAAATGGAATAACCATACAATCGTATTCAACACACATCACGAAAGAGAATAGCCATACTACCGACTTCCATATGAAATGGATTGGAGGATATAATGTAACCACATATCCTTGTATTATCACAAAACCACCCATATTGTGTTTATGACATAACTTCCCATCTTTGTTTTATCACAAAATCACCTGCCAAATGTCCGAGTACCATTATATTATCATAACACATAAAACAAACATAACAAAAAATAACATTTCCATGTTGCAATCACAAGAGATTATTTCAGGATATTAACTTAATAAATCCTTCATCAAATCAATTTTAAATAAAAAACCTAAAACATAATATGGTAGTTAATTTTCTTTCTAAAAACATTATGACTTTTAGAGGAATCCCAATACCAAATAACAATCATGTCGGTATAACGATCATCGTCGCCGCATACGTTAAAAATATTTCTTTTTTATTGTTTAGTAAAACACATAAATAAAAAGATTCTCTTTTAAAAAAATTGAATGAAAATGAAAGTCATATAGGTTAATTATACACCATTTAAAATAATGTAGTTTATATTATCAAAATATGCCTCAGTGAAAGGAGATTGAGACGAATTCTCTTACCTTGAGTCCAAATCATCACGTATGTTCCTTGTTCTTCCTAAATAATTAATGTAAGTTAATTTATACTTTTTAGATCCTTTTAATGTTTATTATTCATTTTATAACACTTATTACCATGTTATAAAAATTACATAATTATATATGTTTATATATTTCTTTTTTTCGACATTTGATACTTGAGTCGAAAATGAACATGTTTTGACGTAGATTGTCCATGTAGTAAAAATTCCATCATATCCAAAATATTATTAGTTATTTAAATTTATCATTTATTAATTATATATTTATTTATAATTTCCATAATATTTGGAGACATGAAATGAAATGCATCGTCCATGAAGATGATAGGCTGTATGCATGCATGAACGATACTTTCATTTCTTTGTCATAGTAGAAAAATAATAATGAAATGATATAAAAATATATGATAAAACCAGTATTATATTTAATTAATGTATGTCTCATAGTTTTAAGAAAACCATCCTTTATATGATCTAGGTATATTGTAAATGAGTCACATCACTTTGAGGTGCGGTAGTCCACACTTCTTTAAATGAAATTATCTTATCTACACAACATGGAAAGAATAAAGGTATATTACAAATAAAAAATATACAAGAATAAATACAATATATATATATATAATATCATATATAAAAACATTTCCTTCATAATGTCCACCATGAGAGGTGGTAGGAGAAAATTGAACAATCACCATTTCATGAGGCAATAGCTCGTCGTACACAGAAATAGTATGTTCATATCCACTAGATGGAGGTGAGTGTAAGTGTAGTTAGAATACATATAATACCAAAATACTAGAATATTTATGATACTATTGATGTTATTTAATAATATAATAAGAAGAGAATTGGGAGAGGATAAAGAAAACAGAGGAAATGATCTTGAGAGAAGACGTTATCTTTATGTTGGGTAACTTATTTTTATTTGAGCCAAAATTCCTTCTTGAATTGACTTATTCCCATTGTAAGGATTTTAGGAGGAATTTAGGTATTTTGGGAGCTTATTTTATATGAATTTAGATGATCCAAGTGGATTTAGAGGTGTGATTTAGTGGGTAGAGGAGTTGGCCTTTTATAAGAGAGAAGAGGGGCACTTTGGGAATGTTTTGAAATATTATTTTATTATAAATTAATTATCTAATTATAATAGTTCCAAAGTGATATATTTAAAGGATAATTTGATTATGGGTACAAATAATCTCTTAAAATAGGGTTTATAAAATTGTAGGTCACAATATTAAACTTATCTTTTAGTTTTAACCCTCAGTTAAAAACATTAACTCATACCATGTATTCTTGTATTTTCATAATTTTTGGTTACGATAGTTACAATAAAAGGAAAATAGAAACATAATTAGATCATGAATTAAATTTTTATAATATATAAGTTATTTTTCCGAATCATAAATATTTAGAAATATTATATTATTTAATAAAATAATATATGTTTAAAAAACTCATTTATGTCATTTTTTATACTATTTAGTAATTGATTTATGTTAATGTAAAAAAAACATGATTCCTTAGACAAAAACAGAATTAAAACATATATAAAATGTCGTAAAAATCTACTATTTTTTTTATGGAATCAATATGTTCAAATTACATTTATTTTTATATTTATAATATCATTTATTTGAATATTTTATTAATAAGATAATCACTACATCATCATTGTGTCATAAATAAATTTATTTATTTAATGTCTCAAAATTATAAATATAATACCATGACGTAGAAAACCTTATTATCTTTATAATTTTAATTTATAGTTTATGTGATCATTTATATTAACCAAATTAAGAGTTTTTTAGTTCAGAGATACATGTTTAAGTTATACTTCCCTTTATTTCAAATTAAATATTATTAAAGGTCACTATCACACCCAAGTGGATACATGAAGTCCTAAAATCTACCCATGTATTCCAATGGTTGTAACTATCTCATAAAATAGGATTAGGACATGTTTTAGCGTAGTTTTATGTTATTGTAATATTATTTTCACAATTATTTACCAAATTTACCATTTGACCATGGTAAATAAAAATAATTACTGATGTTACTATTCATAAATTCCAAAAAACAAAAGATACATATTTACACAATTTAAACCTTATTGTTCCATATATGGAATCAATTTTCCAAAATTCAAAATACATAATTGGATGAAATTAATTTAAAATTAAATCATGTTGTCAAAAACAGAAAAACGTTTTTTAAGAAATAAAAACTATCAAAAGATTGAAATATGTTTAAGTCAAATTTAAATGTTAAATTAATTACACTGACCAATAATGGATTAAATGATAAAAAATAATCCAATTAAAAATTAAAGCGAATTAAATATAAAATCAGACTATATAAATAAATAATACGAAAAGGCAGTTTTGAATTAAATTGTAGTATTTTCACTATTCATAAAAAAATAAATTTTATCAGAAATATACCAAAATTACATCCAAATTAAATTTTTATGCCCTAATAATTAAGATGTTTATATTTTCAAACAGAACATATAAAATTCTAAAACTAGATTTAAAAAGGGTTCACCCTCAAAAGGGGGTTAAACGAGCTTTTTAAAATATTAGTGTATTTTATGCTTAAAATTAGATTCATTCTCATTTTAAGCCTCTTATATTTATTGGATAAATGTAAAAACATTTAACAATAATGTGTAATCATATTATTTTTAGTTCTTTTCATTCTGGAAAATATAAAAGCTAGGCATTGACTAACATTTAAAATAATTATATTATTTTTCTGCATAACTCAAAGTTTTGTGTAACATAAGATTTCTGAGGAAACCGTTGTTGCGTTTTGAGTACTCTATCAGAAAAAGTGTCCCCTATAATGTAAAAATAATATATTATTCATAAATATTAATAGATATGAAAAGGTATTATTCTATAAATACATGGGATGTTACACTGATGAACTTATGGTTTCCCAAAATTAGCATGACATCCTTGGGGGTGACAATAAGAAAAAATGTAAGAAAAAAATATGAGTGGAAGCAAGAGAGTTGTAAAACCTTAGTGTTTTCTCAAAGGTCTTTAGTAGAGAGGAGGTGGAAGGATGGCTGGATTGGATGCACACTCGCTCCTTCTGCCGCAAATCTGGTTTTGTGCCAGACGATTCAGATCTTGATGTTGTGTAGAGACCCAAAGCTTGACATACATGGACATTACATTACTTTAGTGGAATAATTAATACATAACAAAAATAGACACACAAGGACCGTAATAGTTTAGTGTCTTTGGAAACATGGAACGTAATCTTCTAATCGTGCTGAAAGATCTTCAACATCTCCCATAAATATCTTCCCCTTTTTTTCTTAGCTAAAACCTTTCTTTATATCCTGTGGAAAAGAAAACATAAAAAGGGTGAGCTCAAATTCTTGGTAAGGGTAATCATGGATAAAATAAAACATACTATATACATTTGAACTTAAAAACATGAACATAATGTTTAAACATCAAAATCTTGAGCAATGACATAAAACATGGAAGTACGTAAGGCATAGATCAGAAAGAAACATTAAGAATGATAAAATAGCATGGGAAGAAAACTTGTAATTGTGGAAACCATTAAGCACATGATATGATTTCCATATTAGCCAAGGCATTGCTTCCAAGACCATATTAGTGGACAAAGTCCCTTTCTGAATCGAGTTCACTCCTCGTTCCAGTCCTGTATTACTGAACCGGTTTAACTTTCCATTCCAGCCATGTCTATCTCATGAGATATAAATCTTTACCCAATTCATTGGTGAGAGATATAGGTCCCACCCATCTCATAATGAAATCATTCTTAATTGTGCCACAAAATAAATTTAAACATTCATCATAACCCAAAGTATAAAATGGGTTTTATAAACATCATCCCATAATTTCATAATCCATATAAAACAAATGGACATTTCATCATAACAAAAGTGAACCATGTAAATCATAAAGAAATTAAACTTGAAACATACACATATAAAATAACGTCATCTTAGATGGAAAATGGTTTTGATAAAACATTTGAAATGAATTCTTGAGGAAAATATCCTTTCTTCGTCAAAATCATTTTCTTTTCAAAAAATGCAGTGTACTTTTAAAATGAAAGTATTTTGTTGAAAATAGTCATAAAATCATGCAGAGTAAGCTTCATGAAAATGAGGCGTTATGAAACCATAAAAATCCATTCATGTCGTATAAGTTAAAAATAGCATTCTCCTTGTACTTTTGTCGGAAAAGTCAAAAAAGTACCTCGTAACATAAAAAAAGAAATATTCCTTACATAACATGTAGTAAAAGTCAAAATGGGTAAAAAGGACATTAAATATACATGAAAACACTTTTATAAAGCATGGACTTGGATGATAGAAATAACCCCAGTAAATACTTACGAATAAGCAATCTCGGATAAAAATGAGATTTGCAAAATTATCCCTTACCTTAGGTCTGATATGCATCATACGTATCCAAACCTCCTATATAATTATTTAAATAATGTCATTGACTTATTACATAATCATATTCATTGTTATGATATCATATATGGTTCACTTATTACTTTATATTACCCGTTCTTTTGTAAATTCCATGTTAAAGAGCGTTTTGGGTAAAATCGTTTCATTTGTCGTCCGTGTTTTGACTTGTAATTATTCATATGATTTCTTAGATCATGATTAATTAATTCCAGAATATAAAACATGATTTATATAAAATATATATTCAGAATATATATATATATATATATAATAGATCGATAAATGGAATGAAATACACCGTTCACGGAGACGGTAGGTTGTACGTACGCATGAACGTTGTTTTCATTTCCTCATTGAATTGAATAGAATTAATTGGATGAAATACATATATATATATACATAAATCCAGTATCATTATTATGTCATATATTTCATGATTACTTATTATATATACTTTTTAATCATTTATGAATGGTTAATCATTGAGAATGAATCTCATGGCGTCATGGAGACGGTATACCGTACGTACGCACGAGCGATGATATCGTTCCCATGATCGTGGAATTTTATTAGAGTGTGTGTATGCTATTACAGAATCAATATCACTTTACAATAATCATATATAGTTATTATTTACACCATTATACCCATCCAAGTAAGGTGGTGGTGGAAAATAGATTACACCACGGTGTGGAGACGGTATTCCGTACTTACGCACGCGAGGTGATTTCATTTTCCATAGGATGGATAGATGGTGAAATAGGGTTGTATCATACTTATAATAACATATCAGTATATTAGTGATACTGATGTTATTACTTCATAATGAAACAACCTAAGAAGAAGAAGTGGAAGAATAAATAAATGTGAAAGAATCGGTAACGGACATTACCTCTTCTTTGAAGTGCCTCTTTGAGACCTTCTCTTAGGACACTAAAATTGGTCTTTGAAGAAGACCAGTACCTCTAGTATGTTTCTAGGGAAGTGGAGAAGAGAATTTGTCAGGGTTTGGCCGATATTGAAGGCTCAAAGTGGTGTGAGGAAGAGAGGGAGGAGGTGCTCTTTTATAAGGGAGGAGAGAGGCACCTTTGGAATAACTAAAAATATTATTTTATTATAAAGTCATATTCTGTTTTTAATAGCTCCAAATTGATTTATTTCGAAGCTAAGGTGGGGATAGGTCGCAATACTCTCATAAAATATAATTTAGACAAGTTTAGGTAATTATATTAACCTTAACTTTTAGTTTTTACTCTTAGTTAATTAGATTGACATTTACCATGTCACTTTGTATTTTTTTATTATATAGTTAATAAACCTACCATATACATCCAAGATACCCCCAAGTGGTCCATTAATGATACAAATATCATTCTATATGTATATTGGCTGAAACTTAGATTTTTAGGAATATAATAACAATTTTTAATATAATATTTGTTTTAGAAACTATTTTATGTCAATTTTGACACTATTTGGTAATTGATTTTTGTAAAAATCAAAACATAATGATTAGTTCTAAAAATGTTAATTAAATCAATACTAAAATGTCATATTAACATAAGAAATTATTTTAATTCATAAAATGTCTCAAATTACATTTATTTGGGTATTTATAACATCAATTATGTCAATACTTCATTAATAAGATAATTACTGCATCATAATCGTTTCATAAATAAATTAAGTTATTTTAAGTCTAAAAATTATAAATAAAATACCATTATGTATGAAATATTTTTATCTTTCTAATGAATATTTATAGTCTAATTTATCTTATTTATAACCCTATATTAAAAATGATTTAGTTATTAAACATTGATTTTAACTATTTTAACCCATCTTTAAATAAATTAATAATAAAAGTCCTAATTTAATCCAAGTGGGCCTAAATGGTCATATTTTATACCTAAGGTTGTTTTTGGCCGAATTACACTTATGAAATAGAATTGGGACATGTGTTAGGGTAATAATAATATCATTTTTACCTTTAATTACCCTATTTACTTTTAACCGTGGTAAAAAAAGTAAGAGGTTACTATTCACCAAAAATTATTTTCATCTCATTGAACCACATTTTACTTACTGAAATCATCCGTGTCTCTCGGATTTTTTAAATTTCACTCACAGAAGCGGTAAAATTATGTTTTATGAAAAATTCATTTTTTTAACTACCACTTAGTGGTTTCACTATTCATCAAAAAATGAAAGTTTCCAGAAAAATACCACAAATTAGGCCTAAGCTATATTTGATATTATGAACTCAAAAATGATGTCTATTTTACCAAATTTAAAACATATCAGTTGCATTAATTAATTTAAAAATTAATTCCCGTCGTCAGAACAAATAGCGTGTTCTTAAGAGATAATAAATATCAAAAGATTGACACTTGTTTATATTTGGTATAAATGTGAAATTACATCCAATGACCAAAATTGTATTAAATTGTAAAAATATATTCCAAATATACTTTAAAAGCACTCAAATTAATAATTTATCACTATTAATTATTTCAATTAAAAATGTTGTTTTTAATTAAAATTTGTTAATTTCCACTATTCATCAGAATATGAAAGTTATCCGAAAAGTACCAAAATTTCACCCTAAGCTTATTTTGATATTATGAATCCAAAAATGAAGTCTATTTTGAATGATAAAATTTATAAAATTTTAAAAAGTGGCTATTACTATTCATAACGGCTAGTTCATATCAATATTATAATAATATCTCGTTTAGTGAAACTCGGTATTGCGTACTACACACGCTATCGAGGAAGGTCGTGATTGCATGTAATGCAGCCATGTTAGGGTTGCATGTTGTGAAAGAATCCTTCATTGTTTCGTATAACAGAATCCAACCATATTTCATTTATACATTGAATATATATATATATATATACACTCAATGTTGCGTAGAATGACTATTATAAAATGAACTTGAAATTGTGTGTAACACAATCTAAGAATAGTGTTGTGTATACTTCAAGATAATACAGTGTGGCGTATAGCACAAGATAATCTTTTTGTAGCATAAAACACATGACATAAAATAAATTAAAAAGAATACTTATCATAAAATATCGGGTTGTTACATGTTGAGAGGGAGAATGATGTTTCAAAAGGTATATATGTGGGTGTTTTTGTGTGTAACTTATGTTTACGTGTGACTTTCCTTGGTTCTCACTTATCCAAAAGTGATTTATGAAAATTTAATAATATTTGTGGAATTTCTTGCGGTGACATGAAGATTCCATTCAAATTATTTTTTTTAAAAGTTATAAGTTGGTAAAAATATCTTTTGAAAATCATTTGAGTTTAGTTAAACATTTTTTAGTAAATTTTTAAAAAACATGTTTTTAAGAAAAATAGATTTTCAACCGAAAACCCATATAAAGACATATTTTCTTAAAAACAATTTTCTTAACTATTTTAAGTATAAACGAGTGAAAAAATGGTACCATTACTTGGAGATATCTTGAATTACCATAGTAGAATAAAATTAATGATAATTATTGAGATTTATAACATGATATTTCATCATTGGAGGGTTTATCATAAAAAATAATGATTAATGGTGGTATTGTAACAAAAACTCTTTACCACATTGATAAAATTGAATGAAAAAATCCATAAAAGAATGGCATAAAATGGAATATAATATATCATGAGTATAAATAGGTTATTAATATTACATCTCAAGGTTTAATATATATGCCTCATAAAGGAATATAGGTTTATAACATTACATGCGTCTCAATGAAGGAAAATTGAAACAAAATACCCCTTACTGATTTGGTAACTCTTGATATGTGATCATAATGAAAGAGGAAAAATTAAATAGAAAATTTTATTCTTATAAAGTAGAGGATAATAATAACAAAATATATTTATTGGCAGTATATACACGATATTGAAGATATAGGTGGTGAATAAATAATGTGTCTCATAAAAGTTAAAAGTCAGACGAAAATCCATTACCTTAAGTCTTGTCTACTGTTACAATCATTAAAAATTATAGTAAAATTAATATATGTTTATTATAAATCCAAAAATATAACCTTATTAATATATATATTATGCCATATGTTATTTTATTATGACATTTTATTACCCTCTTATTAACTATTTTATGTTAATGTTACGCTTTAGGTAATAACTGCTTTTCTTTTTATATGAGTTTAGATTTGTCAATTTTTTTGTCCGCTTACTTTGATGTTGATTTAAAAAAATATACAATGGTAAAATTTTAATTAAAATAATATATATTGGTTATATTTTTTACTTATATAAATCTATAATATTTAGTCATAGGAAACGTAATACCTTATTCTTAGAGATGGAAGACCGTATGAACACATGAACGTTGTTTCCAACTTCTTATTATATTCGAAGAAAAAAGTAAATGATATTTATATATATTATCATTAAATTATAATTTTTATGAAATATATATCATATATTTTTATTAAACCCATCCTTAATAAATTCCATATAAATCATGAATTAATTACATCACTTCATGAGGCAGTAGTTCATCGTACAAATGAATGACATTATCATATTCCTACAGAATGGAAAACATGGAAGAATGTGTGTTATAAATATTAAATAATCAAAATAAAATCATAAAAATATGATATATATCATATATAAGAAATAAAACTATCATTATTACTATCCTTGATAGGTGTTAATTGAATTATGAATGACATCGATTCATCAGGCTATAGTCCACTGTTCACGCAAATAATGATATCGTAACCCATTTTATGGAAGTAGAGAAGATTATAAGTCATGAAATTATCATAAAAAATATCAGTATATTCAAGATACTAATAAAATTATATAATAATTATATAATCATAAAAAATGGGTTTCATAAATAAATAAATAAAAATGTTTGTTGATGAACATTACCTCTTCTATGGGTATGCTTTTTTGGTTTTCACTAAATCCTCCAAAGGATGGATTTATGACAAAAATAAGGATTATAGGGTGAGGGGAGGGATTTTTGGAATGCAATTGGGATGATATTTATCATTGAAAAATATATTCATAGGTGTTTATAGGTGGGGATAGTTAATTCCCTTTTATAGTTGAGGAGGTGTGACATTCTTGAAAAGTTCTTAAAGGGAAAATTTCAACCATGTTTTTCATATGTAAAAAAGTGTCCAAAATTTATCAAATTAAAACTCTAGATAATATAATATCTAAATATATCCAGAAAACAATTTTTAGATGAATTTATAGGTAAATATGACCCTTTTCGTTTTAGTTTAACCTCGCGTAAAACCATTTTACCTTAACAATGATAATTAATTTTTACTACATTCAATATTCATTTCTGTAAAAAATTATTTATAAATTATGAGAAATCATAAATTATGATAATTAAAAATATGGAATCCATTTTACCAAATTAAATTAAAATAATTATAAAAATTTAACTTACGATTAATCCCATACACGTGACAAGAAAGCAAGTTTCTATAAAAAATGATCTAATATTTTAAATGTTTTTTAAATCCATATTCATTTTAGAAATGATCAAAAATAAATAAATTGGATTAATATATTTATAATTGAAATAATTATATTGTAAAACTAATTTAAAATATAATTTAACTATATAAATTAGTGAAATGAAATATTTTTTTTCAATTAAAATTCAGTATATTTCACCGTTCATCAAAAAATGAAACTTTTCAGAAAAATAAAAAAAATCATAGAATTTTGATATTACTATTAAAATTTTATTTTTTATTTTTTGAAATTCATTTTATATATATTCAATATATTATTTTTTAAATAATTATGCAATAATAATGTGACAAAACTACTTTTTAGAAAAATACAGTTTTAAGCATAAAATTGGATTTATTATTATCTCTTATCTAGAAAACATATAAAATAATTGTTAAAAATTTTATTTAATATATAATATTTATATTTAATGACAATAATTAAACCAAAATTATTTCGTTGATTTAATTATATAAAATACACTTGTGCATGTAAAAATAGTTTTTCGTAAAATGATTACCTTTCTTTCAAAAGGGATTTATTTTACGTTCTAATTAATTTGTCACCGAAGAATTATATAAACATGTTTAAACTAAATTTTCATAAATTATTTAGTCTTATTTATATCAACCATTATAAAATATAGTTTATATCAATCATATTAAGTAATAATATTTAAAAAGTATGTCTTATTTGGTTTAAACTCGTTGTTTCCCCTAATTCAAGATAAATTAGGAATTCTGTGAAACTGAATCCTAAATTAGTATATCATGTAATTTATGATTAAAATATTCTTTCATATAATTTAAAATATCATATTTTTAAATATATGTGAAAAATAAATCACGACATCTCATTGTGTTACATTTTTATCCCTTTAAATTGAATTTCTCCCTCGAAATTCATCTCTTTAATCAATGGTTTAACATTTGAAATTTACATTATAGAAACCCACATAAAGTAAATGAATTATGTGAATTCCATTAAAAATGGAAATTTTTAAACATAATGGCTACCTAAAGTAAATCATATCTAGGCTTCCACATATGAGAACATAGGTGAGATGTGACGACTTGGGCACAGAAGAAAAGCGTAAATAATTATAAAGAGTGATAAATATCACCAATAACAATAAAGTGGGTGATCTATTATAGGTTAGAGACCATAAAACTATAACCAAAATAAGGGTGAAAAAATCATCGATGTCATAAAAAATCATGAAAACATGACACATTTTATTTCAAGGTCCATTTCATAAATTTTAATAATATTCTCAGGAATATATACTTACATGATTTAATTATATATCATTATAACTATGTCACCCTGTGGTTGTGCCTTGATTAGTTTCCATTTCATATCATACTCCAAGAAATGAATGTGAATTTTTTATGCCTAAACAACTGACATATACTAATATCCATAGATAGAATGAGAAGTCATTCTGTCAATCGTTAGATATCATTAATACAAAATGGTGAGCATAGGTTTCCAATATGCACAAATCGTTAAATGATGAAGTTGTACATTGATATTTTAAGCCTCATCCAAAGTACCGTATAAATGATTACTTTAATGGATAAACATATAACAATTCAAAAAATTCCAAATTTAAAAGATGAAAACAAAAATTTTTATAATAAATTTAACATTAATCCCCCATATATCATAAAGTATTTATTTATTGTCACATTTGAAACTCAAAAATAGTTCTATTTTGTATTATCTTGAAGCATGGTAATGACATGAATTACTATAAAAACATATTGAAACAATTAATGCTTCCTCGTTTCATGAATAAAAATAGAGATTAATTAATATATACCACTAATCAAAAAATATTTTAAGATCTATCAATAATAGAATTGACTAATTTTTGAACAAATAATTTATCAGTTCATAGGTCATCAAGACGATCAAATTTACATTATCTATATCAATCATCTATATATCCAAACTAAACACTATTTTCTCACCATATGGAACATATTTATGAGTACCTTACCGTAATAAAAATATGAAATTTACATTAGTTAACTCTTCTAGTCCATCATCACCATTAAATATATTTATTCAAAGAGTTAACAAAAAAAACTATACTGAACAGTCCTTATATATTAAAAAATTCATAATTCATGACTCAAAATAAATAAATACATAAATACTTCCACATAAATGATTTGAATGGAATAATTACTTCTGCGGTCTAGAATTAAATTCTTGTGTTAGGGCATTGAGTTGGGTGATGCCCACGTTCTCTATAGATAAGACATTGAACTCCATGAAAATTTGTCACTCTATGACCCCTTTTTCCACTCAGGTAATATCTTCCCCTCCATTTGAGATATTCCTTCAGGTTCGTATTCCCACCCTCTTAAAAAATTACTAAAACAACCATTCTTTCATCAATGTTCATTAATATATGAAATTTCAAAAAAGTATATCTTCCCCTTATTTGATGTGTCAAGAATCTCACTAAAGTCCACATTGTTAATCATATATCATAATAGTTGATTATGAATTATCATAATATCTTTCTATCAAATTATCATCTTACTTGGTTACTCATAATAACTGAATTTTCAATTAGATTCAATGTTAACCTGATTCCTTATGGTTCAATCCATCATCTTAAATCAAAAGAAAAGTGTGAGAAATAGTAATCATAGTGGGGAACCACATAATAATGAAAAGTCACTTACAAGAAGTTAAAATCATGAAATATTCTTGAATATATGCCATCCTTGGTTATTTAAAGTCAAAATATATTTAAATACTTCATAATTCTTCGTAATTAGTTTTTGAATTTCCTATTCATATCCCACGGGAGTGTTAAACTGGGTGTTCATCAAGGCCCATTATTGTGCATCAGTTTCCAAATGAGTATATCTCAACACAACTTTTTTGTGGTGGTTACCCCTAGATAAAGCTATTATAGTTCCACATCAAATTTCAGTATCATGAAATTGATGTATTTATATCGACCCACTCACTCCATCCTTTAAAACAATTATAGAATATTTTAATAGTCATCAAATAAACCGAATAATTATCCATAGAAACGTCCTTAAGGATCTGAATATGGTATTCTTATCCAATTTTCCAAAAGTTAACTAAAAAATTTCTCAGATAATAACTAAAATGAAATAATATTTCAAACTTAAATATTATATTAATGTTTATGAATAATCATTACATTACAAAAACACATACTTGAGGACCATAATTGTTTGGTGCCACTGGTAATTTAGAAACATAATATTCTATTTTGGTGAAATATATTTAATATATCCCACAATGATCTTCTCACATAGTACCTCTCTTAAGAATACCCTACCTAAATGTTTTTTATTTCTTGTGGAAGGAATCATAAGAAAGAGTGATCTTAGATGCTAATTAGGGGTAAAAATAAGAGATATCAAAGTATGATTATTTGAAAGAATAAGATAATAATAAGGGTATGTGATCATTAACATAACCTAAAAAGTTCATACCAAAACTTTCATGGATCACAAACATGATTCATGACAAAAAACATTATCATTTTATAAAATATGGTCCATAAGAGTGAGAAATCATCATAAATAAACCATAAAATATAAGATCATATCATTATATTGTGGAACCATCATAAATATTGGGAAGTATTTAATGTATCAAGGATAACCTCTTTTACAATCAACATAGTGGATCAGGGCGCACCTATTTCCCATAGTGGATCAGAACACACCTATTTCCCATTTTTGGAGGAGAACACAACTATTTTCCATTGGGTATTATGACACACCAATTTCCCAGGGTGGAACATTCCTATTGGATTGTTTCTCATTTTTTATCACATAAGATATAAATATGATCCTAATGTATTGGAAAGAGATATAGTTCCCACCTGTCAAATAATGAAATCATACATTTGTGTTCCATAATATTTAAAATATTAATCATATTTGAACCCATGAAATTAAATGGATATCACACGCATTTCATCATATTATAACCTATGTAAAAGGGGATAATTTTATAATTAGTTTATCATAACATAACTCATTAAAAGAAGCGATGTTCATAATCATTTTATCTTGGTATAGCCTATGAAAGATAAATAGGATTTAAAAAAATAATCCCATCAAAATGTAATCCATTCAGAGAAATAATATTAATGTTATTCTAGGATCATGTCAAAGTAAGGAATAAAAAACATCAATATATGTAATCTTATATGGAAAATAGATTTGAAATATCTTTTAAAACATTTCACGAGGAAAATAACCTTTCCAATTATTAAAACTCTTTTTGAAAACAAAAAACAATTTGAATTTTTATATTTTGAGGTAAAATTGAAAAAAAATATAAAACATCAATTTAATTATTGTTAATGATGTTGGAAATTTTTTTCCACATCGTACACAGTAAAATGATGAATTCATTCCCATTTGTAGTAAAATAAAGATATACATTGTTTTGGAATCGACAAGAACATACCATTTAATTTTTTTATGTAATAAATAAAAGATTTGAAATATTTATTTTTAAAAATCATAATAGTGTAGTGAAATAAATTTTAATCTTTTTTTATAAAACATGATTTTTAAGGAAAAGAAATTTATTACTGAATAAAAAGACAAAGTCATATTAAAAAAACAATTTTTGAATTGTATTAATTTCTAATGAGTGTAAAAATAGTACCATTACTTGAAAATATCATTAATAAATATAGGGGAATAAAATTCATGAGAATTTTTTATAGGTTGAACATGATATTTCATCATTTTATACTTAATCATAAACCATCATAACAAAATTATGATATTTTAACATTAAATCTTTACCACATTGCTAACATCGAATCATAAGTCCCATGACAGAGTAACATAAAATATAAAATAAAATATCAATTGGATAAATAAATTCCTGATATTACATGTTAATGGAATTTTTATACAGCTATTTAAGGAATATAGGTGAATAATATAGCGTACGTATCAAAGTATGTAAATTAAGACAAAAATCCATTACCGAGTTGGTAACTCTTGAACGGTAAATACACTGAAAGAGATATCCTTAAATAAAGATGTAAATATTCATTTATTTAGGTTAATTATAATAAAATAAATTCATGGGTAGTATATACACCACATAGAAGAAAGATGTGGTGAATAAAGCATGTGTCACACAAAAGTAAAAATTTAGATGGAAATTCATAACCTTAAGCATTTAATCCTATTGTACATGTACAATATTCTTATATGGTAAATATTATTTTAAAATACAAATATCATAGAACCATATTATTATATAATAATAAAATATATTATTTTTATGACCTTTAATTACCCTCTTATTAATGATTCCATGTTAAATTTTCATTCCTCGAAGTAACGACTTTGTTTTTCATATATGTTTTGATTTGTTATTCCCCCCCAAACATTTATCATGATTTAATCATATCCAGAATGATAAACATGATATAAAAAATATTTATTATTAAAATATTTATTTATATTAATCAATAATATTTAGTGAAATAAAATGAAATACAGCATTCATGGAGATGGTAGGTCGTACACACATATATACATTGTTTCCATTTTCTTATCCTATTGAAAGAAAAAAGTAAATGATATATATATTTATTATAATTAAAGAATAATATTTATGTCTTATATATCCCATATTTTTATTTAACCCATCCTTAGTACCTTCTATATAAATCATTAATGCATCACATCACATGATGAGGTGGTTCTCCACCATACACATGAACGACATTATCCTATTCCCACAGAATAGAAAGAATCATGATATGTATGTAAAAAGGCATAAAAAATAACATTAAAATATAAAAAATCACACACACACATATATATATATATATTTAATTATATATTAAACTTAAAAAACAATAACTATGACCATATTTGAGAGGTGTTAATGGAAAAATGAACAACATCGTTTCGCAAGGCGATGGTCTGTCGTACAAAAGAATGATGATTATTTAACTCATTTTATGGAAGTGGAGATGATTTTAAGAAATAAATATATCATAAAAACATCTATTTATATATACTACTCTTATTTTATTATATAATATTAATATAAAAATAATTAAATGTGTAAAACCAAAATACATGTTGATGAACCTTACATCGTCTACATGTATCCTACTTAGGTTTGCACTAAAGAATTCAAAGCATGGATTTATTCCCAAACTAATAATTCCTGGATGAGGGGAGGAAAATATGGAAGTTATTTCATTAGGTATTGTTTGATGAAAATTTCATTATTGATGTGAATAAGTGGGGATAGTGAGCGTCGTTTTATAGTTGATGAGTAGTGATATTCTTGAAAATTATTTATAGAGATAATTCCACCAACATTTTCCAAATAGAAAAATTTTCAAACAATTTCTCAAATTCTAAGAATAGAAATAATACGATCTAAATAAATATATATATATAATGTTTTTTATTTAATTTTATAGGTAAATTTAACCCATATAGTTTTCGTTTAACCCCTTCAGTAAAACCTTTTTTTACCTTAACCACAATAATTAATTTTACTAAATTCACTATTCATTTTGGAAAAAATTTAAATGAACTTATTATAAGTTATAAATTCACATTATTTTAAATATGAAATATATTATTCCAAATTCAATTAACGTTATTAGAAAATAAATTATTTAAAATTAACATATATATGTGATAAAAAGTGTGTTTTTAAAGAAAACTGATTAAAGGTTTACAGAGTTTTTATTTACAAATTCCATATGAAAAAATTTATAATGAACTAAATTTGATTAATATTTTCATAATTTAATAAATAATTCTTTAAACAAATAAAATCTAATTTAATTGTATAAATAAATTAAACTTAAAGGCTTTTTTTATTAAAATTTTTTATTTTTCACTATTCGTCAAAAATGATGTTTTTAAGAAAAATTTAAAAAAATAACACAAAAATAAATTATATATTATTATTTAATTTTTTTATTTTATAAAATTTAGTTTATAAAATTCAAAAAAGTAATAATATATGTGTGCCCTATAAAGGTGACAAAACTTCTATTTTGAGAAGTAATGTTTTTAGTGTAAAATTAGATATATTCTTATCTCTTTTTTAGAAAAAATATAATATGAATTTTTAAAAAAATATAGAATATAAGATATATAAATTAAATTAAAATCATTACCCAAAATTTGTTTGGTTTTTCTATTGATAGAAAACAAACTTTTGTGTATAAAAATAGCATTTTAGAATAATATTTCCTTTTATTTTCATAATGATTTTATTTTCTTTTATAATAAATTGGTCACCAAAGAATTATATAAACTTGCCTAAAACATATTTCCAAAATTATGTTAATCTGATTAAATCCCTCTATTGCAACATCTAGTTGATAACTATCATATTAAATAAAAATATTTAAATAGTCTATCTAGTTTTGTTTATACTATACGTTTTTTCTAACATTAGCTAAACTCAAAATTATGTGTAAAAAACCCGAAATTAGTATAGCATGTAAGAAAAGATAAAATTAAAATTCCAGGTAATTTAAAATATAAAATCATTTAATATATTTGAAAAAAAATCACAATATATTTGGGTGCTAAAAGGTTTACCATTTATTTAATTCTAACCAAAACATTGGTGATATAATTTCGTAATAATCACTTTCATAACCAATTCTCACCCCAAATTACTAAAAAAATAATTATCCAAAATTTACTACTAGGATCATATGTTTCAACTATTCTCTCAATTTCTAAACACACCCAACCCCTGAGAAATATAATATACCATGATGATGGGAGATCTATTATTTGTTAATAAATGGACTCAAATTAATTTATACACTCTTATACTGATCTGGTCTTTCTAATACCTTTTATATAATCCAAAGGATCTCTTTCCATCATAATAAAAAAAATTATAAGGAGATATACCTTGAACTCTTCCCATAAAAAGTTTGTTTTCAATGAAAATATTGATACCTTCTGATGTTTATAAATTATTTTAATGAATAAAAATACTTTTGGAACATGTTATTGTTATTGAATTTAATGAATAATAAAGTATATTTTTTCCATGGTATTCAAGATACTGGATCATACCCAAAAAACATTAGTAGTTCAATGATCCTATACAAGGAACTCATCTCAGAAGTAGCCTCATCTTTGTTAGCATTGGTCATGCTGACTATACGTATCTACAAACCTGGATCAATTATCTCTAAACATTTTTTGAGATTTACATAACTTGGATCAGACCATACCTCCATAGGTCGTTTTATATTTGAGCCTATTAGTTCTGTATTTTGATTATTCTATTTGGATTGATGAACCCCTGATGTCTTTGGACCATATGTAACTTATTTCCTCTATTATTCATTAACCTAAATAATCCAAAAAAATATTAAAGGTATTATTCATTTCATCTATATTCTTTGATAAGGTATCATATATCATATGAAAATCATGTATTTTCTCATCCTGTATCTTTTTTATCTATGTCAATCAAAGTTTTTTTGTGGGTTTCACTTGCATCAATTGTTCTTTTTTTCAACTGTCATTTTTCTCTCTTATATTCTAGTCAACATTCATCATCTATACCAACATATAAAATGATTATGGATGAGAATATTATCTCAATACAAGCACCATGTTGATATGAGTAAATATAATTAATCTTGAATTATTATTCTAAATATGTATAAATTAATTTTATTCTAATTTTTAACAATATTAAAAATATAAAAGCTGATAATTAATGTTTACATAATAGAGAATATAAGATGTATATCCTAGAAGGATCATTAGAATATAAGGTCAAAACCTTCTATAGAACACTGATCTATCTATATTCCTTTCATGATACCCCCTAATCAAATAGAACAATTTATAATAACAACTATTATATAGGTAACCATGAAACTACACCTATTTTCCATAGTCACACCTCTTTCTTATCAATTAGGTCTTAAGTGGATGAGGCCCAAACAATCTCATCCAATCATTTCCTTTATCCAGCACTCATAACAAACAAAAAAGTGTGATTTAAAGATATATTCTAAATAGATAAAAATTTAAAAAAATAAAAACAAATAAAAAAATATTTTAATTGAGAACAATGGGTTAAGTCGTGTGAAACACTCATTTTTGTTTCACATCTATATCTCGTGGTGTTTTCATGATCAAAAAATCTTTTTAAGATTCTAATAATTTCATTCGAGTGAATTTCATAATTATAAATTTAAATTTAATTTATGTCATTGATTTCCATTATGGTGAAATATAATTCAATTGAAAATAGGCATGTTGAACTTTTTAAAGGATTGGACCAAGATTTTATCACATATTAAGAATTTGGAACCAATTTTAATGATAATTTAATGTATTTTTAAGGAATTCATGGATGATCCCCCTAATTGTGGAAACATTTAGGTAGAATTGGCTAGCTAGTATAGGGAATTGTCTAGTCGATTCCATGTGGTCAGTGGCTTCAATTGTGTATAAGATCCACCGAACAACAAGTGCAGTGCCTCCATCTAGACGATGGTGATGGAAGAAGTATCATAAATCAATATTAGTAAAACAAATTGCTGGTGGAAGAGAACTAGGTAGCTGTTTGTAGTTTTACAATCCTAGTGAGTTCTTGGTGATCCACTGACTGGATAGTGAAATTTAGTATTTGTTCAGTGTCATTTGGATATCTAGTCCAAGGGTGAATGTAATAATGGACCAAATATATTTTACATGATATACATAGAATTCAATGACCATAGAAAATTCTAGAATATTCCTAGATATTTTGAATCGTATATATAGAGACCTAAGTCATCTTGGAAGGATTACATAATTACTAACATTTCTCTTTGATTAAATCAATATTGAATCTATAGAAATCTCAAAATAATCTCAAAGAGCCATTATCATTTCAAAATCAATCAATGTTTCTGATATATTCTTCATATATCTCATTAATATTCAAAATAATTCATACGATGGATTAAGGAGAAAAATTTTAATGGGGTTTCCAATGAAAACATATCTATTCTCATCTCATTCTCCCATGAGTTATCACTACCAAAAAATTGAGGGTTGGGTTCCATGTCTACCAGTGAATCCTAAGAGGGAACTCCCAAATCATAATTTTCATGGCCTTGTTTCTTGACCAACCTTAGGTTCAAGGGAGTAATAACATGAACATATTAACCCAAAGGGCAGAGACATACATGGCCACATAGATCTATTTACAAACACCTCTATCAAATAATGTTTGATCTCAAATTTAATTTACACATGGCATCATTTAATATTGATATGAATAATTTCATAAATTAAATATGTCTATATCCACAATATATAATTTCATTATATTTATTGAAATTAAAATTTTAATTCAAATTGAATTTTTCAATTCAAAAATTTATTAAATTTATCATATCAATAATTTCTCATTCCAAAATAATTTAATTTTTAAATTACTATTTTTGTTTTCATTTAATAATTATTGGAAAATTAAGCCCATCTTAATATTTATCTTTAAAAAAAAAATTAAGGAATCTATTTAAACTCCCCTATAAATATATCCATTGTATGATATATGGTGTAGTTTCTTATAAAGTAACCATTTCATTTGGGTTTCCCATTTATCCCTTATAATGAAAATTTATCTATGAGCTCTTGGAAACTTATAAAAGCATCCAAATTAAACAATAGTAGGAAAATATTAGTTAATGTTCCCATTATTAGTAGAGAAGAATCTATTATCCACATTTTCATTGAAATTTGAAATTATGTAATTATGTATCTTATGAGGTTTTTAATAATATAAAGGGTTTATCCATAGGTAATGTAATAACCTTATAAATCTCAACATCCTTGGTAACATCAAA
The DNA here is from genome assembly GCA_963277665.1 of Viscum album. Lineage (NCBI taxonomy): Eukaryota > Viridiplantae > Streptophyta > Magnoliopsida > Santalales > Viscaceae > Viscum > Viscum album. The sequence goes on from OY728158.1 coordinate 1,277,828,332, forward strand.
TCCTATGGAAGCTAGAGTGAAACCAACTTTGTTTTGTAGAATAATTTGAATGATATTGTTTTCTAAATTAGTTCTAATTGTATTAATTAAATTAAAATATTATCATAATTCATATCCTTTGTTTTTATTCGATTCTATATAGACATTAGTATATCCACTCTCCATTTTTATGAATAATAAAGTGTTGTGGAAAAAATAAATAGAAACTTCTATTTCAACATATATCATAGAAAATTACAAAAACAGTTGATAATGGAAATAATTTTTATTATTATAGTGGTGGGATATTTTTCTTTTAAAAAACATGAACATTTAGCTATACGTCCCCATGATGTATTTTTTGAGAAAAATGACAACTTTTTTAAATTCAAATTTTAGCTATAGTGAATTGATAGATTTTATTACGTATTAAACTAAAATAATTGACTAATTGATCACTAATTAAAATATAACTTAGTGTTAGTGGACCAATCCTTAATACCTTCCGTTTCATTTTGAATAAATTAATAATAAAATTTTTTCCTTTATTACTCACTAACTGAAATAGATTGTTATTTACCGATTCTAACGTGGTAAACTTATCACAAAAGGATTAAGAGTCTCTTCTAAAAATATATCAATTATTTTTTAGGATATAGACAATAGTAATAAATATATACTAGTAACTAAATAATATTTATGTTACTTGGATCTTATTGAATGTTTAAACAGTTTTAATTTATTTTTTTTATAGTAATAATATTTCATTTTTTCTGGTCAACACAAGATGATCTCATATTTTCATTACTATTAGAAACAAACAACCCTAATTTATTTTTCAAAATCAAAATGATCAACATATTTTAGTCCATAATAGAAATAGTTTACATTCATATTCAAATGAACCGTGTGTTAGGTTATTTTTTAATAGTTCATTGATGATTTTTGAACTATTACAGAAAACATGCTTCATTTTTTTGAGTGAAAATTGTGGTCAACCATATAAATTCATATTTTTTACCCATAATTTATTTATATTTTAAAAAAATATTTAGTGTTTTCTAAAATAATTACACTATATAAAAAAATCACAGTCTATAAAAAATAATTTAATAATTCAAATAAATTAGTAAAAAAATTTCAAATAATAATTTTTTAATTTAAAAAAGTCCTGAAAAAGTCTAAAAAGTTGCATCACGTAACTACAATGAGCATAATTTTAGTTTGTAAATCACCAAAAATATTAATCATTGAACATTATTAAACAAAAACTCTTTATTTTCATCATAATGAATAATTATGTCATATATCATTTCAATGATATATAAATAATATATAAAATCAGAGAAAACACATGTTTCCTTCCCCAATAATGACAAAAATGTTTAACATAATCGAATGAATTATAGAAACTTAAAATAATATTTATACCTATACAAACATATATAATAGTGACTTATCATATTTATAGAGAGGGAGGTTATATTAACATGAAACTTATAATTCATAAAAGAAAAACCTAGTAACATGAAACAATTAATGAAATATGTTTTAAAAAACCAATGATAATTTTAAATAATTATTTCTAAGTCAAAAAACAAAAAAAACAAAAATTAAATCTTTAAACTAATTAAATGGTGTTGCCTATATGGACCAAAAATTCATAATTAACTCTATTGAAAATCGTATTTTCATTTAAATAATTTAGAATAAGATACTCATGAATGATTTGTTTGTGGGTCCTTCTAGGTATATCTCTACCTATTTTTTTACATGAATTAGTCCTTAAACTTTCCTTATTATTAGATGAATCCCTAAGTCTTCTTCTAACCTATCCAAACAATCATAATCTTGTCTCGACCATCTTATCATCAATTATAGTCACTTTAAGTTTCCCTAAAAAATTAATTTTAATCATATCTCTCTTATAATATCCACATGTCCATCTTAACATTATCATTTTTGTAACCCTAATTTTTTATCATAATGTCCCATAAATGGAATGCATTGAATACCATATATAATATTTGGTTAATAACAATCCTATAAATTTTAACCATCAATTTAAAAGGAACTTTTAGATCAAAAAACACTCCAAAATATTATCTCTATATCATCCTTATAGTTTGAATTATATAATAGACATTTTCTTTAATATCTATATCAGATTCCCAAAATGAGCCTAAATAATGACATTGATAATATTTTTAAAGATACAAGGTCTATCAATATCACATCCATAGCATTACTAGACATATTGTTGATAAAATGAAACTCCATATATTCTATGTGACCCATATTAAGAAATAAACCTTTCAATTCCAATGAATCTCCCCAAATCACTGTCTTTAAATTTATAGTCTCTTTGGATTTTGCAATGAGAACTATATCATCCAAAAAAAATTAAATTAGGAATCTCATCTTGAATATTCATTTTAATTTCATCTTAAACCAAATAAAAAAGGTATGAGATTAAATTTAAATCTTTATGATGATTTATTGAGATATAGAAGTATATAGTTTCACCTAATAGAGTTATAACATGAGTTAAACTATCTTCATTCATGTCATAGATGATTTTAATATATGACACCATCACGCCATTTATTTCAAGAGATTTTTTATAAAAAATATCTAGGAAATTTATCAAATGGATATTTAAATACAAAGAAAACCATTGGCAAATCAAATTCTTTTTTTCCATAATACATCATCAGAACTATAGTCAAATAAATTTATTATATGGTTGAACATCCTAGAATAAAAAAAATTGATTATTAGAAACATCAGTTTACCATTTAATCCTTACTACAAAAACTATCTACCAATTTTTCATGGTATGAATCATAAATTTAATTCATATATAATTCATAACACCTAAAATGCTTCCTTTATTTTTACACAAAGGTATTATAGAAATCTTCCTCTAAACATTAATCAATTTATTAGCTTCCATAATATTACTTAATAACATAGAGAAATGATTAATACTCATATCCATTGAATATTTCCTCACTTAAATATAGATTTTATCTGACCCAATTGCTTTACCATTTTTTATCCTCTATAATCACATTAACATAAAAATGATAATAAAATTTATAAGAACTAATTTTAAGTTACTCTATACTAATAAATAGAATATATAATATAATCCACACATATTCCCTTAATTTATGATATTATTAATGTTTCATTACCATATTTTATTAATGTTCACATCCTTAAAAAGGGCACATCCATTGTCTTATATACACCAAACATCATCTATATCTCAAAATTATCTCTCTCTTCCTCTAGATTAATAATAAATTTTAATTTCACTGTTATTAAAATATAATAAATGGTATATATCCTCTTAATCATGAGATATAGCCTCACCATCTTCCTTATTATCCTCTCTATAAGAAACAAGATTTTGAGCCTAAGTATCATCATCACTATGAAGCTGTAAAACTTTAAAAGACTCTCAAATTACTTTGAATTTTAGTTAAACAACCCATGATTTTGTTAAATGAATTTTTAAATATAAATTTAATATTTTTGATACTTTTCATTACACAAAACATAGAGTTTATCTTGTGTTACATGCAATAATGAGTTTTAACAAAACATGAAATACTATTGAAATATTTAACATGATAGTTATCATTTAGCAATCAAAATATAATGTATGATTAGGATGAACTAAATTATAAAAATATATGGTTGTTAAATGTATATAAAATTAACTATTTTTTACCAATTAAATCAGAATGAAAAAAAACAATTTTAAAATAAGGGATCTCTTTATCTAAAAACTATTTTTATGCGCACGGACATGTTTTATCAAAATAAATTATATATATATATATATTAATTTTGTCAATAATTTTAATTATATTTAAATATTATATATTCATTAATTGATAAAATTAATAGTAGGAATTTTATAATCAACATATAATAATAAATCCAATTTTTACACTTAAAAAAATTATTTTTCTAAAAAAAAGTTTGTATCCTTTTTGCACTTATTTTAAAATTAATTTTATCCTTTTTTCGAATATTTTTTTTCAAGAAAATAAACTTATTTTTTTAAATTACAATGCCTGTATTATATTTTAGTGAATTTTTGATAATTTTCAGAAAAAGAGTTTTTTTAATAGTGAATAATACTGGTTTTTATTATAAATTTTCATTTCTTTTATTGTATTAAAAAACTTCTATATTCTATTAATATGATTGTATGTGTAAAATTACTTCAATTATATATCTATTAATACATTTTAGAAAATCAAAATCAATTTGATATTGAATTCTGATATACAAACTTTTTAAAAATTTGAACATTTTCTCTTTCAAAGCCACTTTCTCATCACGTCTGTAGGATAAATTTTAAATTAATTTTTTCCACTTCTGTGAATGAAATTTTGAAAAATATATTATATAATTTTAGTCAGTGTAACTTATATTATCTAATAATTTTAAATTAAATTTTTACCATAATGATTATTTAAAATTGTAAAAATTATTTTCCATAATTAAAATAAAAATGTGTTTATCAAGGGGTCAAACTAAAAAGATAAGTCTTAAAAATCACCAAAAAACATGGAAAATCCATTTTATAGCGATAATTTGTCCTTATATATTTTAGTTAGATAATTACCCATTATTGTTCCTTTTTACATTTGAAAAACGTGTGTACACGTTTTTCTTTTCAAAATATACAAGTGTTCCACTCACCTCACATATAAAAGGCCACCCACTCCTATAATCTTGAAACTTATAGAAAGAAATGGTTCATAAAATAAAAATAAAAATAAATAACTTAATTATATAATATAATCCTATAATCCTTGTTTTGGTTAGAGATCCATCCATATATCCATTTGGTGAAAACCAAAAGAAGTTTTCCGAAATAGAGGTAACATCCCTGGACGAGAGTTTTATTTTATTTTTTCCTCCACCTCCTTAAATTATTATTAAAAAATGATAATATAAAAACCTTATTATATTAAATATATTTATATGTTTTTATTTTAATTTAATAACATAAATCATTATCCACTTCCATAAAATGGGTTATAAAGTCATCATTCATCTTTATGAAAGACTGTCACCTCACTAACTAATGTTATTCATTTTCCATCACCACCTCTCATGGATGGATATAATGATGTTTTTTTGATATATTATATTTAAAATATTTTTTTATTATTTAATAATTATATTATTTTTCTCTTTTACCATCCATTTTGTGGGATTGGGATAATGTCATTGATGTTTACAACGAACTACCACCTTGCTAAGCAATGTAATTTGTTCACTCTTTACATGGAAGGTAATAAGGAATATTTTACTAAAAATATATGATATATATGACATAAAAAAAATTTATATTTCAATATATTATTTATTTTATTTCCATATTTCTTTTATCAAAATAGAAATAGAAATCATGCGTTCGTACGATCTACCATCTCCATTAAAAATGTATTTCATTTTATATATCTAAATATTATGTATCACTATAAATACATATATAGTGAAGATATATGATATTTATATCATGGATAAAATTATTTATATGATATATCCGTTTTCAAATTAATAGGACCAAAAATTAAAAATTAAAACATACATGAAAAAGTAAACATTTAATGCCTAAAATGTGACTTTAACAGAGAATTGTTAATAAATGTGTAATTAACAGTCAAAGGTAAATAATATTTGGAAGGATATATATAATTATGGTTCTTAAATAAATATATAATAAAATTATATTTTTTATATAGATTTTCTAAATTTTATTATGGTTGTTGAGACTTATAGTAAGGGATTTCTATCTCACATTTATTTTATGTGAGACAGATGTCGTATTCACTACTTGTTTCTTTTATGTGTTGTATATAATTTCCAGTAATGTGTATTATGATTATTATAACAAAATTTATGGGCATTTACATATGAATTTTTGTATCACTCTTTCTTGGGTTTATTGTTCCATGATTACCAATGTAGTAAGGGATTATCATCTCACTTTTTATATTAGTGATATACATTCAAAATAAATAACTTTTTCTATTTGTGTAATTTATATATTACCAATGAATATATTTTAAAAATTTTTAATTAAAATTATGGTAATTTAAATTTATTTTTGCAGATATCTCTTTCATGGGGCTTCTGATTCGATGTTAAAAAGTGGTATGGGTTGTATGTTATAATCATATCATTTATCTAGATTTATATTTATTATACTTATAATGATTAAATATTATGATCAATCTCTAAATAAACTCCTAATTTTTATTCACTTATATGTATTTCATGATAATACATGTCTTCTATTAATTTTACTATGTTTATGTACTCAAGAGTTAAAAACAATGTTTTTCATAAAAATTAAATTTATTTCTCTACATGGTTGAAAATACTTTTTTATAAAATCATTTTTTATAATTTTTTATTAAAGTAATGTTTTTAAATCATAAAAATGATTTATTAAGTAAATTATTACCCATTTTTTACAAAATTTATAAAATGTAATCTTCATGTAATTTTCCAAACAATGCTCATTTGGTCAATCCCAAAAATGTGAATGGTATATGGTTTTTAATGTGTACTATATGGATGTAATTTTACACCTTAATGAACATAAAAATGTTTCAAAGATTAATTTGTATGTATTAAAAGTCTATTTTCAATGAAAATTATTTATAATTGTTTTTTTGTTTTTTTTAAATGTTATTTTTAAAATTTCAGGGATAGTTTTGTCTAGAAATCATATTAATTATTTTTAAATACTCCTTTATAAGTTTTAAAATTTATTTTTAATGAAAATTATTTTGAAAATGTGTTGTGTTTAAAAAGTTTTTTTCAAATTGGAAACGTATATTCTGCAATAAAAATTTCATGTGTTATTTCAAAATCATTTTTAAAATCCATTGATGTTACATATTCTTTAATAGGGGTAATTATGAATGATACCATAATTATTATTTCTCTTGATGGTTTGGTTTTAAATTGATGAAACTTTTATAATACTCATTTATTCTTAATGTGTTATGCTATAGCGAATTGATGATATATTAATGAAACACATTTTATTTATAGAGATTATGATGTTATTATATTATGAATGTTTTATGATATTATGAAAAAACATAATCATGGTATTAATTTTAATATTAGTGGGACATATATCTTCTTATAATGCATTGGGTAAATCCTTTTACCTCTTAAGATAACAATGTGAAATAAGTTGATGGGATTGATCTACTATGGAAAAAGGTGTGCCCAGCACTACAATAAGGGATAATTGATAATTACCGAACACTATGTTGATTATCTTATTATTAAACCTTGAAATATGAAATATTATTTTCTATATTTATGAACATGACACACTTTAATGAAATGATAATATGGTTAGTTATTGTTTTATGTTGATTTCTAACTCTTATAAGTAATGTTTTCTAAAATGATAATTTTGTTGATAGAGTTAATATTTGCTTTATTTTTCATGTGTGATTCAATGATTTAACTAATTATAATTTATCAAATTGATATTATTTGCATCATTTTAGTATTTTTGTTGAATGTTTAGTCTTAATTCTGAAAATTGGTTAATTTTGTAAATTTACTAGTTTTCTAGAGCTTTTGTATTTCAGGCATATATTTTTTCAATATTTATCCAAATTGAGTTAATTTTTTTTGTGTGATTCATTTTTTCATGGGATTAATGTTTTTCTTATGGGTGAAGTCCCAATTCTAAATCCACTAGCCCAGAAAAATCAATCATTAGGAAAAATATTTCTGGCTAACAGAAAGTATCCTACCAAAGTTAATGAGGAATATCTTGGCCTAAAATTTTCAAAATGTAGAGATTCAATTTGGATGAGAAATAGGAATCATATCCTAATTGTTCTATAAAATTTCATGAAAAAATTCTCTTATAAAGGCTTCTTTTTCATGCCACCAAAAAAAGGTAGTTGAAAAGTCTCCTCAGGCAGAAAAATCACACTTCAGTAATCTGATCCTAAATATTAATATAAGTGTCCATTAACTTTAAAAATTTTAGGGTAAATAGAAAAAAAAATTAGAAAAAATTTTAAGAAGATACTTTGGCTAGTTTCTATGTTATTGTGTTATGAACCAATGAAATATTTTGGGTGAAAAGTTTTATTGGAAATTTTTTTTGTTCTTCCTTTACCCACTTTTATTTCTTTAATTTCATCTTATTTACCATTATACCAAGATATCCTACACATGGAGGGATAATCATCAGAGTGATTGAGAAAGGATTTATTTTACTTTTTTAAATTTTTTATTTCTTTTACATAATAGTATAAAATCATTTCTTTATTTTGAAAATCTGGTTTCAATTTCTAATAACGGTTTTATTATCATGTTTGATTGTATTTGGTTTTAGATTATGTGGTTATTATTTATTTGTTCAATGATAATTTTATCACAACATTATTTTTTGATCGATATATTTTTTAATAGATCAGGGTTTAGTTGTGAAGTACTCAGTGATCTTCAATATGTGTGGGAGAGGTAGTTGATATTCATGTTTTTTTGGAATAAACATGACCTTATTGGGAATTTCGTAAGTCAATTGAGGGTATTCTCTAAAACTATTTCACACATAGTAAGTAGGGTAGATGGAGCTGAGTTCACAAAAAAGTTTACTCAAACCATCACCACTAACTAAGGGAGTGAGAAGAAAAGATTGTGAATTGTCACTTTTATCAGCTTAGTAGAATTGTATTGGATAAATTAGAAATATGATAGAATTGGAATTGGAAAACCAATATGGACCTGATCACTCAATTCATATCACTCTTTTCAATATCCTACATTCCCAATTTGTTTTGAATATTTTGTCTTTATTTTTTATTTTTTTTAGTATTTTTCTAGATCAAACAATTTGAAGAAAACCTCTACTTCATTCTCAAATTTAAGGTGATAGTTTTATTATTGTCTGCTCCTCTCTGGTGACAACCTAGCTTGACCACTATACTAAATTTTAACATTTGAAATATTTTTTTCACACCACATGATAGGAATATGTCAAACATGGCATTGTTGCTGGGGATGTAGCGCCCATATTGTTTCCATTTTCTCTCTTTCTTTTCTCTTCAAAATTTCCTGACTAAAAGCTCAAACACTAAACCATACCCCATGGATCCTAAAATTGAATGAACCTTTTTAAACAAACTATGAAACCTTAATTTATAAATCTTAATTTGATGAAATTTCCCTTGAAGACTTGAGTGAAACTTTATGTGTTCCATATGAGCCTATCACCATGGTTGTAAATCAAAACCTAACCCTTAGATACCTATTTACAAAAAAAAAATCCCTAATAAAAACAATCAATTATCCATGCCGGTGTTAAAAAATGATTTTGAGACAAAACCTAATATGATTCCATTACTTACAATGGTTTATTTCTTGGTAGGTGAAGATCCAACCAAACATATTTAGGAGTACACACATGTCTTCTCAACTTTTATACCATGTGGAGTAGTTGAGAAACAAGTAAAGAGTAAGGCATTCTTCATTTCATTGGAAGAAGCTTCTAAAGAATGGTTTTATTCTATACAAACAAGATATGTGGATGATTAGAATGAATTGCTGAGATGATTCATGAAAAGATTCTTCCCATCATCCAGAATCACAACCATCAAAAAGGAGAACCATATTATCAGACAGTCATCTAGAAAAACCCTTTACAAGTATTGATAAATTTTTAAAAATCTATGTGCTAGATTCCCAAATCAAGAAAGTGAGGATCATTACTTTCTTTTCTTCTTCTATCAAGGCTTACTGGACAATGACCAAAACCTTTTTGATACATCATCTGGAGGTTCATTGATTTACAAGTCACCATAATAATCCAAGGTCTTGATTGAGAAGATTTCCTAGAACTCACACATGTTTGGTACAAGAGGTACTAGAACAAGAGGTGTTCCTGACCTAGCAACATCTTATCCATTAAAATTATGTGAAGCTATGCTTGATGAGATAACCAGTTTGGTGAGACATATGGGATTAAAACAAGTGGGTGATCAACAACCACTATCTAAGGTATGTGATTTATGATCATAACTTAATCATTTCACTGAGAAATATATTGAAATATAAATAATGGAAACTTGTACATCAACCTTTCAACTGAGGTAGTTCTAGAAAAATTATGGATAGAGAGATCCTAATGATGTTCAATATGGATATGAAAATCAACAAAATCAATCTAGGCCCACGTTATAGGAACAATTCCAAAACCCACCACCATTTCAAAAAAATCAATATTATAAACTACCTTCTAACCACCAAACAACCAATTTTAAAAGTCCCTATGAGAAACCATTCATCATTGCACAACCCCCAATTTATAATAAAACTTCATATATTTGAGATTTAGGAACTTAAATACACCATAATCCATTTTTCCAACAAGTTCAAAATTCTCTTGGACTTCCTAACCAAAAATCTTGTGAAACTCCATTCCCAAACAATTCTTAAACCAAAAGATAATTTCTGCATGATAAATAAAATTAGTGGAAAAGAAAACTCACCACCATCTTCCCATGAACCTAAAACAATACTACATTATTAGAAGGAGAATAAAGTAGTAAATTCAAAAAATTCTGTGAAAATGCACTATGAATAATAGAATAAATAGGAGAAGTATAGGGATAGAATGAATAATAAGGGAAAATAAACACCATTTCAAATTAAAATAAATAATAAGGGATTACCCATAGCATTTACATAAATATTTATTAAAACAAATATATTGAAGGAAGAAGAACTTCAAAAAGATTTTCTGGACACCCTCTAAAAAGTGGAAATTTAACCCCCTCCCCCCTCTTGAAGCACACAAAAAAATACAAAATTAGGTTAAATGTTTCAAGGATCATTACACCAAGAAGAGGATAATTCAATGGAATTACATTATAAACTGGGGAAAAAGTGGCTCAACAATCACCACACCATATTTTCCAACCAAATTTCATGATCTAAGGATGATTTATATTCATTGATACATTAGTTATTTAAATTTCTATATTGCTTTTTCTAATCAAGGTTCTTCAATTGATGTTTTTAATCACTCGGTATTCTCTTCTTAGAAAATGGGAGTCCTGAATCCCACAAGAGTGGTGGTATAGCTTGAAAACAAATCCACAATCATCCTAGTAGAAGGTCTGGGGGTTGTCCTTGTGAATGTAAAAGATATATTGTTCCTAGATGACTTATATGTGATGAATATGGAATAATATTGGATCACGTCACACTGACACATAATTTTGGGTATACCTTTCTTGAAGAAATCCAAAACTATCATCAATTTCCACAAATGGTCACTTACCACAGAGATTGAAGATAGCACTATCCACTTCAATATCATTGAATCCATGAGCCACCCATCAGATGATCATTCACTCTTTTCAATCTCCCATGAAGTTGGTACAAAACCCACTGAAGACTTAGATATGTGTGTTTTATTCATATCCTCAGGAGACACTTCATCTATTTAAAATATCATTGAACATGAAGATGCCCAAAATGATGGATGATTAGATATCATGTGGTAGGAAGTGATAATATCATATTTCCTTAATGATTTGTTAAATGATGAAGAAGATGATATGATTTATTGTGTGTGAGATGTCCAACCAATCTATGTGGGGAAACCTGATTTTAGTTTCATCTCTTGAGAATCTCCCTGATTTGTAACTAAAACCACTCCCTATGGATTTGAAATATTTTTACATTTGGGGTGGAGAGAAATTACAAGTGATAATTTCTAATAATTTGTTTAGAACCCCAGAAAAAACATTGATTGATATTTTGAGAGATATTTTATAACAAATAGGGTAGAGCTCAGGTGGTATCCCTTGAATAAATCCAAAAATATGATCACATTGAATTTTTAATGAGGGTGATTCCAAACTAGTCAAACATCCCTAAAGAAGGATAAATCCCAATTTGATGGAGTTTGTGAAGAAGGAGATTATGAAGTTCTTAGAAGTTGAGAACATATATCTCATTTCATCTTCACAATGGGTTATCCCAATTCATGTATTTCCAATAAAACTAGCCTAATAATTGTGAATAATGAAAAGAATAAATTAATCCCTATGAGAATTCAGAATAGTTGGAGATTGTGCATTGATTTCAAAAAGTTAAACCAGGTCAAATGGAAAGATCATTTCCACATTACCTTCATTGATCATATGATAGATACATTGGTAGGGAGAACTCATTATTTATTTTGGGATTGGTTTTTTTGTTATATCTAGGTACCCATTTCTCTATAAGATCAAGAGATGACAACCTTTGCATGTCCCTTTGGCACTTTTACATTTAGAAGGATGAAATTTGGATTATGTAATGCTCCAGGTAAATTTCACAGGAGCATGGTAAGTATATTTTTTAACACATTGACGATTTATGAGAGATTTCTCTGATTGTTTCATATATTTTAGAAACTGTTTTGACCAATATTTGAAAAATCCGGAAAATGTTTTGAAAACCTACATTGAAAAGAATCATGTTTTAAATATTTAAAAGTTCCATTTAATGGTTGAGATAGGGATTTACCTTGGTAATTTCATTTCCAAAAGGGCATTGAATTTTAAAAATCAAAAAATTAAGTGATAAATTCATTTCTTTACCCATCTTGTGTGAAGAATGTTAGATACTTTATATGAAATGAAGGATTTTATTTGAGGTTTATCAAATATAATAGTTAGCTTTCTCTCCCTATCTCAATATTTCTTTTGAAAGATGCTAAATTTTATTTCAATGGTGCATGTAAGGAATCCCTTGATGAGTTGAATAGGAAATTGATTAAAACACCCATGATGCAGCAACCAAATTGAGAAGAACCAATAAAGCAATATTATGATGCTTCCAACCAAGTAGATGGAGATGTCCTTTTTCAGGGAATCAAGGGAATGTAAAAAGTTATTTCCTGTGAATTTATAACATTGTATGTGGCTTAATTCAATTATACAACCACAAAAAATAGTGTTTATTAGTTGTTTTGTCTTTATAAATATTTGGATCCTATCTGCTTGGTACTAATGTCACTATGTTTTCTGATCATACAGATCATAGGTACTTGATGAAGATGGATGGAGCTAAATTGATTACAGTGAGATTTTTTTACTGCTACATGATTTAAATATAAAAATAAAGAGAGAGAATGGATCAAAGAACGAGGTTTCTATTCATTTAAGCAGACTTCCCAACACTGTTGAAGGTGAAATTCTAGAAAAATAACCATTGAATGATCACCTTGTAGGAGAAAAGTGGTACTTGGATGAAGGATAAGTTCCTTGGTATACTAACATGGTCAATTATTTGGAAATATATCAGGCCCCATCTAATTTCAATTCTCACGAAATTCATAAATAGAAATATAAATCTAGATATTACATTTGTAATGTTGTATTTCGTTAGAGTATTTGCAACAACCAAGTAATAAGAAGATGTATTCATGAGAGTGAAATTGGTTGTGTCTTTGAGTTTTGTTACACTTTCTCTTTTATAGGCCACCTTGGACCACAAAAGATCGAAATGAATTTTTTAGAATATGGACATTATTGGCCCACCATTTTTAAATATGATCATAATTTTTTCAAAAGGTGTCAAAAATGTTAGTTTTAAAGAAACATTTCAAAGAGACAAAAAATGCCTCAATAACAACATAATTTTTGTGAGATTTTTTAGGTTTGGGGGATGGATTTTTTAGTTATGGAATTTCATTTTTTCCCTGTTTTTCAAAAAAAATAAAAAAAGAAAAACAATTGAGTGTGTTTTCAAATTTGTGTGTGTTTAGTTTTCAATTAATCTTTTTTTTTGAAAATTTTGAGATGAAATGATTATTAGTTAAATTTTGTAAAACCATGTCAATGATTGAAACATTTTATTCTAAGAAACAAAGCTTAAATTATTGCTGAAAATGAATTTCTTTCATGTTGAACTTTTCTGGGAATTTCAGGAACCATACTCTGATTTTTGAATCTATTGCCACATATTACTATCTTTATCATTGAAGTCACAGTCCTTTGAGGATTCAGAACCATTTTTGTCATATTATTTTCATTCAACTCACTTCTCAAGATGACTTAACAATGCTTGATTTAACTAGAAATTGATCCATTCCTTTCAATACTTTAGGGCTTTTAAGTACTTTTGTTTTAAATGATTGAGGAATTTCATTAGTTTTTATAATCACTTTCCAAGAGATTCCTTTTCATTATGGTATGACTTGTAAATTTAGTCCTTGTACCCTTATAATACATTAATATCATGTTATTTTAGACTCATTACTAGGCAATTTTCCTTATCCAACCTACTCTTAAATTGAAATTGCATGTTCAAGTTGAACTTGAGTATGGGGGGAATCTATCTTGTATTATGATATCTCATTTGGTAATACCATGGGTGGAAAATAAAATTTTGAAAAGCTGTTTTTTCTACTAAAAAAATAATTATATTGAAATCTATACTTTTTTAGATATTTCATAATAATAGAAGTTATTCCTTTCTAGAGCATTTAATGGAGGAAAAAAGCTATTCATTTTTTGGAGCATTCAATAAATTTTTTTTTCAGAATATTAAAAATTTTCTTATTGAAATGCTAAATGGTGTGCACTTTCCTTTTTTTCTGATGATTATAGGGTTGATTTTTTACTAATATGAGTGGGGATGATACCATACTTGAGTGAAAATTAGAATCTTTCAATTTTACATCAAAAAGAGTTGAGCCATCCTCATTGGGACTTAGAGTGTTTCATATAAAAATACAACCAACAAAAATACACAAAACAATATTGTATATTAATCATGATGATCACATTTTTTTGACACACATTGGGCGGAGAAGTATGAATTTATCAAGCATATGGTGACTCTTTCATTGGTATGTATTAAGAAAACATTGGTGAAAATTGATATTTATGAGATGAGATAAAATTCATGTGAGGTAGGTGTATTCTGTGCATGGGAGGATAAATGACAATGAAAAATATTTAATGATGTAAATTTAAAACCTGGAATAATTATTGTTGATTATGTATTATACCTTTGGTTTCTTGGTATGAAATTGGTGGATCTCTTGAGCTTGTGTTTTGAATACGCATTGATTCTATTTTTGATGCTGACTTTTCTAGGAGTCCATGTGCTAAGTGTGGGTGAATTGATAGAGTTAATATTTTCATTATTTTTCATGTGTGTTTCAATAATTCAACACTATAAAATTAATCAATTTGATCTAATTTGCATCATTTTTGTATTTTTTGGTTTAAAAACGATAATTGGTTAATTCTATAAATTTAGTAGTTTTCTAGATATTTGGTATTTCAGGAATATATGTTAAAACATTTATCCAAATTGAGTTATTTTTTGTAGGATTAATATGTTTTTGGGATTTAGGTTTGTCTTTTGGACAAAGACCCAATTCTAAATCAACTGGACCAGAAAAATCAATCAATTGGAAAAAAAATCCAGTCGACCGAAAGGATCCCACCGTTGTTAATGAGGAATATCTCGGTCTACAAATTAACAAATTATGTTATTCATGTTTAATGAGAAATAAGACTTATATATTCATATTCAAATTAAATTTCATGGATAAATTATCGCATTATGGATTCTTTTGAATGTAACCAAAAGGAGTAAGTCAAAGAGTCTCCTCGTGCAAAAAATGTAAACTTTAATATTTGGATCGTAAATTTTTATACAAATTTCTAATATAATTTAAATTTATAGGGTAGATAAACAACCCGATTTTTAAAAACTTTTAAGAATATACCTTATTGAGTTTGTGATGTATGGTGGGAAGAACTGAAGACATCTATTGGTGGAAGGATTCTGGAGGAGAAAAGTTTCTTTCTTGATTTCCACTATTTTCTTTTTTTAGGTTCTGTAATGTATTCTTCTTTCCATTTATTCATGGATACCCTCCACATGGTGTAATAATCCTCAGAGTTATTGAGGAAGGAGTGGTTTTAGTTTTTTTTAATGTTTGAGTTCATTAACATAATTGTATAAAATATTTTTTCCATTTTGAAAAGATTGCTTCAATTTCAAATAACGGTTTTAACTATAAAGTACGATAATATTTTATTTTAGATTATATTATTTTTATTTCATTTTTAAATGATAATTTTATCCCTCCATTAATTGTTGATCTATATATGATTAAATAGACCAGGTATTAGTGGTGATGTGCTCAACGATCGTCAGTATATGTGAGAGGGGTGGTGGATATTCTTGATTGTTTCGGATAAAAAAAAACTAATCACGAATTGCCTTATTCAATTGAGGTTATTATTTAAAAATCATTCACACATATGGAAGATAGTTTATTGAGCTGATATCTTGGAAAGGTTTACTCTCACTAGCACCATTGACCAAGGGATTGAGAATAAGTGCTCGTGGAATCTGACTTTTATCCACATAGTAGATGTGGATTGGATAAATTGGAACTATGATTTCATTGAAATTGGAAAACCAAGCCAGACCTGATCACTCAATTCACATTACTATTTTCAATATCTTTATTTTTCAATTTGTTTTTAAAAAAATTTCTTCACTTCCTTCATTTGTTATTTTTCCTTAATTTTTTTTAAATCAAAAAATTTCAAAAACAACATCCACTTCGTTCTCAATTTTAAGGTCACAACTTGATTGTTATTCCCTCCACTATAGGGAAAACCTAGGCTAACCACTATAATACATTTTAAATTTAGAAATATTTGTTTTTCTCACACTCCATGACATGAAAATTTCAGTTGTATACCATGACTCTTGTTTATGAAATATGACATGTTGGGTTTGAGCTTTAAAATTTATGTTCATGATCAAAATACCTTATTCTTATATTATAAATTGATATGATTGTATATTTATATATCCTATTATTATCCTTACTAAGAATTTGGGATCACCCTTTTTATGTTTTCCTTAATAGGTTATGAAGAATGTTATATGTAGGGTATGACTAAGAGGAGTATTATGTGAGAAGATATTTAGGGGAGAAGTTGAATATCATTCATGAAATATGAAAAATGTGTGTCTAGTATCCAAATACAATAAACTATTGTGGTCCTTAGCTGTGTCTTTATGAGAAGTATTTCATATTCATCTTAAAATATGTGATATTTATGTATAAATTCTTGATATGATATAGTTGGTATCATATTATATGTTTCGTGAACCTATGCTGAGTTGGATTAAAAAAATTACGTATATACCCATGTATATTCATTAGGATATGTCTATTGATAAGTATTGGGATATCTCCAAGGATAATTATAAAGATAACTCATAAAATTGGAAATGGTCGTGGAATCATTGTAAAGGATATATAAAACCATTTCCCAAATATTACATCCCTATCAAGATAATACAAGTGGATGTGGCCTTAGCATAATGGTACCTATGGGTAATAACTCTGAAAATGATTCGTTGTGATGGACATGATCGATACAAGGTTCATGAAAATGAGCCTTTTTGAACTCTGGGTTTGACACTCCTGAGGGATATGATTTTTAAATTCACAAACCCTTCATAAATAACCATGAAAGTACACAAAAGAGGGTCACTATGAATGACCTAGGTTAAACCTATAGTGTCATAGATTAATAATAAAGTATCATGATTTAGAAATCATTTAAGGGATTTTTTATAATTATATAGTTACCAACTAAGATTATTATTTCTCAGAATAACATTTCTGGGTTTAGTCAATGTAGAGAACAATAAGGGGCTGGATTAATGTGGAATATGATTGAAAATGGTGTGGTGAACAACCAATTTAGATGGTAACTAGAGTGAATGGTATTAAGATTATGAAAAATATGTTATCATGAAACATGATTAGAAAATTTCACCTTAACCAAATCTTGGACACATGAAATAAGAGAAGGATAGAGTTTGTTGAGTGTTTTGGTGGTCGAGACCATAGAGGGTAGGAGATTCAGTTTCCTATATGTTAATAATGTGAGATGAATAACTCTATGGAATATATCAATGGAACAAAAAATGGTGTATAGTTTGGATAAATAAGGGGTTAATATGGATCAAGTTAATTGGATAGTATTAACTACCTTTTAACTGATTAGGGATTTGATGAAAAAATGTTTTCTGTTATCATTAATGGAGTTTAAAACATTTTTGGATTTAAGGAATATATCATTAATATATTATTTTATTTAAGGAATGAGGAAGTAGTTAATTTTTAAAATAAGTTATGTTTTCCTTAAGTTTTTGTGGTAATTCAGGATATTAATCTTTTTCTGGGGAATATGTGATCATTGTTTTAAAAATTTGGTATGTGACATTCAGATATACTTTATGTTGTTCAGGGGATTAATTATATGCTTATTTTGGTATTTTAGTGTCCTCTGTCCAATTAATTTATTCTAATTTTTTTCTGACATAGAGGATCATTAAGTTAACTATTCATGGAATGTATTAAGTTGAACTTGTGAAGTTATTGTATAGATTAAACTAACAATTGTTTTTTGATGGTATTAAGAGATATAAGGAATGAATTATTTTGTGGATATTATTATACATTAGATATTTAGGGATGAAAAATTCATACCATAGAATAAAATATTAAGTGGAAATTTTTGGGACCACTTAGTATATGGAGATTTTATTTATTGTCAATGAGTCTCAATGGATGTCAATGATGGTGAAATTGAAGGAAGGAACTATCCTAAGTGAAATAGAGAATGGAGACTAGATGTTGGTTGAGCTTGATCCTATGTTTCATATATGTGTATCTAGAGTGATACATTGTTTACAATAGTTAAGGCTGGTTGAAGTGATCTTTGGAAGGAGTAAAAGAAACTGAGAAGAAGAGGATATGGAGGAGTTTTGGAATGATGGTTTGGAATTTTATAAACACATAGTTTTTCACTAAGTAGTTATTTTATTTATATTACTTTACCAAAAAGAAACGTTCCATCCATTGAGGCCAGATGAGGTCCTCAAATCAAGAACATGCGGGACCCAAGGGACCAACCGCGCTGGAGGAAAGCCCTCAAGGCCAGTCCCGTATGAGGCATGGTGTGCGCTAGAAGTTTATAAGCTTGAAGGTGACTCACAGTGGTATACCCATGTAGCGTGGGTGCTAGGACTATTCCCAAAGAGAAGAGTGCGTGTTTTGAGCACGACTATAGGGTGAACAAAGTACGGGGTGGTACTGTGTAGGGAGGAGTATTATTCTGAGCCGCTACTACCTTGGATTTATTGATAAACAATGAGAAAACATCAAGAATTTTAATTTGGGGGAAGGTTTTAAAAAATTCGGATGCAATCCTGATCGTCCTTCTGATCTCACTAAAGATCTTGGATGCACTTTGTATCGTGCATGCATGGATATAATCCGAGCCGCTCATATCCGCGTGCCATGTGTGGTTGAATTGGAGCTATATGATCTTAGACTGAGGGTATTCTTCAACCTTCAGACACCCGTATGCACCCGCAAACCTGGAGCTCTAGCTGAATGATGATCTCTCCACTTCGGCCACCATTTTAGCTCTGGTCAAGCCCGTGATGGTCGTCTGACCATCACGATTCCATGCATGAAATTATTTTTTCATGTGTACAAATAGAATGAAGAAAAAGTGATTGTCCAAGGAAAATGAAGCTTCCAAGGCCGTCTGGGTTTGAGTAGCGATTCAAAAAATGATACATGCCATCTTGAATGCATGAATGATCAGTGAGAAGGCAACGAGTTTGAAAAAAGAAAAATACAAGATATGCAATATATCTCCATATAGGTTATTTGGTATTAAATAATTGAATACATAGTTTATTCAAAGAAGAATATTAAAGAGTGTATCATGTGGATTATGGATACGGAAAGAACTGATCTATACATATAATAAGAGACCCATTTAATTGAGAAGGACATGCATCTTGCAAACCTTTTGTGAGCTCCTATTCTAAGAAACAATGTTTCTACTATATTTAAAGTTGAAGAAGGGGCATGCATCAAAATCGGACAACTCTAGGTTCATGAATTGTTTTATGCATACCGATCTGGTTCAGGAATATGTGAATCATGACCCATTTATAGTTTACGAAGAGAAAGAGTTCCGTATAACTCTCTGGTTCCCAAATCAATGAACCGTGTACCTCTTCGGTACACGAGGCATGAGTCTCATGAACCATTTTGGTTTTCTTAGGTAATGATACCATATACCATTCTGGTTTGCGAAGAAGAGTAGTTTTTCATACCATTTTGGTTACTGAAGATGAGGTCTCGTGAACCAACAGAACTGAGTAACACTTGGTACATGAAGGAGGTCCTCACTTCATGTGTGAGGGAATCTCATGCATCCTTAACGTAAGGAGGGGCCGCGAATCATCCTTGTTCAAGTATGAGACAATAACACTCGTGCATAAGATAATTATATACCTATGGTGTGTAAATGAAAAACATGAAACACCATGCCATACCAAAATACAAACATTTATGCTCGGATAAATTCATATACATATCAATATTAGCAAATAAAAGTGAACAATTGTACGTTAAGGAAGGTAGAAAGAAGAATGTGCATGGTGATGGGAAATTCATGTATATATTCTTATACAAAACATAAATAAGTACATACATAGTGTAAGTACATCTGAACCAATTGGAATGAAATGACAAGAAAGATAAGGGGAAAGGAAGACACATGTGTGCTTAATAGAACCATATCCATTATGGGGATTCACACAAGAGAGTAGAAGAGAAAGTGAATTCATTCATGAATGCACATGTAATCATGAATACTTTTAAGATAAGTATCCTAAATAGAGTTTGAACGTGTGTAGAGAAGTGAAGAGGAAGAGACTATCTAAATTGTCACATGCATGGTCACATGCATACATGGAATAAGAAGTGTTGATTCTGATGATGCCTGGTGAGATATTTTTTAGTGTTTAAATTATCACAAAAGAATTTTTGATTCTGGCCAAGAAGAATAAGAAGTCTCAGTTCATATTTTTATTTCACTGGAGAAGAATATTGAACATTTTAGAGAATAAACTCTAGGCCTAGATGCTAGAAAAGTCTCATGTTGAACATGAAGACAAAGACATTCATGCCTCTCTGTTGAAGGGACCATCATGCCCATAAACAGAGTGTGACATCACACAATGCAACGAGCCAGGGGGAGACAACAAGAGTGATCCGAGGGAAGCAATGAACTATATATAAATCTTGTAAAGGAAGTAAGCCTGGGACATAGTGAATGTACCTGAACCTTGTAATCCATAACTTGTGAAGATTAGTGGAATTATTTATGACCGAAACCTTTCGGCGTGTGTTCCTTAGACATAGCCCTTAGTGGTGAACCAAGTAAAAGTGTTGTGTTGTTATTATGAATGTGAATGTTTTAAATACTACACATAGACATCATAAAATTTTAATTAAGTTCATACCAATGTGGTAATAAGATCCAATAAACGGTAGAAACATTTGACACCTTGATTCACCCCCTCTCTGGGTGACCTAGGGACCTTCAATTGGTATCAGAGGAAAGTTTATGTATGTTGGATAAACCTCAGTAATTCTATTCAAAAGGGGATTAGATTTTTTTTCATCAATCAATAATGAAGATCAGTATTGATGAAAGTTCAGTTATCTCTGAGCAGAAATATATACCCAAAAATTCTATGATGAATAAGAAAAATAAAGAGAAGAAGCTGTTGAATTAGTCACTCATTTACAAAGAAGATGTAGTGTCTGGTTATCCATGCCCTTACAATAATAAAAAAATATCAGGCTTGGTATGAAAAGAGAAGGTTGCTCAAGTTTCTACCATAGAAAAAGAAGACACTTCTATCTAATTTTCAGGTGATCATGAGAAATAAAAAACCTATCTGCATGATATTTTGGAAGAAATAGTTTCTGAAATTTATAGAATATTTCAATGTATGAAGGCTGAGATCACCCAACTAGGAAGATAAGTGGATAATATGGAGGAAGGATTGGAAAATAAAGGGTCATAATGTTATAAGATCTCTAGAAAAAATTAATCCATTGAAGAGAAAGAGGGAGTCAATAAGGCTTTAGAAGAAAATATCCATGCATTTAAGGATGATATGAAAAAGAGAACTGAAGTTAAGGTTCAAAATTTAGAAGAAACTTCCATGAAATTCCAGGAACTTTAATCGTTGTTACAAACCAATGTTAAGTTGCATAAATATGGGTTTGAAATATTGAAAAGGGTTTTTGATGAGAATATGATCATGATTGAAGATCAGAAGATCATCCTTAATATGGAATGTCTAAAATTGGAAACCCATTTGACCAATCTTGAGATGACACATATTGATACTTCACAAAAGAATGAAATAGTTGCTGATGGTACCTAATGTTTACTAGAGGAATATAAATCCAAAATACCTCCAACATGTGATAAAAAGGTCATGAATTCACTCATTTATCTATCACAAGTAACTGAGAAAGTGAAGGTACCTTCCATACCAACTTGTACTATTGTTTCTAAATATATTTATTCTAATTGTGTAGGTTGGAAGAAAAATTCTGAAAAAGTACGGATGGGTAAAGGTGAGGACAAGAAACCTACCCCCATGGATAGGGTGGATATGGAGAAGAGGATAGAATATGGTTCCCCCGGTAGTGAAAAACACATCAATACAAAGTCCCAACAACATTATACTGATGATATTAAGAAGGCAAGATTAGTGGGTCTATCTTGTTGTTGCAACAGATTTGGGAATTGTAAACTGGATGGTTGGTACAATTTTTTTAATGAAAAAGAATAGAGAATGCTTATGTTAAAAGGGAGAATGCCTGAGGAGAAGAAGAAACATCAACATATCCAGAAGCATCTGTATACTGCAAACAGATTTGGAAATCTAGACAAAATATGTAATTTATGCAATGGGAGTTGTCACACGAATAGAGCATGCTTATCTCAAAACATATCTAGAGATAATAAGATCAAAAAACTAGAGAAGCTAGCAAAGAGAGAAGAAGCTACCATGGGAATAAATCAAATGAATAATGCAATAGAAAAGTCTCCAAATAAGTCTTTATGAAAGAATGGTGAGAAGTCCTTGGATTCAAAATCCAAGAAGTAGAAGAGTGGTACATCCGAAATAATTCCTAAAAGTGGCGACACTCTGAAGAGTCCATGTGGAAATTCCAAACTTACTACAATTGTTCCCAGAGACATATTGGTTATTTGGCCTGAAGACTTGTAAATAATTATAATGAAAGGAGATTCACATGCATAGGGTAGTGAAACCGGAAATAAGAAGATTCCACATGATGATAGAAAAGTCATGTGTGTGAGGTGAAACAAAGGTGGTCGCACTGTAAAGAATTGCAGTGAATTTATTCCAACCCAAGAAGAATTCCTCAAGAAGATGAATGATTCAATAAGAGATTCTAGTTCCTTGAAATCTCTTGAAGAAATAAGACTCACACACAATGAAATGGAAGAAATATTGAGATCAACACAACCAAAGGTAGAACTGAAAATTAAATGTGCAAGTGTGAGGAGTAGAGAAAATGGAGCGCCATGGTTGAAAAATCATCTCAGCCTTCCAACACATATTAAATAAGCAACAAGGATCCACCTTATTGACTTAATAATTTTTGTATTGTACCAATCTTACAGGGAAATAAAGGTGAAATAAGAACTCACGGGGAGAATATGAGAAGTGTTCCTTTGTGGGGAAGAAACCTAAAGAATCTTATTGAGTTATTATCTCGATAAGTATCTATTTTATTTGGTATTAAATTCAAATACTCTATAGATTGTCTAAGGATTATGTCATTGGAATCGGTATGTCATCTCTCAACCTTGGTTTCGAAAAATAAAATTATTATACAAAGGGGGAGTAATAATGTAAATCAGCGACATTAGAAGAATGGAAGTGCCCCAAGGACACTTATCCTGCATATTGCACTTGAATGTTTCTGATATGTTTGATGAAGTGATAGAAAAAGTTTTAGGTTGATAATATCATATTACATTTAATATTCTCATACTAGAATAAAAGTGGAAAGGGACTTGAAGACAATTACATGAGTTCTCATCTCATGAGGTATCATGATCTGTGGATAATGTATAGGTTTCTTGTCTAGATCAAATCCTCTTGTTTTCTACATCGAGCATTTCTCAAGAATACATAGAGAGAACATATTGATGGAACATTTTCTTAATAAGGGACTGATAACCTCTCTACCACAAACTTTGTATTTCATGTAAATAAGGGGGAGAGAATGTGAAATGAAAGTTGAAAAGTGAAAGTGAGAGAGAAGATAGAAGACTCTCATTTTGACATTGACATGCTCATTTTAGAGAATGTGGAAGTATTGACCACAAAAAAGGGGGAGATTGTTGGGACCACTTAGTATGTGAATATTTTATTTTTAGTCAATGAGTTTCAATGGATGTAAATGATGGTCAAAATGAAGGAAGGAACTCTCCTAAGGAAAATGGAGATTAGAAACAAGATGTTGTTTGAGCTTGATCCCAAGTTACATATATTTATATAAGGAGTGAAACATTGTCTACAAAAATTAAGCATGGTTAAAGTGATCTTTGGAAGGAGTAAAATAATAGGAGAAGAAGAGGTTGTGGATGAGGTTTGGAATGATGGTCTGGAATTTTACAAACACATAGTTTTAATGTAAGTAGTTATTTTTTTATATGCCATTACCAAAAAGAAAAGGTCCATCCATGGAGGCCAGCTGAGGACCTCACCTCAAGAACATGCGATACTCGAGGGATCTACTGCACTTGAGGGGAGCACTCAAGTCCAGCCCCACATGAGGCATGGTGTGTGAGGGCTATGTATAAGCCCACAGGTGCGACATGGTGGTGAACCCGTGCAACGTGGGCACTAGGAGTGCACTCAAGGAGAATAGTGGGTTCTAAGAGAACAACCGTAGGGTGAACATTGTATGGGGTGATACCGTGGAGGGAGGAAGAGTATTCTAAACCGTTTCTGTCATGACATGATTTATAACCCGCCAGAAAATTTCACAGAATTTCGATGTGGGAAAAGGTTTTAAAAAAATGCAGATGCAATCCTGACCGTCCATCTGATCTCACTAAAAATCTTATCCGCACATTGCATCCCACATCTAAGGATATAATATGATCTGCTCGTTATCCCTACGCTGCGTGTGGTTGAATCAGTGCCATCTGATCATTGACCGAGGGTTGTCTTCAACTTCCAGACACCTTCTTGCACCAACAAACTAGGAGCTCCAGCCGAATGATGATCTCTTCACTCTATCAACCATTTGACCTATGGTCAAGCCCATTCTGATCATATGTCTATCAAAATACCATTCATGCAACTAAATTCTCATGCATGCGAATGGAACAATGAACAAGCGATTGGCCGAGAAAAAACAAAGTTACCAAGGACACATGGATTCGACCAGGGATTCAAAAAACGATACAAACCATATTGAATGAACGAATGATCAGTGAGAAGGCTGTAAGTTTGAAAAAAGAAACATCCACGATATAAGGCATATGTCCATGTGGGTTTGAAGGTATTAAATAACTGAAGACCTCATTTATTCAAAGAAGAATATTGAAGAGCGTATCATGCAGATTTTTGATGGGGAAAGATATGATCTGTACTTATAAAAAGATACCCACCGATTTGAGAAGGAGCTATTACTTCCAAACCTAGAGAGAGATAATGTTTTGAGAAACCAATCTTCTACTATATTTAATGTTCAAGAAGGGTCATGAATGAACCACGAATAGCTCTAGGTTCATGAAATTTTTTCCACGTACAGATCTATATGCGAAGAGGTGACCTCCAAACAACATCTGGTTCGTGATGAGAAGGAGTTTCGTGTACCTCTATGGTCTGCGAAGCAAGGAACCACGTACCGCTTCGGTACATGAGGTAGTGGTCTAGAGATCCATTCTGGGTTCATGAGGTAATGTTACCACGTACTGTTCTATTTTGCGAAGAAGAGTAATTTCATATACTGATGTGGTTGGCGAGGATGAGGTCCGACAAACCAACAGAACCACGTACCATGTGGTACGTGATGGAGGTCTGCACTTCGTCTTTGATGGAAGCCCACACATCCTTAGCGCAAGGAGGGTCCGTGAACCATCCTGGTTTATGTAGGAGACAAGAACACTTGTGCATAAAATAATTCTATACCTATGGTGTGTAAAAGGAAAACATGAAACACCAAGACATAACAAAATACACACATTGATGCTTGAATAAAATCACATATATATAAATATAAGAAAATCAATGTTGAAAAAGTGTGCATTAAGGAAGGGAGAAGGAAGACTGTACATGGTGATGGGAAATGCATGTATATATTCTTATGAACGATTTGAATAATTACATACATACGGTGTAAGTACATCTGAACCAAGTGGAATGAAAAGAAAAGAAAGAGGAGGGGAATGGAAGTCGTGTGTCTGATTAACGGAACCATAACCATTTGGGGGTTTCTCACAAGAGAGTAGAAGAGAAAGTGAATGTATTCATGCATGCATATGCATACACGAATAATTTGAAGAGAAGAATCCTAAATCGAGGGTGCATGTGTAAAGAATTGAAGGGGAAGAGCCTGTCTAAATTGTCAAATGCATGTGTGCATGTGTGAGATTTTTTTCAATGTTTGAATAATCACAGAAGAATTTGTGATTCTGGACAAGAAGAATAAGAAGTATTTGTTCATCTGGTTGTTACACTAGAGAGGAATATAGAACGTTAAAGAGAATTAACTCTGGACCTCGATGCAAGTAATGTCTCATGCTGAAATGAAGACAAAACATTTCATGCCAATCCTTTGAAGAGACCTTCATGTACATATACTAAGTGTGACTTCACCTAGAGTAGTGAGCCAGGAGGAGTCAATGGGAGTGATCCGAGGGAAGAAATGAGCTATCCTAGAATCTTGTAAAGGTAGTGAGCCTGGGATAGGGTGACTATACCTAAACATTGTAATCCAAAACTTTTAAATATTAGTTGAATTAGGTATGACCGAAAACCTGTAGGGCATATTCTCCTTGGACTTATCCCTTAGTGGAGAACCAAGTAAAATTGGTGTGTTGTTCTTCTGTATGTGAATGTTTTAATTACTACACATATCCATAATACATGTTTAATTATGTTCCTACTAACGTGGGAACAAGATCCAATAAATTGGAGAAAATGTGGACTCCTAGATTCCCCCCCTCAAGGTGACCAAGGGTCCTTCGAAAATTGATCAAGGAATGAACAAAGGATTGGATTTTTCTTATGAAATAGATTGAAATTAATAATTTATTGCTCAATATTATGAAAAGTAACTTAATAAAATGATACACATTTACATTCATTTCTAATGAATAAATGAGGTTTTCACAAATAAAATATTTATGTTTTTTTGATATTTAACTTCCTCCTAACCATGTTGTCTACCACTCTGTATTTGTATTTATGTGTTAGCTTTCCATTCAATGTCCATGTTTTTACTTGCCACAGATTTTATCCAATTTACAAACCTAGTATGTATTATTATAGTTGTCCTTATCACATGAATTTCTCTATAATAAATAGGATGTTTTATAAAAACAAATTTATTATGTGGGTTTCTGAAAAAGGTATTTTCAAACCATAAACCCTTTTTTATCGAGAAGAAGTTCAAATAATGAGGAAAAAATATATTTAAAGGGGTATAATGTAACTACTTGAGATTTTTTGAATTTATTTTCTAATATAAATTTAATCTTGGAAATATTTTTCATTATACACTACATTTAGTTTATCTTGCATTACACATAACATCAAGTTTTAATGAAACACAACATATAATTTAACTAATTCATTTGATACTTATCAAATAACCTTTGAAGTGGAAGATATGAATAGAATTAAATAAATTGTGAATATATATTGGTTTTACATGTCAATAAAATGAGTTATTTGGATACCAATTAACTAGGAATAAAAATAAAAAAAATAATTATAAAATAAAGTAATTTTTTCTAAAAAACTACTTATCTACACACAAATATGTTTTTTCTTAATAAATTAAATAAATAAAATTTGGAAAATTATTTTAATTAAACATAAATATTATATATTCAATAAATTTTTTAAAATGTATTAATTTTTTTTAAATAATGGATATATGAAAAAATCCAAATTTACAGCAAAAAACTATATTTTTATTAAAACGATTTTTTCTCCTCTTAAACAATTATTTTAAAATTATATTTTCAAATTTTATAAAAAAAATAACAAAATAAAATTTATTTTTAAAATAATAATATCAAAATTATTTTGCAATTATTTTTTGATAATTTTATAAAAAGATAAATTTCTCGATGAATAGTGAACATACTTGTTTTTATAAAAATTTTCATTTATTTTAAATAAGTCTTAAACATAATTTTTTTTAATATGTTTCTAGGAGTAAAATTATTTTAATTAAATATATATTAATCCAATTTAGGTCATTTCATTCAATTTCATATTGAATTTTGATATAATTTTTTAAACATTTTAACATTTTCTCCTTACAAAATAATTTTCTTGTCGCATCTGTAGCAGTACTGTAGCAGGTACTGTAGCAGGAACTGTGAAGTATTGTAGCAGGTACTGTAGAGGGAACTGTAGCAGACATTGTTTGGCACTGTAGCAGCCGGGAATATGCCCCTATTTGGGCCTTCGGGACACCGATTTGGCCCCTGAGTCCTGTAAGGCCTTCGGGCCACCCAGGCCTTCGGGTCAGTAAGGCCTTTGGGCCACCTCAAGGCCTTCGAGACACCTTAAGTGCAGATACAAACCAGAAAAACCTACAAGGAACGAGCTCTACAAGGAGGATGAGCAAGGAGCTTTCACCACAACAGAAGCCAAACAGATTACAAGAATGAGAGGGTATGGCACTTGCCATCGGGATAAACCTATTCATGCCCAGGAATGCCTAGCCGAATAGCCATGCGAGGGTGGAGAGCTGATTTCACGATGAAGATGCTGGGGAGGAGTAGTTCCACGTAATTTGTCTGGGTTGTTTGTAATTTTTGAAGCCTACAGGCAATGAATTCCTCTAAGGCCTACGGGCCATGTAATACTTAAGCCTACGAGCCTTGTAAGGGTTCCACCTCACCCCTTGAAAGGTGGATTATCAAAATCAATAAAAAATGATGGCCTTCAGGGCGTTGGAGTATAATCTAATATGTCCATGTTAATTTTTTATCCTAATTAATAGTAAAAATAGTAAGAATTATTTACCCTAGTTATAGAAAAAATGGGTTTACCAGGGTTAAACTAAAAACAAAAGGATTATAATTGACCCAAAAAGAGTCAAAACCATTTATATTTCCATATGTCTACCTTATATATTTTAGGATCTAAAAGTACCCATTTTGTAGTGTAACATCTCATTAAGCAGTTTCAGGTAATTCCCTTTCCTTTAGTTATTTTAGTATTTAATTTGGTGCGTTTTAGGACTTCTAAGGATTGAGAGAGTTTGTTATAAAAAATGAGCTATATTTAAGGTATGTTTCATTATTTTAATTAATGTATTTTTGGTGTAAATGTTTAAGGGATTAAATTGGTTCATCCCAAGTTTAGAGAATGCCCGAGGTGGATTTGGATTTTCCACTATAAGCTGGTATTGTTTGCAATATGCAGGAGAAATATAGAACACTTATTGGGAGTAAACTATGTGTAATATAGTTATAGTAATTTCAGGAAACTGGTACATGTCATGAAGGGAGTAGATGTCTTGTACAAATTACACATTGTGTAATGTTAAAAATTGGGTTTTTAATAAAAAGAAGGCGGTATTTTATTGTATTTGGAAACCATGGATTAAATGACATGTAAAAGGGTTACACTCCATGTAAATGTCATGTATAGGGGTTTTAATGGAATATTTTTCATTCATTATTCATTAGGATCCTTTTCTCTCAACCTTGGATCACTCTGAGGTGATTTTTACAACCTGTGCTCCATCTAAATTGATTCATTTAGGGATTTATCACCATTTCGGTTGAGTTGTGCCTCTCCAGGTGAGTAATACTTTCTGATTCATCATTTACATCGATTATGGGGGTGTTGTTTTGTTCCATTATCAGATCTGCTAACCCATGATGATTTTTCTTAATGATTCTCTCAATATTCGTTGTGCGATCTAATTCTGGGGGTCTTTTCCTTAATGGTTGTTGTGTGATGAGTGTACATTCACAAGGTAAATGATGTTTCCTATTCTCTTATCACACTTTTATTAAATTTAATTAATTATAATATGTGTGTATTGATTATAGGGACTCCGTTGTTTTAGTTGTGTGTTAGCCATTATTGTTAAATCCTAGGGAAGCTATGTGTAACCTGAGTTTAGAGGTATATGGTTTCGTAATTATCCTATTTTGGTGAACTGAAATACTATCATCATTTTATATATTATTTTATAAATTTAATTTAATTATTGAATAATTGGATTTGTGTGTGCGTAAATTGGTCATTTATTAAATATAGTTTTACTATGGTTTTGGTAAATGGAAATGGGTTTGCAAAGCATTGTGAACTAGTTTATGAAATGGTTTATGAAATGGTTTTCAATTAATGTTTCATTGAATATGGTTTGATTAATTTATATATAAAATAACTCACATGGTAAGCCTTTGGTACTTATGTGGATGGTGTAGTAATATGCCTTGTCTACTGTTGTGGGGTTCTCTCCTGCAGATTTCGTCTTCTCTTAAGGATTTTTTCAAGGGACTTGTGAAACATATTGGGGGTTCAATTTATTGGTGTGTTACTCTACTCTTTAGTCTCAATGAATATTTCCAGTGGCCTAATCTCTATGCGATTGTTAACATTACGTAAGAGTTTCCAAGCTATCTTGACCTTGTGTGATCCTTAGCGTGATGTTACCTATGCTTTTGGATGATTTGAGATGGTTTTAGTCTGTACAATTTTGGCTTATACATCCATGGATTGGATATGTATATGATACATGATTTTATTTGATTTGATATATCTATTTGATATATGTATATGAAATTCTTAGAAATTCATTTTCCATATTAATTTGAAAAAGTTCTAAAAGGAGAAATTATAATTTTTCCCATGCTTTTAGTAAAAAATTATTAAAATATTATCATACATTATTTTATTAAATGTTTAGAATGCTTATATTTTTGTGTAGAGACATGATATGGAACTCTTGGTTTTACCCAATAGAACTTATAAGCTCACACCTTATGCACTGATTCAGTGGTGCGTATACGATTTCGTATATTTAAATGAAATGAATGAAAAGGTGTCAGGATGAGGTGATAATTTTTTCTGTCAGCTGGGTTTTGATATCTAATGGTGAAATGGTGGTAGTTTCCCACACTATCAAATAGATATGTTGGAGATGTTTTTTTTTGTTTTTTCATCTGTTGCATTGGAATTGTCTCTTAGGGAATGTCTTTGCAACCTTTTCATTTATATATCTTCCATTGTTCCTTATTTGATATGGAATATATATTTATATCTCTTAAACTATTTATCACTACTATATATATACCATGTTGTTTCTTTAGGTTAGAAAAATTCTTCCATCGGTTTGTTTTTAATGCCTTGGTGCTAGTATTTAGCACATGGGGATCAGGAATACCCTTTATGTATGTGGAATATCAGGTCAGGTACAAGTTTTGAGATGGTATATTGGTTGGTTCATTTCAAATTGGAATTAAAGCCCTCGGTTTTGGGTTTTCCTTATGATTCTTTACCTTTGGAAGTTTGATAGACATGAGATAGGATTTTCTGTACTTCAATGCTATGTTTCGATGAGTTTCTAGCCATCTATTTCCATGACAAGGCTCAGGTTACCATGGTATGTTGTGATATGTGTCTCAGATTTTTCATTTCAAGGTTAATAATATTTTTTTATTATGGGTTTCTTTTGTTTGAATAATGATTATTACTTGTATGATCATTTATTCTAATTCAGTGTGTAGTAGTATGACACAAAGACTTGTTTCATGAGTTCCTTAGGAGGGTTCAACTGATGATACTCAAGGGAATATACCAATGTAATAGAAATTTATCCAGGATATCTTGTTAGCTATCCATTCTACTAAACAAAATATTATATAAGTTGAAAACAGAGTTGTGGAGGTATATCCAGAAGCTGCAGGACAAATAGATTGGTCACATGAGTTCTTACAAGATAAGCCACTGTACATTAACAGTAAGAATGAATGTTAAGAGGATGGGGACTATCTTGAACAGATCAATAGTATTTTTGAATTCTAGGATGAACCTAAAAGTATCTAGGTGGTGTACATGGTGTTCACACTTGAGGTTCCCAAAAAGAGATGATCGGATTCCATGGTACATGCATATATGTATGTGGGGTTGGACTTGAAGGGTTTCATCTCACACTTTTTATATTATTTTTTTTCTAGAGAAACTAACGATGGAAAAGTATCTGGAGTTCCTCCATTTTTATAAGGGATAGAATTTAGTTTTGGTGTACACCAATTGGTTTACTAAGCTATTTTTTTTCATAATAGGATGAAAAGGATGACCAACTGATTGCTTATAAGTACCTGCTGGGTTTCTAATCATATATCATAACAAAGGTATTTTTATTGAAGATTTCGATGTATGTGGATATATTATACATGGATATTATGGATGATATAAAATTCCAGGAAATTTTGGATATTAGGCATCTTCTATTCCACCCTGTGGTATCTTCAGTGGCATGTTGGGTAAAAAGGAAAGGTGGAAAGATCATTGCAGGAGTGTTGTAGGTGGTTCTTGGGAGAAGACATCTTCAAATCCACCAGTTGAATCTATTAGTCTACCTATGGATTTAAATTAGTGACTTATGGTCTAGAAAATCAGGAATTATTGTTCTTTAAATTCTAATATGTGAAATAGTTTTCACATTACAGTCATTTACAATGTTTTTTCAGGCTATGTCTACACCATGATATGGCCAGGGATCCTCTGCTACAATCGATGTTTCATCATAGTAAGATGATTTAATGAATTAATGGTTCCATCCACATTTCTCTTTAGTGAATGACCTTCACGTATTTTATGAGTCTCCAGTGAACTTATAAATAGGTCCGATGATAGTGATAGGTTCCATCTTTATTGCATCATCAGTAGCAATTTCATTATTTGATACTCGTGATTCCCTCTCATTTAAATCTGACCATTTTTTGATATGATTAAACACCAAATAGATATAATTTAATTTTTTATGGAGTTAGAAACACCTCTAGGATTGTGTAAGGAGAAAGTATTTTAGTTTCATTTTGTGCACTATTGATAGCTCATGCAACATTTTTTTCGGATTTTCTTTTTTTCGATATGGATTTATTTGACAGCATCATAAGGATAGATTGGCTTGTTTATCATCATACTATAGTTGATGGTAATCATTGAAATGTATCATTTCATGTCATTAATGGGATTCCATGCATGTTTTGGGGAGATTTGATGAATGGTTTGGTCATCCAAGAGATTATTCCCTACTAAGACCATATTATTTTGTTTTATGCTGTTGTAGTGGGGCTCAATGACATTGTTTTATTTTCATATTAGTGTTTATTAATTTCTTGATGTTTCCCCAAAAATTTCACTTGGATTTCTTCATATAAGTAGGTAGACCTTATTATTGACATTGTGATAGGTGTTTCATAGATTTCTCTACCTTTATATCATTTGGAACCTGTATAATTGAAAAAGATCAAGATTTAGTTGGATGATTTGATAGTGAAGGGGTTTTTCTCCCTAGTGTTCAAAATGGGAAGCCCAAGTTCAATTTTCCCTGATGTCCGATGGTTCAATCCAATTTTTTGTGTAGTATTGGATGTTGAACCATGTAATGGTTAATAATAATTATCCATTGCATCATGTGGATTAATTGTGTGGTTAGTTAAATGGGGGAAAAGTGGTGTTTGAATAACGATCTTTAGTGAAGTTATCAAGAGCTCAGTGTTTAGGAATATGATATAACAAAGAATGATCTCCAAAGCGGGCATGGTCGTTAAAAATATCATTTATTTTTATTGGGTCTAATGAATGCCCTGTAGTTTTTATGGACTTGATAAATCATAGAATCCATCAGTATCTTGAAAATTTTGTGGTATATTTCATTAATGATATTTTGGTTTATTCTAAATTAAAGCATGATCCCTATAATTAGACTTGTTTTGGAAATCGTGACTAGTAACTATTTTTATGGAGTTCTTATGAAATTCACTTTCAAGATTCATGAAATGATATTTTTTTGGATCATGATTTTTTGGTAATGGTGTATTTTTTGATACTGAGAAGAGGAAATATATTTTTTCATGGGAAGAATCATGAAATGTCATTTTGATTCGATTCTTACCAGTTTTTTCTGTACACTACAGATTGTTCATTATGGATTTCTATAATTTAGAGTCACCTTTGTTTTCTGTTATCATTAAAGGGGTGAAATTCTCATGGGATGGAAATTTTCAGTCCTATTTTGATGAGTTAAAATGAATTCTAGCATCAAATCCTATTCTGATCTTACCTAAGCCTGATAAAGGGTATGTGGTTTTCTATGAAACTTTTGGTGTTGTTTTGGGTTGTGATCTCTTGAAAGATGGTAATGTGGTAGATTATGAATCTATTGACTTAAACCGCAAGTGAAAAATTACCCACTCATTATTGAGATATTAATTTAGTTATGAATGCATATTTTTTGGGAAAGGATCATATTCTTTTCTAACCATAAGAGTTTAAGAAATAGTTATTCTCAGAAATTCATGAATCGTATATAGAGGAGGTTGATGGAGTTTCATTAGATTTTTGACATTGACATATCCTATATCTAGAAAATGGGGATTTTTGTAACATACTCTCTTAGTAAGAAATTTCCATTATAAATTGTTCTGGGATAAAAGGAACAATTCAACCTCATCGACCTTTTTTCTATGTTTCATCTATATTCTTTGGAGGATGATTCTTGTATGGTTCTAGATAGTGTTTACTTATCATAATCTCTCCCTGAGTCTAATATATAGAGCCACTAGATGGATGATGAGTTTTAAGGAATTAAAAAAACCTTATATGGTGGGGAAACAGTTCCCGACTAGTTGCTCTCTTCAGATGGTATTCTCAATTTTGGGGATTAGTTTGTCATCCCAATATCTATGATGAGCTCAATTGTTTTTGATTGTCATAGTTATTCATGGTACATTCATCTGAGAACTATAAATAAGTTTTATTAAAAGAGAGGAATATTCTAGTGGTTGTGTGTGAATAATGACATTGCGGATTTGTTGTCCCGATGTTACACATGTTAATAGTTAAAGACAGAGCATATAATACATTTTGGTTTTCTCCAACCTCAATTGGTGATTGTTTGGGACAAGGACAAGGTATCCATGGAAATTTTTTCTAGATTAATAAAGACTCACCATGGGGGGGAATTCTATCTATGTAGTGATTGATTTGTTAAAAAAATCATCTCATTTCATTTTGATCTGAAACTACACTAATGTTGAAGATATAGGTATGTTTTATATATTATAGATTATGAGGATACATGTGGTTCCTTATATCACTATTTTAAACCAGGATACTATGTCTAAATTGAGGTTTGACAGAAATATCCTAGAGGCTATGGGGGATCATGTTTGGTTGATTACAACATTCCATCCCAAGAAAGATAGTTAGATAGAGCATTCTAAAAAGAACATGGAGGATATTCTCTATGTCTAGGTCTTATATTTTGGGGGATCATTGGACAAACATCTGGGATTAGTTCTTTTTTATTGTAATAAAATTTTCCATTCATCAACTATAATGGATTATTTTGAGTTATCCTATTGTCACCCATGTAGATATTCTCTTTGTTTGGTAGAGGTGGTCAAAGCATATTTAGTGGGATGAAGTTTGGTTTGAGATACATCTATGATGATTTTGGATATACGTTAGTGGATGGTTATAGTTTATATTTGACCAAAATCATAGGTAAATGAGAGGAATCTACCTTTGGATTTTTCCATAGTTGATAGTGTTTTCATGAATTTTTCTCCTTAGTTGAGACCCTATCATCATGGAAAATAGGTAAAGTTGTATATTATATATGTTGAACCATTTTAGGTTAGTAAGCTTCTTGGAAGGTTGATTATCTGTTGGAATTGTCGGTTCATTTGACGGAAATTCATGATGTTTTCTACATATATCAGATCCAGATAATCCATTTTAATCCATATATAATTCTGATTTTGGAGGATATTGATTTAGATATATATTTTCATATTGGTGAACAATAATTAGATATTGAAGAATCTCTTGTTAAAGTCTTTCACGGGTAGTCGATTCTTTTTGTGTGAGTGTTATGGAAGCACAAATCAGTTTCTCATAAGACTTGGTGATGTTTTTCTAGTAATGAGGGACTAGATACCTAACCTCTTTACCAGACATAATTCTTTGACATGACTTCTTGAGGATGTACATTCTTATTTTTGGGTGTTTGTAGCATCCCATTATATACATTTAATCAATTATATTCCATTTAATTGTTTTCTACATTAATTGGGTGTGTATTATGACTCTAGAGGATAGAGATAATTTGTTGGGGAAAATGACCTAAATTTCATATATTTATTTTTATTGTAATTAATGGAGTCTAGATATAAATATATAATTGCATAATGGGGTTATCCCTAAATTTAGAGAAGACCAAGGGTCATTTTATATTTTTACCCCAAAACTGGTATTTTTTATTATACAAGAGAAATACACAACATGTAATAGGAGTACATGAAGTGTAATTTATATATGCTATAATTTGTGAACCTAGTGCATAGTATGAAAGTAGTACATTCCATGAACATATTTCACGTTGTATAATGTTAAATATCATGTTTTTAATAAAATGCCAATTTTTTCATCATATTTGAAAAACGTGAATTACATGATATATAAATGGGATATACACAGTGTAATTATCATATATGTGGATTTTAGTGAACTTCACGAATAATTCTCCATTCATTCTTCTGTAGGCAATTTTTCTCCTGACCAATGATCTCGCCCTTGTGATTTTTGAGACCAACATTAATCTGAATTTCTTCATTCGGAAATTGGTCACTATTGTAGTTGGGAAACAATTCTCAGGGTGAGTAACCCCTTTATGATTCATTGTTACCATTTATCATGGAGGTATTTTTGTATATCTTTATCAAAATTTTTGACCCATGGTGATGTTTTTTCTTAATTCTCTCTAGATCCATTTTAGAATCACATTTTAGAAGTCGTTCCTTATTGGTTGTGGTACATAAAGTCTAAATTATTATTGTATGAGTTTATTCTTATTATTTGTTGACCCATTAGTTAAATTGAATCAAGTTTATGATATTGTTATTTACTCTAGGGACTCTATGTTCATATTCTTGTGTTTATCCTTATTCGTGGATCCTATTGTGGGTGTATGAGACCTGAGTTTTTGGGTAGGTGGTTCTGTCTGTAGCCTATGATGGTGAATTTAATTACTATGTATATTTTATAAATTGTTTTATAAATAAAATTACATGATTGACTAATTGGATTTGTGATTTTGAAGATGGTTTTTTTATAAAAAATGGGTTCCCCTAGTTTTTGTTAAATGGGAAATGGGTTTCAAAGCATTATGATATGATTTGTGAAAAAGTTTGTGAAATGATTTCGAAGCATGGTTTGATGGAAATGGTTTGATGAACCGATTTGGAAATAAGACACATGGGAATCCTAGAGTACTTTGGCGGAAGGTTTAGTAACAAGCCTCATCCAATGTGAGGGGTTTTTCTCATGGGGTGTTCTTCCAGCCCTTGGCCATTTATTCTAGGGACTTATTGGACTTATTGGGGGGTTCACTTTTTGGGGTGTTAATTTTACTTCTAGACTCGATGAATATATCTAGTGGCTTGATGTGTATAGAATTTTCTATGCTATGTATGAGTATCCTAGATATCCCGACCTAATGTGATCCTTGGAAGAATGTTACCTATAATTTTGGCTAATTTGGGATGCTTTTTTCTTATATTATTTTAGATTTTACTACCATGGATTAGATAGGAGATGTTATGTGTGTTTTTATTTGATTTGATACATCTATTTGATATATGTGTTGTAAATTATTTGAAACATATTTTCATACATTATTTAAAAATGTGGAAAATGGGAAATTAAACAGTTTTCCATGAATTTGATATAAAAAATGATAAACTATTATCATGAATAGTTTTCTTTAATGTTGAGAATGATTGAATTTGTAATGTATAATGAAGTTATATGGAACACCCTATTAATCTTGTTATCTGACACCCTTCACACACCTTCCATTGTGTGTTTGAATTATTATGTATTTCAAAATAGTGACAGAAAAGATGACTATGTAAGGAAGTGAGGTTTTCTACATGTTGGTTTTTAGATAGCTATTTTTCAGATAGTGGGAGTTTTCCAACAGTATCACATGGAGTTATTGGATAGGTGTTTGGGTTTTTTCATCCTTTGAGTAGGACTTTTATCTTAGATATATTTTTTACCCTTTTAGTTATGTCACTTCCATTTTTTACTTTTCTATAATTGAATATATATTTATATCTATTTTTTTATTTCAATTTTCTTTATATATATTCCATGTATTTTGCTTTAGGTATGGTAAAATCATTCCCACTATCTGTTGTTTGATGATTGGGTTCCAATTTCCAGCCCATGTGTATTAGGAATACATTTTGGGTATGTTGTAGATCAAGTCGGGTAATAGTTGTGAGTGTGTTTTTAGGTTGGTTTATTACATTAATCCTTGTAGAAAGTGAAAAAATGGGCACGCCTTTTCCTTTTGATAATTTAAAAGTGTTCCACATACATCACTTATAAAAGGTCATCCATTATCCTCTCTTATTCACTCTTAAAATACAAATAATTTTTCCCAAGAACTACATAAATAACTTCCCTAATACCATTATCTCATATAAGAATACATTTTTTTGGTCCGAAATCCAACTTGAGAATCATTTTGGTGCGAACCCAAACAAGTTTTCTGAAGAAGAGGCAAGGTCCATAACTAAGAATTTTATATTATTTCTTCCTCCACCTCCTACAGTTATTATTAAAAAATTCTTATATAATAACCAAAATATCATAAATATTCTGAAATTATTTCATGTTAACTGAATAACATATATCCTTCTCCTCTTTCATCTAATCGGTTAAAAAATCATCCATCATTTGTACAGAGGACTACCTCCACATCAATCGATGTTATTCAAATTCCATCCCCATCTCTCATGGATAGATATAATGATCGATTTTCTATTTACCGAAATCCATTTTCTGAATTATTTAAAAATACACTTTTTGGTTATGTGGGAACTATACAAGAGCCACAGGAAATCCCACATAACCTTAAGTCATTACACACCACATTCAATATTATGAAATTCAACCAACCACCAAAAACCACCTAACCAAAAACCATGATTCTATATATAAATTTCAAAATCAAAATTTCAAAAAACAATCACAGAGAGAAACTACATCATCGCACTTCCAACCTATCACTGTCACTTAACACCTATAATCACACTGTAGACCTATCACAG
The DNA here is from genome assembly GCA_963277665.1 of Viscum album. Taxonomy (NCBI): domain Eukaryota; kingdom Viridiplantae; phylum Streptophyta; class Magnoliopsida; order Santalales; family Viscaceae; genus Viscum; species Viscum album. Next base: position 1,277,867,928 of record OY728158.1, read on the forward strand.
TCATATCTAGCCTCGCTTTATCATCATCACCACTGGCATCACACATCACATTTGATCACAATATTCATCAACACTTTGAGAATGAAACTCCAACATCGTCGTTTCCCTATCATCTCCCAAGTTGACCACTAGAGAGACCAAAAACCCAATTACCCCATCATCCATGAAAAACTCCACTGAGCACACTTCACCTTCATCGAACAGCCGAATTAGGGGCTCATTCCCTAAAGAAACAATGACTACCTAAACACCACCACCCAATGCACTGACAAACCATCACTCTAGATCGACTTGTAGAGGAGAAATGGAACTCGAGGCAAGGGTAGGGTTAAATTAGTGTGATATTCTTGAGGAACAAGCCCTATGCCAAGAAAGAATCTACCCAACCACACCAAACAATATATCCATACTAGTATCATCATCAAACTAAACTACCATCGAAATTAGTCACCACTAATGTCGTCTACCATTGCCAGCATGAAAAGAACCACCACTTCCATAAATGACCCCATTATCAGTGAAACCACTATAACACTGAAAGAAAACATTCACATTTTTGAAGAAAGAACCCATACAAACGTTAAAAGACATAATCCACACTTTCCAAACCATCAAAAACACCATGAGGGAACCACCTACAGGATCCCCAAGGAAGGAAACAAAGACAAAAATAGAAACATCAACAAAGCACCTTATGATGGTAATGAACCTACCACGCTACCTCTAGGGGAGCTTGACAAAGCATCCGACAACCATAACATAAAAGAAGATGATACAATGACTCTTAGGACTAGAAATACCACCACTAGATATGCGAGGGCCCCCCAAGAATGGGATCTAGAACAGTCGAGACTGAGGACCTCCACCTAATGTATGATCTCCGAATCAATCAATATTATAGAAACCTAAAAGTGGTTGATGCGACAAGAAACAAACCCACCCAATAAGATATTGATGTGGAATGAAATAATACCTCCTTTGAAAGTAATGTTATTAATCATGGTTTTAAGGGAAATTAATAAGGATAGTTTTAATAAAATTTTGTGAAAAATATGAAATTAAGAATATTTTTGAATAATAATATATTCATTTCATTTCTTTATTTTTTTATATTGGGAAAATGGAAATAATGTTCATGCGTACGTACATCCTATTATCTCCATGAATACAGTATTTCATTTTCTTTATATAAATTTTATAGACCACTCTATATATATAATGAATATATATGATGTTTATGTTACAACATCCCAAAACCCACTCTCCCAGATACAGTCCCGAAATTGTAAATTTAATATTTCCATCTTTGATGCTGAAAATAGTGACTAATATTGTTTTCTATCAAATCCTTATACCATCGAAAGGAAAAATTGGATTTCTTATATTCTTTTTGACCTTTTAAGATTATAGTTTAAGATAATTATGAAAAAATACCACATTAAAACCCATGACATCAAAGGATAATTTCTCCCACTTCACCCAAAATTTATTGTTTCACATTAAGTCATCATCATCATCCATATGAAATCCCTTCTAGAAATAATTCATTAAAACTCATTCTACAAAACCCATAAAATAGGTTACATAAGATGTGTGTTATAAAATTATTTTTAAGGGTTAATGTAATCATTAAAATATGAGTGTCATCAATGATCAAAAAACTGATAATTAGGTTTCGATGACATAATCAAAGGGCATGAGTATAACATAAGAATATTCATACCCACCAACACCTAGATCATTAGAAAAGAAAACATAGAATCAGTATTTTAAAAAGGAAGGAGTCATAAAAATTAATAATACTTAGGGATGTGATACCAATCTTTGTCAAATGAAATATCATAAACACATAGAATGCGTATATAAAAATTTTTAGTATATTGGAACATAATATTAATAGAAAATTTACAAAATCCTTACAAAACCCTTTGTATGGGAATAACCAAATGAAAAACGTCCAATATAATTATCAAGAGAATATAATCATTACCTAATGAATTGGAGTGCTATCTGGTCATACCCATTATTTAAGCTATAATGGGCTCACCCAAAACTATCTGGTCTACCCTATGGTATATGTTATAACAAGATCACCTATTTTTATATAGGATTCCCTATCATATAAGCGGTAACGGGTTCACCTAGTGTTATCTGGGAAACAAAATCGTATAAGCTATAACAATATAACTTGAGTCTATCTATGTCGACCCATCATATAAGCTATTACGGGATCACCATTCACTATCTAGGATTCCCCATATAATAAGTAATGTCCATTAACCACAACATGAATAAAGTCCCAATAGCATACATTTCATTCTAAAAAACATACAAAAATCTGTATTCGTTCATAACCCGAATAACCTTATGAAACAAAATGTGTGTCATGCCAGTCTATTTGAAACATTATTAACTAATGGAAATAAAACATGTTCTATAACAATATCTTTAAAACTAAGTTAACATATGGAAAATAATCAATTTCCTTAGCAATCTCACTGAAATAGTCTCAATCCATCCATATAAATAATATATATGGTATCATTAAAAAATATCCCCAATAGGGCATAAGTAATAATAAGTGTTATTGATGCTGATGAGTATAAATTACATTAAAATATCATTAAATATACATTGAGGTAAATAAGACTTTAATTAGAAAAAAACTTTTTAAAACTTTTTTAAAATATATATCTATAAAAATAAAAATGAAAATTGTAAGGGATGATTTAAATAAAATAATGTTCAAGAAAAGTAAAATATAATCATTCCATACACATTAAAAATTATTACTTTACATTTTTAGTTAAAACAGAAAATGCATTCCTCACAAAATGGTATAGGATTCCATTGATTTTTTGTGTAAAAAATATGAAATGGGGTAAAAATATATTTAATTAATCATTTTTTTAAATATATGAATTTTTATTAGAAATCATTGGTTTCGATGAAAAATATTATTACTTGAAAATATCATTAATAACAACATTATAAGATACATTATGTGAATTATTAAGAGGCAGGTCATAATATTTAAAAATTAGAGACTTCATCATAAACAATCCTTCTAAATGATGATATTGTTAAATAAAAAACTTACCACTTTGGTAGATTTGAATAATCATCACCATGAAAGTATATTTTTAAATTAAACAAAAAATGTCATTACAATAAGTACTTTCATGATATAACAATTTTTATGTTCAGTATATAAATGTCATTAGAGAAGATAAGTTTATAATATAACATATATCTCAAAGCAGGAAAATTGAGAAAAAATTCCCTTATGACTTTGGTAATTTTGAAATCGTAATACCTGTGAAATATATATCTTAAAATGGATATGTAAATAACAATAAATTTAATAATAATAAAATACATTCATGGGTAGTATATACACTACACAACAAAAATATGTGGTGAATATGACATACATCTCTCAGATATAAAACAGAGACGGGTAAACCCGTACATCGCACTACCTTTTGGTGAAACAAGATTTAACCTCATGTATAGTGGTTTCAGAACATTTATTGACATATTAAAGAAACATATTAACATTTAAAGTATCATATACTATCTTTTATTAAATTCTTTTACTCATTAATTAATTATAATTTATTATTTTCATTGGTTTGGGTGCTAATTGGCTTGTTTTATCATTTGTTGTTTGTTAGGAAAGTTCTTGTTATTATTTATATTATATAGTTACATAATATATAGAATAATAATAATGAAAAAATTATCCTATGTATACATCAAATTTACTTTTATTACCAATCATGAAATATGATTATGAAAAATGTACAATGTTACTGTCTTGGATAAGGTAGGCTGTACGTATGCATGAGTAACGTTTCCATTTTTCAATGATCCTTATAGAAAGAAGGTAAGGAATATTTTTCATCAAAAATTATAATTATATCATAAATACCATATTATTTAAATACATATACTTATATATATCATTATTGGTATTTGGTGTTGAAAAAATGAATCACATCACCAGAGAAGGCAGTAGACTGCACATCCCCAAATGACGTTATCACTTTTTCACTAGGATAAAGGGTAATAATTAAAAAAGATAAATTTTATTTAAATAATTTTAAATATATAATTAATTTAATAATTATGTTGTTTATATAATCTATATTAATTATAGATACCCTTAATACCTTAGACATAACATGTTATTAAAAAACAAATCACATCGCTTCACGAGGCGGTAGTCCACCGTAAACAGGAGAAACACTATCATATCCCCTTTTGTATGGGATAGAAAAAGGTATTTATGATATAATATATAAACTTTATATCAATAAATGTACCTAATAGTGAGAGATGTTAATAGAAAAATGAATAACGTTATTTCGCGATGCGGTAATCTGCCACACACATGAATAATAATTCGATAACTCATATAATGTAAGATTGCAATTATTAAGATTATTAAATTAAAAAAATAACATAGAATTTATTAATAATTTTTTATAATTATGGTATAATAATAAGTCAATGAGGTTGAGAATGAAATAATACAAAAACACTCATTGAAGAACATTACCACTTCGCTGAGTTTCTTCCTTAGGTTTCCACCAAAGGCCTTCCAAGGAAGAGTTTTTTTCCAAAAATAAGACTTTTAATATAAAATTAGGGAATATTTTATGTTATTTTTATGTTATTATCATACCCCAGTAACTATGATGGTGTGAGGAATATAGGATAGGCGGTGGCCCTTCATAAGTTCGGGAGAGGAAACACATGTTTTTTTTAAAATAAATGAGTGCTCCCAATTTTTTCATATGTCTATAGGGTCCAAAATGGAAAATTATAGAACATAATATGTTTAATGGTCTAATATAGACATAAAATTGTTTTTATATAATTTTATAGGTCATATTTACCCTTATCATTTTAGTTTGACCCCCTGTATAACCATTTTTACCATAACTCTGGTAATTCATTTCTAATAGATTCACTATTAATTTGGGTCAAAATATAAGCATAATTTATTAGATAATTTAAATTATTATAATTCAAAATATTTAATCCATTTATTTTTAATTTACATTTAAATAAAATTCAATATTCAATTCAAAATTAATCATATAGACATGATGATAAAGCTAGTTTTTAAAAAGAAAAAGTTCAAAAGTTAACAAGGTTTTTATATCTAGGATGAATATGAAATTGATTAAAATGACCTAAATTAAATTAATGGATTTATATTAAATCTAATTCCACCTTTAAAAATAATATTACTATAATTTATCTTTATAAATAATTTAAATATAAATGATTTTTTTATTATTTAGTAGTTCTCACTATAAATATAAAATGTTACTTTTTATAGAATTTCAAAAAACACCTGAATATAGTTTCTAAATTATTGTTTTAAAAAATAATTTTATTTATTAAATTAAATATTTTAAATGTTCAAAAAATTAAATTTGAACCACAACCTGGAGATGAAATGAAAAAGTAGGTTTTCTAGATGTGTGTTTTTATAGCACAAGATGACTTTATATTAGTAGTACATCTACTAATAATAATGATATGAATGTAAATTAATATTTATTTATATATAATATATAAAATTAATATTAAAAATTTATCTTTAGTAACTATTTTAATTAATTAAAATAGAGAATAATTATGCACTTTAAAATGGTTTTATGAAATTCCAGTTTTCAAATCCCAAAACAAACTTATACTAGAAAGAAATAAAAACACGATAAAAAAGTAATTAGATATATTAAATATTACAGAATAAAAATAATGTTACTTTGAAACATAATGGGACATTAAAAATACCTAATTTATTGAAATAAAATGATTGTTTTACAAAAAATATGTATTTTCACTATTCACTAAAAATCAATATTTTTCAAAAATACTAAAATCTCATAAAAGGATAATTTTGATAATACAGTTAAAAAATGATGTTAAAATAAAATAATTTATATTTTATTATCTCAAAAAATTATTTATAATATTATTTTAATGAGAATAAATAAATATCATATTTTATGAAAACATATTTTTTGAAAAATGAAATCCATTTACTAAATATTTATTGATCAATAACTAAGAATTTGACAATAATTTATATTTATAAGAAATATGTATATATATATTTCATAAATTAGTTAATAATATTCATTATCAACAATTTAATGGCTATGTTATAACATTATATATATCTTCGGGTCGTTTATTCTCTGTGTTGTGGGTTGAATATGCCATCAAAAATAAAAAAAATATTAGGGTTCTGTATACAAAAAGAAATCAAAGAAATTATGTTTATTTAAAAATCTTTATATCATAAAGTATTGAGGAGTTACACCCTCATGTAAGTTCATTGTTTCCTATGGTTTATGTTATCAAACAAAATATTATTCTATTAAAATCATGTGTTGTTATACCATCCCCCCTTCAATAAATTAAATCCTTAGAATTTGAACTATATCTTGACTAAAAAAGGAAAAACATTTTAATATACTATTTCTTTAATCCCACATTGTAAAAATAGTTTATAAATCATCCACTTTATAAGAGAGAAATAAAATTACAAAGTTTATATGGAAAAACAAATAACTAGGCTTCTAGATAGGAGAACATAAGTGGTAATGAAATAAAATAATAAATAATTTTGGTGTGTGATTGAGGTCATTTATCACAAGTAATTAAATAATCAATGGATTTTTAAGGGACTCAAAACTAAAAAACTATGATGATTTAAATGACCAATGGTTCATCATAAATGAAGTTAATAAGATTACATTTTTCATTCAATATCATTTTCTTATATTTGAGGATTCTATTTCTTTCAAGATTAAGAGAATATGAAAATATACATACTTTATGAGTGTAATTTCAACCTTTATTGATTTTCCACCACAACCTCATCCATTTCTCCAAACAAATATGTATTATGGGTGAATTTTTAATGCATGAAGCACTAAAATACAATTTTTAAGACAACCTAATCTTAAAAATAATCACAAGTTATTACACCTATATTTAATCATTAAAAAATGGTTAGTAAAATTTAAGATAATTCAAAAAAATAAATAAAAATAAATAAGATACAATAATCTATGAAATTAAATATTAATTCCCAATGATAAAATTAGATCATTTCGTTACCCTATATCTCAAATAAACCCAAAAACCTCAAAATAAATCATTTTTTACCTAAAATATTATCACATACATTTAAGATTTAAATCTTAGAAAATATGGATATCTTCATTTGTAGTAACATTAATCACTTAGTCACCAAATGAGTTTTCAATCCCACTGTAATATATTTGATAAAACTTCTATTTCAATATACAGGATCAAATAAAAATTAATGGTTATTAATATATTAGTTATCATTCCAACAAAATTTGAATGCAAACTTAATTTTAGACCATATCATTACACATACATTAACCTATTAAATTTTTTATGAAAATATCACTAATAACCTTAAAAAATTTACTACTTAAGAACCCAAAAATGGTTTTCTAATAAATGGTACTTATGATCAAATATAATCTTATAGACCTATGATGGTATCTATAACCATTAAAAAATCCTCACCTGAAGACATACTAATCTCCAAAGTTAACTAAACATTTCCTTTGCACCAACTATAACAGCCTAGAATTTTGACTCTTGGATCTAGTTCTGAAGTCATAAACATTCCATTTTCAGATTTTATGCAGATATTTCTGATCGATTTATTTCATCCTAACCTTAAAACATAAAAATGAATGACTGGATCACATAAATTATTTAAGAGAATTTATATTTAGAGTTTTAGGGAATGAAGACAAAATCCAACATAATCACTACCCATGTTGTCAAAGGACCATTTCTCCCACTTATCCCAGCTTCATTTATTTAACATTATGTAAACATAATCATATATATTAAATCACTTCTAGACATAATTAGTTTAACCTAATAATTTATAAACTGTGTAAATGTAACATAATAAGGGAGAACTCAAATGATCTATATGGGATAACATAAGTATTAACAAATGAATATATTATGTGGGCATAAGAAGAGTATAAGGGTATGATGAAATAATCAATGTTCTTGTGTATGAGTAATTAATATTCATTCCCATTAATACCAAGATCACCAAATATGAAAACATAGAATAAGGATCTATCAATGGACATATTCATCAGAATCTGTAATTTTGAGCCCTGAAATACCATTATTGATCAAATGAAAAATTATAAACCCATATAATGAATAGATCAAACATATTAGTATCATGGAACATCATCTTCATAGAAAATATAAATAACCCATAACAAACCTCTAAAATTGAATTTACCATATATCAAACCCCGAGTATAATTATTTGCAGAACATAATCATTATCCAATGCATTGGACCACTATCTAAGCACCCCCATAATTTATGCTATAATGGGATCACCTCACATTATCTTTGTGGCCACATCATATATGTTCTAACAATCACACCTGACATTATTTGGGCTACCACATTGTTTATTTTGTAATGGGCTCACCTGGTTCTATCTAGGCCTCCCTATTGTTTCCTCCAATGGCCCGAAGTCCTTCATTTTTTATTGATTTTTATAATCTACCTTTCAAGGGGTGAGGTGTAACCCTTATAAGGCCCTTAGGAATAAGTATTACATTTCTTATAAGCCTTAAAGGATTTCATTTCTTGAAGGATTCAAACATTATATTCAACCCAGAATAACTACATATAACTTCTCCTCCCCAACATCTTAATTGTGAAATCATCTCTACACCTTCGCATGGCTGTTCGACTAGGCATTCTGGTGCATTCATAGTCTTGTCCCGTTGGAAAGTTCTATACCCTCTCATTCATGCAATCTGTTTAGCTTCTGCTATAGTGAAAGCTCCTTACTCATCCTCTTTCTTGAGCATGTTCCTTGTAGGTTGTCTAGTCTGCATCTGCACGAATGGTGGCCCAATGGCCTTGAGGTGGCCTGAAGGCCTTACTGACCCAAAGGCATGGGTGGCCCAAAGGCTTTAATGGACCCGGGGACCAAATATGTGTCCCGATGGCCCAAATGGGGGAATAGTCCCGACTGATACAGTGCTAAACAGTACCCTCTATAGCCCTGCTACATTACCTGCTATAGTACCTTCTATAGTACTGCTATAGTACATTGAAATATGCCTCCACCAAGATTTGATCCAGGGTCACCTGGATGCACGTAAAGAGTCCTCCCGAACCAGACTGAGGCTCCTGTGCATGCCTCCCCGTTGTATAAGATGTAATGTTTTCACTCGCTGCTATCTTGACCACCCCATCGTATAAACTACAACAGGATCACCCGACATTATCTGGGTTGCCTTATTATCATGACCCACCATCTCTAAGATGAGGGGATATATGGAAGTATGTCCTTCCATTTCTTCTTCAAGGTGAAGAAGAGATAATGACCCATTTCACGCCTTCAGTAGGCCCAAGAGTGGTGACTAGCACCAAGGGTATAGAATCTTTCACAACTGGATGACATTTCCCTTTTTATAGAATAATATCGAGAGATAAAATGTTAAATCCCAGAAATTCCAAGTACTAAAGATAAAAGTAAATCCAAAATCCACTCACATATAAATTTTTAGAATAAACTAATACAAAGTACAAGATGAACTCAGATAGAAAGTGCCACAATAAAAGAAAATAAGCAATAGAAACTGTCACAAAATCTGAGCTAGTATGATTCGACACGTTCCTCAAAGTCATCCATGAAACCTAAAATCAGTTTTATATACGTAGGGTGAGTATAATAGTATACCCAATAGGGAATCCTAAATCTCTCGTGCAGATGTGGGGAGATATTCTAATGCCCGGTGAGAAAAAGAGGTAACCAAAACACCTAGTAAGGAATACTATCCACCTAGTATCACTAAGGAACACTGCCCAAATAATGCAATCTAGGTAAAATAATAGTAATGGAACATCTATATTTAGGTATCCCACACCTCTTTATCAATGGATATTTACAACATCCTACGCATTAGACCTCCTCCACAATATTAATACAGTCCCACTACTGTACCCCACCCAAACACACCTAGGCTACCCCAACCGCAAATCCCACCCACAGACACTTGGTACACTACAAGCACACTTACTGCCTATACAAACTTGGGCCTTACAACCAAACATCTCCCCCCAAACACTTGGGCATCACCTCAAAGACACTTGGGAAACAAACCATCCTACACACACTTGGGCGGACCTACAACAATAGAGCCTGTATGAAGAGTCTTGGGATAAATAGAACCTCAGTCCATAACAGCTTACCTGAAGAGTCTTGGGCTACATGGTAGAGGGAACCGAAAGGATCTTATAACCAGCCACTCATTGGAATGTTGGAAAAAACACCCTCCCCCAAAAAATTGGTGGGTTCGACAAAAAGTTATCTACATTGTTGTTTAAGAACCCAGTTTTTGTTGATAAAGACTTTGGAATATTAATGATATTATTCCAGAGCAGCGCCTTCAGACGGCGTGCGTTTTCGAGCCCCAGTGTGGCCGGAATTATGTTTTCACTACGTTCACACTATGCATGCCGAATAAATGGGATAACTCCTAAAAGGAGTTTTGGATCAGAGATTTGAGTGTACAGATGGGTTCGGAATGGGGTGTTTACCCTAGAAACGACATAAAACTTGTCGGCGCGGGACATTTGGACCCCTCGCTCGCTATCGGAGCGTGGAATGGATAAATTAAATAATTAATTTATTCGTTTAATGGATTACCTCAAGTATCTGTTGAACGGTGGCTCGGATTGCAAAACCGAGGGAACCGTTGAGTTTGGAGCATGCCGTTTACCTGAGGAGGGGGGTAAGTTTCACAGGCGCGGGCCGTTTGTGAAAAAATGGCCATAGTGGTGTTTTCGTAATTTGGCGGATTTGGGCATTCAGCTTTATAACATTCAAAAAGAGCCTCAGATTAAAATTCCGAGACCTACGTTGTGCTCGAGAGGTGGTGTTTTGCCTAGTGGAATCTTAATATTGTCCGTGCCGGAAGTTTTGGATGCGGGTGTTTTCAGGGGTTGAGTTTTTAATTAGAGTTTATTTATTTAATCTCTCCACTCCTCCCCTCCCCCTCATTTTCACCCCCTGGAGAAACCCTCCCTCAGCTTCTCAACCTCCTCCTCCTGCTCTTCCTCCAATAAAGGCCGAAGCAATGGTGGTGAAGCGCGGATCGACTGAGAAGCTTCGGGCAATGCCCAACAGGTAAGAGTTTTCGGTTTTTCGTTTTCATTTCCAAACTATACTTTCAAGTTGAATTCTGGAAATTAATTGCTATCTAATCTGAAAAAAATACCATGTTCATGTAGTTTAATTTCTTATCATTCCAACGCATCTTTCAGATTTGAATTCTGATTTCTGAGGAGCTAGAAAATGTCCGGTGAAGTTTGGGGGAATTTCCAGTGTTTTGGGTGTTTTCCGGCGTTTTCAGCCAGATCCAGCGGTGATCCGGTGAGCGGGCGCGACGCCCTCAGCAGTTGGATGAGGCAGAGGCATTGGTCGGCGGGGATCCCTGGTCAAGCGGGGCTTGGAGCAGCAGGCTGCGGCGTGGGTTTCATCCGGCGGAGGCGGCCGCGAGCTCGGCGGCTCGGTGAGCAGGGGTGCTGGCTGGGGACGGCATGCAGGTGAGTGGAGGCGGCGCGCGATGGCGGCTTATGCAGGCAGCTCGGAAGGCCGGCCTGCTGTGCCGGCTGGTAGAGGTGAGGGAAGACCGGTCTCTATGGACCCCGTTTGGCCGACAAGGACCTGTAAGCTGCGGGTCCTGATGGGTGGAGAAGACCGGCCATTGGGCCAGTCTGGCTTTTTAAAAAAAATATAAAAAATGGTTTATAATAATAATAATAATAATAATAATAATAATAATATGAAAAATGATTTATACTTCATAAAACATCCGCAGGGCGTCCGTATTGCATTCCATCTGTGGTAGTGTACTCCAGACGTCGAGGCAGACTTTTTGAGATGGTCTGGGGAATTTTTAATTCCCGAGACGAGGGCCCCAGTGCCACGACACGTCTTTAAGTGAATTGACATTTTTTCAGGGGATCTTGTTTTGGACGATGTGGACACATCCGATGTCCGAATTGGGTGGCGTCAGTGGTGTTGCAACCCTGCCGTCGAGCTGGAGTTTTCCAGTGTGGTTTCGGGCATTGCAGCCAGAGTTGAGGAGTGGGCCCCACGGCCCGTCAGTTGAGTTGCGAGCAGCGTTCTGTAACTTTTTCATCAGACATCTGTTCGAGGCGTGCGAGCTGTCATTTTTGGGTGTTTCTCTGAGGGCATTGCATTAGCGCAGTCTTCCTACTTTTATTCTGCACGCTGGTGCGGGCCCCATGATGGTCGTTTTGGCGTTGACGGTGATTTTCCATCTTTATCACCGGGTGTCCGTTTTGGAAAAGTGAATAGTCCAACTTGTGTGATTTTTCAAGAGGATCGCAACGGTAAGATCCATTCGTTGTGTTTTGGGACAGGGATGCCGGTCCCATGAAGCACCGCTCGTGTGCGGTGCGCCGAAATGCATCTTTTTCTCCGGATATCCGTTGTGCTCAAGTGAGAATTCTTTTTGACATGTCTTTCTGAGGAGATCACAATGGTGCGATGCACCCGACTGATTTCAGAACCGAGGCTCGGGATCACGGGACACCGTTCGGGCGTAAAGCAGTGTTGGAGACTTTTTCGTTAGATATCCATTTGAGGTGAGTAAGTAGTCTATCTCGTGTTTTTTCTGCGAGGATTACAACGGTGTAATCTGTTCAGGAGAGCAGAGCCTCAAACGCTGTCTAATTAATTGTGGAAATATGAAAGGTGTACCGGTGGAGGTTCTTCCTACGGTGGTTGCAGAGATCCCTTGGCGTGTCATCGAGTTCACTCCTGGGAGAGTGATGTTGGTGTTTAAAGAGATGTGGTTGGTCATGCCTTAGCCGTTAAGGTGGAATGTTGGAGTTGTTATGTTATGCCTTCGCATTGACGTCGGGTGCCATGTGCATGTTAGCCTTTGGGTTGGAGACGTGGCATACTCTGGGAGTATCCGAGAATGCTGGGAGGTACATGTGGATGGTTGTACATGAGAATGTTCATGCGCTTGGTTGGGGTTGAGCTGGGGCCACACGTTGTGTGGGCCCCATGTCCATGCCATGTTCTGCTTTACGTACTTTTGACCTATCACGATGTAGAGGGTTCCTCGGTTCTCGTCTTTTTACCAGCAGGGTTGTGTCTTCCCCTGGATCTATGCTCGTTTGTTTGACTAGAATGGTTGAGTTTTCCCATGGTTCTGTTCTCAATGGATGTGGCCGGTAGAGCTGGTTTGGTTCCTCTGTTTCTTTAGCTGTAAGGGGTTTCAGTACTATGCCACTTTCACCGAACTGCGAAACCGCTTGCGACTATGGGTGTTCATATAGTGTGGGTGTTTTATCACTTTCTGGGATGAGTTGTCTTGGTCTGCTTTGACAGTGACTCAGCAGATTGGAACGTGATTGCCCTGAGAGGCTTGGGGTGTTTCTCCAGCCCCTCCATGTTCCCTGGGAGAGTTCTTGTGGATTCGGTTTGACCAACACTTTATGCGGGCACCGATACTCTTCCCAAGACGTTGTTTCGAGTACGGATAAGGTTTTTTCGAGCAGGGATTGCCAGTTGTTACCATCCAGTAGGGATGGCCAGTGCAGCGGTGTTCACCGAGCAGTACCATCCAGCAGGGATGACCAGAGTTGTTTCGGGTTTACCTCCAGCTGGGCTGGGTAGTGGTCCCCGATGACGGGCTTACCTCCAGCTGGCCTGGGCAGTGGTTCCTGATGTCGAGCTTACGTCCAGATGGGCTGGATAGTGGTCCCCGATGCTGGGTTACCTCCAGCTGGGCTGGCAGTGGTCCCATCGCCGACATTATCCGGGTCACCCTCCAGTGGATTACCTTGTTACTGGACTGGGTAGTGTGGAACCTGTCGACTCTTGCCGGGTCTCCCTATAGTGGTAACCCATCGACTTCTAGGGACCCTCCAGCGGGGCTGGTCAGGGGGTCTCCTGTCGACTTTTAGGAGACCTCTTGACTGCGGGGCAGTGACGTGGTGTTGCTTGACATTCCCCCAGAACTCTCAAGTACAAGGGGAACTTTCCCACCAAGACACGTCCTTGCGATGCGACCTAATACCGTGCGGACGAGTTAGTGCTGCCCAAAGTGGATAGTTTTGAGGCGTGGTGATTTGATCCCTTGACTTGCAGTTCGGGGCAGACGTGCGGCATGCTGGGCAACGATTGTGTTTTCTTCTGGGACTATTGGCTACTCACTTTCATGGGCTGAGCTACGGGATGGATATCCCCTTATGATCATGTTCAGGCTTCTTGATTGAGAATATGGATATGTGTATACCTTGTTCCAGTAACCACTCCTTGGTATTTGGTTACTCTCCTTCCAGGAGAGGCGAAGACGTGCAGGGTATGCCACATACATTCCATGTCTAGTTTCTTATGGTTGGATGAGTCTAATCTCCTGCTATAGGTAGAAAAGACTCGAAGAGAAGTTCATCTTCTTACTATTTCCTTCTCCTTGTGTCTGGATGAGTCTATCTCATTTCTCTTGTTGGGTTGAGTTGGACTCTCTACTGTACTCTTTACTGCACCCCTTGTTGTACTCTTACTTCTCTCTCGGTTGTACTCCTTTTCTTTTCCCTGTTCACTCTACTGCGAACCCTTCGGTACCTTCTTCGTTGCTCCCTCAAGCATTCAGGGTATCCTACTATGTATTTTTATACTCACCCCTGCTTGAGATTTTCCGGCACTTGGTGTGCCTTTGTAGACGGTGGACTGGTTGGTCGTGACTTCAGGGGAGCTTAGGAGTTCAGGAGCTTGGATTGCGTGCAATGGTCGTAGTCGGGTTCCAGGTGGGAGACCCATCCAACTATTTTTCTTTTGTTTACCTGTTGTCGGGTTGTGGAACTTTTCTAGTTGGGTGCATGTTTTACACCTTTTCTTTTCAGTTTTCTTTCATAACTTGCCTTGTACTTTTAGAGGTCGATGCACATTGTGGTTTATTTATAGAAATTTCCATTTTCATTACTTGTATTTTATTTTACTCTTCACTTTTGTGTTGAGTTTGCTGCGTGTGTGTGTGTGTACAGGTACTCAGGCAATGGCCTCCCTGAGTTGTTTAGCCTTCGGCACTTGTCGCCAGCCCCTGGCCTATGGAGGCGAGCTTGGGGTAGTTGCGGCTCGAGCCCGTGTAGGGTCGGGTCGTGACAGGTGCGGTTCGTATAAGAAATAAAAATAATAATTTTTATACATATATTTAATGAAGAACTCATCCTATCCTAAGGTTCCTAAAACCAATAACCATTCCACAAAAAAAAACACTTTCGTATACTCTTACATGGATAGGTACAAAACAACCACAACCAGTGCACAAACTATTTCTAGAAATAGTTCCCCTTTGTAACCACTCTTGTTGTCATGATCACGTGATTCCATTTAAATATTCCACCACTATTGGGGAACCAACATGCATAAACACAAGACAAAACAACAACTAATAGAAAACATCCAAGTAGGTGTTTCAACATTCACACCCAATTCTATTGTAAATAACAACATCCAAATGAGATCCATGAGAACCCTCGATGTACTAGAACCAAACCAAGCCCCAACATGTCGGGTCCAAAACATTTACCATCATCTCCAGACAACCTCAAATTCACAATCCAAAAACCTCTCAAACAAATATTCCATTCCCATCAACATTACCCCATAAATCATCAAACAGAATAACCATGCATATCACCATAACAAAGAAAGGGAGTTTTCAGATTTATCCACCACCATTCATTACATTCCTTCTTTCTATTTTATTAACAAAGGTGATCACACAAGGATTTTGATTCATCAGGATTCCATTTAATCAACCAATTTTACATGATTAATCAGTTTCAATGTTACAGTCATTCAAATACAAGATTATCCATAAAACAGAGATTTTATAGGGTATAAGAAAGGACACCAATTTCCATAATTATCAGTGGACATGAGACCATTCAATTGAAAACATAAAAATGAAGATAAAAAAACAACATCCTAATATTTCCCACCCCTTAATTATTTAAAATTATATTTATTATATACATTAAATTTGGTTTCATCTACGTCCCCAAGAAACATCATCATAACCACACCGCATGATGTACAGTAAAGAGAGACGATTGATAAACCCCTACATGGATGATCAATGATCGAAGATTTCTACTTATGCAAAGAACTAGGGATGATGAGACTTTCATGAAGAACTCAAAGGCTAAGTGAGAAGGGATCTATGATGGGTGCATAATTCGTCTCTAGAATAGGCACTCCAAGCGCACCAAAGGAAAACAAAAGGACAAGGAAGAAGAAGATCTTAGTGTGATAAAAGGCCTGATCCTAGTGTTATGGGACGTGAAATATTTATGTTATTGAAATGAGGATCATGGATTAACACCACATCTTATAGGTTTCACACGTTGGAATTAATGTAGATTTAATAATTCCCTTGGAGATAGTGAGAATGACCATCACATTGTGGATAGTTAATAGGTTACATTTAATCTGAGAAAAAATGCATAATAGGGGTATAACTAGAAATACGAAAATATTCATGAAACTGATTAAAATGCCAAATGTTTTGGTACGTCAAATGTCACCCAACTCTTCAGGGTTCACAAATATCATTTACTGGCAATAAAATGGTCTTAAGACACTTTAAAAGAGGAAATAAAACTTAAAAGAGATGTTATAGGAAAACTGGGGAAAGAAACCTGAAACCCCACAGTGGAACTGATTGGTTGTGGAACCAATTGGTGAGATTTATCAGAGAGAATGATCAGTGAGACACTAATCTATGAGACTAGTCAGTGAAACAGATCAGTGACACTAAACGATGACCCCATAATGACACCCTTCCTCCGACATCGACGCCCCCCCCCCCCCCCCCCGACTCACTGATGGCATCTAGGGCACCCCAAACTCTAGAATTTGGAAAATAAATTAACTAGGAAGGTCTGGGACATTACATAAGATACCTATCAAACCATTTTTGCCCTCCATAATTAAAGATTAAACTGGAAGAAAAGAGAGGGGGTCCGAACAACCACCTCGTAATATATCTCTCACGGATAGACCACCCTGAGTTGCTTGAATTCTTGAATAAAACCTCGACATTCCAAGAACAACTCCCAATAGCTATCACCCCAATAATCTATACAAACCTCAAAGATCACATTGTCCTCACACATGGACTAGGGAGTTCTTTCCCATATGTCACAATACTATCCTCTTTGGGAAGCACTAACTCACTTGCCTGAGTTTAATCGCATCCACTTTATGGCGTCCTAATTAGGGAGCAGGATCTCCCTTCCCTATAGTTCATACTTTTCACACACATTAAAAGAACATGGAAATAACTTATCATTCAAAAATAAGGGTCAAACATTACATCATAAGCAAGGCACAAGGGAAACACAAGGGAAAAACATAGAACAACTCTAGGTACTAGGCACGCATCTGTGCCTCCCAATCCCATGTACTCTTCTCCAGGACACCATGCCTTCACAACACATGAACCAAGGGAATGGTCTGTCCATGAAGAAACTTCTCCTCGTGATCCTAGATTCTCACCAGTCACTCCACAAACATCGCATCATACTCAATATCTGACTCTCCATAGTAGAGGACATGGGATTCATCATGTCGATACTGAAGGTGTTGAGAGACCTGAAAGACGTTGTAGATCATCTCTAAATATAGGGGAAACTCCATCTGATATGCCACCTTTCCGAATTATCCCAACACCTTGAAGGGTCCGATGAACATGGGAGAAAGTGTACTACTCTACCAAATGCCCGCTGTCCACACTGAGGGAAGAACTTTAAGAACACATGGTCCCCAAACTCGAACTCCAAGGGTCTCCTCGTATGATTGGAATACAAATTATGTTGGTCCAAAGATTCCTTTATCCTCTCATGCACAATTTGAACCTTCTTCATTGTGCTCTACACCACCTCTGGGCCAAGAACACTTGTCTCCCCTACATCTGTCCAGCACATGGGTGAACAAAACAGTCTCCCTTACAAGGAATATAATGGTGTAATACCAATGACAGAGTAATATCTATTATTTTATTAAAACTCAACCATGGGAAAGTCTCGTAATCATGATACTATGAAGTAGAGAACACATGCTCGTAGCATATCATCCAATGTCTGGATGGACCTCTATGTCTTCCCATCCATATGAGGGTAGATGAGACATAGCTAGATGAAAAAATCATGGTACAATCCCATCTTGAATCGTAAAGTAAAGCGCGTATCCCAATCCAAAATGATGGTTCTGGGAAACCCGTGCAGTTACATAAATTCACCCACATATTTTTGTTCTAAGGAATCCACTACGCTTGACTCTTTAACTGCAAAGAAATGAGCTGATTTCATAAATTGATCCACCACTAACCAGATGGTATCACAACCTCCCTCAACCCTGGGAATTCCTGTTATTAAATCCCTCAAGATGTAATCCCACATTAACTTAGGAATGTCTAAGGGATGCAACATACTTCTAGGAACACAGTGTTCAGTCTTCACCTGCTAACACACGAGGTACTTTTCCACACACTTCGGCAGTGCCTACTTCTCTTCGGGCCACAAAAACCGACCTCTTAAGCCCTGATACATGTTAGAAACTCATGGATGTACTATTAGGTGTTTGTTATAGAACTCACCATGAACTCCCTCGTGCATCATCTCTGAGAAAAATATCATTCCACAGAACAACATTTGATTCTAACTTTCATCCAACCATCCCTTAGAAGAATAGCCTTGGCTAACAAAATCACACATAACATTAGTCTCTAAGTCTCCCCCATTGAGACTCCTCCACCTGCCTTACCAAGGAAGGATACACTATCATCTCAAACGGCCATCCTCTACCATCATCCACTATCATGCCCAGATGTAAAGCAACCAACTCCTCCAACACCTTTCAAACATATACTAACTCTTGAACCACATCCTTCTCTAAATTCCTGCTCAAGTAATTAGCCCCCACGTTCCTCGTTCCTTATATGTTGGATATATCGAAGTATTAGTGCTGAAAAAACTCCATCCATATCCACTACCACAAGTTATGGTACAGTTGGGAGAAGACATACCTCAAAGTATTGTGATCTATGAAGAACACAAATAATTCCTAGATGAGATAATGCCTCCATATCTTTAGCATGATGAAAACCACTACATGTTTAAGGTGTAAGTTGAATAGTTACTTTTATGATGGTGTAACTTCCTAGAACCATAAGAGATAACTCCATACTATATCATTATCACACATCCCAATCCTAGACCAAAATAATCACAGAACACTTCAATCGTTACCCCTTCCTCTAGAAACCACACAACTGGGGCATATACCATCTTCTATTTCAGATCAAAAAAACTTCCTGTAACTGCTACTCCATATGAACACCTTGTCATTCTTGGTTAAGGCCATAAAAGGTGATGCAACTCGAGAGATGTTAGCCACAAACCATTGATATAACCTACCAGTCCCAGGAAACAACAATCCCTTAGCACATTGTTGGGTTATTTCCAAGAAACAATCGCTTCGACCTTCGACGGGTCCACTGCTATTCCATGTTGGGACACCACATGTCCAAGGAAGTGCACCTCTCTAATTCAGAACATGAACTTGGAAAAAATACCATTGATATGGTAGTGTCAGAGGACCTCCAAAACTGTACTTAGATGCTCGGCTTGATACTCCTCTGATCTTGTGTTGATAAGAATGTCATCGGTGAACATGATGACGAACCGATCTAGATAACCGTGGAAAATAGACTTCATGAGCCACATGAACACAGTTGGTTCTTTCGTAATGCTGAAATACATGACCAAGAACTCAAAGTACCCCTACTTGTGACTGGAAGTATTCTTCAGGACATCACTCTCTTTTACGCTCAACTGGTGATATCCATACTGCAAGTCGATATTAGTGAACCAACCTTCTCCCTTCAGCTAGTAAAAATGGTCGTCGATCCTCTGGAGGGGGTAACAGTTCTCAACTATCACCTGATTCCATATTCCGTAGTCTATGCACATATTGAGACCACTATATTCGTTCTTCTGGAATAAGATTCTAGCACCCCATGATGACACCCTTGGTCAGATAAAACCCTTTTACATCAGGTCATCAACCTAAATCCACAACTCCCAAAACTCATAAGGCACTATCTGACCGGGAGCCATTGAAATCGAATGGGCACCGGTTTGTATGTATATCCCAAACTCAACATCACCTCAAGGAATTAGAGCCACAACCTCTCTAGAGAATACATCCAGGACTCACTGGCAATTCTAGGAACTTCCACCATCTCTGAGTATATCAATTCCATTGACAGCTTGTAACGACCCAAACTTTCATTAATGGAAAATCCCTCTTGATCCAGTTAAATGTTCCTTTATGAAAAATGTTTTTATAAGATGTCAACTTCTTTAGTTTAATGTTAAGATTTGTGACCGTTACTTTTATAGCCGTTGAACAGTGATCATCTGGGTAGTTTAAATATAAGGCTTTAACGAACCAATTTTCTACTCAGACAAAGGAAGCGATGGACTCATCCAGTAGAATTGCCCCTTACGAAGCCCATTTGTCGGAGCTCGGAAAGGAGGTGGCGTCTTTGGGCTTTGCCCTTGACCAAGCCCAAGCTGAGCTTCATCAAGTCAAGCTCGAACGTGATCGTCTACGGGAAAAATGGAAGTTGATAGAGATCACCACTCGAGCGATGTTATCCGAGCAACCCCAAGAGTCTGTCACCATCGCACACCTTACCCTTAGGTCTTATGCGGCTATTTTAAGGGGTTATGTAACAAATAAGTAGCACCATGTTCATGTACATTATTTTTGTATATAATAATGAATATAATTTCTAGTCATTTTTGATGCATTGTAATTAGTTTTTAAAGTACAAATGATGTTTTTAGTTATTATTTAATTAAGAATTATATTTTATTAAATTAAAGGATTTTTGAATTAAATAATATTTTAATAAAATATTATTATTAATATTATATTAATTTTTATTAAATATAAATGATCTTATAATTTTATGAATGCAATTAAAATTTTTATTAAGGTTTGAAAGCCATTTCTGTCAAAACCCGTGAATTTTTTATAAATGTCGGTTTTTATTTTAAAAGTGAAAATTCACATATTTAGAAAATTATTTAGATAAAATAAATATTATTTTTGGAATCAGGACGTCGAAATTATCCAACGGTGATTTTTTCATAATTTTCTGAGACAGTCAAATTTTTGGGTAAAAAAAATTAAATACCATTTAAATATATAATGTGTTTTATGACATCATAATGACCCAATGGTGATGTAATAAAATACCATAATCCTTATGTTCGGCCAATATATGTTTTATCATTAAAATAATGAGGTTTTGGGTTTGTTTGACTCACTTTTCAAAGCATTAATGGAGCCCTCAAGACTTATTCAACACTTTGCCTTTTTAAATTAATTTCCATGGGAGTGTGACTCACCTCCACATAAGCAACCCTAATTTTTTAATAAGTTAGGACCTTGGACTTGTAAAATATTGTTTTCCTCTTTCCTTTTCCAGAAACCATGGGCTAATACCATGGGATGGTTTGTGGTTTGGATTATTTTAATATAAGTGGTCCCAAACCTAAATAATAAAGAATTCTCTCACCTTTCCTATATAAACCCACCCAATCTCCCACTTCCTCCTCACTCAAAGCCCTTGAAGTTCGTCCAACCTCTGCCCTACTCTCTCTAGAATCCTCCCAAGGTGCCCCAAGCTCCCAAGAAGCCTCTCACAAGCCTCTCTCTAGCCTTTGGAAGCACACTTCCAAGTAAGGGGTTTTCTTCCTTTCTCATTTTTGTCAATTTTATTTAAGTTGTATTGCCCTTTTTATTTCAATTATGAATGTTGGGGTATGGTTTTTCACCTCCCCCATACTTCCCTCTTATTTTTTGAATGATGGGAGAACCCTTTCTCTCTCATTAAATGCCTCCCATGTACACCCGTTACTATGCCGAAATTCCGAAAGGAACCTTTTTCTCCTCTTTTATATTCAAGAAATAATTTTGTATCATGAATCTAAATTTCATTTCAATTGTTGGGACATGTATATATATGACCTACTTACTGTCCATTACATGTAAATATGATGAGGAACCCCTTTCTCTCTCATCACCCTTTTTTATGAATTCTTATGTCACGCCGTTACGCTGCCGAAATCGCACCGATTTTCTAAGCCAATGTCTTTGTGTAGTGAATACCATACCCATTTCTCCATCAAGGGTATTCACCTTTATGCACATTTACATATTGATTTTAAAGTTTCAAGTATGAATTCCACATTCCTTTATCGTGGAAGAAATGATTATGTTTTATGAATCCATGTTTTATGATCCATGTGGCACACTTATGCATGAAATGAAATGTTTAAGAAGGGTGCGCCCTTTATAGCGCTCCAATGCATTGGGTAAAGTATAGTATCATGATACGTCATGTGCAATGAGTGTTGACTCATGCTAATTCAAGTGCAACGAGGGTTTACTCATGCTTCAAGTGCAATGAGGGTTTACTCATGCTCCATGTGCAATGAGCCTTGGCTCATGCTAATTCAATGTTAAGTGTTGTTGCCACATTTCCATGTTATGATTATCATGCTTTATCATTACTTTATGTTCATGTTTCTATTATGCTCTATTGATATTCCTATTGCCTAACATGTATTTTACTCCTCATGTTATTCATTATGTACTCCCTTACTGGGCTTTATAGCTCACCCTTTTCTTATGCATGTCCTCAGGTTATCCCATGCAATGCTAAGTACGAAGGAATGTAGTGGTCGTGTAAAGGAAGTTTTCAATAAGGATGTTGTATTTCAAGTTTAAAGTTTTTATGTAATGATCCTAAGCCCCAAAGACACTAAACCTCTCGATCTTCTTTGTTGTATCAAGTGAAGTTTTATGTAATAAAGCATGTTTATGTTGTAATAAAAAGCAGGGTTGTCATAGTTGGTATCAGAGGATAGGTTTAGTTATTTTTGGGATTAGGAAACCCTATTAAAGCCTTAGATACAAGACTAAGCATAATAAAAACATCCATAAGTTTTGGTAAATACTAAGTAAGTGTTTTATCAAACAAATACATCCCTGTCTGGATACGAGCAGGTAGAGGCGGCTCTGGCACAGATGTATCCTAGGGGTAAAACCCGAAAACACCGCTTTGAGCTAGACTCGAACGGGAACTGGTGCACGACAACGGGCCTTGCTGCACTCTTGGTTACGACACTCTCGGGGGATATGTTTTGATAAATTCACAATCTTAGTATGAACCCTTATTAACGGAAAAATGCCCCTAAGAATATATGTTAGAAGGAAGATCATGAAAAGCCTGGATTGAATCCTATAGACTCATGAGTTAAAGAGATTAAAGTTTATTTATAAGTCATCAACTTTTGTCTTTGGATTACCCTTTATCTGTTACCCCTAACTTTCCTTTTATTCCAACCAATGTCCGGTAATAGGAGAACTCGAGCTAACAACCGTTGTGAAGATCAGTGTGATGATTGTACTTATGAGATGCCCAATCCAATGGGAGCGGGAATCGCGAACTTTGTCACGCTTCTCTCTCAGCTAACTCAAGTTTTGAATAGAAACACTGGTCAAGAGGAACGTTCAACCCCCCCTAAGAAAGAACAAGTCGCTATTGAAAGCTTCATGAGACAAAGGCCTCCTACATTTAGTGGATCATCTGATCCCACGATTGCTGAACAATGGATCAACTCCATTGAAAAGATATTCTCCATCCTCCAATGCTCTGAAAAAGAGAAGGTTCTCCTGGCGGCTTATCGTATGGAGGGTGAAGCTGATCAATGGTGGACGTTGATCAAAAATACGAAGCCTGAGGAGGAGATCGAGGCTTTGGAATGGAAGGTATTCCGGAAGATTTTTTTTGATAAATATTTTCCACGCACCCTCCGTCTTAAGATGGAAAGGGACTTCCTTTCCCTCAAGCAGAAAGATGAGGAATCTGTGGGAGCGTACGAGGCAAACTTCACAAGGCTTGCACGATACGCTTCCGGCTTTGTCGTTACCCCCGAATGCAAGGTTGACCACTTATTTGGTGGGCTGAAGCCTAGCTTGCGGAAAGCATTAGCGATCCGTGACTTTGACAGCTATGAGGAAATTGTCCGATGTGCCCTCAAGGTTGAAATGGAGATCGTAGAATCACAGGGGTATCATGGGGACAATAAGCGGAAGGTGGACTTCAATGCTGGTGGTCCGATGGATAAATCCAACGACGCTAAGAAATTCCAGCACCCCACTTGCCAAAAGTGTGGAAAGAAGCACCCTGGAAATTGCCTTAGGGGGACAAGAAAATGCTTCAAGTGTGGAAGAGAAGGGCACCTAGTTGTTAACTGTCAGCAAGAAGGACCCGCGGCTGCGACGGAGGGGAGGAACACTCCGTTCGAACCTCAACGCATTGTTCAATTCTTCAAATCCAAAGAACCGGGTCATTTTGCGAATCAGTGCCCTAATCCAAGGGTTATCGGAGGCAATCAACAACCTCCAAGACAGCAAGGAAGAGCTTTTGCCATCACTTCTGCCGAAGTGAACCCCGAAAACGAAGTGGTGACAGGTACGCTAGTTATTCATTCAAGAATAGAGAACGTACTTTTTGATTCAGGTTCTACGCATTCTTTTATATCTCAAAAGTTTATTAGAACAATCCCTGCACCACCACAAATCATGGAAGTAAAGATGTCGGTGAGTACGGCAAATGGGGCAATCATTGCATCCCATGAGTATAAGTCCTCCCCTGTTATAATCTGTGGATTGAATTTCCCAGCGAACCTCGTCATACTCCCCTTGGTGGAATTTGATGCAATTCTTGGCATGGATTGGCTTTCCTTATATAGAGCCAACATAAATTGTCGGGAGAGGGAAATCACACTCCATATGGAGAATCGACCCCCGATTCTTTACAAGTGTCAGGTGGAAGATGAATATCCTTTAGCTCCATCATCTCAAGCATGGATATTACTGCCTTATGAGCACGCATATCTGGCTCAGATGATTGAGTCCAAGGAAGAAACCACCCTTGAAGAAATGCCTATTGTGAGGGAATTCGCTGAAGTATTTCCCGAGGAACTTCCTGGTCTTCCTCCAAGAAGAGATGTTGAGTTCTCAATTGAACTTATACCTGGGGCGCTACCAATATCCAATACTCCATATAGAATGGCTGTGGTTGAGCTTGAAGAACTGAAGAAACAACTACAGGAGAATCTGGATAAAGGGTTTATACGCCCAAGTGCATCACCATGGGGTGCACCAGTCCTCTTCGTCAAGAAGAAGGATGGGTCAATGCGGCTTTGCATCGATTATCGTGAACTTAAAAAAAATCACGATAAAGAACAAGTATCCTCTCCCATGAATCGATGACTTGTTTGATCAGCTGCGTGGAGCACAATACTTCTCCAAGGTCGACTTGCGGTCGGGATATTATCAAGTAAGGGTGAAGAAGGAAGATATCCCCAAGACTGCTTTTCGTACAAGGTACGGGCACTATGAATTCATAGTAATGCCTTTTGGACTCACCAATGCTCCAGAAATATTCATGGACTTGATGAATAGAGTCTTTAGAGATTACCTAGATAAATTTGTGGTAGTCTTTATAGATGATATTCTAATATACTCCAAAACCAAGGAGGACCATGAGGAGCATTTAAGAACTGTACTGCAGACTTTGCGCAAGGAGAAGCTCTATGCTAAGTACAACAAGTGTGAGTTCTGGTTGAAGGAGGTCTCATTCTTGGGCCATATCATCACAAGCAATGGGATATCTGTGGACCCCTCCAAAACAGATGCAATTGAGGGATGGTCGAGGCCAACATCGGTAACTGATATCCGTAGCTTCTTGGGGTTAGCTGGATATTATCGACGATTTGTGAGAAACTTCTCACGATTGTCCAACCCTCTTACCAAGCTAACTCGAAAGGGAGTAAAGTTTTTTTGGAGTGATGAATGCGAAGAAAGCTTCAAGGAGTTGAAAAGGAGGCTTATCACTGCACCTGTGCTCACTTTACCCACAAGTGGGGAGCTTTTTGTGGTATTCAGTGATGCTTCGAAGAAGGGCTTAGGATGTGTGCTGATGCAGAATGATAAAGTGATATCCTATGCCTCAAGACAGTTGAAAATCCATGAGCGAAACTATCCAACGCATGATCTGGAGTTGGCGGCGGTGATCTTTGCCTTGAAAATCTGGCAGCATTATCTCTATGGAGAGAAATGTGAGATATATACTGACCACAAGAGTCTTAAATATATATTCACATAGAAAGAGCTTAATATGCGCCAGAGAAGATGGATAGAGCTCATAAAGGATTATGACTGTTCAATACATTACCACCCTGGGAAGGCGAACAAGGTGGCGGATGCCCTAAGTAGAAAGGATCCAGCAATTCTCTCAATGATGAGAATTGAGAAGGATCCAATCTTCTTAGACTTGATGAAGATGGACGTGGGAATCATAAATAAGGGAACATCATCAATCCTTTCACAAATGATTGCTCAACCATCTCTTTTGGAGAGGTTAAAGGATGCTCAAAAGGATGATGCGAGAATCCAAGAAAAAGTGGAAGCTATCAAAAAGGGAAAATCCTCAGAGTTTAATGTTAATGAAGAAGGAATTGTGCGGTTTGGGAAAAGACTATGTGTCCCATCAAGTTCGGAGCTGAAGAAAGAACTTTTGGATGATGCACATAGTTCAAATTTCTCTATTCACCCAGGGAGCACAAAGATGTATCGAGATCTCCGAGAAAACTTTTGGTGGGATAATATGAAGAAGGAGATTGCTGAATATACATCAAAGTGCCTGGTGTGTCAGCAAGTGAAGGCAGGGAGGCAGAAGTCTAAGGGGATGATGCAACCATTGCCCATACCAGAATGGAAATGGGAGAACATCACCATGGACTCTGTCACTGGACTTCCAAGGACATCCAAAAGCAACAATGCAATCTGGGTTATTGTGGATCGCCTTACAAAGACTGCACACTTCATTGCTATTCGAGAGGATTTCTCTTTGGATCACCTGGCACGGATATATATCAGGGAAGTGGTACGGTTGCATGGAGTACCACTATCTATTGTGTCGGACCGAGATCCAAGATTTACCTCTAAGTTTTGGAAGAGTCTTCAACATGCTCTGAATATTGAACTGAACTTCAGTACGGCCTATCATCCTCAAACTGATGGCCAATCCGAGCGGACTATCCAAACACTTGAGGATATGTTGAGAGCGTGCTCAATGGACTTTAAAGGAGGATGGGATCAACATCTTCCTCTGGTTGAGTTCTCTTATAATAATAGTTTCCACTTGAGCATCCAAATGGCACCATATAAAGCCCTATATGGGAAAAGGTGTAGAACACCGACATGTTGGGATGAGGTCGGTGAACGTAAGCTTCTTGGACCAGAAATGGTCGAAGAAATGGTGGAGAAGGTGAAAACCATTCAGCAGCATATCAAGGCAGCCCAAAGTCGACAGAAGAGTTATGCAGATAATCGTCGACGAGACCTTGAGTTTAAAGTCGGAGACATGGTGTTTTTACGCATATCTCCGTGGAAGAAGGTCATGAGGTTTGGAAAGAAAGGGAAGTTAAGTCCAAGGTACATCGGCCCCTTCGAGATTCTTGATCGTGTTGGGGCTGTGGCCTATCGACTAGCACTTCCACCTACTATGGCCAAGGTGCATAATGTCTTCCATGTATCCCTATTAAGGAAGTACATACCAGACCCTTCACATGTACTCTCTTCTGAGGTGGTACAATTAGAAGACGATCTTTCTTATGAGGAGCAACCAGTGAAGATCATGGATCGTAGAGAAAAAGTTCTACGAAATAAGACAATGCCCCTCGTCAAGGTGTTGTGGAGAAACCACAAGTTTGAAGAAGCAACTTGGGAGTCGGAGGATATGATGAAGCTAAGTTACCCACAATTGTTTTAGTGTGGGAAAAGGAAAATTTCGAGGGCGAAATTTCTTAAGGGGGGAATGTTGTAACGACCCAAACTTTCATTAATGGAAAATCCCTCTTGATCCAGTTAAATGTTCCTTTATGAAAAATGTTTTTATAAGATGTCAACTTCTTTAGTTTAATGTTAAGATTTGTGACCGTTACTTTTATAGCCGTTGAACAGTGAACATATGGGTAGTTTAAATATAAGGCTTTAACGAACCAATTTTCTACTCAGACAAAGGAAGCGATGGCCTCATCCAGTAGAATTGCCCCTTACGAAGCCCATTTGTCGGAGCTCGGAAAGGAGGTGGCGTCTTTGGGCTTTGCCCTTGACCAAGCCCAATCTGAGCTTCATCAAGTCAAGCTCGAACGTGATCGTCTACGGGAAAAATGGAAGTTGATAGAGATCACCACTCGAGCGATGTTATCCGAGCAACCCCAAGAGTCTGTCACCATCGCACACCTTACCCTTAGGTCTTATGCGGCTATTTTAAGGGGTTATGTAACAAATAAGTAGCACCATGTTCATGTACATTATTTTTGTATATAATAATGAATATAATTTCTAGTCATTTTTGATGCATTGTAATTAGTTTTTAAAGTACAAATGATGTTTTTAGTTATTATTTAATTAAGAATTATATTTTATTAAATTAAAGGATTTTTGAATTAAATAATATTTTAATAAAATATTATTATTAATATTAAATTAATTTTTATTAAATATAAATGATCTTATAATTTTATGAATGCAATTAAAATTTTTATTAAGGTTTGAAAGCCATTTCTGTCAAAACCCGTGAATTTTTTATAAATGTCGGTTTTTATTTTAAAAGTGAAAATTCACATATTTAGAAAATTATTTGGATAAAATAAATATTATTTTTGGAATCAGGACGTCGAAATTATCCAACGGTGATTTTTTCATAATTTTCTGAGACAGTCAAATTTTTGGGTAAAAAAAATTAAATACCATTTAAATATATAATGTGTTTTATGACATCATAATGACCCAATGGTGATGTAATAAAATACCATAATCCTTATGTTCGGCCAATATATGTTTTATCATTAAAATAATGAGGTTTTGGGTTTGTTTGACACTCTTTTCAAAGCATTAATGGAGCCCTCAAGACTTATTCAACACTTTGCCTTTTTAAATTAATTTCCATGGGAGTGTGACTCACCTCCACATAAGCAACCCTAATTTTTTAATACGTTCGGACCTTGGACTTGTAAAATATTGTTTTCCTCTTTCCTTTTCCAGAAACCATGGGCTAATACCATGGGATGGTTTTTGGTTTGGATTATTTTAATATAAGTGGTCCCAAACCTAAATAATAATGAATTCTCTCACCTTTCCTTTATAAACCCACCCAAGCTCCCACTTCCTCCTCACTCAAAGCCCTTGAAGTTCGTCCATCCTCTGCCCTACTCTCTCTAGAATCCTACCAAGGTGCCCCAAGCTCCCAAGAAGCCTCTCACAAGCCTCTCTCTAGCCTTTGGAAGCACACTTCCAAGTAAGGGGTTTTCTTCCTTTCTCATTTTTGTCAATTTTCTTAAGTTGTATTGCCGTTTTTATTTCAATTATGAATGTTGGGGTATGGTTTTCCACCTCCCCCATACTTCCCTCTTATTGTTTTAATGATTGGAGAACCCTTTATCTCTCATTAAATGCCTCCCATGTACACCCGTTACTATGCCGATATTCCGAAAGGAACCTTTTTCTCCTCTTTTATATTCAAGCAATACTTTTGTATCATGAATCTAAATTTCATTTCAATTGTTGGGACATGTATATATATGACCTCCTTACTGTCCATTACATGTAAATATGATGAGGAACCCCTTTCTCTCTCATCAACCTTTTTTATGAATTCTTATGTCACGCCGTTACGCTGCCGAAATCGCACCGATTTTCTAAGCCAATGTCTTTGTGTAGTGAATACCATACCCATTTCTCCATCAAGGGTATTCACCTTTATGCACATTTACATATTGATTTTAAAGTTTCATGTATGAATTCCACATTCCTTTATCGTGGAAGAAATGATTATGTTTTATGAATCCATGTTTTATGATCCATGTGGCACACTTATGCATGAAATGAAATGTTTAAGAAGGGTGCGCCCTTTATAGCGCTCCAATGCATTGGGTAAAGTATAGTATCATGATACGTCATGTGAAATGAGTGTTTACTCATGCTAATTCAAGTGCAACGAGGGTTTACTCGTGCTTCAAGTGCAATGAGGGTTTACTCATGCTCCATATGCAATGAGCCTTGGCTCATGCTAATTCAATGTTAAGTGTTGTTGCCACATTTCCATGTTATGATTATCATGCTTTATCATGCCTTTATGTTCATGTTTCTCTTATGATCTATTGATATGCCTATTTCCTAACATGTATTGTACTCCTCATGTTATTCATTATGTACTCCCTTACTGGGCTTTATAGCTCACCCTTTTCTTATGCATGTCCTCAGGTTATCCCATGCAATGCTAAGTACGAAGGAATGTAGTGGTCATGTAAAGGAAGTTTTCAATAAGGATGTTGTATTTCAAGTTTAAAGTTTTTATGTAATGATCCTAAGCCCCAAAGACACTAAACCTCTCGATCTTCTTTGTTGTATCAAGTGAAGTTTTATGTAATAAAGCATGTTTATGTTGTAATAAAAAGCAGGGTTGTCATACAGCTCGGCTTACAATGAAAAAGGGGCTCCACTCACTGGTTTCCCACATGGAAACTTCTATTTCCAATAGAAGCTTCATGTTGGCCACCCATATCTGAGAACAAGACCCTTCTCCAGAAGTATTTGATGACAACATGCATGGATAATGACCATTTGATGGCTAAGATGACATCATATTCTTGTATTTGTAGTAGAAATAGATCCCCACTGGACTGATGCATCCCCAATATCAGTATGCATCCTCAAAAAACATCAAACAGGTTGGTCTGACCTCTAATTGGAATTCTAAACATTAGGTGCATGGAATTTCTCTCTACATCTATACACAGGGCATGGTCTAGACTGGGTGCAACCAAAGAGTGCGAAGCTCCTGAATCAAACAAGGCACAATCAAGAGTATTGAACATAATGATTGTACCTTGAAGGTCCTCTAGACATGCGGAAACTGCTACCTCTAATGCATGAAACTACCCATTCCTAGCTCTTCTGCCTCTTGATAGTTGATCACCTCCTTGACCATGCCCTTGTCGAGTTCTTAGTGGAGCACCCTAAGGTCAGCCTCCCCTTGAAATGTTTTCTCTTAGAGGTAGCTGCTGCTACTAAGGTGTGCATTGAACATGCCCACCCCATCATAATATACTCATACAAGGCACTGATTATACAGACTCCCTTGGCTACCACAGGTAAAGCACCTCAGTCCTTGTCTCGTGGAGAAAGGTCGAGGAGCGGGAGATTATAACTGCAACTGGAAGGGCCTATTCCCTATCGGCCGAAACCTGGAAGGCCCTAATATTAGAGGCCAGATGCTGATGACATTCCCCATTGAAAAACTCAACTAGCTCCCTTATCATGGCCCACCTCCCAGCTTTTGCATCCTCTCAAACAATTCATCCTTCTTCTGAATGTCTATGTACATCAGTAGAGTTAATGGAGTAACCATATTATGAAGAGATGGTTAGACTGCCTCCTCTATGAGTCATTCCTATAACTCCACATCAAGATAGAGGTCCAAAGAAGAATGAAGGAGTACCTTGAACTTTATCCCCAGTTTCCACACCATC
Source organism: Viscum album (assembly GCA_963277665.1). Lineage (NCBI taxonomy): Eukaryota > Viridiplantae > Streptophyta > Magnoliopsida > Santalales > Viscaceae > Viscum > Viscum album. Next base: position 1,277,899,785 of record OY728158.1, read on the forward strand.
ATACTCCTTTACCAGAGGGAGAGAATCTCATACCTCTTTTTTTCTTCATTGTGGAAGACGGAATTCCACCCAGATATCATTCTCAATGTCAGTCCACAAAACCCTATCTTCCTTCTTCTACCCGCGATAGTGATTCCACCAATGCAGCGCCACCCCTCACTTCTAGCTCACTTCTAGAGGAACTGAGTAATCTTTTGGATCCCAGATCATGTTGAATGTGATCACCAGCTCCTCGAGCCAGCTCTCTGTCACCATGTCTGAGACCCTACTCTCATACTTTCATAGTGTTTTCTGCTGGAATACATGAAGTGTCTTCTACCACTGGTCATCATCCTCCTCTCAATCTTCCCTCTACTGATCTACCAGATCAACCTGCTGGGCCTCAACTTCTAGCACTAATCATGGACATTATATGGATTCCATAACTTCCAAGTAAACAAGGAATTCATAATCCCTAGTATTAAGGAATTTACTTAGGGTCTTCTTAATTATTCATTTCTATTTTTCTTAAGACACCCCAATTCATGAATGAAACCATGTCAGTATGATGAATGTACCTTTCCTAGGGCCTCTACCCTGCAATCATTTTAGCCTCACTTAGTCTTTATATACGCTCAACATCCTTACGTCGAATCACAAGAGTTCTTAAAATCTTGTGTACTAGCCAGTATTCCTTAACTTATTTCCCGCACCATGAATTCCTAACACTATTTCCCTACAATACCGTGCATTCCTCACTGTTCATATCCCTAAACACCATCGTATCTCTCAACCATCTCCTATGATACCATTCTGTCATGACCCATCTTCTCCAAGATGATGGAAAGGACAATGTGATGCCCTGCCTTTCCTTTTTCATGGTGAATGAGAGATAATGACCCCACGAGTCTCACCTTCAGTAGGCCCCGAAGTGGCGACTAGAACCAATGGTATAGAATCTTACACAGATGTAAGGCATTACCAATTTATAGATTAATATCAGAAGATAAGATGGTAAATACTAGAAATGCTAACGAATAATGATAAATGTAAATACCAAAATCTATTCACATATTCAGGTTTAAAATAAACAGATTCAATGTACAATATAAACTCTAAAGAAAAGTATGAAAAGAAAATAAAAGTAGTAACGACAACTATCCCAATGTCTGAGCTAGTAAGGTATGGCACGGTCATTAAATTCCTCCAAGAAACTAGAATGTAGTTTTAAATATGTAGGGTGAGTATATTGGTATACTCAGTCGGAAAACCAAAATCTCTCACGCACATGTTGGGAGACACTATAATTCCCCGGGAGAAAAACGGTTAACCAAAACAACTAGAAAGAAAACAATCCACACATCCTCACAAAGGCACACTCCCCAATAAACACAATCCAGGTAAAATAATAGTAATAGCACATTGATATTTGGGTACCCCACACCACTTTCCAACTGGTTATTTAGAACATCCTATGCATTAGACCACCACCACAATTCCACTACAGTCCCACTTTTATACCATATTCGCACACTCCTGGGCTACCACAACCACACATCCCGCCTGTAGACACATGGTCCACTATAACCACACAACCTTCTCACCAACATCTCAGCCTAACATCCATACATCTCACCCGGAGACACCTCGGCCTCATCCTGAAGAAACTTGGGAAACAAAAATCCCTAAAAACACCTAATCGAACCCACGAAAACTGTTCATGCATGAATATTATTGGGATATAATTATCCTCAGGTCGACACATCCAACCCGAAGCATCTTGGGATAAATGGGAGAGGGATAAGAATGGAGTTAACAATAATCCACTCATAGGAATGTTGAAAAAAAACTCCCCCACGAAATTGGTGTGTTCAACACAATGTTCTCAACATGGGTGGGTTGTGTATAAGAAGTACAAGAAATAAATTTTATACATATAGAAAATCACGAACTCATCCCATCCTAAGGGTTATAAAACCAACAACTATTCCACACACAACAGCTCTTTCTTCTACTCCTACATGCACAGGTACACAACAGTCACAATAGATCAGAAAACATTTCTGGAAACCAGTTCCCCATTATAACCATTCTCATTATCATGTTCAAGTGATTCCATTTAAATATTACTCAACTACTGGAAAACTAACAAGCATGAACACCAGACAAAACAACAACTAGAAGAAAATAGCCAAGCATGCATTTAAGCATTAACTCCCTATTATCTTATAAATAACTACATAAAAATGGGATCTGTGAGATCCCTTGAAGTACTGGATCCAAACGAAGCCCCAACATTCCGGGTCGAGAACATTTTCCATCAGATCCACACAGACAAAGATTCAGAAACCAAAACCCACTCAACCATAGATTCCATTCCAATCAACTTCACCCCACATTGTATCAAATAGAACAACCATGAATATCACCCGAAAAAAGTAAGGGGTTTTCATATTTATCCAAAACCATTCATTATGTACCTTATGTCTGTTTTGTTAACTGGGTTGATGAAATTGGGATTCTGATCCATCAGGCATCCATTTAATCAACCAAGTTTGTGTGATTAATAAATTTTGATGCTACATTCATTCAATCACAATATTATCCGAAAAATATAGCTTCAATACTATGCAATAAAGGACCACCAATAACCACGATTTTTAGTAGACATTATCCCTTTACATTCATAACATAAAATAAAGGTAAAACACTAAAACATCATCATTATTCCCACTCCTTAATTATTTAAATGTCTTTTTATTATCTTTTTTAATGTTGGTTTCATCTACATCTTGAGGAAACATCATCATACCCACCCCACATGATTCCCAATAATGAGAAATGAAAGAAAAAACCATACCTGGATGATCAAAGAACGAATTTTCCTCCCTACAGCAAGAACTTGGGATGATGCGACTTACAAGAAGAACAAAAAGGCTAATCGGGAAATGTTCTAGCATGGGTGCACAATTCATCTTAGAAACAAGGACTCTAAGAAAAACAAGGGAAAAGAAAGTTCAATGGAATAAGAAGATTTTGGTGTGAAAAAGAACCAATCCTAGTGTTACAGGACAAGAATTATTGATGTTCTTGAAAAGAGGATCGTGGTTTTAACATGTGGTTGGGAGGTTTCACACGTTGGAATAAATTGAGATTTAATAATTCCCTTGGAGATAGTGAGATAGACCATCCCATGAAAATGATTTAATTGTTTAAATTTAAACCGAGAAAAATTTATAACAGGGGCGTAATTGGAAACACGACAAAGGGAGTGAAACTGATTAAAAGGCCAAACATTTTGGTAATTAAAGGGTCTCCAGACTCTTAGGGGTTCTTAGATTTCATTTAAAAGCCTTCAAATGGTCTTAATCCACTTTTAAAAGGTAATAAAACATAAAAGAGATGTTATTGGAAAACTGGAGAATGAAACCCAACACCCCTCGGTGGCACCGATTGGGTGAAAAACTGATCGGTGAAACCGATAGGTGACACCATAGTGCCACCATTCCACCGACACCGATGACCCCTTAACTCACTGATGGGCTTCATGACACCCCAAACACCAGAATTTGACAATGTAATGGACCAAGAAGGTCTGGTGCATTACACCAATCATATATGTAATGTCTAAGAACTAAAAAATGAATAACAGAAAAATATATTTTCCATTAAAAAAACACATTAACAAAATTATTATTATTTTATTACCTGATAAACCCATGATAGAGAATTTTATTTCATGTTATTATCTTCGAAATATGAGTAACCCATTAAAAAAACATGTTCTAAAACAATCACTTTAAAACATGGTTAACCTTTGAAAAACATTTGATTTCCATAACAATATCATTGAAACAATATTAACTAATTAAAAGAAAGAATAAGGGTGGTATCATTAAACAAAATCCTGATTGGATCATAATTAAAAATAAGTTTTATTTATTTTAATTATTGTAAATACCATTAAAATTCCAACAAACATGTTTTGAGAGAAATAATTTTTTTATTCATTTTAAAAAAAATTATAAAGTGTATGTATTTTATTATAACATTTAAAACATATAATGGAATATTAAAATAAAATAATGGTCAATTTGGTGGAAATCCATTTTAGTAGTACATGATAAAACAAATATTCATTTCACATTTTTAGTAAAATAAATATGTGAATTTTTTAAAAAACAATATTGGATTCCATGGAATTTTTTTTAAAAAAATATGTTAAAATGACATTAATAAATAATTTGAAAACATTTAAAAATATATTTGGATTTAAATTCTGATATCATAGTTTTTGATGAAAAATTATTTCGGAATAAAGAGAGAAATAATGATTGGTTCTCTAAAAATATTTTATAAACAATTTTGAGATCCAAAAAGTAGGAAAATGGTAATTTTTATTTAAAATATCATTAATAACCAGAGTATACTAATTTTTATGAGAACTATATAGAGGGACATCACTATATTTTAACATAAGAGACTTAATAATAAATAATATCGATAAGCGATGAGAAAGTAATATAAAACCTTTAGCACTTTGGTAACTTTGAATCATAATGCCCATGAAAGAATTTATTTAAATTAAACATATAATATAATTAAAATAATTAGATCTGGTATATAGAATGTAAATTTTTTGGTATATACACCTATTATGTGAAGATATTTGTATAACATAACATACATCTCAATGAAGGAAAATCATGACAAAAATCTCATACTGCTTTGGTAACACTAAAAAAATTAACCCTAGGAAGGAGAGATACTAAAATGGATATGTAAATCCACATTAATTTAAGTATATGTATCATAAAATACTTTTATAGGAAATATATATTCCGCACAACAAAAATAATTGGTGAATATGGCATTCATAACACAGAAATAAAAGAGAGGAAAGAAAACCCTTATCTTGTGCTTCTTTTTTGTTGATCATGAATTAACATACATTATTAACAAATCATATTAATATTTACCATATCTATATGATCAAATTAAAACTTTATTATCACCCATTAATTTAAAATATTTCATTATTTTCCTTGTTTTGGTTGTTAGTTTCCTTGTTTTCTCATTCGTACTTTGTTACGATAGTTTTAATTATTATATATAATATATAGTTCCATAATAAAAATATTATAAATTATAAAATAATTACCGTATTTATATATCAATTAAAATTTTACGTCCAATCATGAAATATGGTTATTAAAAATAGACTATGTTATAATCAGGTAGACATGTGGTCGTACGTACGCATGAGTAACATTTACATTTGTAATGATCATTATGTAAATAAGTTAAGTAATATATTATATTTACAGAAAGAAAATTATTTAATAAATATCCTAATAGTTAAGTATATATAATTAATTATACAATTCTTGTGTTTTGGTGATGAATAATAAAATCACATTGCTTTGAGGAGGCGATAATTGACACATCAATGAGTGAAGTTATCACTTTTTTAGTGAGTTAAAAGGTATGAAAGATAACGATATATTATAATTTTAATATTGAGAATTATTTCATTAATATCATAATTATGTAATTTATATCACATATATTCATTATATTTATCCTTATTACCCTCCATGAAATACATTGGTGAAAAAAGAATCACATCGCTTTGTGAGGCGGTAGTCCGTGGTAAAATCGTGTGACTTTATTGTATCCTTTACGGTATAGAATAGAAAAAGGTATATACGATATAATGAATCCATATGTGTAATTAAAATATAAATGTAGTATATAAACTAAATTTCCATCATCATACTCAACCGAGATAGGTGGTAATTGAAAAATGAATTACTTCATTTTGTGATGTAGTTGCCTATTGTAGACAAGAATGATGATTTTATAACCCATTTATTGAGGAGGCAACTGATTTAGGCTATGAAACTATCATAATAACATATCAGTATTTGGATTATAATGATTTTATCAAAAAATCATGTTTTCAATGTAATTGAGGAGTTGGATAAAGAAATAAAATAAAAATGCTCATCAAAGAACCTTAAATATTCTTCATATATCCTCCTTAGGATCCCACCAATGTCCTTCCTATGTTATAATTATTACAAAAATAAGTATTATATAATGATTATCATATAGTCATTAAGTGATTTGGGAAGGAATTTGGTAAAACTAATAGGTTTTAAGGAGTAAATAAGAGATGATAGGCGGTTGGATTTTATAATTGGGGAGAGAAGACACATGGGATTTTGGAAAATAAAAGAGTTATCTCATGTTTTTTAAATTTAAAAAGGCCCAAAATGGATCATTATTGAAATTTATAGGTTTTATGGTCTAAATATGGTTATAAAATGTTCTTTTAAATGTTATGTGGTTATTTTATCCCTTGTCACATTTTTTTAGTCCCCAGTAAATCCATTTTTTACTTTGACCGCAGTAATTAATTTTTACAAGGTTTATTATTCATTTTGGTCAAGAATATGTTCACCATATTAGATAATATAAATTATGATAATTAAAAATATGGAATATATTTTTCCAAATTCATTAAATAGTAGTAGAAAATTTCCATCTAAAATTGGTCATGCAAACATGATGTGAAAGCGGGTTTTTAAAGAGAAAATGTTCAAATGTTTACAATGTTTTTATATTTTATATCCATATGAAATTCATTCCAATAATCCATGTATATATAATTGAACTAATTCTAACTGAAAAAATTATATATAATTAACCTAAGTTTTTAATTCATTTATAATTGAACTAGTTCTATTTTAAAAACAATTTAAAATAAAATTTAACAATATAATAAATTTTTAAAAAAGGAAATTTTCAATTAAAACTCTGTATTTCTCACTATTTAACAAGAATTGAAACATTTAAGAAACTTATCAAGATATGATCTTGAAATAATTTTTAAATTGTTATTTCTAAAAAAATTATTTATCCTAATAAATTTTTAAAAGTAAAAAAAAAACTAAATTTAAAATAGAACCCGCAGATGTGATGAAAAACTGGGGTTTTGAGAAGTGTAATTTTTATACAAAAGATGATTTTTTTTAAATATATGTCTAATAATAATAATTGAATGAATAAAAATTAAAATTTATTTATATATAATCTATAAATTTAATTTAAATCATTTTTGTTTGGGATTATTTTAATTATTTAAAATGGCTATTTATTATACACATTAAAATAATGAAAAAACAAGTTTTCCAGCCCAAAAAACAAACTTATACTAAAAAACAATATAAATTTAATACAAATTAATTAAGTATATTAAATATAAATAAATATTACATGTATTAATTTAATAAATAATGGGTTATTTAAAATAATTAATTTATAAAAGTAAAACTACTATTTTACAAAAATCTGTTTTTCACTATTCACAGGAAAATTTATTGTTTTTTTGAAAATTACCGTAATCTCACCCAAAGTGATTTTTTTTATTTTAATTAATTAATTTATGTTAATTTCACAAAATTCATTTTTTAAAACTTCCAAAAATTTATTATTATATTATTTTCAAGGCAATAAAAAAGCATTTTTTAAGAAAATATATTTTTGAAGAGTAAAATCACATTACAAAAAATTGATAGATAATTTATAAAAAATTTATCAATCGTTTATATTGAGTAGGGAATATATATATATTTTAAAATTATTTGATAATATTTATACCTACATATTTAATGGCTAGGTTATAACAGATATATATATTGTGGGTCTTTTATCCTCGGGGTTGCATGATTAATTTTCCCTATAGAATAATAAATATATTGGTTTCATGTAAAAAAAGACATATAAAATACTATTTAAAAACATGTATATCATAAATTCTTAGGGAGTTACATTCTTGTTAATGTTTTGTGTTGTGTGTCATATATGCTATCAAACATTATTTACTTCTTTTATAATATTGGGGTGTTACGTATATCATGTTAAATATTCTATTGACCGGGGAACCATTATCAAATAAAGTGGAAAAAAATGACAAATAAAATCATTTATTTACCAAAAATTAACATTAACATGGAAGTGTTGTTAAATTGATAAAAAATGTTATTAAATAAATCATAAATGATATGGTATATAGAAGTATGTATAATAAAATTATATTTATTATACATGATGTTTTAACAAGTACAAATGAAGTCGAGACTTATGGTATATGATTTCTATCTCACTTTTATTTTCTATGAGAATGATTCCATGTTCACCACTTTTTTATTTTTCTGTGTGGTATATACATTAAAAAGTTTATTTTATGATTTATATACATAAATATATTATGATTTATATATCCATTTTAGGATAAATCTTTCTTGTATTTATGTTTCAAAATATACCAAATAGGTAAGGTATTTTCATTTCACTTTTCATATCAGTTAGATACATTATATATGCACCACTTGTTACTTTTGTGTGGTGCATATACTTCCTATGAATGTATTTTATAATTATTATCATAAAATTATGGGGATATATGTATCCATTTGAGTATATAACTATCATTGGACTTATGATTCAATGTTACAAAAGTGCTAAATATTTTATGTTAAAATCACATCGTTTATCAGGATTTTTCAGGATTATGATTCCAATGATGATATATTGTGATCTAAATCTCAAGAAACTTATGGATTTCATTCTTCTATTGTTATTACATAATTATACATGTTTTACATTAATTATTTTCTCTTTATGTAGTAACTATTTCAAAAGAATATTCTGAAGAAAAATTATCATAATTTCTCCCCTTAGTCCAAAATCCTTTTTTCTAATATCACATTTAATAAAATGTTCACAATTTTTTTAAATCCTAAAAATAATTCAGTAACATCATTTTTACCAATGATTTGAATTTTTTAAAAATATTTTTAAATTAATGTTCTGGTGATTTTTCTAACAATGATTATTCCAATTTTACTAAAAATGTGGAAAAAATATTTGTTTTAATGCGCATGACATGGATAATGTTTTCTTCCATCATCAAGAAATCATAGATTTAAATATTCCATTATAATATTCAAAGTTTATTTTCAATGAAAAGGATTTCCAAAAATGTTCTATGATTTATTATTTTTAAAAAATGATTTTTAAAATGGAACGAATATTTTACTTAATAAATGTTTTAAATAATTTTTAAAGATTCCTTTAAATGTTTCCGAGGTTATTTTAAAATAAAAGGATTTTTATAATTGTTTATGTTTTAAAAATATTTTTTCAATTTAGAATTTTTAAATTCATCATGAAATGATTCGGGTGATCTTTAAAATTCATTTTCCATCTATGACGAAATCTATTGATGTTCTTATGATTTTCTAGGGATAAAATTTAATAATACCTTCCTCATTATTTTTCAATAGGGTTAAGGTTTATATTGATGAAATGTTTTTCCAACCCATTTATTTATCATGGGTTATGGTATGGTGAGTTGATGAAATGATTTTATAACTCATTTTTTACCATGGTTTTGGTGTGGTTATATGATTAATGTTTCATGAAATTGTGGCCCACATAAAAATGGTTTTCAATATGATATGGGTGGGGAATATATCTTACAAAAAATAAATAGGTAAAGCTTTATATCTCATGATATTATAATGAAAAATATGTTGATGGTATTGATCCACTATGGGAAATAAGTATTTCTTGATCCACTATGGGAAACTAGCATGTCTTTATCCATAATGGGAAACATGTGATAAGTCCTTATATACCATGTTGATGGTCCTGGTAGTTAACCATGACATAGGCAATGATTTTTCTATTTTTATGACGGTTTCGTACTTTTATGAAATGATTTCTGGGTTAGGGATTAATTTATGATTCGTTCACACTCATATGGGCCATCCTTTTTGAAATGATAATGTTTTTTGAAATAAATATTGTTTATGATATTTGAAGTGTTGGGTATAAACATTCTAAGTTATTTTCATTATCACATACCCTTATTCTTATCTTATGATTTCATATTGTCATTGATTGATATCTTCTATGTTTACCCTTATTGAGCATCTGATGTCACCCATTCTTATGTTTCATTCCCCATTTTATGATGAAAGGATTAGGTAAGGTATTCCTAAGAGTAGTACTATATTAGAAGATCATTGTGGGTGATGTTGATGATGTTTAATGAAATAAAAATATTTTCTTCATAGTCTCTAAAGACACTAAACTATTATAGTCCTTTGGAACGTGTTTATGAAAGGTACTAAAAAATCAACTAAAAAGAGGTGGCATTTGTCTATAAAATTCTAGGTTTTTATTCTAACTCCCCACATTCTTCCAAAAACGTGTGAAGAACCTTACCCATTTACCACTACTTCCGAGTATTGATGGAGAAAATCTAGTTCATTTGACACCAAAATCTGATCATACAACACATTACATCAATAAAATGACTTCACATTAAAATATTGAGATATTTAGTGGATTTTATGAAAAAAAATAAATGATATTTTAAACTGTATATTGACTACGTAAGGAGAACCTCCTCTTTTATTCAGAATTAGGACCAATAATGTAGTATAAAAAATCTTAAAAGGAAGTGTTAAAATTAAATCAATTAGTAAAACATGAGCACAATGTTTGATTATTCCAATTACAATATGTAATCAAGATGTTTTTCATTAGTAAAAATTTATGAAAAAATTATATTGATTTAGTTTGTATAAGTTTACATAATTCAAATAATATTTATTCATGACCAACAAAACTATTAATAAGGTTTCTATAAATATCAATCATGTACTTATAGACTTATTTTGACTTAAAACTCAACATTATCAAGTGATAAATTTAGAATATTATTGTGAATTTTATGACGTTCTACTCTCATCAAGACGATATTATCATATGACTAAATGAATTTCAATCTCCTCGTGATCATTTACTAAACCTGTTGATATATTTTTATTATCAAATTTGACATAAAAATTATAGAATAAATTAGATAAGATTTTTCTATCAATAATTAGACCATGTCAAAAATTAATAATTATTAGTGAAACAATAGTGATAGATAATAGCTTATAATAACATACAAAAAATCGAATGAAGAAAAAAATTATTTTCAGAATATAGTAATCTATGTCCATGAAGAAGTTAAATCAAGTATACATTTTCAATAAAAAATGTCTCAAATACATGAATCATTAATAGAGAATAATGAAAAGTGGAGGAAATAAATGTGAAGAGAAGAAATTTCCCATCATTATGTAAAAGTCCTCATTGTGATTACTCCTTTATCTTAGTTAGTTATAGTATATCTTTTTTATATGTCACAATCAAGGTGTCCAATTACAAAAAATTAGGAACATGAGTTCATGTTACAATAGATCAAATATTACTAATTTTTGAATATTATATGCCCACTAAAAACTAAATCTATGTTGCCTCTATATAATAACCTCTTAATGTGGATCTTATAGGAGTCCTTTGATCTCTTCTCATCCTCACTAGCACCCCCACCGACTCGATCTTATTGATTTTTCATAAATAAATCTAACCAAAATCCATTGTAATAGTTTTTATAAATACTCTAAACTTTAGTAATTCTCTACTAGTTCCTATGTTAAGAACTGTTTCTTCTTGAATCTTATATCAATCATACATAGTGATCTTATTATTTAATTATAGATATCATCTAGTTATTTGATCTATTCAGATATGGAACTCAACTCAGCCACATTGCAATAATTCAAACTCTAAGAAAAGCATATATCAGATGAAATACAACTAAATAAATATATAAAATAAACAAATGGTTGAAATATTCAGCTTGGTTTTGAGATAGTACACAATTAATGAGCACAATCACTCAAACAACTCATCAATCTCACCTCTCGAATAAGAATGTTTGAGTAATGTTGTGCCTAAAAATACTAATAACTACCTCTAAATTGAAATAGATATTTTTAATGGAAAACCAAGGGATCATCAATTTCTCTCAAAGGCTCATGTAATGTGTAATCTACATACTGATTGATATAGAAGAAAAAATTCATCGATCGATGTTTCTCAATAAAAGAGGTGTGCATGCAAAAAATGACATTGGGTAGACAAACCTATGATCTTAACACACAATCCATGATGTTAGATGATCAATGGTCTGGTATTATCCATATATTGTATAATTTTCATTAAATTATTTCTTCCTGATATGTTGTTATGATAAATCACAACACACTCTTTATCTTACTTATCCTTATTAGATGATTTTTTTAGTTTTGATTATGTACAATATTTACATTCGATCCAATTATTCATGTGTGATAATTCTGATCTATGTAGTTTATGAATCTTTATCGATTCACCAAAATCACTTAAAAAATGATCTAGTTGAACCATCCAATTTTTTTAAAGGAGACAATTGGGCTTGATGAACTCATAATTCATCATTGGAGTGTTTTTATGCCAACTATTATAAATAAAATTTGAGGCTAAGTTTCTACACACTATTTGTTTCATTTTGAAGAGTATTACACCATATTAGTGTTTAAGATATTCCATTTTTATGTTATTTTTAATGATTATTAGAACATATTTATTTAGGAATGAATTCATCCAACGGCCCGAAGGCCTTCAATTTTTTATTTTAAAGTAAAGAAGCCCCCTTTTAAGGGAAGAAGGGGGGAACCCGAACAGACATCATCGACATAAAACATTCACAACCCAAAGTTCAGGTGAGACAAACCAAACTAACTACATGAAGCAACCCCTCCCTAGAAAACGATCATGAAAAACTCTCCACCGGTGTAAGGATAAATGAAAAGCAAGTGTCCTGTGTCAAAGAACATGCCCGATACGATGGCTTTAGCGATATCCTCTCAAACATCCAAATCCATAAAGCACCGCAACGATGAACATAAATCCCTAGAACCTCCTCTGGGGCCTACTCCACGTGGTCAAGTCTGCGCGAAACACCAAACCAACAGGTCTTGCATACCCTTCCACCATTCTGAAATGAAAAAACCATTGAACCCCGAACATCGACCATCCTGGGCCAACCCTGTTGTCCTACTCAATACACTCCCACCACTGTAGCCACAGAAGACCAGAAGATAGTTCAAACACAATAAGATCAAGCCATCGTCACTTAGGATTGGATGAACCAACCCCACGCTAAGGGGACACCACCGATAAGAGACTCAAGGTCTTCTTGAAACAGAAACACCACTCTAGGAATGGATCTTCTTCGGTCAAGACCTCGATGAACCCTTACCAGGTTTCGGGAAAAGACTCACGGTGACAAGGAGTGCAGAGAAGTGCCAATGATGTTGAACCAGGACTGCCAAAAACCAGATCCATCCAGAAAACCAAAATAATCTAGAAAACAAGATCACCAAATCACCAAATAATCAATGTGTCAAAACTCATAGGATCTGAGATTGAAAACCTCCCCCCTCCGAGAACGATAGATCTGTCCAAACCGAACTCCTAGAAAGACCACCAAATCACCGCCCAGAATGCCGAACGCCGCAACGGGAGACTCTAGGCTGACCTTCAAAACACCTCCAAGAATCGAGTCACCTAACCCCGAAGCCCCGCTAAGAATCAGGAATGTCGACTGTGTCACACCGTCGGTCCCGCGTCGAGCCGTACTCCAAAGAACCACCGAGAACTGCCACCTCCGCAGAAGGAATGAAGCACAGCCGAAAGAGAAATATGACAGAAACACGTCGTCAGACCCACACTGAGTCGTTAGCATAAGCACCACCGAGACACAGCGTCGGCGCACCAGCGACGATGCCCACGACGAGATGAACCAAAGGTCCCGCAAGAAGATCCCAACCCGGAGGTGGAAGGAAGGAAAAAAAAGAGAAAACCCTAGATCCGCATTGGAAGGGGAAGAGGCCGCTCTGAGGCTTCCGCATCCGGGAGTTCAATTTAGGAATAAATTTCAATAACTCAAATATTTAATATTGTAATTGATTGATTCTGATTATGTGTGTTCAAGTAGATTCCTAGGATAGGAATCTATGCTCTCAAACATCTCATTCAAAGTAGTTCATAGAAATGAATTGTTTCCAATTGTGTGATCAAATAGGATCACTTAGCTAAAGTTTTCATTCTTCCATTTCAATCAAAATTTATATGTAAAGGAAATGTGTCTTCCAATAAGTTACATCCAAGAAGTTTTAGGGTACCCGAACTTGTTTTATTTGGATTAGGGTTCTAATATTCCAATTTTTTAAGATTAAAAGTGATGAGCTTCATTAATTGAAACTATTTATATCGTTTAATAATATATTTTGAATGATTTTAGATATTTTAATCTAAAACTATGTGGTATCACATCAATATTATTTTTATTATTCGGTTTGGTTTGTTTAACATAGATAGTTCACAAATTTTGTGTTGTTTAGTTTCTACTCCATTTCAATACTTTTATTACTATAACTAGTTTAAAATTTATAAATTTATGACTATATTTTATTTTAGTGGGAAAAACTCTATGTTTATTTTAGATGTAAATATAACCACACCCCACATGAATTATACTTATCTGGGATAAAACTATAGGGATAAAACAATTCTATATCTCTTTCCGAAGGATGTTTCCTAGTATTGAAGCTAATCCCACATCCATTCAACCACTACATCATCCATGAATTTCATTAGATTTTAAATAAAATAACTCAAAGTTAAAAATTATTATTTAATTATGTTATAGAACATAATCACAAAGAAATCCTATTAAATTTCATTACACATAATGAAATAATGTTGACTATAATAGACAGAAATAGTAAAAGGAGATAAACATTGAACAATAATATGTGCACTAATGTACACTCCATAGGATCAAATTCTCCCATTAGGACCAATCCAATTAAAAAGCCTTTAAAAATAAGTGGAAGAGTTAAGATTAAAATGGATATTATCAAGAGAAATGAAGACTATTTATAATTGAAATACTGAATGATAAACTATAATAATGGTGGAGTTTATATAAGGTGTCAATGCAATGTGATCATTAATATCTAACCACGAAATAACCTTTGTTATGTGACCAATTATGATCATTGGTATTTATGACCATTAGGAATTATGAAAATTTAAAATCTAGTCTTTATAAAGTGATTGTTTTAATTATTATATACAAAGGGTAATGATAAGAAATAGGTGATAAAGAATCCAAAATCCATGGACTCCACCAGTAAAAACATCCCTTATGATGTTAATTTAATAGAGCTTTGGTTGGATGTTAAGTCACTATAGTTTTTCCTTGGCCAAGGTTAGTCAATGATTCAACAAGTGCAACTCAAGTGAGATCATTTGTGGAAGAAGTTGAATATGGTAGAGATCACTACCAAATTATGGTTACCTAATCACCCAATGAAAGTGTGACCATCACACACTTAACCCCATAACACATCAAACCCTCAGGGGTTATACTGGTGTGATAAAGGGTTATATATCTAGAACATTAGTATTATTATCATTTAAAATAAATTTAAAATAAATTTGTATTTACAAAAGTCCCATATTTTTATTTAATGTACCACCATTATATAAAATACAAAATGCACATTATTTGGGGGAGAATATGAAAAAAAAAATTTATTTAATGAAACCATAATGTTTTTTGAAAAATATATATGTCTAGTTATCATCAATATAAAATTTTATGATGAATTTCACTATATAATTTTATTTTTAAAAAAATGTAATACAAAAAATAATTCGTTCATTCACTATTGGAAAATGGACCTATACCCACGGTTTTGGAAAAAACCATGGGTATAGGTCACCCAATCCCCACAGCTTTCAAAAACTGTGGGGATAGGAAGTTTTCCAGAACCTATACCCACGGTTTAAGAAAACCGTGGGTATAGGGTACCCTATACCCACGGTTTGGCCATAAACTGTGGGTATAGGTCAGATCTATCCCCAAGGTTTGCCCAAAACCGTGGGGATAGCCTTTGGTTAAAAACCTATACCCACGGTTTTGACAATCCGTGGGTATTGGTTTCCCGCGTTTGCACGAGAATTTTTTTTTCCGCGGGAAATTTTTTTTTGGTGGGAGTTCTATACCCACGGTTCTTCCCACTATACCCACATTTTAAATAAATATATTTAACAAAATATATATACATATACGTAAAGTTGACATTGGGGCAGTGGTAAGGTGGTTCGTTAGCGGCGAAGAGGTCACAGGATCGAATCCGGACACCGACTATTTTATAAAACCTATACCCACGGTTTGAAAACCATGGGTATAGAGTATTGACACGGTGGCAAAAACATATACCCACGGTTTGACCAAAACCGTGGGTATAGGTCAGGGACCTATACCGACGCCGTTCAGCCGCACGGTTCCCAGAACCGTGGGTATAGCCTATACCCACGGTTTTGGGGGCTGTACCCACGGTTTTGAATCGTGGGTATAGGTTTATTTTCCAGTAGTGATTTATAAAAAATATAATAATATTTTCCAATCATATGTAGTTTTTTCAAGGGTTATAAATATTATCATGTTATAAAAATCGTTATTTTTCATAAAAAAATTTATTTTACATAAAAATTAAATTTATCATATTTAGAAAATTATTTTGATAAAATGTAATTATTTTTGAAATCAAAAAATTAAAATTACCTAATGTTGGACTTTTCATAATTTTCGGAGATAACCAAATTTTTGGGTAAAATGTAAAAGACGTTATATATATACAATATTTATTATCACATCATAACGATATAAAAATGATTCTAAAAGTTGTATAAATGTTTTATTGAAAAAAATTATATTTCCAATTTAAATAACGTATTTTAAAGTCATAAAATTCAATTTATAAACCAATAATGAATCTTTCAAAACCTAATGTATATTTTAATAATTTAAAAAAATTCATTATAACTATGAATTTATTCCACCAACAAAATAATATTATTTTATGGATTCTTTTTATCAAATAATAAAATACTAAAAACATTCCCATAATGTAAAAACCAGGGATACATCAATGTTTTTAAAACTTTTATAACCCCTATGTCCAAGGCCGATGTTGTGAAATTAAAAAACAATTCACTATCATATTATATGAATACCCACCTATTCTTCTATTCTTATTCACTCAAAATCCATTAAGGATGATATTTATACAATTTTATGTAAGGACTCGGATCCACGTAGTTTGACCCTTTGCATGTTTTTGAAGTCTGGGGTGCTCAAAGAAGGATTGGAGGAAGCCTGGGGGAGTTTGGTTGAGAGAAGCTGGAAATCAGGGGATATATTACGTGACCAAGTGGAACACGATGTGTACTATTATGGGATTTTAAAAATAAAATAAACGCTGAGGTGACGAGTTTTTTAGAAGAACCTGACCTCAAGGTAGTACACGACGTGAATGAGAGGTACACGTTGTGTACTCCCCTATTGTTGTTTGTTTTAAAGACAATCAGTTTCACAGGTTTTCCAAACCCTACGGACTCACCTCTTTTCTCTCTCATCCCAGGTGACCCCACACCTTCTTCCAAGGAATTTTAGAGATCCCATTGAGGAGATTCGATCTTGGGATTCATTCTTCAAACCATCTTGAATCCGAGGTAAGATCTATATATGTTCTTATGGTTTTCTTTGACACACATTATCATGTTTCTCTTTTCCATGTGATGGATCTTGATATACATGGTTCCAATGGAGTCTTCATGGTTGTTGTTGATGCTATTATGCAGCAAAATCCTCGGGTGGATGTTGTTATTGTAGATAAGGCAATCATGATTTATTTCATTGATCCATTCTCGAGCGAAGAATGTAAAAAATCATTTGAGGTACAGTATTGGTAGATTCTCTAATTTTGTACATTTAATAATAGAGTTAGCATGATTTATCCCTTTGGGCCACAATGTAATTGACCTAATTAAATACTTGAATCAGATTAAAAAAATTTGTTTGATCACATGTTGTTTCTTTTCAGTATGATAACGGTTTTCCTATTTATTTTCTAGATAGTGTGATATCATTGATTTGTTTATTAGAATGTTTTTATTTATGAAATTGGTAAAGAATTTAAATATTGAATTAATTGATAAATAATTGGCTAAGGATAAAGAGTAATGTAAATGAATCTTGTTGTTGTTTTTGTTTTAATTTTATGTTAATAAAATTGTTTCCCATGTGCATGTTTAATTCAGTTGGTTCTTAAACCTAAAGCATGTTGGTTCATGTTATTTATAGGCATATAAAATTTATTTTTTAATTAATTTGATGTAACAATGATAGCTTGATATTTAGGTTTCCCATTTTTATTACATATTAATAATGAATTAGGTAATTTAAGATAGATTAAAGAACATGTTGTTTGAAAAAATATAATTCCTGGTAGGGTTATGAGTTACCCTATTAATTGTAAAGTCCAAGATCCTTATTCCTGTATCTATGAGAGCTCATTTCATGTGAAGGTATAATTAGTTGATTCTTAGAGTAGAGAGATGCATCCATTTATGCATTTGGGTATTTGGGGGGGGGGGCACTGAAGGTGATGAAACAAGTTGAAGTTGGGCTCACCAACAACTATGGAAGTCGTTGCTTGTAAAATATCTTGTTTGTTTATCTGATTTAATTTTACTACTTCTTAAGGAAACTGGTCTTTCTTACCCTCCTTTAAAATGTGGCAAACATGTAAGGGTTATGAAACATAATTTCTGTGTTTAGATTCGTAAGGATGGATTAGTCTATAATCCTACTATAAGTGTAAAAGACTAGATGGGTAGTCCATCTACTCACCATGTTGACCCCCTTTTGTTTGGAAGCTTAGTTTTTCTTTTCTAGAATACTTGGAATTATGGAATTTAATAATATTATTAGTAATTGTTTTACAAAATGATGTTCAAACCATGGGATTGGAGATTTTTGGGATGCAATGTTGAGGTAGTGCTTAGAGGAACCGTGGACTCAGCTTTTGGTTTTATTGGAGGGCATTGAACTTCATTGAGGTGAAATGAATATAATTTGATATTAAATTGGTTAATTAATGGATAAGGAATTAATTAACATAAGTTGAAACCAATTAAAATGGATATGATGATTTTATAATTATCTTTAAATGGTTGTATACATATATGATACATAGTATTAATAATGGCATTTGAGAGCCTAAGAGGTGTTAACTGCAGTTAAGTCTGAGACTCAGTTTTTCCCAGAGTGTGGTTGCGAGTTATATGTTATCTTGTACTTTTTGGGTTTCTATATGCAACCCACCCTTTCAGTTAGGGAGACTAACACTATAGGTATTCTGATCACTAGGGGTGGTTTCTCCAATATCCTAGTGGGAGGATGGATGGATGACGTCCCCCTTTGGCCCCACACTCTTCCCTTGGTAGTTACGTGTGCTAGTATGGATGGAGATTAGTTTTCCCAACATATGTGTGTAGAGATTTGTAATGGATTATGGTTATTCCACACAAAAATATTAAGGATATAGTTTTATTTATGATACTATACATATAACATGTATTTTCAATTCCGTTTTTGGATCCATACTCTTTGTATGGATTGTAATGGCTTGAGAAATAATACCCGATGTATGATACACATTATGCGGGCTATGGTGGCTCTGAGAAACTACATGGTTACTTTGGGTTGTGTGGATGGTGTAGTTCTTGATGATAATTCTCATAGTTTCACATTTGGTATTCTATAATACTATGTTTTTAAACCAACTGTAGTTTTATTTAACAGACAGTTGTCATGTTTTAGGTTTCTACCCTTTTTTGAGCTTAAATGCAAAAGGGCCTAATTTTATATTGTTAATATATTTTTATGTCCTTGGTATTGCAATCATATCTTCATCAATATTAATTAAAAATGTGAGATTTAATTTTTTGGAATCCTTAATTTTATGTATAAATATATGTCAACTGGATGAAATCACAATTCGAACATCTAAGGCCCAAAAATAAATAGTTCTTTGTTGAATGCTTGTATGGACAACATGGTGGACCCCACATTTACTAATGAAGCCATAAATATGGATTAACCTATCTAAATTCAATAATTCCACATGGATTTGAAACACAACTATGAGGATATATTGAATGTTTAATGTAAATTGTGAATTCATTCATTAAGTAATTCATTGAAAGAGTCAAACATGGAGAAAAATAGGAAACAATCGGGTAGGAAAAGTGATGTTCGGTAATTAAATCATTACATTCTAACCACATTTCCAAATGATATGAAATTTTTAGGGGAAATATAAAATTATATTTTTAACATCTCTCTATAATACTATACATGGTTATTAGGTCATTCATGGGGGGGTACATGATGTGAACAACCATTACATGTTGTGTACGTATCAACCTGTAGAAAAAAAATAATTTTGGTGTGTATGTGGAGGAAAACCCAGGGAATAAGTACGTGACATGTACCTCAGGAACACAGCATGGAGACATCAGAAAGATGAAAAATAAATGCAATGTTGCAAGCTTTCCACGAGAGTTTTCCTATAAGTTGACCCTTGAGTAGCCCTTTCAAATTATTCTGGTGTGGAGAAACTTGGGGATACCTTTCATTGTCCTCTTTTTTATATTTTTAGTATTTTTTATTTTTTAAAATAATTTTACTTTTAATATATTAGTCTTCTTCATCATTCATCTCCTTCTTTCATTTTTATATTTATGTTTTCTCTAATCCTTTTTACCTTCTCAACTCCAAAAAAATGGAAAACTAATCCTGACACTTATTCAAGGGAGGGAACAATGCTTTGATTTAGTTTTATGTGATTTAATTTATATTCTCTTTATTCAATTCCAAGAATTTATATGATTGTGAAATTGATTATGGTGTGATATTTCCTTATTTTATCTATCATCCAAGTTCTTCTTTTCATTTATCGATCATTCTTCCCTTCACTATCTAAGTCATGAACTCTATGGAGTAAGGCATGGCTAGTTATGGCCGGTGAAGATGTCTCATATCCAATGTTCGGAAGTGGGTTTCCCCATATATAGAGGTCTCAGTATGGGGTAATCACATTTCAAATGAGAAGGTGAGGTGTTACAGATCTTGAAAACCTCATGGAATTGAATATTGAGAATTCTTTTGAACAATTATTTCAAACACCATGACCTCCTAAGAACAGGTTACTTATTTTTAGCTTTTAACTTCATTTTGTGTTTTCATTACATTATTATTATTAGTATAATTTATATTTCATACATATTTTCCAATCCCCCATATATATTAGATATTATGGTTTTATATTAGTAAAATTAAAAAGTGATAATAGAAAAATGGTGCGTGTGAGCACCCTCCTTGAGATCGACCCTAGGTTGGGACATTATGGTACATTTTTAGGGAACATAAGAATTTAATTGAATAGGTAAAAGAGAATAAAATCCAAAAACATCAATTTGGTGTTGTTTCTGGGGATTCCAAGTGCTTTCAAACCATATGTATCATAAAAACAAAGAATTAATAAAAAAAAAAAATTAAAACAGAATTTAATTGCATATCCTATTTTTCTAGGTCAAGGAGGAATATTTTAGTGATTTCGCATATACCTAGCCAAGCGATGATTTGTATACCCGGGGATAATTTTTTTTTAAAAAGAGAGGAGATACAAATCCAACTTGATAAACATTCCTCTCTCATTCATGAATCCAATATTTGATGATCGAAACCTGAGCCAAAAACTTAACCAAAACAAGTTGTGGAATAAATTTCTCCAATAGGTTTTTAAGGTAATGAACTTGAGGCAATTGAGAAGGATCATCCAATGTAATTAATCACATCATCCCGTACTGGACCATTTCTTGAGATGGTCATTGATGTATGAATTCTAGCTAATGCGCATATGGGACATCAACAGTTTTTGGAAGAATCTGGGAATAACATTGTTGATGATCACCTAAAACATGATCTTCCCATTACCAATAATGAAAAATTAACCCCTTTCTACCTATCTCCTTATTTAGAAGGAAACAATATTGATTTATCTGCTGATATTGAGCTACCAGTGGACCTTCTTAAAGAGATCAATTACCAAGCTGACTTACATGAAAGGGATACTTATTTATTAATTATTCTTTGTTTTAATCTTTTTAAGGTGAATTGTTTTTAGACTTATCTTTCTATGAAATTTCAGATATAATACAAATGAACTAGGACTTGGAGGTTAACAAAGAGACTACCCAAGTGGTGTTCATTGAAGAAAAATAGCTCGAGAAGAATATGGTGTGACTGCCTCTAGTGCATCAACATTCTTATCATGTGGAGAAGGACACCATAGATGAAAAAGGGATCACCCCTTCATCCTTTTCCATTCCCCACTAAAACTCAAATTAGTTACTTCATATCTTCTGCGGGATGGGGCCATTATTATTTTCATTGGGGGTCCTCACTTCGGGATTCTACTAATGGATATTGGAAGAAATAAAATGTTGTAGTTTTTGAACAAGAAACCCCATCCAACATCAGATTCAGGATGAAACTTCCAAACTATGTCCGTAAAAACCTATAACCTTCTTGGGGGTCAAACCATGTATTATCCCCTTTTTTCCATTACTTATTCTTTTCATTTATTTATTTTCTTATACATCTCATTATTTCATGCTTGGTAGGAATATTTGGTATTAGCTAAAAGAGTAAGTCAAAGCTATTACTCCAAAAATAAAATTAGGTAGTATCCTTTATTCCCTTTATTTTTATACCCTTATTTTTTATTTTATTAAGCTAAAATGAAAGCTAGTGAAATTTAAGTGTGGGGGAGTGTCAAATAGATTGTTTTCTTTTTATGTGATTATCTTTTTTCATTTTTAAGAACCCTGATCCTTAATGAATATTCACATCACTTTTCACACATTCATTGATTTTGAGAAAATTGAATTGATTTTTGAATTAATTGACTTTAAATAATTGTTGATGTGAAAACCGTTTTCTTTAAATTGGATTTTCATTCATTTTAATGAGACTAACTAATTTTTGAAATCCATAGACATGAAAAATAACTCAAAATTGTTTTCCCATTCTGTGAGGTATTCTAAACAATTTTAGAATATTCTTCCAAATATGCACACTTTCTGGATAGAAACATAGATTTTTTGTGAGAACCATAATTTGTGATTTTTCCCTTTTAATTGTTTTTATTTCATGTAATTTTTTCAATATTATTGAGGAATTACTTTAGTGAGCCAAATTTTATCCTAAGACCTACCTTTACATAAATCCATTGTAATCCCTTATATTCCATGGATTTCATTATTGGTTTAGGCCACATTACAAGACAATTTTTCAATACCAATTCATAATATTCATATTTTTTCATAGATATTTAATTTTTGAGTGTGGGGGAAGGGCCTTTCATGTACATTCATTTAGATGTGTTTCATTTGTGGGTGGTGGGAGGTGTGGGTTGTCATTTTGTGCTATGCATTAATCAAGAATTGGGCATGATTCCTCATTCCATTATACCTCATTTTCGTCATTTGTTTATCCAAAAAAAATTAAAAAAAAATAGAAAATAAATTCATTCCTTTCTAGAGAATTAAAAAAATAGAAAATTAAGTCATGCCTTCCATGATCATTATAGAAAAATTAAAAAAAAAGTAAAAAAGTGGAGAACATGGATTAAATTATTCATTATAATCATTTGTTGGCTCATGTACCCATCTCCTAAAAACTTGGGTGGTATTTTGTTTCACATGTTTAAGGGGATTTGAGTGAGGTTCATCCAGTGTTTTCACTTGATTATTCATATATTGTACCATAGAGTCAACCCTTCTCTTTGTAGCATTAAATTTTTAAATCATTTACTGACCAACCCAATTCCATAGAGTGATTTAAACATTTAATTAAATCCCTCATGATTGAATTATTTTTCATGTTTCACACTATGGAGAAATAAAAATTGTCATAACCCTATAGTGATACATGCAATTTCCAAGTAGAAGAATAAATCCATAATTAATTTCTCTTGAGTGAATAATGACATAAAATTTAATGTGAGGTAGGTTGTGGTATGTCCATAGATATATTTATGAGGTTGTGAAAATTTAAATGTGTTGAATGAAGAGGAAATATATATTTTTTCATTGAATTGACATGAAAAAATATGTTTTTTATAAGATCACGGATGTTTTCTAATTTTTTATTATTGTGTGAATTTTGATTTGAATATATGATAATTGATTAGGAGTGAAATTATTTAGTATTGGGGATTGATAAAACTCATATTTTAAATATTTTATTCTATAATATAGTGTTTATAAACCCACTATATTGTTATTTAATGATGAATTTTCACGTATTTAGGTTTTTGTCTTATTTTGAGCTTAAATGTAAAAATGGCCTAATTATAGATTTTTAACATATTTTTATATCTTTTGTATTTTAATAAAATATTTTACAATTTTAATTCAAAATATTTGATTCATTTTTTTGGAAGCCTTAATATTTTGGCTAAATATATGTTAACTAGACTAGATCATAACTCGAACATCTAAGGCCCAAAATAAATAGTTATTTGTTTATTTTTTTATGGAAAACATGTTGGACCCCACCTTCATAATGGATCCATAAATCTGGATCAGCCAATCAAAATTCAATGATTCCTCTTGTATTTGAATGAAAACCCAAAGGTTATTTTTATTGTTAAATTTCTATTAAAAATTCTTTAATTAAGGAATTCATTAATATAGTAAAACATAGAGAAAAATTAAGAAAAAAAAGGTAGGAAAAGTGTTGTTTGGTAATTAAATCATAACATTTTATCCACATTTACAAATGATAAGAAATTTACACAATCAATAGAAAACTCAATTTGGAACAAATGTCTAGAATAATCCCGATGACGGTTTTGCTAGTCAAGGGGGGTACATGACATGATCTTCCATTACATATCGTGTACTTGTCGGCGTGAAAAAAAAACAATTTTTACATGGAAATAGATTTGAAGGTCGTTGAGTAAAACTCTTGGCTGAAGTACACGACATGTACCTCAAGAAAATGTCCTGATGACATTGGAATGAATCAAAATAAATGTGACACTACAATCTTTCCGCGAGATATTTCTTATAAATTGATCCTTCAACAGCCCTTTCCAATCATTCTGGTGTGGAGAATCATGAGGATACCCTTCGTTGGACTCTTTAGTCTATTTGTAGTATTTTCATTTTATTTTGTAATTGAATTTTACTTTTAATATATTATCCATATTTTTCATTTATATCTTTCTTTCATTTTTATCTTTATGTGTTCTCCCTCCATTATTCCCTTCTCAACTCTAACCAAAATGGAGAACTAACCCCAACACTTATTCAAGGGTGGGAACAATTCTTTGATTTTCTTCCATGTTCTTTAATTTCTAATTTCTATATTCAATTCTATGAATTTATAGGATTTTTAAATTGATTATGTTCTATTATCGCTGTATTTTCCCAATCATCCATATTCATCTGTTCATTTACCAATCATCCTTCCCTTCGCTATCTAAGTAATGAATATGATGGAGTATAACATGGTGAGTGATGGTCAGTGAATAGGTCTCCGAGCTGATTTTTGGAAGATTATTTCCATGTATTCACTGGTCTCAGTATGGGGTAGTCACATTTCAAATGAGAAGATGAGGTGTGTCTGATCCTTAGCACCTCATCGAATGGAATATTAAGATTTATTTTAAATAATGATTTCAAACACCACGACTCCCTAATAACAAGTGACATCATTTCATCTTATAACTTAATTTTGTGAATAATTTCATTGTTATTTTTGTTATTATAATTTATATTTCATGAATCTTTTCAAATACCACCATATATATTAGATAAGTTCATTTTATATTAGTTAAATTTAATAGTGATAATAGAAAGACGTTGTGTGTGAGTGGCCTCCTAGATATCAACACTAGGGTTTGACACTGTGGTACATTTTTAGAAAAAAAAATATGAATTTAAATTAATAGGTAGAAGCAATAAATATCCCAACCATATATTTTTCACCATTACTGGGGAGGCCAAGTTCTTTCAAACAATTTTTTTATTAAAAAACAAAAACAATTAAAAAAATTCAAATATAATTTAAAAAATAATTTCATTACATATCATTATTTTTTAGGTCAAGATGGATTATTTAGTTATTTATCATATGCTTGGACTAGCTTTGATTTGTATAGCGGGGGATAATTTTTTAAGAAAAAAAGCGAGGAGCTGCAAATCCAACTAGACAAACCTTCCGCCATCATTCATGAATCCAATGTCCGATGGTCAGAACCTGAGCCATAAACTAAACCAAAAAGAGAGGTGTAATAAATTTCAGGAATTAGTTTTGATGTTAAAGATCATGATGCAGGTGAGAAGGATCTTATAACGGAATTAATCACCTCGTCATGTACTCATACACTGTATGCAGATGTCATTTAAGTACAAATTCCAACTGATATACTTATGGAAGATCACCGGTTTTTGGAAGAATCGTGGAACATAATTATTGATGATAACCTGAAACATGATCTTCCCATTACCAATAATAAAACATCAACAACATTCTACCTCTCTTTCTCTTTAGAAGACAATGATAAAGATGCACCTGCTGAGATTGCACTACTAATGGTCCTGCCTGAAGGTATCAATTACCAAGATGAATTACGTGAAAGGGAAGATTGATTTATTAATTATTGTTATTTTATTCTTATTCAATGTGAATTGTTTTTTGACTTCTCTTTCTCTAAAATTTATAACACATCACATATGAACTAGGACATGGAGGTTAATCAAGATACCACCCAAGTGGTGGTCATTGAAAAAAAAAGAGCACGAGAAGAATTTGGAACGACTGTCTCCCATACATCAACATTACTACCATATAGAGGAGTAAAAAATAGAATAAAATAGTTGAACCCCTTCATTATTTTCCATCCCACAATACAACTCAAATTATTTCCTTCATATCTTATGAGGTTTGGGGACATTCTTATTTTCTTTGGGCGTTCTCAATCTGGAATCCACTCATGGATGTCAGAATAAATAAAATATTGTGGTTTTTGAGCAAGAAAACTCATCTACCTTTATATTGGGGTTAACCTGTTGAAACTTCCTAACTTGGGGTAGTAAAAACCAAGAATTTTATTATGGTCCATACCAATCCTGATCCCCTTTCTTTTCCCTTCCTTATTTTTTTCATTTATTTTTTTCTTATGCATTTCCTTATTTCATTATTTATAGAAATAAGTGGTTGTATCTATGAGAATAACTCAAATCTACCACTTCAAAAATAATTCTAGGTTATATTTTTCATTCCCTTTATATTTCTACCCATATTTTTTTATTTTATTGAGTTAAATAAACTGTAGATAAATTTAACTATAGGGGAGTGTAAAATTTCTAGTTGTCTTTTTGTGTGATTTTCCATTTTTCCATTTTTTAGGGACCTTGGTCCTTAATGAATATTCATATCAATTTTCACACAACGATTGATTTTGTGGAAATTGAATTGTTTTTTAAAAAATGGATTTTAAAGGATTTTCAATGTGAAAAACATTTTCTTTGAATTGGATTTTCAATCATTTTAATGAGATTAACTAATTTTTGAAATCAATTCCCATGAAACACTGGCTCAAAATAATTTTCCCATCCTATGAGGAATTCTAAACCATTTTGTCATATTCTTCCTAATACACACACTTTGTTGAAGGAAACATGGATTTTTTCTGAGAAAGTTAAATTTTTGATTTTTCTCTTTCAATGGTTTGGATTTATGGGAATTTTTTTAAAATGATTGAGGCACTACTTTGACCAGCCTCATTTGTTCCCAAGACCTACCTTTAAATCCTTCCTTCACAATCCCTTATATTCCATGAATCTCTTTATAGGTTTAAGTCATATAAAAATCCTATTTATACTAACCTACCCATAATCTGGGTATTTTTTAAAGATAATTCATGTTTGTGTGTGTGGGAAGGGCCTATCATGTGCATTCATTGAGATGTGTTTCATTTATGGGTGGTGTGAGGTGCGAATCATTATTTTGGGCTATGCATTAGTTGATAATTGTGCAGGAGTCATAATTATATTATACTTCATTTGAACCATTTGGTTCTCCTTCAAAAAAAATTTAAAAAAAGAGAAAATAATGTTGTGCTTTTCTAGATATTTAGAAAAAATTATTTTCTGCCTTTATAGAGATTTATAAACAAAAAAATTAAAAAAATTGGGAGAACATGGATGATATCATTTCTTGTAATAATTTCTTGGATCATGTCATATATGATAAAAACTTTTGTGGTATTCAGTTTCACATGCATAAGTGGATTTGAGTGAGGTTCATCCTGTGTTTTCACTTGATTATTTGTATATTGTACTTAAGAGTCAAATCGTCTCTTTCTATCCTTGAATTTTTAAATCATTTACACACCAACCCAAATGTACCGAGTCATTTAAACCCTTAATGAAATACCTCATGATTTAATTCATTTACATGCTTCAGGCTGTAGAGAAATGAGAATTTTTACAAGCCTATGATGATATATTTAATTTCCATGTAGGAGCATAACTCCAAAATTAATTTAAATTGAGTGAAGAGTGACATAAAATTCAATTTGAGGTAAGTTGTGAATGGGTCATGGATGGATTTATGAGGTTGATAGAATTTAAATTTGTTGAATGAAAAGAAAAGAGAACTATTTTTTCATAGAAGAGATATGATAAAAATATATTTTTGATAAGATCATGGATGTTTTCTCATTTTTGATTATCCTGTGATTTTTGATTTGAATACACGATAATTGATTAGGAGTGTAATGCTTATGTGTGGGGAATTGATGAAACTATTATTTACACATATTTTATTATGTAATATATTGTTTTTAAACCCACTATAGTGTTATTTAATGGAAAGTTTATAGAGACCTGACCTTTTCATACAGTACTGTTACATCATTTCAAAGATAAACAAAATAATAGTATTACACATAGAGGATCCAAAGGTTTAGTGTCTTGGGAAAACTAGGACCACACATAACAAATACAACATCAAGCATAAACATTTATTTAATTTCTTCTTCTCTACCATCTTATTAGAACTTTTCCTCTTCTTAGTACATGTAGCCACCTGAGGATATACATCAGAAGGGGTGATCTAGAATCCCAGTAAGAGGATATATAATAAAAATATAGCATGGGGTGAGCATAGTCATAACATAGGCAAAATATCATGAACATGAGAGGAGTATAAATAAATTACTTGAAATGTGGAAATGCATAAAAATGAAACATCATGTCTTAGTTGTTAACTACAACACATACTTGTGAACCAAGATAGTATATTGTTCACACATCATTTCACATTTATTCATGAGATTCATTACTTTACCAAATTCATTGGAGCGCTGTATAATTCTGGGCACACCCGTCACTTTGAAACATTCATAATTGCGCAAAATAATTCCGGGTGCACCCGTCACATTATAACATTATCATTATCATGATTTCCACATATAACACATATCAAACATGTACATAAATAACCCATTTAAAGGAATGGGTTTCATATCATAATAACACATTCATAAGCTCTGGGTTCCCAAAAGAAAGAGGGAATAACAAACATGTTACAAGAACCGTCCACTTTGAGTGGGAAGTAAAAGGGGTGTTCTTAAAATAAGAGTTCTTTTGGAAAACATTTTGTTAGACATAAAAACCAGTTAAAAACATGTATATCCCAGAAAAGTAAATCCAATTATGAAAAAAGGATCTTTGAGGTGTAACCATATCAAAAATGGAGTGAAATAGGGGGAACCTGAAGGAAGAAAATTGGGTTCAGGATTTCCCCTTACCTTGTACTCGAATGCTTCCTTCTCTTTAATTTCTTTTACAATGATATTATATTAATTAATTAGAAATACATAACAATTTTTACATTAATAGGGTTCATTCTGGTTTCATTATGTCATATTATGTTCCTTTGGATGACTTATAGAGTTTAAAAACATTGTTCGGGGATGTTCGTTTTTATGGTTTTTCTTGGGTGGTTCACTTGTATTCGTAAAATTAATGTTTGGGTAAAACATGAGTAAACATACAGAACTGATATTACATGTAATTAATGAGATTAAAGGAGTTTTAATGATCTTATAATGAATCACATTATATCCATGTGGATGAATCATTAGATAAGAATCAAATGAAGATTGTGTGGGTTAATTTGAGCGGTTTTTCGATCACAAAGAACTTATTTTAATTTATCCCTTAGTAATATGTTCATAAGTCAGTTCCATAACATTAAATAGTACATAATACAAATAACATATTCTGGTTCAACCATAATGATGGTTTCATGTCCAGATTTGAAGGTAGAAATGGAAGAAGATAGCATGTCGTTTTTGAAGGTGATATATTTAACTACTCATAAACAACATTCTCTTTAATAAAAGGAAGAGGGAAAGGGGGTGGGGTGATATAATATTCCATTAGAAACATAATATTATATTATATGTAGAATA
This sequence comes from Viscum album, assembly GCA_963277665.1. Classification (NCBI taxonomy): domain Eukaryota; kingdom Viridiplantae; phylum Streptophyta; class Magnoliopsida; order Santalales; family Viscaceae; genus Viscum; species Viscum album. Next base: position 1,277,930,195 of record OY728158.1, read on the forward strand.
CTAGAGTTAAAATACAATTTAGATGAAAATATGTGGGGAGAGATCAAGAAATGAACTTGAACTTGAAAGGAAAATAAAGGAGAAGAGGGAGAGAAATTACCTCTAGAATCCTCCTCTTGAGAACCTTTTTAAGGGCCTAAGCATGGTCTTTTGATAAGACCAGAAACTCTTGGACGTGGGAGAGGGGCTAGGGAAGGTTTTTGGTTAGAGTTTAGAAAAGTCTTGGAGCTTGAGAGGTGTGAGGAAATGAGGGTGTGAAGGGTGGCTTTTATAGTGGAGGGGAGACGAGTTTCCTTAATATAAAATTCATTAGTTTATTATTTCCCCACAAGACAAGGAATAGTGAGTCTTGAATGACCAATAATAGTAATTTTATAATATAATCCCGAACCAAGTGGTCTTACATCAGCAAAACATCATGCATGACCCTATAATTAGCTTATTTATCTTATTTTGTAAATTACGGTATTTCACTATTCAGAAAAAATTCAAGTATCTCAGAAAAATTCTAACAATTTACCCGAACCATTTTTCAACATGTAGAATCAAAAACTAAAGCCCATTTTTCAAAAATAATTTTCAAAATATTATTAATTTAATATTTAATTAAAATCATAATTTACTTAAAAAACAGTTTCTAAGATAAAAACTGATTTTAAAGTGCTTTAAAAATTACGTAGGGCCTTATAAAATTATCTAAAAACTATAAGACATTGATTCAATAATTTATTAATACATTTTAGGGAAATAAATATTCTTTTAACTTAATTAATTAATTATAATTATTTATTTATGACTTACAAAATACCAAAACATTTACTAAGGTCAAATTGTCACTTTCTAAGATGTCTAAATTTTATTGAAACAATCATAGGTAATGTTACTATTATGTTGGATGATTTACTATTCATAAGGTTCATATTACTATTCATAAGGGTATGTTACTATTCATAAGGGTAGGTCACTGTTCACCAAATATTATTTCTGTTTCATTAGACTCCAAAAATCATCTTCAACAAAACCGTGTATGTCAGATTTTCAAGATTCCAAACATTGGAGTGAAAAACTTATGTTTAAAGGTCACTTATCACTTATTAGTTCATTATTTTGGGTTTTCAAGTTATTTTATGACATATTTATAAGAAGGTAATTTCCATTGAAAAAATTTGGGTCGTTACATTCATCCCCCCTTAAGAAATTTTGCCCCCAAAATTTCACTTTACACAAAAAGGTGAGGGTACTTCTCCTTCATTGCCTGTTCTGGTTCCCAAGTTGTTTCCTCAAACATATGGTTCCTCTACAAAACTTTTACAATATGGGTTGTCTTGTTTCATAGAACCTTATAACTTCGGTCTAGAATCTTTATCGGTTGCTCCTCATAGGAGATATCATCTTCCAGGTGCACCACCCATGAGTTTAGTACATGTGAGGGGTCTGGTATATACTTTCTCAGTAGTGATACATGAAACACATCATGAACCTGAGCTATATTTGGGGGAAGTGCAAGACAATATGCCACGGCTCCTATGCGATCAAGGATTTCAATGGGGCCAATATACCTTGGGCTTAACTTCCCTTTCTTCTCGAATCACATGACTCTCTTCCAAGGATATATTTGAAGGAAGACATTATCTCCAACGTCGAACTCCAAGTCCCTTCTACGGTTGTCAGTATATCTCTCCTGCTGACTTTGAGAATATTTGATGTGTTTTTGGATGACTTGAACCTTCTCTATCATCTCTTGAACAAGATTGGGTCTATGTAACTTTCTTTCTCCAACTTCATCCCAACATGATGGAGTTCTGCATCGCTTAACATGTAGAGCTTCGTAAGGAGCCATCTGAATACTCGAGTGGAATCTATTATTGTATGATAACTCAACAAATGGGAGATGCTGATCCCATCCACCTTTTAATTATAGAGAGCATGATCTTAGCATATCTTCAAGAATTTGAATAGTTCTTTCAGATTGTCCATCAGTTTGGAGGTGATAGGACGTGCTGAAATTTAATTCAATACACAAAGCATGTTGAAGGATCCTCCAGAATTTAGATGTGAACCTTGGATCACGGTCAGAGACAATTGAGAGTGGAACACCGTGCAATCTCACCACATCCTTCACATATATCATTGCAAGATGATCAAGCAAGATATCTTCCCGAATAGCGATAAAATTGGCAGTCTTGGTGAGTCGATCAACCACAACACATATCACATTATTTCCCTTTGACGTCTTCGGGAGACCTATGACAAAGTCCATAGTATCATTTTCCCATTTCCACATGGGTATAGGCAATGGATGCATCATACCTTTGGACTTTTTTCACTCATCTTTAACTTGCTGACATACCAAGTACCTTGATATATATTATGCAATCTCCTTCTTCATGTTATCCCACCAGAAGTGTTCCCGGAGATCATGGTACATCTTGGTACTCCTAGGATGGATAGAGAAAGTTGAGCTATGTGCATTATCCAATAGTTCCTTCTTAATCCCGGGTGATGAAGGCACACAAATCTGCGTTCCAAACCAAATCACACCATCATCATCAATATGGAACTCTTGCAGATTCCCTTCCTTTACTGCATTCACCCTCTTTTGTATCTCCACATCATCCCTTTATTCTTCCTTAATCTTCTCTTGTATGGATGGTTTCACAATCATTTGGGCATGGTAGAATGTATCCCCTGCCCTTATGATTTCAAAATCCATTCATTGCATATCCAAGAAGATAGGGTCTCTCTAAATCCGCAACATGGATAGAGTAGCAGGTTCTTTTCTTCTTAGAGCATCAGCTACCTTGTTTACCTTTCCAGGATGATAGTCAATAGAGCAATATAAATCCTTTATTAGCTCTAACCATCTCCTTTGACGCATGTTGAGCTCCTTTTGTGTGAATATATACTTTAGGATCTTGTGGTTGGTGTATATATCACACTTCTCGCCATAATGGTAGTGCTGCCAGATTTTCAATGCAAAAATCATGGCTTCCAGCTCTAGATCATGCATCAGGTAGTTCTGTTAATTGATATTCAACTATTGTGAGGCGTAGGCTATCACATTATAATATTGCATGAGTACACAACCCAAGCCTTTCTTTGAAGCATCACTATATATCAAAAAACTTTCTCCACTTTTAAGAAGTGTGAGTACAGGTGCAATGATCAACTTTCTCTTTAGCTCCATGAAACTTCCCTCACATTCTTCTGTCCAAACATACTTTACCCTTTTCCTTGTTAATTTAGTTATCGGTCTTGACAATTTTGAGAAGTTTCTCACAAAACGTCGGTAGTACCCAGCTAATCCAAGAAAACTACGGATTTCTGTGACACTAGAGGGCCTGGGCCATTCCTCAATCGACTTTGTCTTTGAAGGATCCACATAAAGTCCCTCACTTTTGATCACATGTCCCATGAACATGACTTTATTCATCCCAAAGTCACACTTTATAATCATGGTGTACAACTTATATATGTCGCCAACACGAGTCTTAGATGTTCTTCATATTCTTCCTTTCTCTTAGAGTAGATGAGAATATCATAAATAAACACTACCACAAATTTGTCGAGGTAATGTCTAAATACTCTATTCATCAAATCCAGGATGATTGCAGGGGAATTAGTAAGTCCGAAGGGAATCACCAAAAACTCATAGTGCCCATACCTTGTATGGAAGGCAGCCTTCTGAATATCTTATTTCTTCACCATTACTTGATGATATCTAGAATGAAGATCCACCTTTGAGAAGTATTAATCTCCTCTTAACTGGTCAAACAAGTCATCAATCCTTGGGAGAGGATACTTGTTCTTTATGGTGATCTGGTTGAGTTCCCAATAGTCGATACACAGCCGTATAGTTCCATCCTTCTTTTTCGTAAAGAGCACTGGCACACCCCAAGGCGATGCACTAGGGCATATGAACCCTTTGTCTAGATGCACTTGCAGCTACTTCTTTAGTTCCTCCAGTTCGATAGGAGCCATCCTATAGGGACACTTCAAGATAGGAGTAGCTCCAGGTATGAGTTCAATTTAGAACTCTACATCACGACCCGGGGGAATTCCAGGTAACTCTTTGGGAAAAACATCACCGTATTCCCTCACGATGGGCATTTCCTCAAGGTTGGAACTTTCCTTCGACTCAACCATTTGGGCGAGGCATGCTTCTTCATAGGGAATCATCACACAAACCATTGATGGATTTCCAAAAGGAGATTCATGATCTTCCTTGCATTTGTATAGGAGCATGGGATGGTTCGGAATATGAAAAGATATTTCCTTTTCCTGATAGTTTATTTGTGCTCCATATAATGAGAGCCAATCCATTCCCCTTATAGCGTCGAATTCCACCAAGGGAAGTATTACGAGATTTTATGGAAGAATCTTCCAACATACGTTAATAGGAGAAGAGTCAAACACTTGGGTTGCAATGATTGCACCACTTGGTGTTTTTATATATATCTCTACTTCATGGTTTTGGGGATTCAATTCTATAGTTCTAGAAAACTTGCAAGATATAAAGGAATGCGTAGAACTAGAATAAAATAAGACTTTTCCATTCTTGAGTGAATAGGAAGTGTACCTTGTATGACTTCATTATCATGGTCCACCTCTGCAGTAGTGATGGCATAAGCCTTACCTTGTTCCTTTTGTTTTAGTGGATACTAATTCTGATTAACCTCGAGAACTCGAGGTTTAGTGCACTTGTTTTCACAGTTCCCTAGCTCCTTACAGTTATAGCAAGGAACCATGAGTGGTTCTCTCCTTTCATCGATGAAATCCTCCTTCCTTTTCGTGTCTTTTCGACACTCTTGAGCATGGTGTCCTTCTTTCCCACACTTGAATCATTTCCCTGTCCCTTTGAGGAAATTCCCATGGTACAACTTCCCACATTCTTGGCATGTGGGTCGTTGGTTTTTCTTCGCACCTTTTTCATTAGATCCACCAGATTGAAACTCCGTCTTTCTTTTCTTATCACCATATCCATGGGACCATTCTACAAACCCCATCTCCACATTGAGAGCACACCTAACAACTTCTTCATAAATCTCAAAGTCTCGAATTGAAAGAGCCTTTCGAAGGTGTTGTTTTAATCCACTAAAGAATCTATCAATTTTTCTATCATTTTTGATAACAAAACCCGAAACATACCTTGCGAGCCTTGTGAAATTAACTTCATAGGCTGTGACAGATTCTCCTTCTTTTTGCTTGAGCTCTATGAATTCTCTCTCCATCTTCATGTGAAGATTTCATGGGAAGTACTTATTAATAAACATTATCTTAAAGTATTCCCATTCCATCTCTTCAAATTCCTCCCTTGTCTTGGTGTTCTTAATCAAAGACCACTATTGATCGGATTCTCCATCTAGACGATAAACGACTAGAGTCAACTTCTCCATATCAGAACAGTGAAGCACATAAAATATCTTCTCCATGGAGTTGACCCACTGTTTCGCAACTTGGAGATCAGAAGATCCATAAAACATCGGTGGTCATTGCCGCATAAAACATTCGATAGCTAGTTGATCCCTCTTTGTTGAAGGAGGACGTTCCCCATTATTATGGTTATTGTTCATTACCTGAGATAACTGGGTAAGTATTTCCATGAATTTTTGAACTCCGCCTCCCAAATTATTGGGGATGTCATTTGGGAAATATTTGCATTGGCCCTCGCATGAGTTGTTGGCCAGATTTCTCCGGGTTCTCACCATTTTCTAAAATAGAAAAGGGTTAGAACAAAGTATAAGTAAACAAGTCATGAATAACTTATTTATTTAAACAATTTATACCAAAAACATAACATATGGGATCCCTATGTAAATTTTCTTGTGTGCATATTTGTACTTAGTCTCTTGCTAGTGGTTTTCTTTAGGGTTCACAAATCCTAATTCCCAAATTAACTAAACCTTTCCTCAGATACCAACTATGGTGACCCGAAATTTTTATACATTACTATTACATAATTTCAAAGATAAATAACATAATAGTATTGCATATAGAGGATCCAAAGGGTTAGTGTCTTGGAAAAACTAGGACCACACATAACAAATACAACATCAATCATAAACATTTATTTAATTTCTTCTTCTCTAGATTCTTATTGGGACTTGTCCTCTCATTAGTACATGTATCCACCTGAGGATATAAATAAAAAGGGGTGATCTAGAAGCCCATTAAGAGGATAGGTATGAACAATATAGAATGGGGTGAGCATAGTCATAACATAGGCAAAAGATCATGAACATGAGAGGAGCATAAATAAAAGACTTGAAATGTGCCAATGCATAAAAATGAAACATCATGTCTTAGTGGTTAACTACCACACATACTTTTGAACCAAGCTATCATCTTGTTCACACATCATTTCACATTTACTCATTAGATTCATCACTTTACCCAATGCATTGGAGTGCTGTATAATTCCGGGCGCACCCGTCACTTTGAAACATTCATAATTGTGCTATATAATTTCGGGCGCACCCGTCACATCATAACATTATCATTATCATTATTGACACATAGAACACATATCAAACATGTAAATAAATAACCCATGTAATTTAATGGGTTTTATCTCATAATAACACATTCATAAGATTTGGGTTCCTAAAAGAAAGAGGGAATAACAAACATGTTACAAGAACTGTCCACTTTGAGTGAGAAGTAAAAGGGGCTTTCTTAAAAGAAGAGTTCTTTTGGAAAACATTTTGTTGGACATAATAAACATTGAATACATAAATATACCAGAAAATTAAATTCAATTATAAATAAATGATCTTTTAGGAGTAACCATATCATATATGGAGTGAAAGAGGGAGAACCTGAAGGAAGAAAATTGTGTTAGAGATTTCCCCTTACCTTGTACCTGATTGCTTCCTTCTCTTTAATTTCCTGTATAATGACATTATATTAATTAATTATAAATAAATAACCATGTGTACATTAATAGGGTTCATTCTGGTTTCATTATCTCATATTATGTTCCTTTGGATGACTTATAGAGTTTAAAAACATTTTTCGGGGATGTTTGTTTTTATGGTATTTCATGGGTGGTTCACTAGTATTCTTAAATTAAAGCTTGGGTAGAACATGAGTAAACATAAAGAAATGATATTACATGTTATTAATGATATTACAATTGTTTTAATTATATTATAATGAATCAAATTATATCCATGTGGATGAATCATTAGATAAGAATCAAACGAAGATTGTGTGGGTTAATTTGAGCGGTTTTTCGATCACCAAGAACTTGTTTTAATTTATCCCTTAGTAATATGTTCATAAGTCAGTTCCAGAACATTAAATAGTTTATAATACATATAAAATATTCTGTTTCAACCATAAAAATGATTTCATGAACAGATCTGAAGGTAGAAATGGAAGAAGAGAACATGTCATTTTTGAAGGTGATAAATTTAACACCTCATGAACAACGTTCTCTTTAATAAAAGGAAGTGGAAAAGGGGGTGGGGTGATATAATATCACATTAGCATCATAAAATTATATTATATGTATAATACTGTAGTTACAATAAAATTTAAATTAAAAGATGTTGGGAGAGATCGAGAAATGAACTTGAACTTTAATGGAAACTAAAGGAGAAGAGGGAGAGAAATTACCTCTAGATTCCTCCTCTTGAGAACCTCTTTAAGGGACTAAGCTTGTTATTTTGATGAGAAAATAAGCTCTTGGACGTGGGGGAGGGGCTAGTGAAGGTGTTTGTGTAGAGTTTAGAGAAGGCTTTGAACTTGAGATGTGTGAGGAAATGAGGGTGTGAAGGGTGGCTTTTATAGTGGAGGGGAGAGGAGTTTCCTTAATACAAAATTCATTAGTTTATTATTTCCCCACAATACAATGAATAGTGAGTCTTGAACGACCAAGAATATTAATTTTATAATATATTCCCAAACCAAGTGGGATTAAATCAGCATAACATAACACATGACCCTATAATTAGCTTATTTATCTTATTTTGTAAATTACGGTATTTCACTATTCATCAAAAAATCAAGTATCTCAGAAAAATCCCAAAAATTTACCCCAACCATTTTTCAATGTGTAGAATCCAAAAATGAAGTCCATTTTTCAAAAATAATTTTCTAAATATTATTAATTTAATATTTAATTAAAATCATAATTTACATAAAAACAGTTTCTTAGATAAAAACTGATTTTAAAGTGCTTTAAAAAATTATGTAGGGTCTTATAAAATTATCTAAAAACTATAAGACATTGATTAAATAATTTATTAATACATTTTATGTAAATAAATATTCTTTTAAATTAATTAATTAATTATAATTAATTATTTATGACTTACAAAATACCGAAACGTTTACTAAGTTCAAATTATCACTTTCTAAGATGTCTAAATATTAATTAAATAATTATAGGTAATGTTACTCTTATGTTGGATGATTTACTATTCATAAGGGTCATATTACTATTCATAAGGGTTTGTTACTATTCATAAGGGTAGGTCACTATTCACCAAAAATTATTTTTGTTTCATTAGAATCCAAAAATCATATTGAACACTACCGTGTATGTCGGATTTTTAAAATTCAAAACATAGGAGGGAAAAACTTATGTTTAAAGGTAACTTATCACTTATTAGTTCATTATTATGTGTTTTCATGTTTTTTTATGACATATTTATAAGAAGGGAATTTCCATTGAAAAACATTGGGTCGTTACACAGTTGTCAAGTTTTTAGGTTGTTGTCTTGTTTTGAGCTTAAATACAAGAAATACAGAATTCTATATTTTAATAGATTTTTATGTATTTGGTTTCTCAAACATATATTCTTTAATTTTAATTCAAAATGTGTGATTCAATTTTTTTTATAACCCTTAATATGTTGGATAAATATATATCAACTGGTCCAAATCACAACTCAAACATATATGGTCCAGAATTAAAAGTTCTTTGTTGAAAGTTTTTATGGACAACATGGTGGACCACACTTTATTAATGGATCCATAAATACAGATCATCCTATCCAAATTCAATGATCTAAATTTGATTATAATGAAAACTCATAGACTCTATTGAATTTTAAAATTCAATTAAAAGTTAGTTCATTAAGTAATTCATTGAAAGATTAAACATGGAGAAAAATTAGGAAATAAACAGTTAGGAAATTTGTGTTTGGTAATTAAATCCCAAATTTTTAACCGACTTTTCAATTTTTTTGAATTTTTTAGGGTCAAGAGAAAATTCAATTTAGAAAAAATCCTTAAAAGACTCTAGATGATTATGCATCCTATCAGGTTTGGTACATGACGTGACATTCCATTATACATCATGTACCTGTTGAAATACAGAAAAAAAATATTTTTAATGTGGACGCGGATTCAAAGGACGTAGAGGAATACTCATAGCTGATGTGCACGATGTGTACCTTAGGTACACATCGTGAAGGCTTCTGAATGCTGAATGATAAATGCGACGTTGAAAGATTTTTGTTGGATTTTTCTTATAAATGGAGCCTTAAACAGCCCTTGTAAATCATTCTAGTGTGGAGAAACTTGCGGATAACCTTCGTTAGCCTCTTCTTTATCCTTGTGGTATTTTATTTTTTATTTTTAATAGAATTATACTTTTAATATATTATTATTCTTCTTCATTCATCACCTTATTTCATTTTTATCTTTATGTGTTTTACCACCATTGTTCCCTTCCCAACTTCAACAAAAATGGATAACTAACGCTGAAACTTGTTCAAGGGAGGGAACAATGATTTGATTGAGTTCAATGGGCTTTAATTTCAAATATCGTTATTCAATTCTAGGAATATCTATGATTTTTATATTTATTATGTTGTGCGATTTCCCTATTTTTTCTTTCATCGAAATTATTCTTTTCACTTATCAACCATCCTTCCCTTTATTATCTATGCCAGGCATTTGATAGAGTATGGCGTGGTTAGTGTTAGTCAGTGAAAATGTCTATTAGCTGATGTTTGGAAGAGTATTTCCCCATATGAATAGGTATCAGTATGGTTTAATCACATTTCAAATTAGAATTTGAGGTATGATAGATCTTTATCCCCTCATTGAATTAAATGTTGAAAATTATTTTAATCAATGATTTCAAACACCCTGAGCCACTAAGTACAAGTGCCTTCATTTTATCATCTAACTACATTTTTTGTTTTCATTGTAATAATTTTTTTGTATAATTTATATTCCATGAATCTTTTCAAATCAACCCATATATATTATATAAGTTCAATTTATATTAGTTTAATTAAATAATGACAATAGAAATATGGTGTGTGTGAGCGATCTCCTGGAGATAGACACTATGATGTTCCACTATGGTAAATTTTTATGAAAAATACATATTTAATTTAATATGGAAAAGTGACTAAAATCCCTATCATCTCATAACCCAGGTCTTTGTGGAAAAACTTTTTGTTGGATGAGGTGCATGTGGTAGTTCTCGCCTAGGTGTCTTCAGGAAAGCCTTTTTAGAGAGAGTTGTGTTAAGACATGCGACGTAGGGGAAAAGCAGCGAACTAGTGAGGAAGTGTTAGCGGTGTACCCTTGATATTCATTACTATATTATATGCTCTTTTATGAGATATATGGTTAGAGTAGAAATGGTGAGGATGAGAACATAATATATAGATTATGTGACGTGTTAGTTTCACTTGTTATTCAATACGATTTGGATTTCTTTCTTTACATTTACATGAGAGTATGTAGAGAGGATCCTAATCAGTATAATACTATACACACACACACACACACTAATTATATATAATATATTTTTAGGTAACTCAGAGAAGGATAGAGATTAGGCTGGTTACTACTAGCTTAGGGTTATACTAGATCTGTTCAGGCTTTTTGGTCAGTGATGTTTTAATTTATTTTGGTACATACAGTTTTCCCCTTTAGTTGTAATTATTTTTGCATTACATTACATATGTGTACATGGGTTTCGTTTTATATTTAAGTATGATTTAGTGTTGGTAGGTGTCTATCTTATCTCTCTCTTTCTCTTGTGTTATCTTGAAGGGTAATGCCTCCCATTTGTGTGTTTATCATACCCTCGATGCTAGTCACCAACCCTGGGCCTACTGGAGGCAGGAATCCAGAGTCACTATCTTCATTCTCACTTTTCTAGACAAGGAGGGGAATAATTTTGGGGGAGGGGTTCGTGACAAACTGGTATCAGATATCTGTTTGAGGGATAGGAAGGAATTTGGTGTTTTTCACAGGTGAGGTCGCATGGGTTGGTAGGGAAATGGTGTCACATATGATTAGAAAGCATTTTAAATATTAGAGACCAACTGGGACACATGTATTTAATTCCCCCTATGATATTATTCACATGCCTTTAAGTTTATAGTTGCTATAAAATTAGGTGATACTGGTTTCAAGGTACATACCTAGGAAAGGGATCATGCATCATTCTTCTTTGCGCCAGTGTTTGAATGGGTAGACCTTGGTATAAGTTAACATAAAATGAATAAAATAAAAAAATAATTAATTAATCTTAAATTATTCCATAATAAAGTTTTAGGAGAATAAATTCATTGTTCTTTTACAGGTATTCTCTAGGTCGGTGTCCTCATCTGGTCGAGGCTGAAGATGTCCAGCAAGCTATGCCAGCAGATCACCATAGAGTAGTGGTCGACGATGATGACACTTGGAGGAGGACCCTCTAAGAGTTTCAGTTCCAGAGTTTTCTGAAGTGTGTGGGATCCGTTTTAGATGTATTCATTGAATACTAGTCGGAGGTGGTCAAGATATCTTTCCTCTCAATCCATGCATGGAAGAAGAATTGGGTACTGTTGGTTGTGACGATGATTCATGGGGCAGTGAAGCAGTGGTAGTTCTCGTTTCTCATAGGTTGTGAGGAGTCGACAGTCGCTTGGGAGGATTTCTGAGACAATTTTATAGTTGAGTTTCACTCCTCAGTTGTCAAGGCATCCAATTGCTAGGAGATGCTTACCCTTCGATAGGGGAGATTTAGTGTGCGAGAGTTTAGAATTTGTTTCAGGAACTATTTATGATATGATTTGGACCTATTTAGAGATGAGGAGGAAAGGTTGAGGAATTTCGAGGATGTTTTTCATCTACAGATAGAGTTCCATGTCACCATATATATGATAAAGATATATCTTGAGGTGTCGGAATAGGCATAGGTCATTGAGAGAATGTTATCCAGAACTGGATCTTCAAGAGAGAGGATTTGTCAGGATTCCTCCCAAAGAAATTCTCTGTTCTAGGGTACTCTGTTTTTACGAAATAAGAGTTTCAGTTTAGCCAGGGGTAAGTCCTAGCCCTCAGCGTATCGTTTCCCCGAAGGCATTGTCCCTCAGGCCTATGCCAAAGGATCATGTGTAGGTTTTTTTATGGTTTCAGATCATTATCAATGAGAGTTCATGAACTTTCATAGAAATCATCTTGCATGAGATGTTCCACTCTAGGTTCCTCCATTGAGGTTGTTCTGTCCAAGGCATCAGCAATAGGTTTCAACAGCTTTGGATCAGTAGAGAGCATATGGGGTAGGTAGAGGACAACCTTGGGATTATCCCCATCCATAGAGAGTAGAGCACGACCATGGTGGTGGTCATCATTAGGGTTAGAGAGGTCCTAGATCAGGTCGTAGTCAACATCATGATTTTTCATTGCTAGTACAAAGAGATATAGACATCATTTGGGGAACCCTTGGATTATTATCTACTTGGCTATATACCTTTATTGACTTAGGAGTGACAAACTTCCTCATACCATCTTCCATTTTACATGCCTTGGGACTTGAGGTTGAGAGGCTTCTAGTGCACTTGGCATTGACTATGCCAGTTGGAGGCCTATAAAACTTGTTTGAAGTATGTAGAGAATATGATATAGTGCTGTAAAAGAACCACTCATGGGGATATTTCCTATGTTTATGTATACCAACATATAATTTCATCCTTGGAATGGATTGGTTGAATTTGTTGTAGGCTATTGTGGATTTTCTTTCGTGGTAGGTGGGGTTCTTTAATGATGATGGAGAGATAGTAGTGTTTGTTGGTGAGTGATACCCTCAGATGGGTTAGAGGCATGTTACTTATTTTTCATCCTTGATGGATGAGCTAATGTTGAAGTCATCAGAGGTTCAATATTCATCATTTCCTTGGGTCAGGGAAGAGTACATTGATATAATTCTAGAATAGTTTGTAGTGTTACCCCTTGAAGGGAGATCAAGTTTGGGATAGATCTATAGTCTAGCATGTCTCTTATGTTAATGTCTCTACATATGATTGAACCTTATGAGTTGCAAGCACTGTGTATATATCTTGATGGCCTATTGTAGTGTGGTTTTGTTTGTTAGAGTGTGTCCCCGTAGGGTGAACCAATTTTTTTTCGTGAAGAAGGCTGATGGATGTTTTCGGTTGTTTATCGATTATTATCGCCTGAACAAAGTGATAGTGAAGAATCACTATCCTCTTACATGGATTGATTATTTATTCGACCAAATGAAGGGTGAATGTTGGTTCTAAAAGACCAGAATGTAGTCTTGGTGTCATCAGATGTGTGTGAAGGATGATTATATTATGAAGACTACATTCCATTTTCGTCATGGGAAATATAAGTTCTTAGTATTTCCTTTTAGTGTGATGAATTCTCTAGCTATGTTCAAGGGGATGATGAATGCTATGTTTTTTGGGTTCCTGGACGAGTTCATGGTGGTTTTCATTGACTACATCTTTGTATGCTCCACATATGAAGAGAATCATGAAGACAATATATATGCCATTTTGGGAGTTCTTCGTCGATAGTAGTTGTATGTGAAGTTATCAAAATGAGAGTTTTTGAATCGAGAAGTATTTTTCATGGGGCATCTGGTTTTCCAGCAGGGAGTAGTTGTGGATACATCAAAGTAGAATCGGTTTTGTATTGTGAATCCTCCATGATAGTGGTATAGGTGTGATGTTTCTTTGGTCTTGCGGGTTATTACATGTGGTTTGCAGAAAATTTATATCGGGTTGTGACTCCTATAACTGCATTGACCAAGAAGGATCAGGAATTAATGTTGAATGATCCATGTCAGGCAGTTTTCGACTATCTAAAGAAGAATTTGGCCAGTGATTCAGTTATTTGTCTTCCAACAAAGGGAATTTAGAATGATGTTTTCAAAAATTCTTCATGTCTGGGTTTGGGATGCATTCTAATGCTGCATATATTGGTAGTTTCTTATGGGTATCAGAAGTTATGTCCCCATGAATGTCACTATGCCACACATGATCTTGAGTTTGTGGCACTGGTGTTTTCTCTAATGTTGGGGATATATTACCTCATCATAGAGTGATTTGTGGTTTTAATCCATCCTAGAGCCTGGGGTATGCTTTCTTCCAGTGTGACATGAATATGTTGCAGTGTCAGTGGATGGAGTTCTTATAAGACTACGACTTTGAAATCTTGTATACACCTGGAAAGGGGAATGTTGTAGCTGATGCACAGAGTTGGAAGTCACGTGGTGGAGCAGTGTGTGAATTAGGTGATTCATAAGGATTGATGAAATAACCTTCAACATTACATCAAGATATGGGAGATGTTTGTGGCATAGGTTTCCTTTTCTAAATGACAATGCAGTCATCTCTGGTGCTGCAGATGGAAGAGTCCTAGTTGGGGGATCTTGAGGTGGATTTCTGGAGAGACCATGTTGTATGTATCAATGTCCCTAATGGTTGGTCTGAGGATGAACATTACCAGGTTTTGTTCCATGACAGGATTTTCATTCCTTTAGTGATGTGGGAGATGGTTCTCATGGAGTTACATAGTTATCCCTTATTAGTACATCTGCGCATGACAAAGATGTACTGAGCCTTTAGGAGACAGTTTTCGTAGCCTTGGCTAAAGCGTGCATGTAACACCTGAAAATTTTATGGGAAATATTTTGTTTTTATGTTATATAAATCATCAAAGGAATATTTCACTACACACAACACTAGCTTGGCTTGATTTACATACAATCGCGACCTTCCTCGATAGCTTGCGTTGTACGCAATACCGAGTTTCACTAAACAATGATATGCTATTAAAATATTATTAAAACTAGCCTTTATGAATAATAATAACCAATATTTGAAATTTTATAAATTTTATTTTTCAAAATGTACTTCATTTTTGGATTCGGAATATCAAAATTAGCCTAGGGTAAAATTTTGGTATTTTTCTAAAAACATTCAATATTTGACGAATAGTGAAAACACTGTGTTACTATTTAGAAAACTGAATTTTTATTTAAATAATTATTTATTTTATTTAAATTTATTTTCGGTAAAAATTGATACATAATACCTATATAATTTCAATGCAATTCATTGGAGTCAGTTTATAATAATTTTAGATATATAAAAATTTTAGTGAACTTTTCACTGTCTTTTACCCACCTCCTAGGAGAATTTCAAAATTCACATAAAACATAAATTTAGCGCTTCGGTGAATGGAATTTTGAAAATCCAAGAGACATGGTTGATTTTAGTAAGTAAAATGTGGTTCAATGAGATGAAAATAATTTTTGGTGAATAGTAAATTTTTACTTTTTTTACCACAGTTAAAAGTAAATAGGGTAATTAAGGGTAAAAATGATATTATTATTACCTTAACACATGCCATAATTCTATTGGATAAGTGTAATTAGGCCGAAAATAACCTTATAAATAAAATATGACCATTTAGGCCCACATGGATTAGATTAGGACATTTATTATTAATTTATTTAAAGAAGGGTTAAAATAGTTAAAATCAATGTTTAATAAATAAATAATTTTTTATATAGGGTTATACATAATATTATTTCGACTATAAATATTAATTAGAAATATAAAAATATTTCCTAAATAAGGGTATTTTATTTATAATTTTTAGACATTAAATAATTTATTTTATTTATGACACAATAATGATTCAGTAATTATCTTATTAATGAAATATTGACATAATTGATGTTATAAATACCCAAATAAATGTAATTTGAGATTTATTATGAATTATAATAATTTTATAGGTTAATAGGACATGTTATTATTTATTTAATTAAACTTCTTACAACTAATCATTCTGTTATGATATTCACAAAAATCAATTACCAAATAGTGTCAAAATTGACATAAAATTGTTTTTAAAACAAATATTATATTATTAATTTTTATTTTATTCCTAAAAATATACGGTTCGGTCAAATGACTTAGATAGGGTTATATATATTATTAATAAACAACTTGGGGTTCGTTTGGCTTGTTGTAGTAAGTTTATTAACCTTATAGTGTAAGAAAACAAGAATACACAGTAAAAGTTAAATTATCTAACTTAAAGTTAAATCTAAATGATAAGGTTAAAATAGATACCAAAAATTATCCAAATTCTATTGGATAAGAGGTCTTCGACCCATCCCCACCTTATCTTTGAAATAAATCAATTTGGAGCTATTAAGAACCGATTATTACTTTAATATAAAATAATATTTTTAGTTTTTCCAAAGGTGCCCCTCTCCTCCCTTATAAAAGGGCACATCCTCCCTCTCTTCCTCAAACCACTTTGAGCCTTCAAACTAGGCCAAACCCAGAAATATTCTCTTCTCCCCTTCCCTAGAAACTTTTTTGAGGTCCTTGTTTTCTTCAAAGACCAATTTTAGTTCCCTAAAAGGAGGTCTCAAAGAGGCGCTTCAAAGAAGAGGTAATGTCCGTTACCGATTCTTTCAACTTTATTTCTTCTTCCACTTATTCTTCTACAGTCGTTTTATTATGAAGTAATAACATAAGTATCACTCATATATTAGTAGGTTATTATATGTATGAAACAACTCAATTTCACCATATATCCATCCTACGGAAAACGAAATCAATGTGCTTGCGTACGTACGGAATACCGTCTCCACGCCGTGGTGTAATCTATTTTCCACCACCACATTACTTGGATGGGTATAATGGTAAAAATAAATAATTATATATGATTATTTTAAAGTGTTATTGATTATGAAATAGTATACATACACTCCAATACAATTCCACGATCATGGGAACGATATCATCACTCGTGCGTACGTACGGAATACCGTCTCCATGATGTGATACGACCCGTTCTACACGATCTTTATTGCATAATGATTATATAAATGAATTGAATAAATAAATATAATATATAGTACACTAATACCATTCTGGAAATGAGGTATCTATAACCTAAAGAGAAGAATAGCAATTTATTCGACAAAACACGCATAAGAACAAAAAGTAATAAACACCCAGCAATGGAATATTACTAATAAGAGGTAAATAATATGACCATATGTGATATCATAACAATGAGTATGATTCTGGAATAATTCAATGATATTATTTAAATCATTATACAGGAGTTTCGGACACTTACGAAGAAAATCGGACCTAAGGTAAGGGAAAATATCACAATCTCATTTTTATCTGATATTGTTTATACTTCAAAATTTACTGGGGAATATTTATCATCCACATCCATGTTTCCTCAATATGTAATATTATTTCCATCCACCTATAATTGTTTAAATCCAATTTTACCATTCGGTGAGTTTTTAGTAAAAGATATGAAAGGAATCTTTTGTCGTTATTCGTACAAGGTACTTTTTGACTTTTCCGACATAAGTACGAGATGAATGTTTTTTTAACTTATATGGCATAAATGGATTTTTAAAACATTATTTACAAGAAGATTCCTTTAAAAGTTTTCAAGTTTATTTTTAATCAACTTCTTTTAGTTTAAAATTTTATGACATGTTAAGAAAGGAAAAAATGTTTTTGATGTATAAAGGATATTTTCCTCAAGAATGGAGTTCAAGTGTTTTATCAAAATTATTTTCCATCTAAGATAATATAGGGTTTTGTTTCTATCCATATTATTACATTGATTTTATTATGTTGTGATGGAATTAGTTTTATGAATTTCCTTATCTTATATGAATTGTTTTATGATGTCATGATGTTTAAGAATCCCATTTTTATTACATGGGTTATGATATGATATATGGTTTATGATTTTGTGTCACACATAAGAATGGTATCATTATGAGATGGGTGGGACCAATATCTCCCTCCAATGAATTGGGTAAAGATTTATATCTCATGAGATAGACATGGCTAGAATGGAAGGTTAATCCAGTTCAGTGAAACAGGACTGAAACGAGGAGTGAACTCGGTTCAGAAATGGACTTTGTTCGCTAAGATAGTCTTGGCTATGAGTATTGACTACTAAGAAACGATTCTCTATGATTATGTGTGTATGAAACAAAGTTTCATGTCTTATGTTATGATTATTGGGATTACATTTCACTACTATGATTTATCCCATGTTATGAAATTATGACCTCTTTTGCAGGATAAGATTTCCAAAATGTTATGTTCTTATGAATATTATGTGATTGATATTTCTTTTGTTTACCCTTACTGAGCATTTGATCTCACCCTTTTGTATGTTTTCTTTTCCCCAGGTCAGGAAGAAGTATATTGAGTAGGATATGCCAAAAAGGGACTCTAGATATGATGAAATAAATGGGAGACAACGTAGATGATTTATGAACCAGTTGTTTATGTTTCCTAGTTTCCAAAGACACTATACCTATATGGTAATTTCATGGGTTTGTTATATGTTTTAATAAGTGTACTTCAATTTTGAGGTATTAAAAATGTATGTAAAGTATGGGTCGTTATAGTTGGTATCAGGGGAAAGGTATAGTCAACCTTTGGAAACTAGGATGTGAAATCCTTAGTAAGAACCCTAAGGATAAGTCTATGGATAGAACACAATCTTAGTGTTTTATAAATGGCCATGAATAACCTATGATAAGACCTTAAGTGTGAAATTTTATTCTTGATTATGTGTTTTTCCTATTATATTTTGTGTGGATCACACTATTATTCTTGGTTTTATTCAATGGATGGAACCCAAAGGAACCGTGTAAATGCGGAATGCGACGGGAAATGCAATGATTGTCCCCCTGAGAAACCAAATGTTACGGGAGCTAGAATGAAAAATATTGTTTCCATGCTCACACAAATTTCTCAAGCTATGAATCATGAAGGACTTCCAAACGAGAAAAGGAAGGAGAAACATTCTATTCAATACTTCATGAGGCAGCGTCCACCTTCATTCCGCGGGTCTTCTGATCCATTAGTGGATGAACAATGGATCAGTACCACTTAAAAGATATTTTCAGTTATTCAATGTTTTGAACATGATAAAGTCATCTTAGCAGTATATCGTTTGGAAGGTGATGCTGATCAATGGTGTAATCTTATTAAGAATACGAGGCAAAGGGATGAAATTGAGTCCCTGGAATGTGACGAGTTCAAGAACATATTTTTCAATAAGTAATTCCCTCATATTCTTTAAACAGAGATGGAGAAGGAGTTTCTTGAACTGAAGAAAAAGGATGATGAATATGTTGGTACCTATGAAGCAAATTTTACAAGACTTGCAAGGTACGCTTCTGGTATTATTATCCAACCTGAGAGTATGATCGATCGATTCTTTAGTGGCTTAAAACCAAGTCTTCAAAGGGTGTTAGCCATAAGGGAATTCAATAGCTATGAGGAAATCGTTTGATGTACTCTAAAAGTTGAGATAGAGATTGGAGTAACCCATCAGTCATATGGGTTTGATAAGAAGAGGAAAATGGAATTCAAAGGAATATCTAAAGAGCACACTGAAAAGAAGATGAGTTTTCCCTTATGCTCAAAGTGTGGAAAGAAACATGGAGGGAGTTGTCTTAAAGGTACAAGTAAATGTTTCAAATGTATAAAGGAAGGTCATCGAGCATTTGAATGCTGAAATGATTGGAAAAAGATGTCTAGTGATGAAAACAAAGAAAAGGCTACTCAGAGTACACCTCCTACACTTCAATGTTACAAGTGCAAGGAAATGGGGCATTAGGCCAATCAATTCCATAATCCAAGGGTTGTTGATGATGATCGACGTTGAAAATCTCTTAATGATAAAGGAAAAGGAAAGTCACATGCAATTTCTATCAGCGATGTAGAGTGCGATAACGAAGTGGTGAAAGGTACACTTACCATCCACTCTAAAGTAGAAAATGTTTTACTTGATTCTGGATCCACCCACTCTTTTATTTCTGAATAATTTTCTAAGGGTATCATTGTATTACCTCAAAAAATAGATGTTGAGTTAGCTGTGACAACCCCTAATGGAAAAATAGTTGCATCAAAAGTTTAAAATTCATATCTGATTGATGTTTGTGGTAATCTGCTTCCTGCAAATCTTGTGATCCTTCCAATAGTGGAATTTGATGTGATTCATGGCATGGATTGGATTTCTTTATATAGAGCTCATATCAATTTCCAAAGAAGGGAAGTCACATTTTATTTTCCAGATCAATCTATGATCGTCTATCGATGCAAGGATGAACATAACCTTCTAGTGGAAATTTCTCCCATCTTATGGGTCTTGATTCCACTAAATGAAGGTTATTTATCTCAAATGGTTGGTGAGAAACTCACAATTAAGAATATTCCCATTGTACAGGAGTTTGACGATGTCTTTCCAGAGGAATTGCCAGGTCTTCCACCAAATCGTGAAGTTGAGTTTTCAATAGAACTCATACCAGGTGCTTTACCTATTTCAAAGACACCTTATAGAATGGCCCTAATTGAGTTGTAAGAATTGGAGAATCAACTCCAAGAGAATCTTGATAAGGGATTCATACGCCCTAGTGTGTCACCTTGGGGAGCACCTGTTCTGTTTGTTAAGAAGAAAGATGGATCATTGAGACTCTGCATTGATTATCGAGAACTTAACAAGATCACTATCAAGAAAAAATATCCTCTCCCATGCATTGATGACATATTTGACCAACTACGCGGAGCTCAATACTTTTCCATGATTGATCTTCGTTCAGGGTATCATCAATTAAGGGTCAAAAGTGAGGATATACCAAAGATGGATTTCCGTACAAGGTATGAACACTATGAATTTCTAGTGATGCAATTTGGTCTTACTAATGCCTCTGCTATCTTCATGGATTTGATTAATAGAGTCTTTAGAGACTATCTTGATCAGTTTCTGGTAGTCTTTATAGACTATATTCATGTCTATTCAAAGTGCAATGAAGAACATGAAGATCACTTTAGAATTATATTGAATACCATGAGAAAGGAGAAGCTTTATGCCAAATTTACCAAGTGTGAATATTGGATTCAAAAAGTTGCATTTTTGGGTCACATAATCTCAAAAGAGGGGATATCTGTGGATCCAGCAAAAACAGAGTTTATTGAAAGATGGTCGAGACCAACAAAAGTAACTGAGATCCGATGTTTTCTTGGTTTTGTAGGATATTATCGACGTTTTGTGAATGCTTTTTCACGATTATCTAATCCACTCACCTGGTTGACTCGAAAAGAAGTTAAGTTAGTGTGGATGGAGGAATGTGAAGAGAATTTCAAGGAGTTGAAAAGAAGGTTATCTAGTGCACCTGTGCTCACACTTCCTTGTAGTGGAGAAAGGTTTGTGATCTATAGTGATGCATCCAAGAAGGGGTTGGGGTGTGTTCTTATGAAAAATGATATAGTGATATCTTATGCCTCACGACAGTGGAAAATCCATGATCAAAATTACCCAACTCATGATTTGGAGTTAGTTGCGGTAATGATTGCATTAAAGATTTGGAGGCATTATCTTTATGGATAATGGTGTGACATTTATACTGATCATAAAAGTTTAAAGTATATTTTCACACAAAAGGAGCTGAATATGTGCCAAAGAATATGGTTGGAGCTGATTAAGGATTACGACTGCTCAATTCATTACCACACTGGGAAAGCAAACAAGGTGGCAGATGCATTAAGTCGACAAGACCATGCTAGCTTATCCATGATGAGGATCAAGAACGATCCAATATTTATGGATTTACAAAGGATGGATCTTGGAATTATAATGAAAGGGTAAAATCGTATCTTTCTCAAATGAATGTTCAACCATCTATATATGTGATGATTAAAGAGGCACAGAAAGAAAATGTTGAGTTACAAAAGAAGGTGCGAAATGTTCCTGAATTCAACGTTGATTGTGATGGGATAATAAAGTTCAGGAATCGAGTTTTTGTTCCTCCCATCCCCAAATTAAAGAAGGAGCTTCTAGATGAGGCTCATAGTTCTTCATTCTCTATTCATTCTGGAAGCACGAAGATGTATAGGGACCTGAAATAGTACTTCTGGTGGGATGACATGAAAAGAGATGTTGCTGAATATGTCTCTTGATGCTTGGTTTTTCAGCAAGTTAAAGATGAGAGACAGAAGTCTAAAGGGATGTTACAACCATTACCCATACTAGAATGGAAATGGGAAAACATCACTATGGACTTTGTCACTGGACGTCCTAAAACATCCAAAGGCAATAATGCTATCTGGGTCAGAGTTTATCATCTTACAAAGTCTTCACACTTCATTGCTATTAGAGAGCATTTCTCTCTAGATCAGCTTGCCATTATATATGTAAAGGAAGTGGTAAGATTGCATGGAGTACCACTTTCAATTATATCTAATCGGGATACGAGATTTATCTTGAAGTTCTGGAGTAGTCTTCAGCATACTCTGGATACAGAGTTGAGTTTCAGCACTTCTTATCATCCCCAGATAGACGGTCAGTCTGAGAGGACAATTCAAAATCTAGAAGATATGTTGAGAGCTTGATCTATGGATTTAAAAGGTGGTTGGGATCAACACATACCTTTGGTGGAATTTTCTTATAATAATAGCTTTCACTCCAGTATTCAGATGGCTCCTTATGAAGCTCTCTATGGAAAGAAATGCAGGACTCCAACTTGTTGGGATGAAGTTGGGGAAAGAAAGCTATTAGGACCTGATATTGTTGATGAGATGGCAGAAAAGATCCGATCTATTCAACAACACATAACAGCAGCTCAGAGTCGACAAAAAATTTTTGCCGACAACCGAAGAAGATACCCAGAGTTTGAAGTGGGTGATAAAGTGTTCTTACGAATATCTCCTTGGAAGAGAGTAATGAGATTTGGAAAGAAGGAAAAGCTGAGCCCTAGGTATATCGGTCCTTTTGAAATACTGGATCGTGTTGGGAAGGTAGCTTACCAAATGGAACTTCCACCGAATCTCTATCAAGTTCACGATGTGTTCCATGTATCTCTCTAGAGAAAGTACATACCTTATCCTTCACATATAATTAGCTTAGAAGTTGTACCGCTGGAGCAAGATATTTCTTATGAAGAACAACCGATATAGATTCTGGATCGTAGCAAAAAAGTCCTACAGAACAAGACCACTCGCTTGGTGAAAGTTTTATGGAGGAACCACTAATTAGAGGAAGCTACATGGGAGCTTGAGGATATGATGAGTGAGAGGTATCCTCATCTGTTTGTTACAAAGTGACGAATTTCAAGGGCGAAATTCATTTTAAGGGGGGTAGAATGTAACACCCGAGACTTTTATGAGAAATATTTTGTTTTTATGTTATATAAATCATCAAAGGAATATTTCACTACACACAACACTAGCTTGGCTTGATTTACACGCAATCGCGACCTTCCTCGATAGCTTGCATCGTACACTATAATGAGTTTCACTAAACAACGATATGATATTAAAATATTACTAAAACTAGCCATTATGAATAGTAAAAACCACTTTATGAAATATTATAAATTTTATTTTTCAAAATGGACTTCATTTTTGGATTCGGAATATCGAAATAAGCCTAGGGTGAAATTTTGGTATTTTTCTGAAAACTTTCAATTTTTGATGAATAGTGAAAACACTAGGTTACTATTTAAAAACCGAATTTTTATTTAAATAATTATTTATTTTATTTAAATTTATTTTAGGTCAAAATTGATACATAATACCTATATAAGTTCAATTCAATTCATTGTAGTCATTTTATAATAATTTTAGATATATAAAAATTTTATTGAACTTTTCACAGTCTTTTACCCACCTCCTAGGAGAATTTCCAAAATCACATAAAACAAAATTTTACTGCTTCTATGAATGGAATTTCAAAAATACAAGAGACACGGTTGATGTTAGTATTTAAAATGTGGTTCAATGAGGTGAAAATAATTTTTGGTGAATAGTAACTTTGTACTTTTTTTCCCCACGGTTAAAAGTGAATAGGGTAATTAAGGGAAAAAAGGTAATATTTTTACCCTAAAATATGTCCTAATTCTATTGGATAAGTGTAATTCGACCAAAAACAACCATAGGAACAACATATGACCATTTAGGCCCACATGGATTAGATTAGGACATTTATTATTAATTTATTTAAAGAAGGGTTAAAATAGTTAAAATCAATGTTTAATAACTAAATCATTTTTTATATGGGGTTATACATAAGATAATTTCCACTATAAATATTCAGTAGAAATCTAAAAAGATTTTCTAAATAATGGTATTTTACTTATAATTTTTAGAAATTATGTAATTTAATTTATTTATGACATAATGATGATGCAATAATTATCTTTTATATGAAATATTGACATAATTGATGTTATAAATACCCAAATAAATGTAATATCAGAATTTTTATGAATTAAAATACTTTTATAGGTTAATATGACATGTTATGAGTGATTTAATTAACTTTTTTAGAACTAATCATTCTGTTAGTATTTTCAAAAAAATAAATTACCAAATAGTGTAAAATTGACATAAAATAGTTTTTTAAATAAATATTACATTATTAATTGTTATTTTATTCCTAAAAATATAAGGTTCGCCCAAATGACTTATATACGGTCATATATATTAATAATAAACAACTTGGGGTTCGTTTGGCTTGTAATAGTATGTTTATTAACCTTATTGTGTAAGAAAAACAAGAAGACACGGTAAAAGTAAAATTATCTAACTTAAAGTTAAATCTAAATTATAAGGTTAAAATAGATACCTAAACTTGACCAAATTCTATTTGATGAGATTATTTAGACCCATCCCCACCTTAGCTTTGAAAGAAATCAATTTGGAGCTATTAAAAACAGAATATGACTTTATAATAAAATAATAATTTTAGTTTTTCCAAAGCTGCCCCTCTCCTCCCTTATAAAAGGGCACCTCCTCCCTCACTTCCTCACACTACTTTGAGCCTTAAAACTCGTCCAAACCCTGCCAAATTCTCTTCTCCACTTCCCAAGAAACATCCTAGAGGTCCTGGTATTCTTCAAAGACCAATTTTAGTACCCTAAAAGGAGGCCTCAAAGAGGCGCTTCAAAGAAGAGGTAATGTACGTTACCGATTCTTTCAACAATATTTCTTCTTCCACTTCTTCTCCTATAGTTGTTTAATTATGAAGTAATAACATCAATATCACTCATATACTTATATGTTATTATAAGTATGAAAAAACCCTATTTCACCATCTATCCATCCTACGGAAAACAAAATCACCACGCGTGCGTACGTACGGAATACCGTCTCCACGCCATGGTGTAATCTATTTTCCACCACCAACTTACTTGGATGGGTAGAGTGGTGCAAATAAATAATTATATATGATTATTGTATAGTGGTATTGATTCCGAAATAGTATACATACACTCCAATACAATTCCACGATCATGGGAATGATATCATCGTTCGTGCGTACGTACGAAATACCGTCTCCACGATGTGATGCGACTCATTATACATGATATTCATTGCATAATGATTATATAAATGAATTGAATAAATAAATATGATATATAGTACACTAATACCATTCTGGAAATGAGGTATCTATAACCTAAAGAGAAAAATAAGAATTTATTCGGCAAAACACGCATAAGAACAAAAAGTAATAAACACCCTGCAATGAAATATTACTAATAAGAAGCTAAGAATATGACCATATATGATATCATAACAATAATTATGATTCTGTAATAAGACAATGACATTATTTAAATAATTATACAGGTGGTTCGGACACTTACGAATAAAATCAGACCTAAGGTAAGGGAAAATCTCACAATCTCATTTTTATCTGAGATTGTATATACTTCAGAATTTATTGGGGAATATTAATCATCCACATCCATGTTTCCTCAATATGTAATATTATTTCCATACACATACAATTTTTTAAATCCAATTTTACCCTTCGGTGTGTTTTTAGTAAAATATATGAAAGGAATCTTTTGTCGTTATTCGTACAAGGTACTTTTTGACTTTTCCGACATAAGTACAAGAAGAATGTTTTTTTAACTTTTACGGAATGAATGGATTTTTAAAACATTATTTCCAAGAAGTTTCCTTTACAATTTTTCACGTTTATTTTTAATCAACTTTATTTAGTTTAAAATTGTATGACATGTTAAGAAAGGAAAAATGTTTTTGAAGTAGAAAGGATATTTTCCTCAAGAATGGAGTTCAAGTGTTTTATCAAAATTATTTTCCATCTAAGATAATATAGGGTTCTGTTTCTATCCCAATTATTACATTGATTTGATTATGTTGTGATGGAATTATTTTTATGAATTCCTTTATCTTATATGAATTGTTTTATGATGTCATGATGTTTAAGAATCCCATTTTTATTACATGGGTTATGATATGGTGTATGGTTTATGATTTTTTGGAACACATAAGAATGTTACCATTATGAGATGGGTGGGACCTATATCTACCTCAAATGCATTGGGTAAATATTTATATCTCATGAGATAGACATGGCTGGAACGGCAGGTTAATCCGGTTTAGTGAAACAGGACTGAAACGAGGAGTGAACTCGGTTTAGAAATGGACTTTGTCCGCTAAGATAGTCTTGGCTATGAGTCTTGACTACTAAGAAATGATTCTATTTGATTATCTGTGTATTCCACAAAGTTTCATGTTTTATGTTATGATTATTGGGATTAAATTTCACTACTTTGATTTATCCCATGTTATGAAATTATGATCTCTTTTGTAGGTTAATATTTCCAAAATGTTATGTTATTATGAATATGATGTGATTGATATTTCTTTTGTTTACCCTTAATAAGCATTTGAGCTCAACCATTTGTATGTTTTCTTCTCCCTAGGTTAGGAAGAAGGATATTATGCAGGATATGACAAAAAGGGACTTTAGATATGATGAAATAAATGGGAGAAAACGTAGACGATTTATGAACCAGTTGTTTATGTTTCCCAGTTTCTAAAGACACTATACCTATACGATCCTTTCATGGTTTTGTTATATGTTGTAATAATTGTACTTCAATTTTGAAGTATTAACAATGTATGTAAAGTATGGGTCGTTATAGTAAATTTTCAGATTTTGTGTCTCAATGTCTGGTTTTCATGAAGGTGAAGTCTATGTATCGTGTTCCTGGCGGTTTTCTCCATCCATTAGATCATCCTCAATAGAAGTGTGAGGACATATTGATTGAATATTTTCCTAGATTACCTCATGATGTAGGAAGATATGATTCTATATTGGTGATATTGGATTATTTGAAGAAATCATCCCACTACATAGAAATCAAGGAGTCGAGTTCAGTGGAGGTTTTTTCTAGGCAGTATCTAGGCGAGGTGGTGAGACTCCATGAAGTCCCGAGGATGATCATCTCCAATCAAGATCCTCATTTTACATCCAGGGTGTAGATATGTCTTCATCATTATTTCATTTCTCAACTATGCCTTAGAATAGATTTTCTCCCACAGAAGGCCGGTCAGACAAAGTGGACCATCCAGACTCTGGAAGACATGTTGTGCTCTTGTGTCCTAGATTTTGGAGGTTCGGGGTTTAGGAAACATCCCTTGGTAGAGTTCTCTTACAAAAATAGTTTTCAATCCACCATTTGTATGGCGTCGTTTAAAGCCTTTTATGGGTTATCTTTCCATTCTCCATTATGATGGGATGGGGTCGGTATGTCAGCAAGTCATGGGCTATAAATTGTTCAGAATACGACAGAGATGGTTCAGATGATTCATGAGAGGATGATGTAAGTGCATGATCCCTATTAGTCTTATGATGATCATAGGAGGAGGCCTTTGGAGTTTTATGATGGGGATCACATGTTTCATAATGTGACTCAACATCATTGGCAGAGAAGGTTTGGTCGGGGGAGCAAGCATTCTACCCAATTTTTTGGGCCTTTGGAGGTGTTGGATCGGGTCAGAGCTACGATGAATCAAGTAGAAATTACCTCACAGATGACCCGAATACACAATATTTTTCACGTGTTATATCCTCATCATTATCTTCGTGATGAATCTCACATCATCAACTGGGGTGAGATCGACATAGATGGTTATGGGACCTTTAAGGAGTGACCTATATAGATTTATTAAATCAATTAGAATTTTTTTCACGTGCATTCTATCCCACTATTTCATGTCTTTTGGTGGCACGGTAGAGGGGAAGAGAGTACCTAAGAGCATATGTCGTAGATACATGCTCAGT
Organism: Viscum album; assembly: GCA_963277665.1. Classification (NCBI taxonomy): domain Eukaryota; kingdom Viridiplantae; phylum Streptophyta; class Magnoliopsida; order Santalales; family Viscaceae; genus Viscum; species Viscum album. The sequence continues at coordinate 1,277,958,584 of OY728158.1, forward strand.
ATCATGAGCTGTTTGATATTTATCTCTTTCCTTGCAACGACGTTCATTTTTTTGTAGACCATTCCAGTCTACGAGATGGTTTCCTATTGTTATTTTTCATTTCATGCTCTCTTTTTAGAGGTATCTTCTCTGGGAAAGTGTTTAGGAGCTGGTTGGGTGGTCATGTAGTTTTTCATTGTCATTTTATAAAATGGTTGAGCTTCTATGGGAGTCAGATCCTTGAGATGTATCTCATAGGGTGGCTAATTGGATGACCCCTTTCATTCCTTCTTGGTTTTCTATCCAGGTTGATTTTGTGTTCTTGAGGACGAGATTCTTTTTAGAGGTATTTTATTTAAGGGTCTAGATCCTTATGGATCGACCCTTTTCATGTTTTCGAAGACTAGTGTCCTCGACGAAGGCATAGAGGAAATCTTGAGGAGTTTTGTAGTGAGATGATGGAAATATGGGGGGTTACATGATGATACCAAGGGTTATAAGACATGTAGTATTTTAAGTTAAAAAAATAAAATATATGCTGATGCGACAGGTTTTTCAGTGGAACCCGACCTCAAGGAAGTACATGACGTTATTGAGAGGTTAATGTTGTGTACTTCTCCACTGTTGTATGTCTTAATGTAATTCAGCCAATCAGGATTCCCAAACCCAATCACCTCAGCTCTTTTCTCTCACGTCCCAGGAGTGCCAACACCTCTTTTTATTGAATTTTTGAGATCCCTTTGATGAGAATCAATATCAGGATTCATTCTTAGATTTTTCTTCAGTACAAGGTAAGATCTACCTCAATTATTTTGGTTTTCTTTGATCCCCCTTTTGCAGTTTTTCTTTTCCATATGATGGCGCTTGATCTCCATGGTTCAAAAGGGGTATTTTTGGTTGTTGTTGATGTGATTATGCCACGACATCATTGGGTGGATGCAGTTGTTGCGGGGAAGGCAATCATGATTCGTTTCTTTGATCCATTCTCAAGAGAAGAACGTCAGAAACCTTTTGAGGAAAGATATTTTTTGCTTCTCTAATTATTTACATGTAATCGTATTGTTAGAATGATTTATCCCTTTGGATCATAATGGAATTGACCTAATTAAATACTTCAACCAAATTAAAATAAATGGTTTGATCTCATGTTATTGGTTAGCACTGTTATAATGGTTTGCCTCTTGATTTTCTAGATAATGTGATATCAATTATTTTCTATTTAGCATATTGTATATGATGAAATTTGTAATGAATGTAAATCTATAATTAATTGATAATTATTTGGAGATATATAAAGATGCATGTAAATAAATCTACATTATTTTGTTGTAATTTGATGTTAATCAAATTTATGCAGACGTGCATTTTTAATTGATTTGGTTGTTAAACCTGATGCATGTTGGTGCATGTTTTTTAAAGTTATGATAATTAAATTGTTTAATTAATTTGAGATAGATATGATAGCTTGAGGATTAGGATTCCCATAGTTTTAACCCAATAATAATGAATTGGTTAATTCAAGATGGATTAAATAACTAGTTGTTGGATAAAAGGTAATGCCTTGTAGGGTTATGAGTTACCCTATTTCTTGTAAAGGCCAAGAACCTTATGATTAGAGCTGGGAGTGGTCATTGCTTATGAAGGTATAATTCTTTATTTATGTAGAAGAGCCCAGTGTGCTTGTTGTTTCATGCTTCTTGTGATGTGTTGTAATCCTAGATGGCTGTAGTGAGATGTGGGAGTTGTATATACCCAAAGCTTGACGTACAAGTACATTACATTACTTTTACGTAATACTTAATACATAATGAAAAAAGACACACAAGGCACTACTGGAAATAATAGATTTACCAACGGTTGAGAAACGTTGGGAAAGGCTGGAGAACCGTTGGTATAACATATACCAACGGTTCTGCCAACCGTAGGTAAGTAAGCCGTTGGGAAAAACATTTCCCAACGGTTTATAGTAAACCGTTGGGATAGGGTGGAGAAAGGTTACTCTATCCCAACGGTTCATTAAAACCATTGGGAAAAAGATTTGCCAACGGTTCAAAACCGTTGGCAAAAGGGCTTAAAATTATCATGTTTTTCCCAACGGTTTTTCAAACCGTTGGGAAAAACCCCCATCTACTCTTTACCAATGGTTTTAAACCGTTGGGAAAAGTGTTTTACCAACGGTTTGTTGAACCGTTGGTAAAACTAATCCACAATTTCTATGCCAACGGTTTTGAACCGTTGGCATAGCCTCTGCTGGGCAAATCACCCAGCAGCTCCCAACCAGGTCTCCAATTTGACCAGCACCACATCTGGTTTTGTGGGTTCCCTCTCATCTTTCAATCCAATTATTGTACCTGCAATAAACAAACACATACATATATAATTATTGTACCTGCAGTAAAGTAACACTTACATATAGAGAACAAATTCATACACGTTTAACATATAATGGTAGAACAATACACATCCATAATTAAATTATAAACATACATAATTCATTTAGATTTCAATTTAAAATGTAGATGACAATTATATGTGGAATCTGGAAGTCAATTCATAATTTGATCTGTTTTTTGTATACCATATATTTTTACCTAAAGTAATGTCCGTTTTAAACATAATACATACACCTGGAGTGCTACCGTCCACAACGTGCCTCAGATTGAGGCGGGGTTGACTCATACACGTCACATATGACCCATGGATCGTTGTGCTAATGTATCGACACAATCCGAATGCGTTTGGTCGGTTTTCCGTATGTCAGTTGATGTTTTTCAATTAAAATGACGTACTTTTGAAACAAAATGCAGACACTTTGAGTGGTTCCAGCCACACCGCACCTCAGATTAAGGCGGTGTTGACTCGTACACGTCACATATGACCTATGGATCGTTCTCCTAAAGTTTCAATGGAAACCGAATGCGTTTGGTCGGTTTTCCGTATGTACTTAAATTGTTGTCCATTTTAAGCAAAAGAGACACAGTTAGAGTGGTGTCGGCCACACCGCTCCTCAGATTGAGGCAGGATTGACTCGTACACGTCACATACGACCCGTGGATCCTTTTCCTAAAGTATGGACACAATCCGAATGCATTTTCTCCGTTTTCCGTATGTCACTTGATGCTTTTCACTTAAAATGATGTCCCTTTGAAACAAAAGACAGACACTTTGAGTGGTGTCGGCCACACCGCGTCTCCAATTGAGGCGGGGTTGATTCGTACACGTCACATATGACCCTTGGATCGTTCTCCTAAAGTTTCAACGGAAACCGAATCCGTTTCGTCGGTTTTCCGTATGTACTTAAAATGATGTCCGTTTTAAACAAAAGAGAGCCACTTAGACTGATCTCGGCCACACCATGACTTGGATTCATCCCGGGTCAGCTCGTACATGTCACATATGACCCATGGATCGTTGGGATAAATTATCAACAAATTTGGAATGCGTTTGGTTGGTTTTCCGTATGCCAGTTGTTCTTTTCACTTATAATCCTGTCCATTTTAAACAAAAGAGACACAGTTAGAACGGTGTCGGCCACACCGCTCCTCGGATTGAGGCGAGATTGACTCGTACACGTCACATACGACCCATGGATCCTTGTGATAAAGTATCGACACAGTCCGAATGCCTTTGGTCGGTTTTTCGTATGTCACTTGATGCTTTTCACTTAAAATGACGTCTTTTTGAAACAAAAGACCGACACTTTGAGTGGTGTCGGCCACACCGTGTCTCCGATTGTGGCGGGGTTGATTCGTACACGTCACATATGACCCATGGATCGTTCTCCTAAAGTTTCAACGGAAACCGAATCCGTTTGGTCGTTTTTCCGTATGTACTTAAAATGGTGTCCATTTTAAACAAAAAAGAGCCACTTAGACTTATCCCGGCCACACCGCGACTCGGATTCATCCCAGGTTGGCTCGTACACGTCACATATGACCCATGGATTGTTGAGATAAATTATCAACATATTCGGAATGTGTTTGGTCGGTTTTCCGGATGCCAGTTGATGATTTTCACTTAAAATGACGTCCTTTTGACCTGAAACCACCGTGCAACATTCTAATTATTATTCGTGACATGTACGCGCAGACGACGCGTCAATCGGACGTGCGGTTTGCGCGGTACGGCTCAATATTCGTGTTTTAAGTGATGTGCGCGCTTCGTAAACGCGCGTGAGGGGGGTCCAAACGAGCCGAACGATGTCGGAATGGCCTGAAATCAGACGACAAATACGGGTGACTGATTTCTGAAGTGGTCGAGCAGACGACACGTCAACCGGACGTGCCGTGTGCCCGCGGTGACCGACAACGCAGTTCTGGTGTCATAAACGGCCAGAACGGGCGTCCAACGGTCAAATTCATAACAGACGGCCTCGGATTGAGCTGAAACCACCGTGGAAAATTCTAATTATTATTCGTGACGTGTAGGCGCAGACGGCACGTCAATCGGACGTGCGGTTTGCGCGGTACGACTCAATATTCGTGTTTTAAGTGATGCGCGCGCTTCGTAAACGCGCGTGAGGGGGGTCCAAACGGGCTGAACGATGTCGAAATGGCCTGAAATCAAACGACAAATACGGGTGACTGATTTCTGAAGTGGTCGAGCAGACGGCACGTCAATCGGACGTGCCGTGTGCCCGCGGTGACCGATAACGCAGTTCTGGTGTCATAAACGGCCAGAACGGGCATCCAACGGTCAAATTCATAGCGGACGGCCTCGGATTGAGCTGAAACCACCGTGGAACATTCTAATTATTATTCGTGACGTGTACGCGCAGACGGAACCTCAATCGGACGTGCGGTTTGCGCGGTACGGCTCAATATTCGTGTTTTAAGTGATGCGCGCGCTTCGTAAACGCGCGTGAGGGGGGTCCAAACGGGCCGAACGATGTCGGAATGGACTGAAATCAGACGAAAAATACGGGTGACTGATTTCTGAAGTGGTCGAGCAGAAGGCACGTCAATCGGACGGGCCGTGTGCCCGCGGTTACCGACAACGCAGTTCTGGTGTCATAAACGGCCAGAACGGGCGTCCAACGGTCAAATTCATAGCGGACGGCCTCGGATTGAGCTGAAACCACCGTGGAACATTCTAATTATTATTCGTGACGTGTAGGCGCAGACGGCACGTCAATCGGACGTGTGGTTTGTGCGGTACGACTCAATATTCGTGTTTTAAGTTATGCGCGCGCTTCGTAAACGCGCGTGAGGGGGGTCCAAACGGGCCGAACGATGTCGGAATGACCTGAAATCAGACGACAAATACGGGTGACTGATTTCTGAAGTGGTCGAGCAGACGGCACGTCAATCGGACGTGCCGTGTGCCCGCGGTGACCGACAACGCAGTTCTGGTGTCATAAACGGCCAGAACGGGCGTCCAACGGTCAAATTCATAGCGGACGGCCTCAGATTGAGCTGAACCCACCGTGGAACATTCTAATTATTATTCGTGACGTGTAGGCGCAGACGGCACATCAATCGGACGTGCGGTTTGCGCGGTACGGCTCAATATTCGTGTTTTAAGTGATGCGCGCGCTTCGTAAACGCGCGTGAGGGGGGTCCAAACGGGCCGAACAATGTCGGAATGGCCTGAAATCAGACGACAAATACGGGTGACTGATTTCTGAAGTGGTCGAGCAGACGGCGCATCAATCGGACGTGCCGTGTGCCCGCGGTGACCGACAACGCAGTTCTGGTGTCATAAACGGCCAGAACGGGCGTCCAACGGTCAAATTCATAGCGGACGGCCTCGGATTCAGCTGAAACCACCGTGGAACATTCTAATTATTATTCGTGACATGTACGCGCAGACGGCACGTCAATCGGACGTGCGGTTTGCGCGGTACGGCTCAATATTCGTGTTTTAAGTGATGCGCGCGCTTCGTAAACGCGCGTGAGGGGGGTCCAAACGGGCCGAACGATGTCGGAATGGCCTGAAATCAGACGACAAATACGGGTGACTGATTTCTGAAGTGGTCGAGCAGACGGCACGTCAATCGGACGTGCCGTGTGCCCGCGGTGACCGACAACGCACTTCTGGTGTCATAAACGGCCCGAACGGGCGTCCAACGGTCAAATTCATAGCGGACGGCCTTAGATTGAGCTGAAACCACCGTGGAACATTCTAATTATTATTCGTGACGTGTAGGCGCAGACGGCACGTCAATCGGACGTGCGGTTTGCGCGGTACGGCTCAATATTCGTGTTTTAAGTGATGCGCGCGCTTCGTAAACGCGCGTGAGGGGGTCCAAATGGGCCGAACGATGTCGGAATGGCCTGAAATCAGACGACAAATATGGGTGACTGATTTCTGAAGTGGTCGAGCAGACGGCGCATCAATCGGACGTGCCGTGTGCCCGCGGTGACCGACAACGCAGTTCTGGTGTCATAAACGGCCAGAACGGGCGTCCAACGGTCAAATTCATAGCGGACGGCCTCAGATTCAGCTGAAACCACCGTGGAACATTCTAATTATTATTCGTGACGTGTACGCGCACACGGCACGTCAATCGGACGTGCGGTTTGCGCGGTACGGCTCAATATTCGTGTTTTAAGTGATGTGTGCGCTTCGTAAACGCGCGTGAGGGGGGTCCAAACGGGCCGAACGATGTCGGAATGGCCTGAAATCAGACGACAAATACGGGTGACTGATTTCTAAATTGGTCGAGCAGACGGCACGTCAATCGGACGTGTCGTGTGCCCGCGGTGACCGACAACGCAGTTCTGGTGTCATAAACAGCCAGAACGGGCGTCCAACGGTCAAATTCATAGCGGACGGCCTCATATTCAGCTGAAACCACCGTGGAACATTCTAATTATTATTCGTGACGTGTAGGCGCAGACTGCACGTCAATCGGACGTGCGGTTTGCGCGGTACGACTCAATATTCGTGTTTTTAGTGATGCGCGCGCTTCGTAAACGCGCGTGAGGGGGGTCCAAACGCGCCGAACGATGTCGGAATGGCCTGAAATCAGACGACAAATACGGGTGACTGATTTCTGAAGTGGTCGAGCAGACGGCACGTCAATCGGACGTGCCGTGTGCCCGCGGTGACCGACAACGCACTTCTGGTGTCATAAACGGCCAGAACGGGCGTCCAACGGTCAAACTCATAGCGGACGGCCTCAGATTGAGCTGAAACCACCGTGGAACATTCTAATTATTATTCGTGACGTGTACGCGCAGACGGCACGTCAATCGGACGTGCGGTTTGCGCGGTACGGCTCAATATTTGTGTTTTAAGTGATGTGCGCGCTTCGTAAACGCGCGTGAGGGGGGTCCAAACGGGCCGAACGATGTCGGAATGGCCTGAAATCAGACGACAAATACGGGTGACTGATTTCTGAAGTGGTCGAGCAGACGGCGCGTCAATCGGACGTGCCGTGTGCCCGCGGTGACCGACAACGCAGTTCTGGTGTCATAAACGGCCAGAACGGGCGTCCAACGGTCAAATTCATAGCGTACGGCCTCGGATTGAGCTGAAACCACCGTGGAACATTCTAATTATTATTCGTGACGTGTAGGCGCAGACGGCACGTCAATCGGATGTGCGGTTTGCGCGGTACGGCTCAATATTCGTGTTTTAAGTGATGCGCGCGCTTCGTAAACGCGCGTGAGGGGGGTCCAAACGGGCCGAACGATGTCGGAATGGCCTGAAATCAGACGACAAATACAGGTGAGTGATTTCTGAAGTGGTCGAGTAGACGGCACGTCAATCGGACGTGCCGTGTGCCCGCGGTGACCGACAACGCAGTTCTGGTGTCATAAACGGCCAGAACGGGCGTCCAACGGTCAAATTCACAGCGGACGGCCTCGGATTGAGCTGAAACCACCGTGGAACATTCTAATTATTATTCGTGATGTTTAGGCGCAGACGGCACGTCAATCGGACGTGCGGTTTGCGCGGTACGGCTCAATATTCGTGTTTTAAGTGATGCGCGCGCTTCGTAAACGCGCGTGAGGGGGGTCCAAACGGGCCGAACGATGTCGGAATGGCCTGAAATCAGACGAAAAATACGGGTGACTGATTTCTGAAGTGGTCGAGCAGACGGCGCATCAATCGGACGTGCCGTGTGCCCGCGGTGACCGACAACGCAGTTCTGGTGTCATAAACGGCCAGAACGGGCGTCCAACGGTCAAATTCATAGCGGACGGCCTCGGATTTAGCTGAAACCACCGTGGAAAATTCTAATTATTATTCGTGACGTGTACGCGTAGACGGCACGTCAATCGGACGTGCGGTGTGCGCGGTACGGCTCAATATTCGTGTTTTAAGTGATGCGCGCGCTTCGTAAACGCGCGTGATGGGGGTCCAAACGGGCCGAACGATGTCGGAATGGCCTGAAATCAGACGACAAATACGGGTGACTGATTTCTGAAGTGGTCGAGCAGACGGAACGTCAATCGGACGTTCCGTGTGCCCGCGGTGACCGACAACGCACTTCTGGTGTCATAAACGGCCAGAACGGGCGTCCAATGGTCAAATTCATAGCGGACGGCCTCATACTGAGCTGAAACCACCGTGGAACATTCTAATTATTATTCGTGACGTGTAGGCGTAGACGGCACGTCAATCGGACGTGCGGTTTGCGCGGTACGGCTCAATATTCGTGTTTTAAGTGATGCGCGTGCTTCGTAAACGCGCGTGAGGGGGGTCCAAAGGGGCCGAACGATGTCAGAATGGCCTGAAATCAGACGACAAATACGGGTGACTGATTTCTGAAGTGGTCGAGCAGACGGCGCATCAATCGGACGTGCCGTGTGCCCGCGGTGACCGACAACGCAGTTCTGGTGTCATAAACGGCCAGAACGGGCGTCCAACGGTCAAATTCATAGCGGACGGCCTCAGATTCAGCTGAAACCACCGTGGAACATTCTAATTATTATTCGTGACGTGTACGCGCAGACGGAACGTAAATCGGACGTGTGGTTTGCACGGTACGGCTCAATATTCGTGTTTGAAGTGATGCGCGCGCTTCGTAAACGCGCGTGAGGGGGGTCCAAACGGGCCGAATGATGTCGGAATGGCCTGAAATCAGACGAAAAATACGGGTGAATGATTTCTGAAGTGGTCGAGCAGACGGCACGTCAATCGGACGTGCCGTGTGCCCGCGGTGACCGACAACGCAGTTCTGGTGTCATAAACGGCCAGAACGGGCGTCCAACGGTCAAATTCATAGAGGACGGCCTAGGATTCAGCTGAAACCACCGTGGAACATTCTAATTATTATTCGTGACGTGTAGGCACAGACGGCACATCAATCGGACGTGCGGTTTGCGCGGTACGGCTCAATATTCGTGTTTTAAGTGATGCGCGCGCTTCGTAAACGCGCGTGAGGGGGGTCCAAACGCGCCGAACGATGTCGGAATGGCCTGAAATCAGACGACAAATACGGGTGACTGATTTCTGAAGTGTTCGAGCAGACGGCACGTCAAGCGGACGTGCCGTGTGCCCGCGGTGACCGACAACGCACTTCTGGTGTCATAAACGGCCAGAACGGGCGTCCAACGGTCAAACTCATAGCGGACGGCCTCGGATTGAGATGAAACCACCGTGGAACATTCTAATTGTTATTCGTGAAGTGTATGCGCAGACGGCACGTCAATCGGATGTGCGGTTTGCGCGGTACGGCTCAATATTCGTGTTTTAAGTGATGCGCGCGCTTCGTAAACGCGCGCGAGGGGGTCCCAAACGAGCCGAACGATGTCGAAATGGCCTGAAATCAGACGACAAATACGGGTGACTGATTTCTGAAGTGGTCGAGCAGACGGCGCGTCAATCGGACGTGCCGTGTGCCCGCGGTGACTGACAACGCAGTTCTGGTGTCATAAACGGCCAGAACGGGCGTCCAACGGTCAAATTCATAACGGACGGCCTCGGATTGAGCTGAAACCACCGTGGAACATTCTAATTATTATTCGTGATGTGTAGGCACAGACGGCCCGTCAATCGGACGTGCGGTTTGCGCGGTACGGCTCAATATTCGTGTTTTAAGTGATGCGCGCGCTTCGTAAACGCGCGTGAGGGGGGTCCAAACGGGCCGAACGATGTCGGAATGGCCTGAAATCAGACGACAAATACGGGTGAGTGATTTCTGAAGTGGTCGAGCAGACGGCACGTCAATCGGACGTGCCGTGTGCCCGCGGTGACCGACAACGCAGTTCTGGTGTCATAAACGGCCAGAACGGGCGTCCAACGGTCAAATTCATAGTGGACGGCCTCGGATTGAGCTGAAACCACCGTGGATCATTCTAATTATTATTCGTGACGTGTAGGCGTAGACGGGACGTCAATCGGACGTGCGGTTTGCGCGGTACGGCTCAATATTCGTGTTTTAAGTGATGCGCGCGCTTCGTAAACGCGCGTGAGGGGGGTCCAAATGGGCCGAACGATGTCGGAATGGCCTGAAATCAGACGAAAAATACGGGTGACTGATTTCTGAAGTGGTCGAGCAGACGGCGCATCAATCGGACGTGCCGTGTGCCCGCGGTGACCGACAACGCAGTTCTGGTGTCATAAACGGCCAGAACGGGCGTCCAACGGTCAAATTCATAGCGGACGACCTCGGATTGAGCTGAAACCACCGTGGAACATTCTAATTATTATTCGTGACGTGTAGGCGCAGACGGCACGTCAATCGGACGTGCGGTTTGCGCGGTACGGCTCAATATTCGTGTTTTAAGTGATGCGCGCGCTTCGTAAACGTGCGTGAGGGGGGTCCAAACGGGCCGAACGATGTCGGAATGGCCTGAAATCAGACGACAAATACGGGTGACTGATTTCTGAAGTGGTCGAGCAGACGGCGCATCAATCGGACGTGTCGTGTGCCTGCGGTGACCGACAACACACTTCTGGTGTCATAAACGGCCAGAACGGGCGTCCAACGGTCAAATTCATAGCGGACGGCCTCGGATTGAGCTGAAACCACCGTGGAACATTCTAATTATTACTCGTGATGTGTAGGCGCAGACGGCACGTCAATCGGACGTGCGGTTTGCGCGGTACGGCTCAATATTCGTGTTTTAAGTGATGCGCGCGCTTCGTAAACGCGCGTGAGGGGGGTCCAAACGGGCCGAATGATGTCGGAATGGCCTGAAATCAGACGAAAAATACGGGTGACTGATTTCTGAAGTGGTCGAGTAGACGGCGCATCAATCGGACGTGCCGTGTGCCCGCGGTGACCGACAACGCAGTTCTGGTGTCATAAACGGCCAGAACGGGCGTCCAACGGTCAAATTCATAGCGGACGGCCTCGGATTGAGTTGAAACCACCGTGGAACATTCTAATTATTATTCGTGACGTGTAGGCGCAGACGGAACGTCAATCGGACGTGCGGTTTGCGCGGTACGGCTCAATATTCGTGTTTTAAGTGATGCGCGCGCTTCGTAAACGCGCGTGAGGGGGGTCCAAACACGCCGAACGATGTCGGAATGGCCTGAAATCAGACGACAAATACGGGTGACTGATTTCTGAAGTGTTCGAGCAGACGGCACGTCAAGCGGACGTGCCGTGTGCCCGCGGTGACCGACAACGCAGTTCTGGTGTCATAAACGGCCAGAACGGGCGTCCAACGGTCAAATTCATAGCGGACGGCCTCGGATTGAGCTGAAACCACCGTGGAACATTCTAATTGTTATTCGTGACGTGTAGGCACAGACGGCACGTCAATCAGACGTGCGGTTTGCGCGGTACGGCTCAATATTCGTGTTTTAAGTGATGCGCGCGCTTCGAAAACGCGCGTGAGGGGGGTCCAAACGGGCCGAACGATGTCGGAATGGCCTGAAATCAGACGACAAATACGGGTGACTGATTTCTGAAGTGGTAGAGCAGACGGCGCATCAATCGGACGTGCCGTGTGCCCGCGGTGACCGACAACGCAGATCTGGTGTCATAAACGGCCAGAACGGGCGTCCAACGGTCAAATTCATAGCGGACGACCTCGGATTGAGGCGGGGTTGACTCGTACACGTCTAAAATGACTCATGTATCGTTGTCTTAAAGTATCAACACAATCCGAATGCGTTTGGCCTGTTTTCCGTATGCCAGTTGATGTTTTTCACTTAAAATGATGTCCTTTTGAAACAAAAGACATACACTTTGAGTTGTTTCGACCACACCACGCCTCGGATTGAGGCGGGGATGACTCGTACACGTCACATATGAACCATGGATCGTTGTCCTAAAGCATCAACACATTTCGAATGCGTTTGGTCAGTTTTTCGTATGTCACTTTTTGTTTTCACTTAAAATCTTATGGAAATTCATATAGAATATTTTTATATCATATTTAGTATGGATTAGATTTTAGTTGTTCAGGGGGTTGTCCGGGGTTGTTCAGGGGGCTGTCCGGGGGTTGTTCAGGGGGTTGTCCGGGGGTGTTCAGGGGGCTGTTCGGGGGGTGTTTGGGGGGTTGTCCGGGGTCCAAGGGGGGGGGGGGGTGGGGGGGTGGGGGGGGGTTGTCTGGGGGGCTGTCCGTGGGGCTATCCGGGGTCCAGGGTGGAGGGTTGGGGGCTGTACGGGGGGCTGTCCAGGGGGCTGTCCAGGGGGCTGTCCACGGGGCTGTCAGGGGGGTGTTTGGTGGGTGTTCGGGGTCCAAGGGGGAGGGGGGGGGGGGGGGGGGGGTTGTCCAGGGTCCAAGAATGAGGGGGGTTGTTCAGGGAGTTCTCAAACACACAACCACTAAAAGACAACAACATCCATAAAAACAGAAAATATATAAAAATAACTCAACTCCAATACTATACTACGAGTCTAGATAAAACCAACAACTAGAATATATTAAACATCAAATCTCAAGTCAAAAATGTAACGGATCAATATGTCCCACATCAGCATCACCATCTCCATCATCATCATCATCATCGCCCTCGTCATCGTCCTCCTCATCATCCTCATCCTCCACAGCGCCTTCCTCCTCGCCTTCGCCCTCCTCCTCGCCCTCCTCATCTCCCTCCTCTTCCGCATCAGACTGCTCGCCATCATCATCTTCATGCTCGACATCGGCCTGAACACCACTGGAACTGCCACCTGGTGCACCATATATAGAATGTATCGACGACATGTATTCATCAATCGCTGGGCTGGCCTCTGCTGGAAGTGTTGGACGTAGAACTTCAATAAATTTCATAAATGCACTGTTTTCCCTTGCAGACTGTTCTGCCGTCTCTGTGGCCCTTTTCTCAGCCTGTTCTGCCTGTGCCCTAACTTGCTGCAGCTCGGTGGCACTACAACTCGTACCTGAGGCAGGCCAATACCTCGTCGGGGCTATCCTAGGTCGGCAGCGTACTCTGCCAGAATGATCCTCTCCCAACACCTGATGTAAGTGATCAGATGGCCCAAAATTGTCTGCTTCTTGGGCATCGAGGGCCTCTAAAGCATCCTTTTACAAATATAAATATATTATTAAGTTACGAAATAGATATTAATATATAAAATCAACAGATTAAAACTTACAATCTGCTGCTGAGTCGCTTCGTTGACAGCACGTCCATCCTTTTTTCGTCTACTCGAGCAAAACAGTTTTGCTCGAGGCACACGTCCTTCAATATTTTGTACTTGCCTCTACAATGACATTGAAAACAAAATTTATATAAAGACTTCAGCAAATAATTAAATAATTGAGGAAACAAAATAAAATTTAAGTCGTAAAGAAAACTTATAAACAATTGTCATACCTGCTGCCTCTCATGATCCGGCATCGTCGTGCGTCCTAGTGTATGGAGGTATTTTTTTGCATCAATGTTTTTTTTATTTTTTCCAGATGATTGCTAAATAAAATTCGATAATGCAAAGGATAATATTAATGCAAAACTTGAATGTTATTATTTAAATACCTCAAATGTAATTCATACCTTAAACTGGGTACTCGTCCAATGAGTAATCATCTGACGATACTGCTCTATAGGACAATCGTCCACGACTGGTACCGCCTCTAACTCAATGCAAACTCTAGCACGCCAGCCAATATATAGCTCATGCTTGTAGGCTCTCCAAAGCTCGCCTAAATCCTTTAGACGTTCCAGTCGTGCACCCTCACCATCAGGAAAATTAAATCGAAGTTGAAATGAAAATATTAATTTATATAAATAAAAAAAAAATCATGGCATTAAATACAACAGATTTTTTTACCCATATCTCTGCCCAAGCTCTATCTTTGACCTCATGTGGCAAATGTCTCCCCGACAGCGGGCTGACGAGAATGATGTCGGAGTATTTGGCAAGCGTCGCCATAAAACTCCGACATTGCTGCCCTGTTTTCTCAACCATCTGATTGTCTTCATTATATTCCACCATAACCTGTGTGCGACGGTTCCACACCGAACGCATGCGTGTACGGCCCCGCCCCCGCCTCCTGTTAGTAGATGTATCTGTCATGAAAGAAAAACAAATATTTTATCAAAACATGTTATAATGAAAATAAATATTGCTATAAAAATTTGATAGGGTTTTATAAATATACCTGTGCTAGTCTGATCAATGAGTGGCGCCGGATCCACAGAACCTGATGGAACACCCTCTGGTGGAACAGGAGTCGAAGACGATGGAATATAAAAGCTCGGAGAGACAGAAGTAGAAGGAAAAGAAGATGGAACAACTGTATGACCTGATGCTGACTGGGGAGTGGGAATCATCATGGGATGTGAAAATGATGGGGCAGAAGATGCAGAAGGTAGCGAAACCATGGGAGGTCTAAATATCCCGTGTGTCCCTAACGACACACCGGGATCAGAATGTGGGAAGGCTGAAATGTCAGTGGGAGGGGCAGGGTCTAGTCGGGCACACGCAGCTCTATGTCCACCTCTGGTACGAACCCTCCTCGTACCACCGGCCTGAGTACTAGGACCAGTACTAGGCTCCTTGTCGAATAACTGTCGACGTAATGGTGGATCCTACAAAAACGTTTACAAAACAAATTAATCACATGACATTATATATTCTGTAAATATATATATATATATATTTGAAATAAAGTACTCACTATAGGCACTAATGGTGGAATGCCCATCTCCTCCATCCGACGATTGTTCTCCGCCATTTTTTTTCTTCGTCTCTCTTCAATTGGCTTCATTTCCTGCATTGGAAAACAAATATTTAATTAATTAGAAAAAGAAAATTAATGTGTAAACCAAAAAACTGAATATATGAGGGAATGATGGGATTCATTGGTAATTTAGCTATCAATTGTTTTAGAAGAGCTTGAATGAATTTAATAAAACATACATGTTGTAATGTTCACCAAGTTAGAAATATTGTTTGATTTGGTTTGAATACATAATCACACACTTCACTACTACCATAAAACACATAAACCACACCACCACCACACAAGACGCATAACATTGGAATATAATTCTACATTCAATAAGTCTATCTATGGAATTATCATAAGAATCCATGTATCAATTGGAATATAAATCTACATTCAATAAGTCTATCTATGGAATTATCATAAGAATCCATGTATCAATTGGAATATAATTCTACATTCAATAAGTCTATCTATGAAATCCCTCCCTTGGATCCATGTATCACCCATGGTTTAATCAATATTCAAAGAAATGAGTCTATCCGTGGAATTCCACTGTTAATCCATTTATCACATAAAGCATATAAGTTAATAGAAACAAGATTATATACCTGGCATCCTAATAGAATCCATGTATCACTATTTACTATTAATCATTTAATGAATTCCATTTCATTTAAACAATTCATTAAACATACCAAGGTCAAAAACAAAGGTATTTAATACAACTCACCTCAAAATGGTGACTCAATCAAATAATAACCTGAAAAGAATGAAGCTTCATTTACTCATGTTGTAATGACAAGATAATGAGATTCCCTTGCTTAATCAATCAATTCCATATCATGGTCTCAACATGACTCATAATGGCTAGCAATTCAATGAAAATTCAAGCACTCACATGGGAATTTTTAATAGAACACTCCTAAGAAGACTATAAAGATATCACATGCATTAGTTATAATATATCTAACATGGTAACATAAAATATAAGATAAATTCAATCCAATTTCATAGATTCATAGCATAGTCTCTACTTTACTCACATTGGCCAGGAAATACAATTAAAACACGTGTTAAAAAATAATTGGCATTCATGTGTTAAAAGGGGAATGCAAACCATAAAATACCCTTAATTAATTTAATTTACAATTCAATTCAGAAATCGAACAATCAATTCGATTTATATAACCTTTCACAAATGACATCCCATGTTCAAGGGGTAAAATCCAAAAAGGAATTTTCAATAAAACTCACCCTTAGGCTGGTCCAGCCGGCAGTAGCACCAAAATCACCTAAACTGATGGGAAAAATGAAAATAGGTTTAATTACTATCCAAACATTTGAATACATTTTCAGTTAAGAAGAAGAATAACCTGAATAAGAGCTGGAAAATTGAAGGCCGACAGTACCTCCAAAATCGCCTAAATCGGCTGCTGCTCCCGTTTTAGGGTTCTGTATCGCGAATGGGGGAGAGAACACGCGGCTGGGAATTTGGGGAGGACCTTTGCCAACGGTTCTTAAAAACCGTTGGCATATGTATATCTATCCCAACGGTTCTACAGAACCGTTGGAAAAAACCTGCAAAAACCTCATCTATGCCAACGGTTCATGAGAACCGTTGGTAAAAAAACCATCTATCCCAACGGTTCATGAGAACCGTTGGGAAAAAGCTCCCTGGAAACCTCTATGCCAACGGTTCATTAGAACCGTTGGTAAAAACCTCCTTCCCCAACGGTTTCATAGAACCGTTGGTATCTAACCGTGGGGAAAGGCCAGCATTCCAGTAGTGAGGACTGTAGTAGTTTAGTGTATTTCTAAATGTGGAATATATTATTCTAATCATGGTGAAAGATCTTCAACGTCTCCCATAAAGATCTTCCCCTTTTGTTTTCTTAACTAAAACATTTATTTATATCCTGGGGAAAATAAAACATAAAAAGGGTGAGCTCAAATGCTCAGTAAGGGTAAACATAGAGAACATAAAACAATCCATAAACATTTGAATGCAATGAAAACTTGAATATAAAATCTAAACATCAAAACATTGATCAAAGACCTAAATCATGGAAGTACGTAAGGCATATATCATAAAGGAACATAAATCATGATAAAATAGAATGGGAATAAAACATGTAATTGTGGAAAACCATTAAGAACATGATATGATTTCCATAGTATCCAAGGCATTACTTCCAAGACCATCTTAGTGGAAAAATTCCCTTTCTGAATCAAGTTCACTCCTAATTTTAGTCCTGTATTACTGAACTGGATTAACTTACCGTTCCAGCCATGTATATCTCATGAGATATAAATATTTACCCAATGCATTGGAATGAGATATAGTTCCCACCCATCTCACAATGAAATCATTCTTACTTGTGCCAAAAAATAAACTTAAATCATTCATCATAACCCAAAGAATAAAATGGGTTTCATAAACATCATCCCATATTAACGTAATCCATATAAAACAAACGAATATCATTTCATCATAAGAAAAATCAAACCATTTAAATAATAGAGACATTATACTTGAAACATAATCATACTAATTAATTTCATCTTAGATGGAAACGAGTTTTGACAAAACACATGAAATGAATTCTTGAGGAAAATATCCTTTCTTCTTCAAAATCATTTTCTTTTCACAAAATACTATTCAATTTTAAAAGAAAAGGACTTTGTTGAAAATAAACATGAAATATTGTGGAGGAATATTCTGTAAAATAAGGCTTCATGAAACCTTAAAAATATGTTCTTACCGTATAAGTTAAAAAAACATTCTTCTCGTACTTTTTCCTGAAGAGTCAAAAAGGACCTCATATGCTAAAAAAAAGATTTCATACATACCATGTAGTAAAATTCAAAAATGGGTAAAAGGACTTTAAAAATACACAAAATCATTTTTATAAAATAGGGACATGGATGATAAATATATACCTAGTAAATACTTACGAATAAACAATCTCGGATAAAAACGAGATTGGAAAAGTTATCCCTTGCATTAGGTCTGAAATGCTTCGTACATCTCCGAAAATCATGTATAATGATTTAAATAATGTCATTGACTTATTAAATAATCATATTCATTGTTATGATATCATATATGGTTCATTTATTACATTATATTACCTATTCTTTTGTAAATTTTATGTTAAAGCAGTGTTTTGGGTAAAATCGTTTTATTTATCATACGTGTTTGGACTTGTAGTTATTGATATTATTATTACTTATATCATGATTTAATTACTTCCAGAATGTAAATAATGATTTATATATCATATATATTCAGTATTTATATATATATATAATAAATAGACAAATGAAATGAAATACACTGTTCATGAAGGCGGTAGGCCGTACGTACGCATGAACACTGCATTCTTTTCCTTATTGACTTGAATGGAAGTAAGTAGATGAAAAAAAAAATATATATATATACATAAATCCAGTAGCTTTATCATGTCATATATTTCATTATTATTAATTATATATACTTTATAATCATTCTTGAGTGGTTAACATGGAAAATGAATCTCATTGCGTTGTGGAGACGGTAGTCCGTATGTACGCACGAGCGATGATACCATTCCCAAGATCGTGGAATTGTATTGAAGTGTGTGTATAATATTTCAGAATCAAAATCACTTTAAAATAATCATATATATTTATTTACTTACACCATTATACCCATCCAAGTAAGGTGGTGTTTGAAAACAGATTACACCATGTCATGGAGACGGTACTCCGTACGTACGCACGTACGGTGATTTTCTTTTCCGTAGGATGGATAGATGGTGAAGTAGGGTTGTTTCATATTTATAATAACATATTAGTATATAAATAATACTGATGTTATTACTTTATAATGAGACAACTAAATAAGAAGAAGTAGAAGAAGAAAGAAACTTGAGAGAATCAGAAGAAGAGATTACCTCCTCTTCGACACACCTCCTATAAGCTTCCTCTTAAGGGAGTAGAGTTGGTATTTTGAAAAGAACAGAACCTCAAGAATGTTTCTAGGGAAGTGTAGAAGAGAAATGGGAAGGGTTTGGCCAAGCAAAGAGGTTCAAAAGGGTGTGAAGAGAAGTGGTAAGGGGTGCCCTTTTTATAAGGGTGTAGAGGGGCACCTTTGGAAAAACTTAAAATATTATTTTATAATAAACTCATATTTGGTTTGTAATAGCTCCAAATTGATTAATTTAGAAGAAAATGTGGGGATGGGTCGAAATACTCTCAACCAATAGGTTTTAGACATGTTCATGTTACTATTTTAACCTTATCATTTAGATTTAACTCTAAGTTAAATAATTTAACTTTTACCATGTCTTCTTGTTTTCTTACACTATATGGTTTATAAACAAACTATAACCCGCCAAACGAACCCCAAGTGGTTCATTATTAATATATATAACATTATATAAGTCATTTTTCCGAACATTATATTTTTAGGAATATATAATAACAATTAATAATATAATATTTGTTTTAAAAACTATTTTATTTCAATTTTGACATTATTTGATAATTGATTTTTGTGAAAATCATAACAACATGATTAGTTCGAAGAAAGTTAATTAAATCAATACTAACATGTCATATTAACCTATAAAATTAGTGTAATTAAAAAAAAGTCTCAAATTACATTTATTTGGGTATTTATAATATCAATTATTTTAATATTTCATTATTTAGGTAATTACTGCATCACCATTGTGTCATAAATAACATCAAATATTTAATGTCTATAAATTATAAATAAAATACTATTAGGTATGAATTTATTTTTTCTTCCTAATTAATATTTATAGTTGAATTTATCTTATGTATAACCTTATATATAAAATGTTTTATATATTAAACTTTGATTTTAACTATTTTAACTATTTTTTAAAATAAAATAATAATAAATGTCCTAATCTAATCAAAGTGGACCTAAATGATAATATCATATTCCTAAGGTTGTTTTGGTGGAATTAAACTCATCCAATAGAATTATTACATGTGTTAGGATAATAATAATACCATTTTTACCCTTAATTACCCTATTTACTTTTTATCGTGGCAAATAAAAGTAAAAAGTTACTATTCACCAAAAATTATTTTTGTCTTATTGAACCACATTTTAATCCTTGATAATAACCGTGTCTCTAAGATTTTCGAAATTTCTTTCATTTAAGTGGTAAAATTATGTTTTATGTACATTTGCAAATTTTCCTAGGAGGTGGGTAAAAGACGGTGAAAAGTTCAATAAAATTTATATATATATATAATTATTATAAAATAACTCCAATGAATTACATTAAACTTATATAGGTATTATGTATCAATTTTTACCTAAGATAAATTTAAATAAAAAAATTATTATTTAAACAAAAAGTCGGTCTTTAAATAGTAACCCAGTTTTTTCACTATTTATCAAAAATTGAAAGTTTTCAGAAAAATACCAAAAATTCACCCTAGGCTAATTTCGATATTATGAATCAAAAAATGAAGTATATTTTGAAAGAAATTTTTTTATAAAATTTAAAAAAGTGGGTATTACTATTCATAATGGGTAGTGTATATAATATTTTAATAACATATCATTGTTTAGTAAAACTCGGTATTGCGTACAACACACGCTATCGTGGTAGGTTGAGATTGCATGTAAAGAAAGCCAAGTCAGGGTTGCATTTACTGCAAGATTACTTTGTTGTTGTGTATAATATAATCCAACCATATTTCACTTATACATTGAATATATGTGTATATATATACCCTCAATGTTATGTAGAATAACTTCTATCAAATGAAATTGAAATTTTGTGTAAAACAATCCAAGAATAGTGTTGCGTATTCTGCAAGTTAATACGGTGCTTCATATAGCACAAGCTAATTTTTTTGTAGCATACAACACAAGACATTATTGAAATTAAAAAAAATAATTTTCATAAAATCTCAGTTTGTTACATTCTGCCCACTTAAAATGAATTTTTCCCTTGAAATTTTTCTGGGTTATAAATGGCTTTCTACTGGATAGTTTCTTTAACAGAAACCCACATCGTAAAAAGTAATAACAAAACATAACTTTAAAAACTAAGGAATAAAATGTAACGGTTACCCAAATTAACTAATCAATGGGTTTCCACATAGAAGAACATAGGTGAAAATATGGATATGGAGGAGAAGTCTAACCATCATGTTCTGATGGAGAGTGGTAGAAGACATGGCTGTGATAAATCCAATAGTCACACAACCATAAATTTGTGATGATCTAAGGTACCATATGATTAATCAGATATGAGAGCACTAGGACCACATTTTTGGTTTTCAAGATCATTTCACTAATGTTGAAGAATTTTTTAATTAAAATAAATACTTACTTTATTTCAGTACAATCTCACCATTATTGGTGCCTTAAAAAATTTCCACTTCATCTCTTAATGAAATGAAGTTGAATTGTCATTCTTGAAGTGTTAAGAGATATTGTGATAGAATGATGGGTCATTCCATCTGTCTCATACAAAATGTTATAAAAAGTTATCAAATATACATAAGTCCATCTATAGTGAGGTTAATGGTATATGATTCCAAAAATGGACTTATACTTTATTTATCATACCGCATAATAAAAGAAATCTTGTTTTCACTAACATGGGACTTCATGTAGGCCAATGGTAGGTGATAAAGGCTTGTCACACTTCAGTTGTGGGTTCGATTCCTACAGCCTTGTCCGATGCGACAGGTTGTCGCTCGTCCTATGGGTTGTCCTTTTTCTAATACAACACTATTATAACATTCCAAAAATAGTATCAAAATAAGTTCTAGAGTTAAAAAATTCTATATGATGTCTAACTTAATCCATTCCAACCTTTAAGCTTATAGAAAATACTTATGTCCAATCTTATAGTGTAAAAAAAACAATTACTAGAAATGTCATCAACCAAGAATGTGAATACCATCATTTATCCCCCATATAAGATATATCTTGATGGTCACATTCTGAACATGTGAATACCTTAATCATGTATTCTCCAGAAAAATGAATACACATTGAACCTTAGTGAAAACATGAATGCAGTTAAAAGTTAACTCTTTCCACATACCAAAATCCCAAATATTCTATATACTCAAACCATGATATAACTTAGTCCTTATATCAATCATGATATCATGAATACTATCAAAAATATTATTTTCTCCTTATCCATTCATTATGTTCATATTATCTTCTTTCCAAAAATATCTGAATAAACTTTCATGGTTACCGGTACAATTCAACATATAATTTCAAATACTTTAGGAAAAAAATAGTGTAACAATCATTAGATGTGTCTTTATTCTATAGTACCATTACATATTCAACACAACTCTTCATAAACATAAATCATTCCACTAACTTCTTAAACCATGGAGCAATATTCAACACTTCTTTCATATCATATATCATTTGTAGTCTCCTCATCATCATCCACATAAATACTACCCATATGACCATGCTGATTCTCTTCATGAGATTTTCCCTTAGGGCATTGGTTTGCATAATTCCCATTCATTCCACATTTAAAATACCATTATCCTTCTCCATGGTGTTAAATGATCCTTTTCCTTTGCACTTACTAGATTTGTGTCCTTCTTTTCCGCACCCAAATCATCTTCCAGTTCCTTTGAAACATTCTCCTTGATGCATCTTCCCACATGATTTGTATGAGAGAAATTGAAATTTCTTTCCTCTATGATCAGCATGAAACTCTATCTTTATCTTATTTGCTGAGTCAGGAAACTTACCAAAGTTGAGATTATTGATCATATTTTGAGATTACTGATTAGGAATAATAACGATATGTGGACATCTAGATCCAATTTCATTTGGTTTCTCAGGAAGAATATCATTCCATTGTCCATCATATCCTCCATTATCGTGAATCTACCTGTTTCCAACCATTTTCTAAAACCCAACAAAATGTGAGCGGCAAAAATCATATTCAAGGGGGAGTACCTTCAATATATAACATCTTAGGTTTAATTCTAATATCGTTACTATATTTCTAGGACTATAACCTATACTAATAATTAACCTTAGAGACATCCCTAGACATACCATAGAAATATCACTAGGGATCTCACTAAAGTTTTCGCATCCTAGATTCCAAATGATAACTAATCCTTTCCTCTGATACCAACAGTAGAGACCCAAAGGCTGACGTACATGGACATTACATTACTTTTGTGGAATACTTAATACATAACTAAAACATACACACAAGGACCGTAATAGTTTAGTGTCTTTGGAAACTTGGAATATAATCATCTAATCATGGTGAAAGATCTTCAACATCTCCCATAAAGATATTCCCCATTTGTTTTCTTACCTAAAACCTTTCTTTATATCCTAGGAAAAAGAAAACATAAAAAGGGCGAGCTCAAATGCTTAGTAAGGGTAAACATAGAGAACAAAAAACAATCCAAAAACATTTGAATGAAAATAAACCATGAACATAAAATCTAAACATCAAAACCTTGAAAAAAGGCATAAATCATGGATGTACGTAAGGAATATATCATCAAGGAACAAAAATCATGATAAAATAGAATGGTAATAAAACAAGTAATTATGGAAAAACATTAATCACATGATATGATTTCCTTAGTAGCTAAGGCACTGCTGCCAAGACCATCATAGTGGACAAAGTCCCTTTCTGAATCGAGTTTACTCCTCGTTCCAGTCCTATATTACTGAACCGGATTAACTTACCTTTCTATTGATATCTATCTCATTTGATATAAATCTTTACCCAATGCATTGGAGGGAGATATAGGTCTCACCCATCTCATAATGAAATCATTCTTACTTGTTCCACAAAATAAACATAAATCATTTATCATAACACAAAGAATAAAATGGGTTTTATAAACATCATCCCATCTTAACGTAATCCATATAAAACAGAAAGATAACATTTAATCATATAAAAAATAAAAACATGTAAATAATAGATACATTATACTTGAAACATAATCATACTAAATAATTTCATCTTAGATGGAAAAGAGTTTTGACGAAACTCTTGAAATGAATTTTTGAGGAAAATAACCTTTCTTCTTCAAAATCATTTTCTTTTCACAAAATCCCATTAAATTTTAAAAGAAAAGGATTTTGTTGAAAATAATCATGAAATCTTGTGGACAGATATTCAGGAAAATATGGCTTTATGAAAACGTAAAAATCCATTCATGCCGTAAAAGTTAAAAAAACATTTTTCTCATACTTTTGCCAGAAGAGTCAAAAATTACCTCATATGGAAAAAAAAGATTCCATACATACCATGTAGTAAAAGTAAAAAATGGGTAAAAGGAATTTAAACATACATGAATCCATTTTTAGAAAATAAGTACATGAATGATAAATAAAACCCCATTAAATACTTATGAATAAACAATCTCGGATAAAAACGAGATTGGAAAAGTTATCCCGTACCTTAGGTATGATATGCTTCGTACGTCTCCAAAACTCCTATATATTGATTTAAATAATGTAATTTACTTATTACAGAATCATATTCATTGTTGTGATATCATATATGGTTCACTTATGACTTTATATTACCCATTCTTTTGTAAATTCTATGTTAAAGCAGCATTTTGGGTAAAATCGTTTTATTTATCATACATGTTTGGACTGGTAGTTCTTGATATTATTATTACTTATATCATGATTTAATTACTTCTAGAATTTAAATCATGATTTATATATCATATATATTCATTATATATATATATAACTGATAGATAAATGAAATGATGTAAACCGTTTATAGAGACAGTAGGTCGTATGTATGCATGAACGTTGTTTTCTTTTCTTTATTGACTTGAATAGAAGTAAGTAGATGACATATATATATATATATATAAACAAATCCAGTAGCTTTATCATGTCATATATTTCATTATTATTCATTATATATACTTTATAATCATTCTTGTGTGGTTAACATGGAGAATGAATCTCATCGTGTCGTTGAGACGGTAGTCCGTACGTACGCTCGAGCGATGATACCATTACCATGATCGTGGAATTGTATTAAAGTGTATGTATAATATTTCAGAATAAATATCACTTAAAAATAATCATATATAGTTATTTATTTACACCATTATACCCATACAAGTAAGGTGGTGGTCGAAAACATATTACACCACGACGTGGAGACGGTAATCCGTACGTACGCACGCGCGGTGATTTTATTTTTCATAGGATGTATAGATGGTTAAATAGGGTTGTTTCATATTTATAATAAAATATCATTATATAAGTAATACTGATGTTATTACATTATAATGATACAATTAGAGAAGAATAAGTAGAAGAAGAAAGAAACTTGAGAGAATCGGAAGAAGAGATTACCTCTTCTTCGACACACCTCTTTTAAGCTTCCTCTTAAGGAAGTAGAGTTGGTATTTTGAAAAGTAAAAAACCACCAGAATGTTTCCAGGGAAGTGTATAAGAGAAACGGTCAGGTTTTGGACAAGAATCAAGGCTCAAAATGGTGTGAAGAGAATAGGGAAGGGGTGCCCTTTTTATAAGGGAAGAGAGGAGCACCTTTGAAAAAACTTAAAATATTATTTTATAATAAAGTCATATTATGTTAATAATAGCTCCAAATTGTTTACTTTAGAAGCTAATGTAGGGATGGGTCGAAATCCTCTCAACCAATAGGTTTTAGACAAATTTAGTTACTATTTGAACCTTATCTTTTAGATTTAACTCTAAGTTAAATAATTTAACTTTTACCATATCTTCTTGTTTTCTTACACTCTATGGTTAATAAACCCACTATAACCAGACAAACGAACCCCAAGTGGTTCATTATTAATAAATATGACATTATCTAAGTCATTTGGACAAACATTATATTTTTTGGAATATAATAACAATTAATAAAATAATATTTGGTTTAAAAACTATTTTATGTCAATTTTGACATTATTTTGTAATTGATTTTTTTGAAAATCATAACAGCATGATTAGTTCAAAATAAGTTAATTAAATCAATAATAACATGTCATATTAACCTAGAAAATTATTTTAATTCATAAAAAGTTTCAAATTACATTTATTTGTGTATTTATAATATCAATTATTTTAATATTTCATTATTTAGGTAATTACTACATCACCATTGTGTCATAAATAAAATAAACTATTTAATGTCTAAAAATTATAAATAAATTAAAATTAGGTATGAAATATTTTTATTTTTCAAATTAATATTTTTATTCGAATTTATCTTATGTATAATCCAACATTAAAAATGTTTTAGTTATTAAACTTTGATTTTAACTATTTTAACTCTTTTTTTTAAATAAAATAATAATAAATGTCCTAATCTAATCCAAGTGGACCGAAATGATGATATTATATTCTTAAGGTTGTTTTTGGTCGAATTAAACTTATCCAATAGAATTAGGACATGTGTTAGGTTAATAATAATACCATTTTTACCCTTAATTAGCCTATTTAGTTTTAAACGTGGTAAATAAAAGTAAAAAGTTACTATTCACAAAAAAATGTTTTTATCTTATTGAACCACATTTTACTCCTTGATATTAACCATGTCTCTCGGATTTTTGAAATTCCACTCATAGAAGCAGTAAAATTATGTTTTATGTACATTTTCAAATTCTCCTAGGAGGTGGGTAAAAGACGATGAAAAGTTCAATAAAATTTTTATATATCTAAAATTATTATAAAATAACTCCAATGAATTACATTGAACTTAAATAGGTATTATGTATCAGTTTTGACCTAAAATAAATTTAAATAAAATAAATAAATATTTAAATAAAAAGTCGGTTTTTAAATAGTAACCAAGTGTTTTCACTATTCATCAAAAAATGAATGTTTTCAAAAAAAACCAAAAATTCACCCTAGGATAATTTCGATATTCTGAATCAAAAAATGAAGTCCATTTTGAAGGATAAAATTTATAAAATTTCAAAAAGTTGGTATTACTATTCATAACGTGTAGTTTATATAATATTTTAATAACATATCATTGTTTAGTAAAACTCGGTATTGTGTACAACACATGCTATCGTGGTAGGTTGAGATTGCGTGTAAAGAAAGCCAAGTCAGGGTTGCATGTAGTGTAAGATTACTTTGTTGTTGTTTATAAAATAATCCAACTGTATTTCATTTATAAATTAAATAAATATATATATATACACTCAATGTTGCGTAGAATAACTTCTATCCAACGAACTTGAAATTTTGTGTAACACGATCCAAGAATAGTTTTGCGTATACTGCAAGTTAATATGGTGTTGCGTACAACACAAGATAATTTTTGTGTAACATACAAAACAAGACATCAACGAAATTATAAAAAATAATTCTCATAAAATTTCAGGTTGTTACATTTTACCCCCCTTAAAATGAATTTTTCCCTTGAATTTCATCGGGGTTATAAATTTTTTTCTACTTGAAAGTTTCTTTAATAGAAACCCACAACGTAAAAAGGAATAACAAAACATAACTTTAAAAACTAAATTATGAAACATAATTGTTACCCAAATTAATTAATCATTGGGTTTCCAAATAGGAGAACATAGGTGAAAATATGGATATGGAGGAGAAATATAACCATCATGTTCTGATGGAGATTGGTATAGGACATGTCTATGATAAAGCCAACAGTCACAATGCCATAAATTTGTTATGATCTAAGGTACCATCTGATTAATCAGATATGAGAGCACTAGGACCACATTTTTGGTTTTCAAGATTATTTCGCTAATGTTGTAGAATTTATTAATTAAAATAAATACTTACTTTATTTCAATACATTCTCACCATTGTTCGTGCTTTGAACAATTTCGACTTCATCTCTTAAAGAAATGAAGTTGAATTTTTCATTCTTGAAGTGTTAGTAGCTCATGTGATAGAATGATGGGTCAATTCATCTGTCTCAAAAAAATGTTAGAAAAAGATATCAAATATACATAAGTCCATCTATGGTGAGGTTAATGGTATATAATTCCAAAAATTGACTTATACTTTATTTATCATACCTCTTAATAAAATAAAACTACTTTCCACTAACCAGGGACTTCCTGTAGGCCAGTGGTAGGCGATAAAGGCCTTTCTCACTTCAATTGTGGGTTCGATTCCCACAGCCATGTCTGACGTGATGGGTTGTCGCTCATCCTATGGGATGTCCTTTTTCTAATACTACACTATTATAACATTCTAGAAATATTATCAAAATAAGTTCTAGCTTTAAACAATTCTATCTGACGTCCAACTTAATCAATTCCAACCTTAAAGATTATCAAAAATACTTATGTCCAATATTATAGTGTAAAGAAAACAATTACCAGAAATGTCATCAACCAAGCATGTGAATACCATCATTTATCCCCCATATAAGATATATCTTGTTGGTCACATTCCGAACAGGTGAATACCTTAATCATGTATTCTATTGAAAAATTAATACACATTGAAACTTAGTGAAAACATGAATGCAGTTAAAAGTTAACTCTTTCCACATACCAAAATCCCAAAAATTCTATATACACAAACTGTGATATCACTTAGTCCTTATATCAATCATGAGCTCATGAATACTATCAAACATATTATTTTCTCCTTATCCATTCATTATGCGCATATCATCTTCTTTCCAAAAATATCTGAATAACCTTTCATGGTTACCGGTACCATTCAACATATTCTTTCAAATACTTTAGGAAAAACAATAGTGTAACAATCCTTAGATGTGTCTTTATTCCATAGTACCATTACATATTCAACATAACTCATTATAAACATAAATAATTCCACTACATTCTTAAAACATTGACCAAGCTTCAACACTTCTTTCATATCATATATCATTTGTAGTCTCCTCGTCATCATCCACATAAATACTACCCATATGACCATGCTTATTCTCTTTATGAGATTTTCTCTTAGGGAATTGGTTTTCATAATGCCCATACATTCCACATTTAAAATACCATTATCCATCTCCATGGTGTTAACTAAACCTTTTCCATTGCACTTAATAGATTTGTGTCCTTTATTTCTGC
The DNA here is from genome assembly GCA_963277665.1 of Viscum album. Lineage (NCBI taxonomy): Eukaryota > Viridiplantae > Streptophyta > Magnoliopsida > Santalales > Viscaceae > Viscum > Viscum album. Next base: position 1,277,987,668 of record OY728158.1, read on the forward strand.
ACCCAAAGCATCTTCTAGTTCCTTTGAAACATTCTCCTTGAGGCCTCTTCCCACATGACTTACATGAGAGAAATTGAACTTTCTTTCCCGAATGATCATCATGAAACTCCATCATTCTCTTATTATCAGAGTCAAGAAACTTACCAAAGTAGTGATTATTGATCATATTATGAGATTGTTGATTAGGAATAATAACGATATGTGGACCTCCAGATCCAATTTCATTTGGTTTCTCATGATGAATATCATTCCATTGTCCATCATATCCTCCATTATCGTGAATCATTATGTTTCCAACCATTTTCTAAAACCCCAGAAAAAAGTGTGAGCAACAAAAATCATAATCAAGGGGGAGTACCTTCAATATAAATCATCTTAGGTTTAATTATAATATCGTTAATATAATTCTAGGACTACAACCTATACTTATAAATAACCTTAGAGACATCCCTAGACATACCTTAGAAATATCTCTGGGGATCTCACTAAAGTTTTCGCATCCTAGTTTCCAAAGGTTAACTAAACCTTTCCTCTAATACCAACTGTAGAGACCCAAACCTTGACATACATGGACATTACATTACTTTTTTGGAATACTTAATACATAACAAAAACAGTCACATAAGGACCGTAATAGTTTAATGTCTTTGGAAACTTGGAATATAATCATCTAATCATGGTGAAAGATCTTCAACATCTCCCATAAAGATCTACCTCTTTTGTTTTTTTACCTAAAACCTTTCATTATATCCTATGTAAAAGAAAAAATAAAATGGGTGAGCTAAAATGCTCAGTAAGGGTAAACATAGAGAACATAAATCAATCCATAAACATTTGAATGCAAAGAAAAATTGAACATAAAATCTAAACATCAAAACCCTGAGCAAAGACATAAATCATGTAAGTATGTAAGGCATATATCATAAAGGAACATCAATCATGATAAAATAGAATGGGAATAAAACATGTAATTTTGGAAAACCATTAAGCACATGATATGATTTCCATAGTAGCTAATACATTGCTGCCAAGACCATCTTAGTGGACAAAGTCCCTTTTTGAATCGAGTTCACTCCTCATTCCAGTCCTGTATTACTGAACCGGATTAACTTACGGTTTGAGCCATGTCTATCTCATGATATATAAATCTTTACCCAATGAATTATAGGGAGATATAGGTCCTACCAATCTCATAATGAAATCATTATTACTTTTGCCAAAAAATAAACATAAATCATTCATCATAACCCAAAGAATAAGATGGGTTTCATAAACATCATCCCATGTTAACTTAGTCAATATAAAACAAACGGATATCATTTCATAATAAGAAAAATAAAACCATGTAAATAATAGAGACATTATACTTGAAACATAATCAAACTAAATAATTTCATCTTAGATAGAAAATAGTTTTGACAAAACACTTGAAATGAATTCTTGAAGAAAAAAATCCTTTCTTCTTCAAAATCATTTTGTTTTCATAGAATCCCATTCAATTTTAAAAGAAAATGATTTTGTTTAAAATAATCATTATATCATGTGGAGGAATATTCAGGAAAATAAGGCTTTATGAAACCATAAAAATCCGTTCATGTCGTATAAGTTAAAAAAAACATTCTTCTCGTACTTTTGCAGGAAAAGTCAAAAACTACCTCTAATGGTAAAATAAAAGATTCCATACATACCATGATGAAAAATTCAAAAATGGGTAAAAGGAATTTAAACATACGTGAAACCATTTTTAGAAAATAGGGACATGGATGCTAAATATAACCCCAGTAAATACTTACGAATAAACAATCTCGGATAAAAACGAGATTGGAAAAGTTATCCCTTACCTTAGGTCTGATATGCTTTGTACGTATCCGAACCTCATATATAATGATTTAAATAATGTCATTGAGTTATTAAAGAATCATATTCATTGTTATGATATCATATATGCTTCACTTATGACTTTATATTACCCGTTTCATGTAAATTCCATGTTAAAGAAGCGTTTTGGGTAAAATCGTTTTATTTATCATACGTGTTTGGACTTGTAGTTCTTGATAAAATTATTACTTATATCATGATTTAATTACTTTCAGAATGTAAATCATGATTTATATATCATATATATTCAATATATGTATATATATATATATATAATAGATAGATAAATGAAATGAAATACACCGTTCATGGAGACGGTTGATCATACCTACGTATGAATTCTGTTTTCATTTCCTTATTGACTTGAATGGAAGTAAGTAGAAGAATATATATATATATATATATATATATATAAATCCAGTAGCTTTATCATGTCATATATTTTATTATTTTTCATTATATATACTTTATAATCATTCTTGACTTGTTAACATGGAGAATGAATCTCATCACGTCGTGGAGACGGTAGTTCGTACGTACGCACGAGCAATGATACCATTCCCATGATTGTGGAATTGTATTGAAGTGTATGTATAATATTTCAGAATCAATATAACTTTACAATAATCATATATAGTTATTTATTTACACCATTATATCCATCCAAGTAAGATTGTGGCCGAAAAAATTTTACACCACGACATGGAGACGGTATTCCGTACATACGCACGTGTAGTGATTTCATTTTCCGTAGGATGGGTAGATGGTGAAATAGGGTTGTTTAATATTTATAATAACATATCATTATATAAGTAATACTGATTTTATTACTTTATAATAAGACAACTAAAGAAGAAGAAGTAAAAGAAGAATGAAACTTTAGAGAATCGGAAGAAGAGATTACCTCTTCTTCGACGCACCTCCTTTAAGCTTCCTCTTAAGGAAGTAGAGTTGGTCTTTTGAAAAGACCAGAAACTCCAGAATGTTTCGAAGGAAGTGTATAAGTGAAATGGGTAGGGTTTGGCCAAGCTTCAAGGCTCAAAAGGGTGTGAAGTGAAGAGGGAAGGGGTGCCCTTTTTATAAGGGAGGAGAGGGTCACATTTGGAAAAACATAAAATATTAATTTATATTAAAGTCATATTCGGTTTATAATAGCTCCAAATTGATTTATTTCAAATCTAATGTGCGTATGTGTCTAAATACTCTCAACCAATAGGTTTTATACAAGTGTAGATTACTATTTTAACCTTATCATTTAGATTTAACTCTATGTTAAATAATTTAACTTTTATCGTGTCTTCTTGTTTTCTTACACTATATGGATAATAAACAAACTATAACCAAAAAAACGAACCCCAAGTGGTTCATTATTAATATATATAACATTATATAAGTCATTTGGCTGAACCTTAAATTTTTAGGAATATAATAACAATTAATAATATAATATTTGTTTTAAAAACTATTTTATGTCAATTTTGACATTATTTGGTAATTGATATTTGTGAAAATCATATAAGCATGATTAGTTCATTAAAAGTTAATTAAATCAATACTAACATGTCATATTATCCTAGAAAATTAGTTGTATTCAAAAAATATCTCAAATTACATTTATTTGGGTATTGATAATATTAATTATTTTAATATTTCATTATTTTGGTAATTACTGCATCACCATTGTGTCATAAATAACATAAATTATTTAATGTCTAAATTTTTTAAACAAACTACCATTAGGTAGGAAATATTTTTATCTTTATAATTAATATTTATAGAAGAATTTATCTTTTGTATAACAATATATTAAAAATGTTTTAGTTATTAAACATTGATTTTAACTATTTTAACTCTTTTTATAAATAAAAAAATAATAAATGTCCTAATCTAATCCAAGTGGACCTAAATGATAATATTATATTACTAAGGATCTTTTTGGTCGAATTAAACTTTTCAAATAGAATTAGGACATGTGTTAGTGTAATAATAATACCATTTTTGCCCTTAAATACCCTATTTACTTTTAACCGTGGTAAATAAAAGTAAAAAGTTACTATTCACCAAAAATTATTTTTATCTTATTGAACCACATTTTACTACTTAATATTAATCGTGTCTCTAGGATTTTCAAAATTCCTCTCCCAGAAGCGGTAAAATTAAGTTTTATGTACATTTGCAAATTCTCTTAGGAGGTGGGTAAAAGACGGCGAAAAGTTCAATAAATTTTTTATATCTAAAATTATTATAAAATAACTCCAATGAATTAAATTGAACTTATATAGGTATTATGTATCAATTTTGACCTAAAATAAATTTAAATAAAATAAATAATTATTTAAATAAAAAGTCGGTTTTTAAATAGTAACCCAGTGTTTTCACTATTCATCAAAAATTGAATGTTTTTAGAAAAATACCAAAAAATCACCCTAAGCTAATTTTGATATTATGAATCCAAAAATGAAGTCCATTTTGAATGATGAAATTTATAAAATTTCAAAAAGTGGGTAATATTATTCATAACAGGTAGTTTATATAATATTTTAATAGCATATCATTGTTTAGTAAAACTCGGTATTGCGTACAACACATGCTATCGTGGTAGGATGAGATTGCGTGTAGAGCAAGCCAAGTGAAGGTTGCGTGTAGTGAAATATTCCTTTTTTTGTGTATAATATAATTCAACCATATTTCACTTATACATTGAATATATATATATATATATACACACTCAATGTTGCGTAGAATAACTTCTATCAAACGTACTTGAATATTTTTGTAACACGATCCAATAATAGTGTTGCGTATACTGCAAGCTAATATGGTGTTGCATATAGCAGAATCTAATTTGGGTGTAGCATACAACACAAGACATCAATGAAATTAAAACGAATAATTCTCATAAAATCTCAGATTGTTACGGGAGAATAGTGGTATAGTGGTTGTGGCAGTAGTTGATGCCTAGAGTGGTGAGATGCATCACTTTATGCATGTGGCTATCGGGGAGGAACTTAGAGGTGATGAAATGAGTTTATGTTGGGCTCACCCACCGCTTTTGATGTGGTTTCATGTTAATTATAATATTTTTTATGTCATTTAATTTCCACACTTGTTGAGGAAGCTGGTCTTTTTTACCCTCCTTTCAAGAGAGGAAAATATGTGTAGGGTATTCCATGCGCTTTCTCTATTTAAATTCTCAAGGATGGATGGATCTATGATCCTGCTATAGGTGGTAGAGACTCGATGGGTAGTACATCTACTCACCATGTTGATCCCCTTGTGTTTGGTAGAATAGTTTTTTCTTTTATAGAATTCCTAGAATTATGGAAAGTAAAAATACTATTAATAACTGTCTCACTAAATGATTCGGAACCCATTTTGTAGGATTTTACTGGGAGGAAATGCTGAGTTTGTGCTTGGAGGAGTCCTGGACTCGGTTTCGGGTGTGCCTGGAGGGAATTTAACTTCTTTGAGATGCTAATAAATGTAATGTGAAAATTAAATTGGTTAATTAATGGTTAAATAATTAATTACCGTAAATTTAAACTGATTGAAAGTGATAAGATAATTTAATAATTCTCTTTAAATGGATGTGTTCTTATAGGATACCTCTTCCTAGAAGTAAAAGTCAGGAGTTCGAGAGACGTTAGCTACATTTGATTCTGAGATTAGGTTTTTTCCCATATTTTTGTTGTGAGCTATATTATATCATGTAATTTTTGTGATACTATACACTACCCCACCATGTCGATTAGGGTGACCAAAACCCTAGAGATTCTGATCCTTGGGGGTGTTTTCCACAATACCCCAGTGGGAGGATGGATGGATGACCTCCGCATTTGGCCCCACTCTCTTCTCTTGGTTTTTTCATGTGTTTTTATTTGTTATGATTTGTTTTCCTTATATATGTGAGTATAGGGTTTAAATGTATTGTGGTTGTTTCACATACTTATATTCTAGATATTATTTCCTTTGTGCTACTATAGTTATAACATGTATAGGCTGTGGTAGCTTGAGGATCCCTACACAACATATGGGTTTTAATGGCTTGAGGCATAATACCTGATGTATGATACAAATTATTCGAGTTGTGGTTGATCCTGAAAACTACATGATATCTTTTGGTTGTGCAGATGGTGTGGTTCTTCGAAGAGGTTTCTCAAGGAATGATTTTTTTTGCAATAGGTGCATGTGGTAGTTCTCTCTGAGGTGTCTTTGGTCCTTCCATTTTAGATAGAGATGGATTAGGATGTTTGGCATTGGGGAAAAGCAAGAAACTAGTGCGGACGTGGTAGTGGGATACCCGTGATATTCTTTATTATATTATATACTCTTTTACGCGATACTTGGTGGGAGTATCCCTGGTGAGGCTGGGAAAAATGTATACTTTTTTAAGTGATGAGTGAGTTTCACTAGTTGATCACAATGCTTTGGAATTAAATTTTTACAAGAGGCTCTGGGGATGATCCTACTGCGTATACTTTTATACTCCCCATTAATATATATAAACCTTTTTTCAGGTCACAATGGAACAGTTTGGAGATCAGGATGGTTACTAGTAGCTTAGAATTTTGTAAGAGTTGTTCAGGCTTCGTGTCACTACCATTTTACTTTAATTTTTGTACTTGCAGTTTTCCCTTTTAGTTTTAGTGTTTTTTGCATGACATTAAAAATGTGTACATGTGTTTATTTTTATGTTGTTTTCTAAGTTGGTGTTGGTTGGTATTTATCTTATATCTCTCGTTATCTTTTTTTCTCTTAGAGGGTGACATCTCCCATCTTAATGTTCATTATACCCTCAGTGCTAGTCGCAAACCCATGGCCAACTGGAGGAGGGACTAGGGGGGGGGTCACTAGTTCTTTTCACACATTATCGGCCCAAAAGGGGTACAAATTGTGGGGAGGGGGTCATGAAATTTTATCTCTCTAAATTATCTCCAAGGTAAACAAGGGAGATATATAAACATAACAAGAGAATATGGTTATGAGAACATGATCTTAACACATGAAAACCATATCCTACATATCAAAGGTCATAATCGTGAGTCAAAAAATAAATATTATCACTTATAATACATGAATCATAAAAGAATAAATAAACATAAAAAATGAGGGCATAAAATTGGAATAATACATTGAGTTGTGGAATATAAATAATCATAGAAATCATTTATTTAGTAGTTCAAGGCTCATTCAAAATACTATCATTGTTGAAGGGGTGCACTCCCCAACCCTTCATAGTACTCAAGGTTGACTCCCAAGACTATCATAGTGTAAAAATTCCCTTATTGAGTTGAGTTAACTCCCCATTCTAGTCTTATTTATCTCATGAGATATTGATATTTACCCAATGCATTGGAGGGAGATAATTTTATCACCCATTAGATAATTAAAATAACACATATATGTGTCACAAGATCATAAAAAATATATCATTAAATAACTATTGAAAATAAATGGCCTTCATAAAAAAATTCTTCATATAATAAACCATGAAAATCAACGGGCTTCATAAAAATTTAATTATAGAATAATCATTGGATGATAAAAATGTTTCATAATCATTATATAATTTCATCATATAATAACATGTGAAAAAAGCTCTTTTATTAAGAATTTTACCATGGCATAAATTATGGAAAAGAAATAAGTTTAATAAAACACTTGTCAACATATAAATCAAAAATCATGTGAAAAAATAAGAATGGTTTCCTTTGATTATATTTACAGAATAGAGAAAATTAAATAAATGGATTCCATCATAGAACCAAAATGATTTTTCATGATCACTTGGAACATATCTTGAGGGAAACAATCTTTCTTTAAAAATAAAATTATAAAACAAAAAATCATAAAATATTTTGTAAGTCATTTTAATTAAAAAAACTTTTAAATTTTATAGAGGAATATTTGATATAATATTAATCATTTATTGATTATAATATTCTTTCAACTTTTAAAAAAATATTTTTAAAACACAAAAAAGTTTCAAAATAATTTTCTTTGAAAATAAAAATTGAAACATATAAATGAATCATTTACAAAATTAAAACCTTTCATGAAAAAATATCATTTCCACATTGATTTTTTTAAGAAATATAAATCATTTTGAAAATAATTTTCTTTGTAAATATCATTTGAATCATTGAAATAAATATTTTAAAAAATCATTTAAAAAATTCAATGAGGAAAATCTCATTTCCACTATAAAAAATATTTTCTAAAAAAATTACACATTTTAAAATTATTTTTATTTTAAAATAACTATTTAAACTTATAAATTGATATTTAAACTTATAAATTTATATTTAAAACAAATAGTGGTCATGACATCTGAAAATTCCCTTTATCTTATATAGTCTTAAAACAAAAATTCTTATAAAATTTTTGATAAAAGAAAAATAAGCATTGTTTGGAAAATGACACAGAGATTACATTCAATAAATTTTATTAAAAAAATAAAATATTGGTAAAATGTTATTTAATATATTACTTGGTGAATTTAAAAAAAAAATTCTTGTAAAAACCATTTTTTCTTAGAAAAAATAGTTTTTGATTGAAAAGAGAAATAAAAATGTTATTTGTTAAAAACATTATATTGAACTCTTGAGTTAATAAATAATGTATAATGAAGAGAGAATATGTATTTTTTGATAAATAAATATATAAGATAATTTTTTTAAATATAGATCATGGGATTTCATCATTGTAATCATAATCATGAACAATTTTGAAAAATGATGAGACTGCATCATAAAACCCTTACAACATTGGTAACATTGAATCATAATCCCCATGAAGGAATATAATTTATTGAAATATAAAATATAATAAAAATAAGATAATTAATTTCATTACATGTAAAAGGATTTGTATATACACCTCATTAAATAAAATTGGTGGATAACAAAACATATATCTCAAATAAGAAAAATTGAGAAAAAATCAATTACCCCATTAATATTTTTTGATTCATAAACCCAATGAAATAGAGATACTGAAATGGATATGATATTGCCAATAATATTAAATAGAATGATTAAAAAATAAATTTATGGGATGTATATGCACCACATAAAATAAATAGGTGGTGAATATGATATGTTTCTCATAAAAGTAAAATATGAGACATAAATCAAATACCTTATGTCTCAAATTCTATTATACATATTATAACCTCATATATAATAAATATAATTTTATAATAAATATATCACAGAACCATAAAACTATATATCATACCATATATTATTTATATTTGACCTTTTATTACCTATCTATTAACAATTCCATGTTAAAATCGCGTTTGAGGCAACAACTGATTTGTTTTTCATGTATGTTTTGATTTAATATTTTTGGTCCTTTTAATTTAATCATGGATCCATAATATAAATAATTTTATCCATAATATAAATAGAATATATATAAATAAATATTTATTTCTATTTAGAGAAATCTATTAATTTTTTAGAATGAAAATGAAATACACAATTCATAAAGATTATATGTTGTACAAACACATGAATGAGGATTCGATTTTCATAATAGACTGAAAGAAAGAATATTAAAGAATACATTACCATTACATAATCATTTTTAATATATATCATATATATTCATATAATTTACCAATATTACCTTTCATGAAATGTGTTTGTGAAAAACAAATAACATCGCTTCGTGAGGTATTAGTTCGTCGTACACATGGACGACGTTAGTGAATCCCCCATAGAATGTAATAAAAAATTTTATATATGATATATTTATTCTATATGTATAATTATATTGAAAATATCATATATATATATTTATATTTAATATATCATTCTTACCATCCATGTAAAATGGAAATGGAAAATCACAACACATCGGTTCATGAGGTGATAGTCCACTATACACCCAGGTGATGTAATTATTTTCCAATGGGTTGAGTGGTAAGAAGGTATATGGGATGTTATAATTATTTAGGTATAATAATATAATAAATAAAATTTATAAACACTACTTTCAATATTATATCCATCCATGAGAGGTGGTGAGGGGAAAATAATAACATTAGTTCACAAGGCCGTAATCAGCCAAACACACGAATAATGATTTTATGTCACATTTGATGGAAGATGAGGATTATTTAGGTTATAACAATTAAATAATAATATATAATTATATTTAGTAATATTTTTTTTTGTTATTTCATCATGTTTTTATAATAATATAAGTAGGTGGAGGATAAATAAAATAAAATGCTCGGTTAGGGATGTTATGTCTTCTTCAGGGAACTACTATTTTTTTTCACCAAAAGGATTAGTAGGTTGTGTGTATAACAAAAATAATCCTTTTATAAGGAGAGGAGGGAATTAAGTCAGTGATTTTGTTAGGACAGGTTTGATCCAAATATTTTTTGATGTTTTTATAGGAGAGGAGAGAGGGTGATGTTTTATAAGTATGGTTAGTGGCATAGTTGTAAAATTTCAAAATAAAAATATTTAACAATTTTTTTCACATGAAAAAATGATATAAAAGGTTCCATTATTGAATATATGATGTTATAAGTTAGAAATATGGCCAAAAAATATGTTTTTACTTGTTTTGGATGATTTTTAACCCTTTCCATTTTAGTTTAACACCTGGTAAACTGATTTTTTCCTTAACCACAGTATTTTTTTAATATATATACTATTTATTATGGTAGAAAATTATTTTGACCTTATTATATTGTATATATTTTTATGATTAAAAATATTTGTTCCTTTTTTCTAAATTCAACTCAAATAATAATTAAAATTTAATATAAAATTAAACATGAAGATATGACAAAAAATGATTTTCCAAAGAGAAAATATTTTAAGGTTTCATAAAAATTATATACAAATTAAATAAAATTTTTATTCAATCTACCTAAATTGGATTAATATATATACAATTCAACTAATCATAATTTTAAAAACAACTTAAAATTGTTATGTTGTTTTTAAAATCTTTAATGGAAATGATAATTCTCAATAAAAACCAGTGTTTTTTTAATAATCATCGAAAAATTAATTGTTTATTAAATTATAAAACATTTAGACATAGATATTTTTTATGTGATGATTTAAAAAATTAATTTTATTTTATCAAATATATTTTATAAATGTGTCATTAAATAATTTTAAATGAAGTTTACAAAACATAAAAAAAACTTCTTTTTAGAAAAATATAGTTTTTAAGAGTGAAATTGGATTTATTCATATCTAATACGTATAAAACATATAAGATGAATGTTAAATATTTTATTTAATATAAAAATTTCAGTAAAATCATTCATGAAAAATTATATGTTTAATTTATTATGATAAAACATGTTTATGTGGATAAAAATAGTTTTTTAGAAAAAAAATTCCTTTATATCAAAATGGGTTTATATTAATTTCTAACAAATTAGTCACAAAAAAATTTATTTTATATATATGTGTAAAGAGTAAATTTTCATAATTTTTTTAATCATATTAATATCCAACATTCCAATGCCTAGGTGATAAATATTATGTTTAATAATAATAATTTAATATAATTTCAAATTTCTTTTAAACTTGGTGTTATTTGTAACGCGAGAGAAACATGGTGTTTCTTTTAAGGTAAGATAATATCAGTGTTTGTGTAATTACAAATGACAAAACTATTAAATTTAATTGATATAAAATTTTTGAAAAATATTATGGTGTTAAATTCTATGCCCTTAAAAACAATTTCACCATCGAAATTCATCACTTTATTACCATCAAGTGGGGATAATTACACCACATTACATCTTTAGGTTCCTAGGTATCTTCCTACAGGTTGTTCTTTTTTCAAAAACCATTACCATGTCAGTGGTATTTTCTCATATAATGTTCTATTTATGATTATGAATCTCCACTAGTTGTTCCTCATATAAAATTCCATTTTTCAGTGGTATAACCTATCAAATTAGTACAAGTGATGAATCCAGTTTGTACTTCCCCATGAGAGATACAAGGAACACATCATGAATATGGGAGAGGATCAACCGAAGTTCCAATAAATAGGATACTACCCCAATATTGTCATTAATTATAAAGGGACAGATATACCTAGGTCTTACATTTATTTTATATATTATTCACAATTTAATCATTTGGTTGTGATATAATTAATATCAAATCTATATCCTTATCCAACAAATAAGGATTATTATTTTTATTCCTGAAGAAATCATGTGTCATGAGGTCCATAATAGAAAGATAATTCATTCATTTTATCTATATTTATCATCTAAATAAAAAATAGTTTACATTGGTTAAAAATATGAATAAATCATCATATGCTAAACAAATATGTTAATATCTAAAACCTCATACAATTTTACTATTAAAACCTTTTATAAATATATATCTTATGACTATTCCAAAACTCATAAATTTATAAAATTGGCCTCTAAATTTATTCTTATCATAATCCCCAAAGCGTCATAACATATGTATAAATTATCAAATACCAAATGTGTATATTCCATGGTCTTATATTCTCCAAAAAAAGAGTAATAACCAGAATTACCATTAAATTTCAATAAATAAATACATTCCTCCACATTCCTTAATTAAACTAATAGATAATTGAATATATTCCTTAAACCCATAATGTAGTAAAATCCATCAATTATAACCTAAAACACTCTATCCACAAATCATTAATTATATACATGGTCATAAATACTATCTAATTTACTTTATTTATATCCATAAACAATTTATCACAACCTCATTATCTCAAAATCAGAAACATATTAATAGTTATATTCCCTTAACAATTAATTTTCAATAAAATATCCTTGTTCATTTAAATAAGTTATTTAGTTCATCAAAACCATTCAACATATTATTGAAAATCCATAATGAAATACATATATTTAAAAATACTTATATATTTCATAATTATTGAATTAAAAACATAAACACTTGAATTATTCTAATTTATTCATAAAATATTAAATACAATTCACCATATTTTTCCTTAACACGTTATTCATTTCGTATTTTATTTGTATTCTCTTCATTATTAATAAAATCACTTTTACCTATACCGCCTTTCTGTTCACCTTCTTGAGTTTTCCCCCTAGGAAATTAATTTGTTTAATTACCATAATTTCCATATTTATAACATTCAACCATTGATGATTCCTTGGGGGAATCCATTATTCTCATACACTACGTTAAATAAAATTTTGATTTTTACTCAGAAATTTCTTTATCAGTTTACTTCTTCAACACAACTAAAAAACCTTTACATCCCTTTGAGATATTACTTGGAGTTATTATTCAAACATTATTTCCTCCATGTTTTCAACCACCCAAAATCTAAATGAACTCTATCATTACCTTATTTTTTAGTCCAAGAGTTGGTTGAGGTGAATTTTATTAATTATATATCTTGATAAATTATTAATAAAAATCATCATATCCTTCATATCAGTCATCATCCCATTTGGGTTATCATCATAAAATTATCTATCACATTCAATGTTAACCCTATTCATTTTGGATCGTTAAATTGACTAGAACAAAAAATAATTTTGTAAGAAAAACTAATCATATTGTGAATCCACGTAACAATAAAAAACATATATGAAATATAAATAATGGAACCATATTTTCAAAAAAATAAACATTAAGCTTAACCTTTGTCATTCATCTTCATTATTTTAAACATTCATGGTTGTTTATAAAGAGTTTATCCATTTCATAATCATTTCCCCCAAGAGTTACAAACCACATGAGTAAGAAGACCTATTGTCAGGAACTAGGTGATGATAAAGTCTAGATCAATGTGCCCTTTTTGGATTTATTACACCTATTTACCACTATAATAAATAATTATTAACTTGTAGTATCCATAGAGGAATTTAATTTCATGGAAAAAAATAACAATATCCTTTACCAAAATTCCATTACATTTTCATATAATTTGACCCATCCTTATACATATTTTAGGGATCTTACTAAAGTTTTCTCATCGTAGTTTACAATGGTTAACTAAAAATATCAATTGATACAAATTGTAGTTTTTCAATCTTCTAATACATAAATATTTCAACTTAATAGATAAATATTAATTAAATTACACTGAAAAAAAGACAAAAGATAAATATGGTATAGTTCCTTGAGAACATAGGACATAGTAAAAACTGGTTCATAATTGAACTAAATCATCTCCCACTATTTTATTCATAACTTTCACACTTATAGGATAGATAATACATGATAATTTTCTTCATAACCTGGGGAATATAAACATAGTAAAGGGTGAGCTCAGATTCTCACTTAGGGTAATGGGAGATATGTAAACATAAGGGTATGAGAATATGACCATAACATAATAAAAACGCACCCTTCATATCATAAGTCATAATCAAGTGTCATGGAAATAATATTATAATTTCATAAGACATGAATCCTAAAAGAATAAAATAATATAATCAATGTTATCATAAAATAGATATAAGATAATGTGTTTTGGAAAAAACATAAGAATAGAGAATCATTTCCATAGTAGTTAATAACTCATTTAAAAGAATATTAAAGTGTAATGAGTTCACTCCCCAAACCATAATAGTAGTCAACATTCACTCTTAATACTGTTAGTGTAGAAATTTCCTTATTGAAATTGGTTCAGTCTCCTTTCCATTGGTATTTATCTCATTTGATATCAATATTTACACAATTCATTGGAGGGAAATATAGGTCCCATATATCTCACAATGAAAATATTACCTATGTGTTCCATAATATTACAAAACATTAATCATAACAGAACCCATGAAAATGAATGGGCTTCATGAAAAAATTCACATTAGAGCCTGTGAAAAGAAATGGTTTTCATAAACATTTATTTATATCATAAAATATTGAAAATAAATAGGTTTAACAATCATTTCATCATTTCATCATAGAATAACCCATGTAAAAATAAGTGGTTTTCCTAATAATTTTATCATGGTATATCCCAAGGAAGAGACATTATTTTCATAAAAGTCATGCCATTATAAATATAAACCATTTAGAGAAAGAAAAATAATTGTGACCATGTATAGTGTCCCTAGTAATGAATAATTAATATTAAAGGACATAATATTATATAGAAAATGATATTGAAATATCACTTGGAAAATTTTAGGGGGAATATAACCATTATATGAAAAAATAATTTTAAAACTAAAAATTCATAAAATATTCACAAATTTTGTTTCTTCTAAAAAAACAATGAAAATATATAAATGATAATTAAAAATAATTTTAAACTTCTATTGAGGAAAATACCATTTATAATTTTATTTTTAAACCACTAAATATATTCAATGTTATTTTCATTAAAAATAACCTTTAAAATGTATAAAGGAACATTTAAAAAAATTATTTAAAAAATTTCATGAGGAAAATAACATTTCAACTCTTCAAAACAAAAATAAATAAAATCTAAAAAAATTTAAAAAATATTTCATTTAAAATAAATTTTTAATCTTATAAAGGAATATTGTAAATTAATTTCATAAATTTCTTGATGAAAATACCCATTCGATATTGATTTTTTAGGTAAAACATTTCAAAAATCATTTTCTCTGGAAATTACATTTGAAACATATAAAATAAGCAATAAAACATTTAGTTGTTAGGATGGCAGAATATTCCATTCATGTCATAAATATTTAAAACCAATATTGTATTCACATTTTCAATAAAACAAAAATGAGGATTTTTTTGGAAAACAACTTTAAGATTTATTTAAAAACATTTAAAAAGTTTAAAAATGGGTAAAAATGCCTTTCAAAAATAATTTTAAAAATTATGAAAACATTTTTTGGAAAATTATTTAGAAGACATATTTTTGGATGAAAATTATTTTTTAATTGAATAGAGACATTATGATGATTTTTCATAAAAATATAATGTAGTGTCCCGCCCCGATGGCCACTTAATGGTGCCCAGATATAGTGAGAAACATGACCTCAATAGCTTCTCCTTATATGCAAGAGGCTAATGACTAGTATTGAGGGCCTAAAGTGTTTTTGTGGGGAGGCTATTCCCACATTACTAAAAGTTAATGTTAGGTTATTAAATAGTAATAATAAGCAGTAACAAAAGAAATAACCAATAACATAACTAATAACGACAAATAATCAATGAGAAATAAGGGACTTGATAAATATAAATAATAAATAATAGAGACAAAAAAGATGATGTTGATGAGAATGTAGGTACAGAAAATGATTAAATGGTTAATCATGGGATGTTGACATATACCACATGCTATAAAAAAAATTCAAAAATGAAAAAAACAATATACTACTAGAATCAAAAGCATAGGCTTAGTTCTTTTCTCCAATACACCATCATATAAATCAAAATAAAAAATTGAAAGATGGATTCTTCACATTATCTATAATTATAATCATGAATTCTAATTTAGTATCAAAGGATTCCTAATAAGGGTGTGGGATATACTTTGTAGGCTACCACCCATTCATTCTAGATCAAATTATATCATGCAATATAAAATGAGCAGCATTCCAAAAGTAGTATTTATTAGAATATAAATAAATAAAACACGATGTTTTGGGTTTCCCTCAGATAATTGACAGCCACTACCTACTTTAGGTAAAGCCAGATGCCTCTGATCTAAGGAACCTGTACAAAAGTGATAAGGTGTGTACATGTGTCATTATAATTAAGTTTCATGTATGGACATACCCCATGTATTTGATTCGACTAGGTGGACATGTACCTTGTACATGAGGTAAGAGTTATAAAAGATTAATATTAAGGCATCACATATAATCTAATTAAGGAAACTATCAAATCTAGTATGTAATCACAATCCAATCTATGGTAATCCATAAATGAATCCCAAGGGTCGCTATAGGAGCTCCAAATACACCCAATACCTCAAATCCCACCTATGTTAACCCATGAAATGAATCCATCATATCACTCATGGAATGGTGTAAGCATAACCTCTAAGCTCACCCCATATATTTCACATAGGTGACTGAGTGTCACTCAAATCAAGGTATAGTGATATTCCCAATGAGCCTATCTATGATTCCTTCACAAGGGAACCCATGTCACAAGTGGGTATAAATAATATGCCCAGTGATTCTATACAAGGAAATCCATGTATAGCTCATCATGCATCCAGTAGATCCAATATAAGCACAATGATACCATCTTTGGTGTCCTTAAATCGAGACCCATGTTCTCTCTCGGTTCATAAGTAGACATGACATATCAATCACGATCACATTTCATCAAAAAGGGATTTCAATATAACATGTTAAACAACATAGTCAAATAAATTCAATATAAGGTAAAAGCACAAGGCACATGGAAACAAGAAAATATCATAAGACACATGGTATGGGGAAAAAGAATAAAACATAAAACAATACAAATGAAAGCCTAAATCATAAGGCTTAAATCATAAATCATAAGGCTTAAGGTACAAACCCATGGTGCACCATTTATATTATTTCAATACATTAGTTTAGAGAATTTATTACAACTACAACACACCTAAAAATATGTTTTAATAGTTCGAGGGAAAGGAAAATTAGATCGTTAAAGAAGGGAACACCCATGTGGTGGGTTCAATAAAGGAGAGAAACCCAATGGTGTGATGAGCCTATATTTAGGACCATATATATCTAAGGAAACCATTTAATTTAGTTAAATTATTAGTTTGGATGTGTTGTCGAAAAATTACATTGAACAACACAACATAAAAGAATTTTAATGATAAAAAACATCCGAAATGAATCTAGGCCACCTACATTAGGTTAAAAGAATTCTACTCATATGTTATCAGCCATAGAAATGAGTTAGAATTGCTGATGTTGGTGAAATCATCAAATGAACTAAAACAGGGGAAACAAGGTCACACCTAAATAGAAAAACTGAGATGAAGAGAATTGTGAATAATAATGAAGAAGGCTTTGGAGCTTACCTAAAGCGTTCTAATGCATCTTATAGAGAAGTAATTGGGAAATAAAAGAGGGTGTTGGAAAAAACTCTACCAAGGAGGATAGAAGGAGCCTTGGGTGTGAGATACTAGAGAAAAAGGAGGGAGGAAGAAGATTTGGGGGTACTAAAATATTTTAGGGGAAAAGTTTCATTTACACTATAATTACAAGGTTTCATGGTTTGGAAACATGGATTTAGAAACCGTTCAGCAACCGTGTTCCTAGTTCTGTTCAAGGTGGAACCTAGTATGGGTTAAGAGCACGATTTGGATAACCGTGTGTTACATATATGGAAGGCCATTATAAATGGGGGTTAAATAATATTTAATGATCATGAATCCCTCTTTTATTGTTTTATACTATCTGTGTGAATTCACCAATGCACGGGGTAAACTATACTGCTGAGTTGCATATTTATCATTAAACGTGTTCTAACTAGGCATCTTAGCTTGCCTTTCCCATTTTTTGGATCTCTGATATCGAACCTACCCAAAACTCCCCCAAACCACTCCATATACCTTTGAATAAAATAGCATTAAAATAGTGGTTTTGAATAGTAATTTAAAATATCCATAACTCCAAATAATGTCGGGGAATTACAACTTACTTTTCCTAAACCAGATCATCCTTGTGCTTCCTTTTTGTTGGAGGAAGAACCTTTCTTGAGAAAATTTTGGGCCAATGTTCTTGTACCTCTGCCTCCTACTCCCATGTATTTTCCTTAACATGGTTGTGAGGTCACTAAACCCAGACCAGTGGAAAAAACCTACCTCGTAAATATTTCTCTCTATGATCAATGATAAAAATGAAATGATCCTAAAAAGGTGAATTTATCTCCAAGTCAATATCCTCATGGTAAATATAATGAGATGAGTCAATAGGATACTGGCGATGTTGTGGTACTTAGAAGAGGTCTTGCATGACATGGTGACACTAAGGTAACTAAAAATTATATCCCTCTAACCCAACTCTCTGAACTATCTTGATAGGACAAACATAATGGGGTGATAACTTTACCTACCATCAGAATCGTCTATGACCCAATTTGGGTGAAATACATAAAAATAAATGATATCCCACCTCAAACTCTTGTGGTCTACAATAATGATATTTGTAAGACTTCTTCCTGGACTGAAATTTATCCACATGGTTCTGAATCATATGTACATTATTTGAGGTCTCTTGTACAATATTAAGACCCAGTTACATTATGTCACCTCCCTCTAACAAGTATTTAGGCAAATGCAATGACCTACTGTAAATTAACACATGGGGATCCTTCAGAATTGTTGCTTGAATTATATTCTTGTTGGAAAAACGAACAAGGGGTTTATTTTTTTACCAAGAACCTCCAAAATAAAGTATATATTCCTATATAATTTCGTCAATAACCTGTATAGTCTTGTCAAACTTCCTGTCGGTCTGTGTGTGATGAGATCTAGTCAAGAGTAACTTTGACCCTAGTTCATTTTTCAATTACTTCCAAAACCATGATTTAAACCAAGAATCCTAGTCCAAAACGATAGAATGAGGACACCATGGCATTACACTATCCCATGAATACAATACCTTCCAAGATCATAAATTGAGAATGTATCTTAGATTGGAAGGAAGTGTGTTATGTTGGTCAACATATTAATGAACCCACATAATACATCGCTACCTTTAGGGGATCTTGACAAGCCCATCATGAAATCCATGGAGACATTATTTTATTTACACTTCAGAATGGATAATGGTTTTAGAAGAGTAGTTGGTTGTAGGTGAACTTCTTTCACATACTAAGAGATAAATCACTGAGTGATTATATCTGTAATCTTTTTTTCACACCTGTCCACCAATACTGATGAAGTATTTCTCAATCCATATTGGTGAGACCTGGGTGAAATAACCACATATAAGAATGATATTCCTAAATCAACTCTTACCATGTATCAACAGCCACCCAAACACACCTGAAAAATTGTTGGGTCTCATTCCTATCCATAACCCAACCAAGTTTCAGTTTTCACCTGATACACTCTCCCCCAGGACGATGCACTTTGTATCAAATAGCTGTCTCATCCACACCAACTCTAGATGAGAAAATTTCACTGCCAGAGGTGCTAAAACAATTTTCCCATTCTGTTCATGAATATACATGTGCATCTCAAAAAACCAGGCCATTAACTTCCACTCATCACTGGACACCTAGAGAGCCTATGTCTGAGTCTTATGAATCAGCGAAATAGTAATAGAATTTCCATTTCTTAATGTATACGTAATCAAAAAATTGAATGAATTCAGGTATTAAAACAACCTACAATATCTCATATTCAATTATCTCTATGTGTAGAATTATTTGGTACATTCATATTCCCTGTAAAGAATGTACTACTCACCCAAAAGATAATTCCTCTTGAAGCATAGAGCATGAACCATAGGTTCTAGCTTGAGGTCGCGCAAAGGGTAATTATGATCATGAAGTGGCATCTAGTAAGGTATGTATTCCATAAAACAATCACCCAACATCACCACTACAACTAGAACACAACCTAATGTATCATAGTAGAAATTATAGATTTTTATCGGCTTCAGTAGAATCAGGATCCGGGGTAAATTCAATCTGTCTTTCAACTCATGAAATGCATTATCACAAGATTCAAAGAGAGAAAACATAATTTCCTTCTTCATAAAGATCATGATAATAATTTTTTGGAATGATAATTCCTGAATGAATCACCCTTAATATAATATTATCCCCATGAAAATATGAATATCAAAATAATTCATGGGTCGGTCCCTAAAAACTATGGTTCTCACCTTCTCTAGGTAAAAAAATACACCTACCTTTGAAATTATTTTTCTCAATAAGTGAATCTTAATAATATAAAATTGACATTTTCTAAGATTTTCATAAAATTAATTCTCCCTCGGTGTAATTTTCATGATTTAATGATGTTGGAATGATTGTGTTTGGTGCGAGAAAACAATAAGATGTATTGTACAAATATGACCACAAAAGAATCCATGTACTGGTGGAAAACCCAAATCATTTGAGTCATAAATACTACTAGTTCATTAGTATGGCCGAAAAACATGACCATATATATTTATCTCTAATTATGTGCATGGTATGTTCATTTTACTTACCCTCACCTATTGGTAGCCTCCACAAGGAAATGATCATAGAGAAAATAGTTTCTCCTTGAAAATAGTCAAGGAGGTTGTATATATGAGGAAATGGATATTGTTCCTCCACCATGAAATGGTTTAACCAGTGATAATCCTTGAAAAATCCAAGGGTTCCATCTCTCATCTTGTTGAAAAGGATATTTGAACCCTAAGGCCGTGTTCTCGGTTAGATAAAACCATTTAACTCTAGACTTTCAAGTTTTATATTGAGTTCATAGAGTAAGGTATTTTCCATAATATATGGAGTAATAGATACCAGTGACTCACATGGAACTAGATTTATAATGTCCTCAACATATCTTATAGGTTTTAGAACAGATAAATCGTCCGGGAATACATCTAAAAAATTATCCACAATAGGTGGGAATTCCACAAGCTACATTCCCAGATCATTTATAAAGATACTCACTATCTGGGATATCTCTATGCGAAACCTAGGAAACTATAGTCCATATAGACTCTCCAAGATACAACACTCACTATTATGTATATAATAACTTCCCTAAAGTGATTTAAAAGATACCCACTTACAATAAAAATAAACATGATTCAGATATGGGACTGGGATATCTATACTAAGAATGATGAAGAAGATGGTCATGACAAGGATTTAGAAAATCCATAGTAAATGGTACCCACCAATATCAAGGGGGAACTCCTCACACTGGTATATTCCCTCTTATTAGACCCCTAATGGCGTGTCGAGAGACAAAACACCATATAAGTATTCTGTCGCAAGGCCCAGACGTGCCACAACAGTAGTATATTTAAAGGAGTGTGACACACATATATCAAAAGGGTATGAAATAAAGTAGAGGTTAATTTAATAAAACCTCATATATTATAAGGCCAGGAATTTTATCATCTGTTATATTTTGTATTGTACTTATATGGAATGATTGAAACCCCAGAAATGAAACCTATCAAACCTGGGTAGGTCCACTCTGCTAGAATTGAACCTTTGAGTCCAAACTACCTCAACCAAAACAACCACCTTGTCCATATTGGATGGTAGAAGACCAAATCCCAACCTAACATGGATTCGATGATCCAATACCGGAAAGCGTTGTCAATACAGATCCCCTCTCACTAGACTATAGGGGAAAAGATCAGTAAAATCACTAACGGTGGCACATCCTGTCGCATGCCCAGTACTCGATCGAGTTCCTCACAGATCGAGGATTCTTATTGAATGACCTAACATGTGGGTGAAACACCACATGGATATTGGTGTGTGTTATATGGTTAGACCTTCCCCCATGTGTACCCTCTAAACGACGCTTCCTGCTTCCAGAAGAACCGTCACCCTATCTCGGAACTAAACCACCTTAGCTCACATTTCCATCTTCCCTCAAGTTTTTTATGTAATAAGTGATTCATTCACTATCATTGAAATGGAATTAAACAAGTGGTCATTCACCTATGATCAAATATTATAAAAAATAACATCCTCAAATCAATATGTAGTTATCAATTCATAACAGGTTAGAGTTGAAGGAAAATGATGAAGCTTGATGAAGTGATAAGAATACTCTAACATGGAAAGGTACCTTTATGAAGATGCATAAACTATTTATCATGGTCCATTTTTAATATCTTATAAAAGAAGTGATTACAAAAGGGTATTTGGAAGTCTACACAGACAATACACTAATGTTGACTAGCCTAAAATATGACATCCCACTAATTCTTGGTAGAGTCATGAGGAATGTAGGTATTGAACTTGTACCTATTCTATAGAGGAATTCCAATATGGTCTAATATTGAAACCATGGACTCTATCCAAGAATCAGTACCCTGAGTTCCGCAATCCCTCAAGATGGTGTGAAGATTCTGATACTGTAACTTCCAAGTCAACTTTTCCATAGTATGGGTAGGTTGGATAGAATCCTTTATTTATTTCATAAACCAAAAGAAAATATCCTAGGAATGTGCATCATCACTCAGTGGATGATCAACGAGAGGTTCCTCAAGTGGAACTACAGGGGGTACTATTGGTGGATTAGGACCCACCGCCTATGGAGCATGCTCATATCCACCTTCTTTTCATACAATGTGAGGATGTTGTAGTGGGATAGCACTACCATTCCCATGTTCCCTCCTCAAATTAGATTTATAACATATAAGAGAAGTGAGAATGTAAGATATGATAGGTATAGATCCTAAATATAACTAGTCACACCTCTATGACTACTTTGAAATCCTAGTCTATTTGAGAAGGAAGAGCTACAAAATGACTATATAAGATGCAACCTACATCCCACTTCTAGGTCATGTTAGGATCATGGTCTCATATAACTCATCATAGTTTCCATTATATGGATTTTCAAAATGAAATGTATGTATGAGAAATCCTTTTATTTTTCATTTTACGGACCATTAGGAAGTAATAATTTTATTTTAAAATTAAATTTATCAAAATTTATTTTTATTTCATTACGTATTGATATCTAAATCCAGTTAATTGCATCACCAATTTAAAATTTATAAATCCCAATACTCTAAAAATTTTAATTAGAACATAAAGTAACTATGATCTAACATTTACATTTGGTATCATGATGTTACAGTTCATGTATAGTTTTTTGATTGAATGAAATTCCATTTTCAATATATTGAAGTATTCACCTCTTATAATTCCAATGACACTCATCCATCAAACCATCTAATATTATAGCCCATGGATCAAAATAATCAATGCCCAATCATGTAATATTTGGATAGTTAAGATTTTATTATCAATATATGAATGAAAAAATTGTTTAATTTTATTTAGGTACTTTAATTAGGCCAATTAAATCATCCCTTCAAGAACACTAGAAAAATGTAATACATAATAAATAAGGAACCATGACAAGAACATGCAAAACAAGAAATGCATGCATAAAGAACATATGGTATGTTATAATGCATAAAATTTATATTATACATACCCTAATATGATACATAATGTTATATTTTCTCTTATAATTGATCTATTATAGAAGGACCCATAGTAATAATATTAACAATAGAAAAAACCAAGTACATCACCCAATAGTGAAATTCGTGAAATTGAAACAGTGAAACCTATAAAAAATTTATCCCATTATAATAAAATTAAGGATTCTCTTATATGTGGGTTAGCTACTCTTTGTAACATTATTATTACCAAAATCCATTACATACTAGTGTCCTATGTAATATCCAAATATCAATACAAATGGAAAATGTTCTTTTATTGCACTTTTTAGCTTCCCACCCCAGAATCCACTTAACAATGCTATGAGATGGTGGTCGAAATGACCTCAAGAGTTCCTCCTTGTATACTAGAGGATGTCAACTAGTATCAAGGGCCTAGGTTATTTCCGTTGTGATATTATTCCCTCATTGATCTGAGTTAACGTAGTGGTATGGAATAGTGGTATGTAACAATAAAAAATTAAACAACAAGCAATAAAAATAATAATAATAAATCATCAAAGAGAAAAAACATATGGAAGAAGCTAAAAAACAAATAATAGATCTAAATATTATTTCTATGATCATATAGCTATAAAAAATGAGTATATAGGTAAATAAGGGATGGAGGAATATACCCCATGATATACAAAAATACAAAAAATAAAACAAAAGCTACAATTAGCATCCCGATCATAGTCTCGTTCCTTCCCCCCGTACTGTATCCTCGAAATCAGAATCAAATATTAAACACTAGATGTTTCTCTTTATCTATAACATAAATAATGAATTTATGTTGGGTACCAATGGTATCCCATGTATTGTGTGATATATACTTAGTACGACACCACCAATAGTGTCTAGATCAATATAGTTCATGCAATATAAAATTAGTAGTGTTCCAATAGATATAAATGGAAATAAATAAATAAATAAATAAATAAATAAAATAGGATGGTTTTGGTTCTACTCAGATACCTGAATTCCAATACTAGAGTCGGCCTAAGCTAGATGTCTTTATCCCAAAGAATCTATATAGAAGTGATAAGCTATGTACATGGGTCATTATAAATAAGAATCATGTGTGGACCGACCCCAAGGGTTTTATTTGTCTTAGAGGATGAGTCCTTATGAATTCATGTAAGCATTCTCATAATTTAATAATAATGAATTACATGTAATCTATACAAGGAAACCATTAACTCTACTATGGAATCTTGAGACCATCCAATGTGATATATAAATTAATCTTAAGTGTTGATACATGAACTCCCAAGATATCCAATACCATAGAGTCTATCCAAGGAGAACCATTAAAGGTGTACCTCTTATAACTCTTAGCATGGTGTAAGCATAACCTGTGAGATCGTCCTAGGTGCCTCAAAGAGGGTACTAAGTGTCATAAGAGTAATGGTATAACCATATTTCCAATGAGTATGTCTATGATGCCTCTCCTAGGGGACAAATGTCACTCATGTGTTTAAAAAATCCAACTATAGATCTCATACATGGAAAGCTATGTATCACTCTTGGTGCATCCCATTGATCTAATAGAACCATGGAGAGCCATTTGAAGGCATAATTAATTAGAGACTTGTGTTTTTGCCTGGATCATAAGAAGGAAAGGTATAAAAATATTGATCTCATGTCATGAACTAGGCATTGAAATATGACATTCCAAGCACACTAGTCAACTACTATGGAATAATGTAAGGGAATAAGGCATTTGGCAAAGCATAAGGCGCATGGTATGGAGCACAAGCATAATGAATAAAGAAATTTGGCATAAAGCATAATTATTTAAGAATAAAGAATAAATAATAAGGATTAAGGGAATAACCCATGTCCTCCCATTTTTCATAATTGAGTACATTAGTTTAGGTTATTCATTACAAGTGCAACACACCTAAAAATGCATTTTAACAACTCTAGGGAATATTCCATTAAGACGTTAAGGAAGGTCACACCAATGGGGTTGCTTCCGTCAAGGAGAGGAATGAAAAGGTGTAATTTTCCACTAGGTATACAATATAGAGATTAGGAAACCATTTAATTTGATTAAATTATTAGTTTCGAGGTTTTGATGGAAAATTAGGTTTGGTGGAACAGTGGTTCAAAAAATAGGAAGTCAGGAAACTTTGAGAAATAAGATAAACCACCTTCCATAGGTTGGAAGAAGACCACTCAATAATTGATGTCCTCTAAATCAATCTAGAATAGAATATATTTAGGAAATCATTAAATTACCTACAATTTAGAAAATGATGTTGCACCAAAATATTATAACTGAGACGAAGAGAAAAATGATAGAGGAGGAAGGGGAGTATAAAGCATACCTAAAGAATTCTAATGCAAATGAGGGTGAAGGAAACTGTCAAAAGATAAAGGATGTAGAAAAAAATATTCTTAGGATGAGAGGATAATCCTCAAGCACAAGATGTTGGAAAAAATGGATGTAGAATAATTAGGTTTATTAAAAAATTTCTATAGTAAAAGTGTAATTTCCCCTTTAATTACTGGGCCACACAGTTTGGTTGCACGATTGGTCAAACTGTGTGCCAACTATGCACCCAATTTTTCTCAAGGGGAACCTCCCATAGGCTTGGCTCATAGTTTTTCTAATTTTGTGCAAGTACTAATGAAGGAAACATTCAAAGGATAACTACAATAATTCATTATCATACGACTCTCCTTGAATGATTTTATACTAACCTTTATGTTTCCCCTATGCATTGGATTTCCCACATAGTTGAGCCACAAAAATTATCACTAACCATATGCAAACCACGTTTCTCCTCCTGACAATTTATTTTTTAAAACACAAAGCTCCCAAATTTCCTCACACTCTCCCAAACTACCCCTTGGCCATTATAGCACCTTATTATAACTAAATAAGAGGGTTTGACTACATAAACTTCCATACCTCTCAAAAAATCGGGGACATTACAAATTATTTTGAAATATTGAGTTAATAAATAGATAAAAATGAAATAAAAATATCTATTATTCTTAAATATGTATTAGAGAATAAAATACATGATTTCATTGAGTGATCAATCATAAAATTTAATCATTGGAATCATAATCATGAAAAATCCTTATAAATGTGGATATTGTTTCACAAAACCCATACCAATTTGATAACATTGAATCGTAAGCCCCAAAAAGGAATAAAATTAAGTTAAAATTAAAGTATAATGAAAGTTGATATATTAGTATTACTAAATTTAAATGTTGCTATATATAAACCACAAAAAAGAATATAGGTGAATAACAATGCATATAACTTTAATAATTAAAATAGGACCAAAATCCATTACCACATTGGTATCTTTTGAATCTCAAACCCCATAATACTAAGATAAAATAATATATCTATAAATCCCCATATTATTAATGTGAATTAACATAAAATATATTCATGGGATGTATATTAAACTGTTAAATGAAATAGGTTGTGTATATAAAATGTATCTCAAAGAAGTAAAAATAGTGATAAAAGTATCTTACCATAAGTCTAGAATTCCTTTGTGCACGTTAAAAACTCATGTATAATAAATATATGTTTATTAAAAATATACTGAATAAAAATAATTATAAATATCCTATAACATATGATTCACTTATGAAATATTATTACCCGTTTATTAACAATTCCTCTTAATGTCGGGATTTGAACAATAATTTCTTTGTTTTTCGTGTAAGTATTGCTTAGTTATTATTAGTCATATATTATTGATCATTGTAACATAATATTAAAATTTTCAACCATGATATAAATATAATATATATTAAATACATATTTATTTATATTAATCCATAAAAATTAGATATAGAAAATGAAATACACCATTCATGTAGACAGTAGATCGTACGTACGATTGCGCGTTGTTTCAATTTTATACAAGGATTGTTAGAAATAATGCAAAATAATTTATTACCATTATAGAATAAATTTTATTTTATATATATCACAAATATTCATAAAATTGACACTTATTTTCATCAATGAAAAGTTTTAGTGAAAGACGAATCACATCATTTCATGAGGAGCTGGTCCATTGTACACACAAACAAAATTATCCTATCCCCCAAGGAATTGAATGTAAGAAGTTATATGTGATATATTTATTTAAAAGGTATATTTTTTTAAAATATCAAATATATTAATTTATAATATTATAATTACCATCCATGTAAAATGGAAATGAAAAAAAAACATCACATCGCTTCGCAAGGCAGTAGTCTGTCGTACACACAAGCAATGTTTTTATTCTCTAACGAGTTGGGTGGTAAGAAAATAGTTGAGGTATTATAATTAAATAAAAATAAAGATATCATAAATATCATATATAAAAATTAAATTCATCATTATATCCATCCATGGGTGGTAGAGATGAAAATGAATAACATCTGTTTGTGAGGTCGTACTCTGTCGCATACTCAAATAATGATTTTGTATCCCATTTTATGAAATATGTGAAGGATATAGTTTATTACATTATCACAATAAAATATCATTATATGGAGAAAATAATATTTATATATCATAATTTTATAACAATAATTAATTGATGCGGAGTAAAATACAATATAAAACACTTGGTTAGGGACGTTACATATTCTTTAAACAACTTATTTTTGTTTTAATCAAATCAATTCGAAGGATGGATTTTTGAAAATACTATGGATTTTAGGATAATATTTAGTAATTAATAATGTTATTTTTTAACCAATATGTAGAAACAATGGGTTTTTTATGTGTAAATAAAATAATAGAGTGGGTGACCTTTTAGGAGTGAGATGAGTGACACACTTGTAAGTTTTGAAAAGAAAAATGTGTACCCACATGTTGCACATTCCCAAAGGATAAAAAATGAGTCATTATCAGTAATTAAATGTTATATGGTAAATTTATGTCTATATAATGAGTTTTGGAAACTATTTTTGACATTTTTAATATTTATATTTTTAGTTCAACCTCCAGTAAACCCATTTTTACCTTAAGTGTAATAAATTATTTTTAATATTTTTACTATTTATTATGGTTAAATAATTAGTAAATATTGATAAATAATATAAATTATTATGATTCCAGATATGTAATACATTTTTCAAGTAATATTCACATGATAGGTATTTTTTTTATAAAAATAAACCCACACATGAGATAAAAAATCTGTTTTTCAATGAGAATGTTGTTAAAAGTTTATGATGTTTTTATATCAAAATTAAATATAAAATTGAAAAAAATGACATAAATTGAATATATATACTGATATATATATAATTAACCTCATTTTAATTTTAAAACAATATTAAAATAATTTTTATGTTTTAAAAATATTTAAAACATATCATAATTCTTAATATTGTTTTTTCAGAATTCATCAAAAAATTTACCTTTTCAAAAAATTCTGAATAATTATCTGTAAGAACATTTTGAAAAAATTATTTAAAAAATAAATAATATTTTATGAAATAAATTTTCTTATCGTTTAAAAATTTAATTTTAAAATAATTCCAAAAACTACGACAAAAAAGTTTTTTCAAAAAATATTGTTTTTATGAGTGCAATTGGATTTATTATTATATCATACATTGAAAAAATATAAGATGAATGTTAAATATTTTATTGAATATATTAATTACATTAAATTCATTCACCAAAATTTATTTATATAAATAATATTTGGGCATATAAATATCGTTTTCCAGAAAAATATTTTCTTTGTTCTCAATTGGTTCTTATTTTCATTTGCAATCTATTGGTCACCAAAGAATTCATTTTATATGTATTTGTAAAAAATATATTTTTGTAATTTAGTCAAAATTATTCATACCTACCATTCCAATATCTAGTTTACTACAATCATATTAAATAATAATATTTTAATAGTATTTCATGTTTCATTTAAACTCGGTGTTGCGTGTAATAAAAGATTAACTTAGTGTTGCATGTTACACAAAATAAAATCAGTGTTGTGTGTAATGTGAAACATTAAAACGTTTAAATTTATTTGAAAAATATATTTCACTAATTTTTTGGTTTTTACGTTAATAATCATTAACTTAATATCGAAATGATTCCATATTAATGAGAGACAATCATTATCTCTCATTAATCCCATCACATAATATTTTATATATACATTTCAATTTTGAAAAATCATTATTTGATTTTCTATGCCATTCTCTCTTGTTTTGAATACCCAAACCTAATTTTATTAAATGTAATTTATATCGATGCAACTATACTTCATTTTTTGGTACATCCATGTATGAAACTCGCTTTCCATACTCATGGGTTAAAATACTGAAATACATGGTGGGTGTCCACTAAAACATACTTGTGAATGAATTAAATCTAGTTTCATATTTCATCCCGCACAGTTTCATAAGTCATAATACAATAGTAATGGATTAACTTCCTTGAATTCATTTACGTAATTCAAGGAATAAGTCTATTGGGAATAAACTTATATCGATATATTGAATATTTTTAATGTGTTTTTAATTGAAATGTATCGGGGGTAGCTATATAAATGGATGAGATACATATTATTTCATATGGATGATCGAATATGATCATCTGGATTAATTATTCCTCCCAAAATACAATTTATTACTAGGTAATAATGATAATACGCCTTTCATGTTTATGGATCCTCAAGAATCATTTTTTGATCAATTTTTTGGTGTAACACCTTCAAAGGAGGGATGATTTTGTCTATTTCACTAGTGATCTTGATCAAATCTAGTTCATAAAACATTGAATATTGCATTTACTATCATCTAGGTATACAAATTAATGTTCTTTATTTATATTTTATTTTGATTCTATCGAAGATTAATTAAACAAAAATGGGTTGGATTTCACTACCAATGCCATTTGTTGATCACAAGAACTCTTAAGTGGTATCATTGTGCCAGCTTCCTCATTGAATCTATGTATTTCTAAAACAATTAAATAAAGAACTTTATTTATGTAATAAGAACTAGTTTTACCCCTCTCTATGTTATGTTATATGATAACATAATTGTTAGAGAACCACATAAAATTATGTTAATTTTTTAATGTAATATAGTGAAGAATGCGAGGATTATACTAAGAAGTTAACTGAATCGATGTCCCAATTATACAGAAATAAAATATTAGAGTTTTATTTTATTTTTAAATAACTTATAAATATTTGAATCAAATATTTTTGAATATTCATTGAATTTATAAAAGTGTACTTCAAATTAATTATATTTAAAATGCTTTTGTTTTGTTGTTTCAAGGTTTTTGAAATAGTTATTATAAATTTATCTTTAATATAAGAGGGTTAATATTAAGATTATTATATAAAAAAAATATATGTTTTATGAAATGTTCCTAAATAATAATAAATGGTATTTTTGGGAATATTTTAATTTATAAAGTATACATGAATTAACTAATTATAAATATTTTATATTTAATTATATTAATGCTTTTGTAACAATTACTAAAAAATATTCCAATATTGAATGATAATAATTAAAACAACATTTACCAAATTATATTTCATGCTTTGTAATATTTAAATAAAGTGATTATTTAAAAATCAGAAGTGTATTTTATAAATAGATTATAAATTTACTAAATAAGATCAAAATATAAAGTAATTTAAATTTAAAATAATTAGTTATTAATAATTATTTAATTAAAAATATTCAAATTAAAATGGACCTAATTCAAGATATTATTTAGATACATCCAATGTGTTTTAACGATACAAATTTTTCATGTGTTTAAATAGTGTATAAATACATGATATTTATATTCTGTAAACAGTTTACAACATTTGAAATTGTTTATAAAATATTTATAATTCATAATAATATCAAATACTTAAATATAAATTCCACATAATTGTTAACATGAAATATTTTATAATAAAATTAGATATAAAATATTTATATCTAATATATCATAAAAATATATATTAATTATTTTTTATATAAAATGTGTATAAAATGTTTTTTTATATAAATATAAATATAATAATATAATAATATGATAACATTTTAATTTAAATATAAAAATATAAGTGATAGAGTTAATAAAATTTTTTACATACCTATGTTCAACGTGAACATTTTCATATTTAATTCCTATAAAAAATAAATCATTTATTTACTAAAGTATATTTTTTTAAAAAAAAATTAACTATATTTTATATAAATAGATTATAAATAGTGAAAAAATAATTATAAAATTAATTAACTGTAAAATGTTTTTGGTTAATTTAATAAATTTTTTTGAATCATTTATTATAAATATTCTTTAAATATAAAATTGATCATATTTTATTAAGTAATATGGTTTATAAAATTTATAAAATTTATAATAAAATATAATTAAACCTTTTAGTAATATTATATGACATATTTTTAATCATTAAATAATTTTTTTATAAATAATAATGGTTATTTATAAAGTCCTTATAAATTAGACAAATATGGTTTAAATATAAAAAAATTTATAACTGATTTATGAGCTCTTTATAATTTCTCAATCTGAAATTTTCAAATTTAATTGAAGACATTATTTAAATATTTTATGTAGACCCCATAAAAAATGTTTTTATGGTGAATTTGATTATAATTTAAAATATTAAAAATTGTAGGATATTTTAAAAAATTTCATAATTTGAATTAAATTACAAAATATATAGTTCCTAAAATAAAATATATTTAAATATAAATTCTAAAAAATATGAAATATAAAATTGTTTATATTGAAATTTGATATAAAATTTTTTATGTTTCTAAATGTGTAATATCCACAATATTAAAAATAACTATAAAAATTTATAATAAGTTTTTATTTAAGGAATTTTTATAAATTTATCTCATGTTTATATTTATTAAATTCTCATTTATTTGGTAGTTATTCTGTAATTTATTCATGTATATAAAAAGGGTTTTATTTTGAATATTTTATATGCCAAAATTTAGGTGATAAATTGTTTCTTGGTGGTATAGTCTAGAATTACAAGATATGTATAACTCTTTATGATTTATTTTTCATCCTTGACCTAGATTCATAATTAAATTTATTAGCATGAATTTAGTTTCTATGAATAGTTTTTGAATAATAGTTTTTACATATATGTGGAAACAAATTTTCTATTAGGAAAAGTATCCTATGGAAGAGAGACTTTAGGTCAGATTTCTAACTAGCCTAGTGGCTTATACATTTTCGAGAGAGGTTCCAGTTTTATATCTATGGATCATTGATTATGCAGGTGATATTTATCAATTTTTTATAACTATAATCCTTTAGATGAATAGTTCATGCACCTTATGCATGTGCTTCCTATTGACTTGTTTGAATATGTTTGAATTCTATATTTGTGTGTTAAACAAAAATTGTGTGTTTTGAAAAGAGTTTCACATCATAATGGTGTACACACATTAATTTGGTGTATGAACTATGGATTCCAAAAATATATTTATATAATAATGAATACACTAAGGAATATAAACATGAGATGGGGATTAAGGGATGAGATAAAATAGTTATGAATTTAATATCAATGTGATGTATGTTAAACTGGTGATACTTTTAAAATATGTGATAAACATCAAATACTAAGTGAAATATTCCATCCAAAAGTTAAATTATTAGGGCCTTGATCACCTATATTGGTAAAAATACCAAATCTAGCCTCATCTGAATTATCTTGTATAAGGAAAACAAGTAATGGTTGACATTAAGTAATCTATAGGTAGGTCCTTACAAAGAATTGTGCCTCTTTATTGTCCTTTTTTAGCTTGTTCATGGTAATTTATTTGGTTGGAACTTAACATAGAAACACTTAGGAAGGATACCAAAGGAATAATGTTGATTACGTCCACATTATGGATCTAGGTAAAGAGTTATATACTAAACTATCCAAGAATCATAACTTTTATGATTCGGATGATACCATATCTAAATGACTAAATGGTAAGAGGAATGCTAAAGTGGCCTCATTTCTTAGTGAAATATATATATTGACTCACATGAAATTAATGAGATAAAAAAACATATATTGTAGATACAAGTATCATCATTATCAAAATATTATAATTAGTTCTTGAAAAAGATAATCTTAAACAAGGAAACTCTTAAGGAATCTTAAAAAAAGTACTTAAGTAAAATAAATTCAATGTTATAGTGAAACACCTTCTTGAGTAACGAAATGTTGATTTTTTTGGAAATAAATCTAGATTCCTAGAATAACCATATAGTACATAGACATAATAAATCCTAAAGAACATTAATCTATATTCACACAGTCATTGTTATTGGGAATGAAAATGACTTGGTGAGACTATATATTTAATTATGGCTAGTTTTGTTTGAGTAATTTTTTTATTTTTTTATATTTGGAAATTTTTAAACAAGATGGATGAATTTAATAAAAGGTTACTTGATATTAGAAAAGTGTTAAGAGTAAAAAATATATGGTATATGGTGTTTAGATTCAGGTATTGTTTTGACATTTTAAATGTGTAAAAGTTAAAAACTGAAGAAGAAAAGAAGTTGAATGTTTGTCAATTATTCTTTAATTATATAGATATGTTAATTAAAACCTAGAGTAATTAGTAATAGGGATTTATAATACTATATGATAGTGTTATCTTGGATACTAGAAGTAGTTTTTGAAACTCTTTGGAATTTACACATTAGGAAAATATGTTTTGAAATAAAATTACATGGTTTTGAAGCGTATATGGAACAAAATGTATATTTTGAAAGTGGTCTAAATATAATTGAGTTTAAAATCAATGAATACATTGATAGTTATTGAAATTTTCCTTAAAATGTTGATGTAAATAGTATTTTCCATGATATTTGAATTTATGATAACCTTAAATGAGGTTTTGTAATGGATTTTTACCATCATATTGTTTATCTTATGTTATAAGGGATTTTGTTTCTTAAAAAAAGTTGTTATAAAAAACATGAGAGGATTTATTTTATAATCAAGGTTCATAATTCATTAGATTCTATAAACTATTTTAAAAATGGTTCAAGGTTAATGTGATTACCTATTAATTAGTTAAAATATGACGGAAGTTTATCCAACCACTCATCAATTAAATATTTTAAAGAGTAATCTTATATTAACTAAATATTCAACAAACACAAACAATACCATATAAGTTATGATTTTTTGTGGTAAATATTCCTATTAAAGGAAAATAAGTGTTATTTTCTAACATAAATTAGATTATATTGAATCACATCAAAATATTCAAATAATTAATTTAATGTCTATGAGACTAGTTTTTTCACATCCCAATCTAGGATCCACGAAAGTTGTTCATTGATATGGTTGGAGAAAAGGCCTCAAACAAACCTCTCTATATACCAGAGGCTACTGACTAGAATTGGGGTCCCAAGTGTTGTCTATGGAGAGACTATTCCCTCATATCATTTTAAGAAATAACGGAAATTACCAGATAACAACAAAATAAATAAACAAACAATTTTTGGAAGTATTAAATAATAAAAAACCTTTAATAATAAATGAAATTAAGTAATGTCTCTAATGACCATGTGACACATAAAACAATGATCTCCCACCAATATGATTACATACATTTGAATAATGTAAAATAAAAAATGAATGTTCTACTACCAAATCTATGATGAAACACAAACCCAATATCTAGATACACATCCAAGTCATCCTAGTATATTAATCTTAGGGCTCGATCCATCTTGTGCATACAACCAAGTGAATGTCTTCACGAGTACCCTACTGAAATAGGGGCAGAGTATGGTGTAAGAAAATAATTTACTAGGGGACCACCAAAATGGCCCCACGAATATCCAATAAAATGAAGCATTTGTATATGTGATCTAATCATAATAATAACTATAATAATAATAATAACTAAAATATGAGAGTAAAAAAATAAGAAATGTTTAAAAATACATGCTCATGGAATGTCATCAGCTTAACTAAGACAAAACTGGAACAATGTTTCATTATATATATGTATATAAATGTTGATGAATCCCCATATATATATATATATATTAATAAGGTGTTAATAATATAAATAAAACTAGTCCCTAACTGGTCCTTGGTCTGTTATCTTGATCATTTTGATATCCTATGAATAGTATGTTCTGTTAGATATCATTCAACTCAAGTTATGTTTAATTTAGTTGATCCACAGGTAAAAAATCCTGATCGACCATACCTTGTTTGGCTAACAAGGGAAATTTCTCTGTTAAAGCTACGTCACAGATAGAGGATCCATGTCAAAACCCTGAGGTCACCCATACTCTCCTCCAATCACTATGATGGAGTATCCAGGTAATATATGAGAATCCTATAAATAAGAGACTATGTTGGATGCCAATACACTCAATATTTATGTAATCTAGTCTAATGTTTGATTCTTAGTTCTTAGTCTATTGAAAATAACAATGCTACAATTTGGATGAGACCTAGGGGGGATGACACTAAAGCGATAGGAATGCAATAAAAATCCATGTTATCTCTCATAATGCATTGAATAATCGACTCAATAGCCCCATACCACGATAGATCTAGTCAGTTTAGTAATGTTGTATCAACATGACCCTAGGGAGTATCCTAAGAATCGGTAGGCATGATCGGGGTCAATCCTTAAGAATGTTAGAAATATCCACATATCGGGGTAAGTGTTCCTACCCAAAAATCTATCATATCCCCTAGGTCATTGATGATTGGAATCCATAGGGTGAAATTAGGTATAAAGGTTCTCTAAAAAACATGACATCCTCCAAAAAAATCCCTATGCATGGAGGAATCCCAATTCTAAACGGGTATTATATAAATAGTAATCATCAATAATAAATCACATTATGTGGATCCAAGATGCACATCTGGTAATCCAAAAAGTAGCATCATATCACATTAGTATCATTTACCAAGTACTCAAAAGCACCTTTAGAAATCATAGTTGTATCAATTGTAAATAGATGAATCTAAAAATAAATTAGTGAGGTTGGATGAATTCTTAAACCAATAACAATGGAAAAAACCCCATGGGATTACAACTATAGTAGGGGTTATAAGGTAACCACTACAACCATATCTTCCCAAAACCAATTCATACTAGCTCAGCGTTGGGAAAACATTCAAGAACCCCGAGTGACCACTAGTTGAATACTCAAGAGAAGAATCCTATATTGGATTGTTGATGTTCACATGTAAATAGAGGAATCCCTTGTAGGATTTTATATGTCAATACAATATTATGGAAATATAAATTTGGAACTTCATAAGGAGTGAGAAAATGACGGAATCCTATAGTGGATAAACTAGGTGAGACCATAAATAGAGGTATCCGATAAGGGATCCATGTCCAAAATAGCCTCAAGTCAAGGTGTGAAGCTAAGTCACAGGGGTTGTTATTGACCAATAACATTAATTCCATTTAATTAAATATTTTTTTATTAAATTAAAATGTTACAAGAAATGTAAATAGGGGAATAAACCTCTAGGGAAATACCAAGAATATAAATATTACAATAAACACACATAAGTTGAAAAGGTAAAGTATGACAGACCAAATATCTTTAGAAAGATTTAAACCATTTAAAAATAATTCTCGGCAGCTCTATCGAAGCTCACTGATGTCTAAGTTAAGAAGCACCAATGTCCATCTCCCTAACTAACATTTTATAGCTCATGCATAGTTTAAGAACATCTGTTACATCCCTAAACAATTAAATATAAAATAATATCCAAAAACTCATAACAGGTGAGAACTCACAAGATACCGTGTCACTCGATGTAAATTTGAGTAACAAATTTAAGATGGTCTACAAGGTAACCCCAAAATAGTACCTAGGAAAATCCATAACCAATGGCATCACGATTTTATTTAAGTAACATGATTTTGGTGAAACACCTAAGAAACCTCATAATGAAGGTACACCTCATTGATATGGCATAAGACCAAGCGCAAACGGGCTCTTGGACTACCCTATTCATTGAAAAAGTGAGAAATCCAACCCTATTATCTGATTAAACCATGAACTGGTGAAATGAGGAATAAATTCCCTAAGGTTTGGAAAAAAAGTTCAATGAATAATAAGAAGAAATAAATAAATGCTACCATTTTTGAAGGATTGCCTCAATGATTCCAACTCACATGAATTTTTTTTATTATAACAAAGAATGGGGAAGAAATTCTATAGGGAAAAGGATAAGGAGGTTAGCATGCATGGGGGATATCTTGGGTGAAATTTGGGAGAAATAGGGGTAAAAAACTATAAGGGTTGAAGTGAAAAAAGTTGTTATTTAACACTCTTTAATGAGGCATATTTTAAGGAGACACATTCAAGAATCCCATATGCTGATCTTGTGGTGTTATTACTCTCATACACCTCCGACATTCATAGTTGAAGTGCACAATTGGTCAGAAAATGTGTTAACCTTGTGATATGATTTTAGAATATTGTAGACCCCTGCATGGTTTCACCTATACCTCTATATATTTTATGAAATTGTGATCCTTTACAAAATGGACTGAATAGTTAGCCAACATGGTTTGCACTAACCATTCACCAACCATGCACCTTTATTCTCACTTTCAATAAACATTAGTTTCATGACCTGAGCACTTGGGAAACTTAAAAAACATCATATATACCATAAAATCCTGATTACACATAAAAAAATTACTCAAAGGCATTAAAATCATTATAATTCCATTTCAAACATTTGATCATGATTTGAAAAATACAATAATTAAAAATTGAAATTCCTTTCAGAAATTTCCAATTTGAAAAAGACAGGTCCTTACAACCTCCAACCATAAAAATACCCCCCCATAAGAATACATGGATGTAACAGAATGAAAAACTTAACCTAATTGGGCCATAAACTCCCTCAAATTATTGAATTAGGTTTCTCAATTATTAATGTTATTTTAATTCCTCTTTAAACATATGATACTTATATCCATAATACATGAGAAAATTCTTAGAATCAAAATAAAAAAAATCAGGCCTTCACTTGATTGATCTTGTTAAATATGAGCCATAATGAAATAATCATCCCATTCCTTAACCATCCTATGGGGAACCCCACCATATGTTCTTGCTTTCAATGGCCAATTCCAAACCTCATCTTATCCGTCATTAGAATTACCTTTGAAAACATGCCCCTAGAATTATAATGACTCTCTGAAAACATTTTTCAGTTCTATAAACGTGATTACACATGGGAAAACTGCCCTAATTCCTTTATCTATTTTAAATGAAAAACTCTATTCAACCAATATCAACCTAGTTACACAGATTTTTCTTTGAAACTCTAGATGAACTTTGACTACACCTATATCATCCCAAAAACATGCCCCTAATATTTCTTCACATACCACACACCACCACTAAAAAGATTACAAGGCAAACCACTATCGGTAGGATTTTATTGAAAAATACTAGCTTTAGTAGCTGAAGCATCATCCAAACTCGATCCGATGTAATTATCCCATGTAATATCGAGATCATTACTAAGCATGATCATCATTGTCTATAATGAAATACCTATGACATTTTGTGGACAAAACATATCCAGTATATTCTAGTTACATGCCATGAAATAAACAACTACCATGAATTCACAATGTAATCTACTAGAACATAGTTCTATTTATCCAGCACCATGGAAAAAAAATTCAATCCATCGATTGGTTTCATCGTCCCCTAACCCACTCACATGAGGTTCAAAAGATTTAAAACAACAATCCACTTCCCATCTTTGGAGAATCATTTTCATTGAATCATTGAAATGATTTATTGATCAATGTAGTTAAAGCCTCCCCCATTTCAGAACATAACCACCAAATGGGACAAAATCTTGCTCACTCTTGGGAGAAAACTCACAAAATTTCCCTCTACTACTCTCCATGAAAGGTTTCAAAAAAAAAACACAAAATATCAACTAAAACGAGGTCCAACACTCTCAAGTTACCAATAGTGAACTGCGAACCTTTGGGATTACCTTAATCTCTCCTCAAGTGAAACTCCCCATCTGCTCTATTTGTCAAACCAAAAATGATTTTTAAATAGCTCGGTGCATCAACGACACACTCCCAACATACACTAGATGATGTCAAGATATTTGGAATGATATTATCTAAACTAGGAGTACACTAAGATTCCATAAATAGGAATGTATCACTATCCTCATCAAAACTCACATCAAATAGTTTGTGCATGCATTTAACCAACTCGTCATACCACTTCTCTTGACAAGGTTTGTCTATGTTTTGTTATGGGTCGACCGCCACATGGATCCCAATTTATTTTCAACCTCCCCTCAAACATTGAGGGACATTTCTAAATCTATGAACACTCCAAGAAAACCATTCCCCTAGAATTTGTTTAAAACTGTTGGAAAATGGATCACATATGATAAATCACTGATTTACAATTTAAAAGTTTCCATTTATAATTTAAACATACCATTATCACTCAACTCACACTCCCATGAGTTTTCCATCATAAGTATAATATTACTATGCCAACTAGCTTGTAATATTAATTAATATGAAATATAACTTTTAATTCCACTTCAAAATTGGGCACCTCACTTATTCCATCAATTATTCAATGACCACCCATCACATGATTTTATTTTTTGAGATTAAAATTCCAACCACACGGCCACTAGTGCGTAGGTCCAGGCACCTGAATGGTCCTAATCATGGATTTTAATCCATAAAACACAATAACTCATGGGGTTTTATTATAAAAACTAGGAATGGAACTTCCTATTTCATAAAATAGAGAACCTCCTTGCACTAGTGTCAGCACCAGTTCATAACCAAGCATACTTCCTAAAAAAGAATCTATAGGAACACAAGTCAATCATAATTATAGGTTTCCCAAGATAAACCAAATGTCAAACTATAATGGTTCAAGACACAAATAAGGGAATTTTTGTCTCCCACATAGACCTATATATCTTGTCTCACAATAAGGGAACATAGTCCCACCACCTAGCCCATTAGTCAATCTTCTCACCAAGGTCACAGCTTACATGGCGTCATCCACACTCACTTCCCAATGCAAGGCATCTAAAATTCTCATCAACCCTATCTATGGGAGGTAAAGATAACATGAACCTAAAAGGGTAAAAAAAATATTATCCCGGACATACATAGGACATGATCATCTTGGATAATCCTCTTAAAGTAATACTTCCCAAAGGGTCCCAATATGAACATAGAAAAGATGATGAACGAACGTTCATTGGGAATCTATATATGCAAAACCTCCCATGTAGATCTAGTTCACTATAACTATATAGGTACCTATTGACATAAAATTAGAGAATCCGGCTTGATAATATTATAGGGTAAAAAATTCATGGATAATATCATTTCAACGATCCATGTCATATCATAAGAATTCGATTTAGTTATGTATATTTTTATTCAAATATTTTATTTAAAAACACATATTGGTTTTTACTAACACATTAGGTAACCAAACCTAAGTAATAACACCCTATGAAGGGTTCCATCTCTAGAAAACCTATACCCTATCAAACTTCTAGGGTTACTGCACCTCTTATGAACAACTATCGAGTTATCAGCCTCACTAATAAAATTTTCTGTGTAGATCCACATGACCATCCATGAGATGGAAATAAATATACACACTGGACCAACTGATTATAATTCCACCAAAGAACTATATTGGAAAACACAATTTAGTTTTTTTAGTAAACTATAGACAATTATCCACTATTTTAAATAGTAAAATAGTACACCATCATTCCTTTTACATGTGGAAACGACATGGAAGATACGATGCATGAGAGGCCTCTTTCTTTTACAAGATAATAGTTAGAATCTGTCATTAGCCTCTTTCCAATGGATGAAATCTAGAATTCCATCAATAGATTCTCATTATTGGGTAGAGATCCATTATTCCACAATATTCCATAACTCTATATAACATGTTCACTTATCGAGGAGAATATCATATACCACAGTTACACCACATATCCATAAAAAATAATCCCATATCACTGAAAACAAATAATTCCTATTAGAAAATGTGTTACGCACTGGTTTCATATCTATCACAGAGTTAAAAACATTGCTTATACTCTTATATATTGTATTCCAAATATTAGTAAAATTTAAAATGAGAATCTTTGATTCCACTTTGTCACATATTAACTCGTGAGCCACTAAAATAGTTGTCAGAGATGGTTAGCGATAAGGCATCAAATGCACATCTCCATACACCAAATACTACCAACTATTAAGGAGGTAAAAAGGTGTGTACCTGGAGATAAATTTCCATCATATAAACATATGAAGTTGTAAAAAACTTGATAACATCCCAGGATGAGAATAAATAAATTTTAGAACTAGTAAATATAAACAAGATTGTAAAAACTAATGAAATGTAGTGATGGCCCAAACGACCATGTCACACATACAACACTGAATGCCCACTGAGATGATCAATATATAGAATAAAGGATATAAAATATTATAAGTCTCTACAACCAAATCTAAGACTATCCATATACCTAATCTTCACATACACATGAGAGTTATCCTTCTCAATGAATCCCATGACTTGGACCATCCCGTGCCTGCAACCAAGTGAACATCTTCTTGGGTTCACAATGTTTTAGCATCCCGAGTAGTTTGCGAGACCAAAAAAAGTATGGAACCACAAAAGTGGTCTCATGAATAGACAATAAAATGTATTGTATTTACATGTGATATACTCATCAGGATAATAATAATAATAATAATAATAATAATAACTAAAATCTTTGAATAAATCAATACAAATGTTGAACAAGGCTTGCTTATGGAATGTGCTCTACCTAGCTAAGACAAAATTGAAATAAAAGTCCTATATATATATATTGGTACACATATATATCCCCATAAATATATATGTGTATATATATATATAAGTGAGTGAGACGTTATATAATATAAATAAAACAAGTCCACAACCATTCCTTGAATCTATGATCCTGATCATAAGGACATGATATTAATAAGAAATTGAGTCATATTTCGTGATACACAAGATATGTTTAATTATTTTTATCTTCATTCCTGAAATCCCATTGGAAAAAAATTTCTTCAAACAATGAAAAAAATGTATCTAATCTAGTGATGCCACCACTAGGGGATCCATGTGAAAGCCTTCAAATCTTTTGTACTCACCTCTAATCAAGACGATTAAGGATCCATGTAATATCTATACATAATATAAATATGTCACTAAGATGGATGTTAAACCACTCAATATGTGTGTAACACAAACCAATATCGGATTCTAAGGTCATGGCCTATAGTTAATCATGACATTGAAACTAATATAATCCTTAAGGTGGATTGAACACAATTGGAACACTCTCTAGTTCCATGAAAATTCTAGAATTCTGTTCAATAATTGAATCAACATCCACATTATAAGATATGTCTTGGAAATGCAGTATTTGTGTCCACATAACCCAAGGGAGTACCATAGGAATCACTAGAGAAGATAAATGTCAGTTCTAATGGATTTTAGAAACATCCACAACTCTGGGGATGTGCACCTACCCATAAATCTCTAGTATCTTGTAAGTCCTAGGTGATAAGAATAAATAGGGTGACAATAGGTAGAAGGGTTATCTGATAAACTCTAAATCCACCTCTAAAAAATCATATGCATGGAGGAATCCTACCATAGAATGTGAAGTCCAAAAATAGTCATCTTCAATAAGAAATATCATGATGATAATATAGGAAGAACTTGTAGTAATCCACATCATAACATCATATCCCATCAGATCATCATCCATTTAAAATGATGTGTCTATATCAATAATTAATATATCAATATTAGTTTGGTGAATTCATATATAAATGAGTGACTGTGGCTGAATGCTTAAACCCGCCACTATTTCCATATCCCCCTGGGATTACATGCCTGGTACGGGGTCTAAGGATACATCCACTACAATCTA
Organism: Viscum album; assembly: GCA_963277665.1. NCBI lineage: Eukaryota > Viridiplantae > Streptophyta > Magnoliopsida > Santalales > Viscaceae > Viscum > Viscum album. The sequence goes on from OY728158.1 coordinate 1,278,031,693, forward strand.
TACACAATCCCATTTCATACTAGATCATGATCAATAAAATATTGGGGAACCCATTTGTTATTATTGGTTTTTACTCATGAGAGGCATCATACGCACGATCCTTGAGGTTCACAAGTAAACTGAGGCAACCCTCTTGGTATCTTGAAAGTCAATACATAAGGTTATCCCAATTAGGAAATCCAAAAGTTGTGATCAAATGGATACATACTATACTAGATAACCTAATTAAACCTGAAAATAGAGGCATCCCACATGGGATAATCGATCATAATAGTCTTAGGATGAGCGATGAGGCTTGCGCATAGCTGTTGTTAGTGACCTTGAAATCCATCCAAATTAATTAACTGGTTTTTTATAAGAAATTAAATATACATTGGAAATGTATATATGGGGAATATAACTCAGGTATTAGTCTATGTAAATATATATTTCTACAAACATGCATATGTAAAATAGGGATGGTATGATAGAGAACCTACCTTAAAAGATATTTAAACCATTTAAAAATAGCTCTCAATAGCAACTCCCAAGATTGTTGATGTTTCAGTCAAGCTGTATTAGATTAATAGTACATATTTAACATTTTAAAACTCAATAAAAGTCTACAAAATGTAGTTACCATTTTAAAAAATTAAATATAAAATAATAGATAAACAATAATAACGGGAGATAACTCACCGAACAGCCATCACACGATTCAGATTGAAGAAACCACTTGTAGAATGTATATTGAGTTCCCCGACACCATTTTCTGTTAAATACCTATTAAATGGTGTAAATAATCAATTTATTTAACATTATTTTCTTCAAAATCTTATGAAAACACATAACTAATATGTACCTAATAGGAACTGCAAGGGTCGAATCTTAGTGGCCTATCGGGTGACCATCTTACTAGAAAGTGTAAAGACCCCAACACTAATATCTGATTCCACCATTCTCTAATAGAATCGGGACTATAATCCCAATATTTTGGATCTAATGTTAGAGGAATATGATTAAAAACTCAAAAGATGCTAACAGATTCCAAGACTTGCCTGAAGGCTTCCAATGAACATGAATTTGTTCGATTCAATTATTAAAGGAGGAATAACATCTATAGATAAATAGACAAGGGTGGAACACATGAGGGAGCCCCTGCGTGAAATGAGGAAGAATAATGGGTAAACCCATTTAAGGGTTTTTAGATAAATAGAAATTTTACCCAATTTAATGATGTAAATGGTTAGGCTACACGGTCTAGAAAACCGTGCACCAAAAATGCCGTTTTACTTCCCCCATAAACATCCATCTCTCACAGTTTTAGTGTATGGTTAATTACACCATGTTCCCAACATGTAGTATGTATGTAGAAAAATTAAACCCATGTATGGTTTTTTTATTCATGTAACACATTTTCCCAAATAATGCACCCATATAAAACAAACTGTATGGTTATCACTAATCGTTCCTCAATTGTTTGTTATGAGCCAAACTATTCTATAACTCTAGGCACATCCCTAATCTCTTGGAACCATCCTGAAACCTTTGGGATACCTTCTAAGAATTTTTCAACATAAAAAACATTAAATAGTAGAATTAAATAATTCATAATTCTATTCCAAACCACTTATCAGGATTTCACTTTTCCAGTAATTGAACATTAAAATTACTCCTTTAAATTTACAGCTCAAAAAACATGGGACCATACATGTGGGGGGTATTTTTTAACCTAGATAAGTTCAATTTTATCAAATAAAATATTGAGTCAATATAATATTATGTTATTCTTCACCTTATATTCTAAATAGTTAGGATATAACATAGTAAAGAAAAATGAAAGTGGTTACATTTATTTATTGTGATAAAATCAATATTACTATTATGCCACCATATTTAAAAATAAAAACACAATTGATATCCTAAAAGTGGTTAGGGTATAATTTTAATTAGAAATGTAAATGGATTAAAGTGGTTACCATAATTAAGTGAATATATATTTAACATTAAATAGATTAGTATATACTAGATAAAAATGTAATGGTTACATTGAACTTAGAGAGAAGGTTTGTTAGTATAGATTCCATATATGACTATGATGTTAAGATTATAAGTTCTTCTATATAGACAAAAAATAACAGTATTTGAAAATTTGATGTTGTGAAGTTAAAAAGTTTTAATATGTTCAAATATTTGAACATTTGGAATATGATTTATAAGTCTCATCAATTTTCAAACAAGCTTATTTCATAGATGTTACTCACTAAGAGATTAGTGTGAGTGTTTTCTCAGATGGTCACATATAGATGCGAAAATAATTACACATATATGTGATGAGTAATAAAAACACAAAAAAAACATAAGGATAAAACTGGTATTTTATCATATGTTATTTGATAAATAGGAACTTATATATGGTTTTACAAAATATTAATAAAATATATTGAGAATAATAAATGTATCAAAATTTTATAATAATGGAAATATCTATCTTTCATTCATTAATGTATATTTTAATTTTTCTATACATTAATGGTTGAATGATAATATTCCCTAAAAATATAATTTTGAGTTATCCATACAAAATTATCATCACAATTTATTTTGTGTTGTGGTGATATGATAATATTAACATGAATAAAATGTTGTACTCATTAGAAAAGTTTGTTTATGAGGTAAGAATAATAGATTTGTGAGGTAAAATTTAGAGACTAATGACTTATATTGATATGTAAGAGTAAATTGAATGGATTTTGATACAATAATAGATATACTTAATGGTGTATACTTATTATTAATCCCTAATTCCCGAGGTTTATGAGATACATAACATGATAACTTCCATACTTTGACATCTTACTTATGCTAGTCTGCATATTGAATTAGCTAATATGCGGGTTGTTGGTTATATTGAAAGTCATTTCATGGGTTGGAGTTCATCCAATAAGGGATTTGTTCTCTTGTAGGATGAGTTAAGGGATTAATCCATTGATTAAATTATAATTAATAAATTCATGATCATTCTTATCTATATCACATATGATATTACTAGTTATTTTGATGAGGGGCATGGGATGTAGTCATCTATTATAAGAATAAAATGTGATGTATTCCTCTAATTCTTCAGTAATTTTTAGAGAATCAAGAAACTATGATATGGATTATTTGATATTGACATTGTTCCATGTTTAGTGTTTACTTTATTTTCTGGTCAAAGGGATTATATATGTGTATATAATATGTATATGACAAATCTTGGAGTGCACATGTTCATATTGTAACACATGAGATTCAATTATAGAATGTGAAGATTATATTTTAATAAAAAATATAATTTAGTTATAATTTTAATATTTCATGGCACAAAGAATTTTATTTTGATAGAGTGATTAATTATTTGAAACTTACTCGGTCGAAATAATCCTAGAAATAATTTTCGAAATTTTCCCTTAAAAATAGATTTTATAAATAATTAAAAAAATTGATTTTAAATATTCCTCCATTTATTTATAATAACATGTTATAAAATGTATATTTATTAACTACTATATTATAAATTTGATATAAATAGTGATAAAATAATTTGAAGATAAAACTTTTATTTTTTAGAAACCCCTTTTAAAAAAAGGAATAATGTCTTTCCATTTTAATTAATTAAAAAACCATTAATCATGAAAGATTAAAATAAAATATATAGATTATATTTCAAAATCATTGAATTTGAATAAATATAATTATGGTTACAAATCATATAGTTAATATAATATTATCTTATTCATGAAAAATGAATTCCATGAAAAACCTTTTTTGACACATTATTCAGGTTTATTTATAAATTACATTATCCCACTATTGTGAATTAAAATTCAAAAAATGGATTAAGTATTTGGAATAATTTTTATTAATAATATTTAATATGTTAAACAATTTTTTTCATAATAAATACTGAAAGAAGAAAAAATTAATTACTATAATTAAGGTTAAGATAGTCATATCTGTGAATAATCTAAATATTTAAGCATTAAAATGAACTAAAACATGCTTAAATACCATTTTTGTTTAATTTAGACCCTAACCTTTTTAACATAAAATATGTGCCATTTTAAGAATTTTTTCATGAAAATCACATGACATTATTGAATAGTTTTAAAAAATTTCATGTGTGCCACTCACCTCAATTATAAAATGGATCCTCCTGCCCTCACTTATTCACACATAATAAGGAATTTATATCAACCAATACCTAAAATAATCTCTACCTAATAACCTATAGATGTTTGTGTAACACCCCATGCTTCCACGATACACTTCTTTTTGAATAATACAATAAAGTTTGTTGTACGCAACATCGAGTTCTAACACACCACAACCAATCAAAATAGCTATTATGAATAGTAATGCCCACTTTTTAAAATTTTATAAATTTTTTCATTCAAAATGGACTTCATTTTTGGATTCGGAATATCAAAATTAGCATAGGGTGAATTTTTGGTAATTTTCAAAAAACTTTAAATATTTAATGAATAGTGAAAAACACTGAGTTATAGTTTAAAACTGAATTTTTATTTAAATAATTATTTATTTTATTTAATTTTATTTTAGGTGAAAATAGATACATAATACATATATATGTTCAATGTAATTCATTAGAGTCGGTTTTTAATCATTTTATATATATATAAGTTTTATTGAACTTTTTACCGTCTTTTACCCACCTCCTCGGGGCATTTTCAAATTTACATAAAACATAATTTTACCTCTTCTGTGGGTTGAATTTAAAAAATCCAAGATACACGGTTGATATCAGTAAGTAAAATGTGGTTCAATATGAAGAAAATAATATTTTTTGAATATTAACTTTTTTACTTTTATTTACCACAGATAAAAGTAAATTGGGCAATTAAGGTTAAAAATGATATTATTATTACCTTAAAACATGTAATAATTCAATTGGATAAGGTTAATTCAACCAAAAACAAACTTATGAATAAAATACAATCCTTTAGGTCATCTTGGATTTGATTAATACATTATTATTATTTAATTCAAAGAATAGTTATAAGTGTTAAATTCAATGTTTAATAACTAAGCCATTTTTAATATGAGGTTAAACATAAGATAAATCTGACAATAAATATTCATTAGAAATATAAAGATATTACCTACATAATGGTATGTTATTTATACTTTTTAGACATTAAATAATGAAATTTATTTATGACACAATGATGAGGAAGTAATTACCTAATTATTGAAATATTAAAAGAATTGATATTATAAATATCCAAATAAATGTAATTTAAGACTTTTTAGGATTTACACTATTTTTATAGGATAATATTACATGTTAGGGTTGGTTATATGATTTATTTTGATGTAATAATGATTTTATGAATTTAGAAAAAACAGAATACCAAATAGTGTCAAAATTTACGTAAAAGAGTTTTTAAAACAAATATTATATTATTAAGTGATATTCTATTCCTAAAAATATAAGGTTCGGAAAAAAGACTTATATAATGATAGGTGTATCATTAATGAACTACTTGGGGTCCTCTTGGAAGTATATAGTAAGTTTATTAACCATATAATATAAAATGACAAAGAGACATTATAAATGTCAAACTATTTAACTAAAAGTTATATTTAAAAGATAAAGTTAATGTAGTGACCCAAACCTATCTAAAACCTACTGGTTGAGTGTTTTTCGACCCATCCCTAACTTATTCATTATATAATTCATTTTTTAGCCATTTAAAACCGAAAATTATTTTATTATAAATTAATATTTCTAGCTTTTCCTATGGTGCCCATCACCCCTCTTATAAAAGGACACTTCCCCATTCTCTCTAATTCACACTTTCAAAGACATTTGGCTCAGACAACCCCAGCCCAAATACCCTATAATCTGTCCTCCCGTCATCCTAGAGGCCTTACTTTAGTTATAAAACTATCCTATGGTTCCCTTTTGACCAAATCAAAAGGAAAAACCCGAAGAAGAAGTAAATATTTCTTCACCTCTTTCAAGTTCCTTTCTTCACCTCTTTCAAGTTCCTTTCTTCTTCCACTTCCTCTTTCATTGTTGTTTCCATTATAAAATAATAACTCCCATATATTCTATATAATTTTATGTTATTATAAATATGGTAAAACTATATTCATTATTCTATCCATCCTTTTAATGAGATGTCCTCATACATGCGTACGTACGACTTACCGTCTTCACATCATGGTGTAATTGTTATTCAATACATTATTATTTGGATGAGTATAATAATGACGTGTAATTGATGTAAATAATAAATATAACATGATAATGATTCCATATATATTATATAAAATCCAATTATATGTTATTTTAATATCAAAATAATGATATTGTTGCTCGTGCATGTGTACGGATTACCATCTCCACGAACGCGATGAGATTCTTTCCCTATCGTATCCATTCAAGACTAATTTTCATTAGATGATTAAAAATAATTATTAATCACTTAATATCATTCTGAATATGAATAAGATACATCCTAGAAATAAAAAACATTACTTACGTAACAAAGCATATAAAGGAAAATGAATCAGTTAACACCTGAAACGACGATAATACTAAGATATTATTAACAAAGCGATGTTAAAAGAGAATATATGATATCATATTAATGTTTATTATTATTTTATAATTTAATAAAAATTATTTCACCATTATATAGGAGGTTAACTTACCCTCAACCTAGAAAAAGCAAAAGGTAAGCGTAAATTCTACAATCTCTTCATTATCAGAGGTTGTTTATACGTAATTATCTACTTGGACCTCTTTCTAATCCCCATCGATATTTCTTATAAATGTATTTCAAAACATTCTCAATATTTTGTAGACTATTGGTTAAATTCGTGTATAACCTTTTTTGACTTTTATATGATGTTTATAAAGTAATTGTTCCATCGTTTTCCAAACAATGCCCTTTATAACCTTTTTGAGAAAATTAAGGTAAGAATGTATTTTTAACTTATACGGAGGGTGCTTCTATTTTCTGCCGTTACAACATCGTAGAAGCTTCCCTTACAATATTATAAGAATATTTCTAAAATAAATGTTTCCTTAGTTGAATTCAAAAGAGAAACAGATATCTCTCTAAAAAAGGTTTTGATTTCATCTATGTCAACATCCTTTGATGGATTTAAGCTTATTTGAAGTTGATATATTATGATACATAACATCCATATTGTATTAAAGGTTTTGTGATATGTTTGACTGTGGAGGTTTTATTTTTACACCATTCATGGTTTATGGATAATGTATTTTCATTTCGTATTCTAGTTTTAATACGAATGTAAATGTTATGTTTAAATCTTTTCATATGAGGAATGCATTGTACATAGTAAGTGATTGGTAGAGCCCGATATAGCTTCTCGATGCATCAGTAGGTATCATGAGACAAACTAGTGTCTTGTCATAAGTCCTTGAAAAAATCTTAATTGTAGTCTTGGCACAAGGCCTTGACTATGTGGTTATGAAGTCTGACATTATGAATTCCATCATTATGAAAAAGGCTATTGATATTACATGTGAATATTCAACTAATAGAATATCCATGTGGGTAAGTAAATGACATTATTTTGATTTTATCGTTTCCATATTATACTGAATGATAAGTTTAAAATGCTTTTGTTTTAGTCTTATACATTGCCTTAAATGTTTATGCTTATTTATGAATGTTTCCGCAATATTGTTATCCTTACTGAGCATCTGAGCTCACCCCTTTCTATGTTTTATTTTTCCCAGGATGCGAAGAAGTATATTATGATTGACCTATAAGAATAGTCTATGGGATCTTAGTGTTGTCTGTGGAAACAATGTTGTTATTTTTTTCCATTTTATGAGGAAATGTAAACCTTATGAATGTATTTAGTACTTCCAAGGCTATTAAACTAATCGGTCTTTCAATACTTGATCTTTTGGGATCATGCCAATGATACATAATAATTCACCAGCTCTGGGCTTCTAGGTCTAGGGAGTTACAGTTTGGATTTCAAAAATACCAACTCAATGGCCCTTAAAAAGAGATCCAATGGTGGGTTTTCGAAGTGACGGTAACCCACTGCCCTAAGATCGTTCTTTTTTTAAATATCTTCTAACAGATTCAACTATGTATTAAGAAATAAAATAAAATATAACCATTATATTTAATATAATAAGATGTTTTTATGGTTATATAATAATATTTATTCATCTCCTTCTCCATCTAATGGGAAAAAAAAATGCATCACTCGTAAGTATAGCGGACTACCACCTCAAAAACAAATATACTTTTTTCCATCACTGACTCCCATTGATAGTAATAATGATGAAAATAATGATTATATATATATATGATATTATTTCATGATATTGATTAATTTAAATAAATATATCTTCTTAATTCTTTACTTTTCTCCCTTTAAATTAATTATAATGTTTCTAGTGAAAACGTATGATCTACAGTCTCCACGAAGTTATGTGATTCATTTTACATGATAAAATTTAAATAATGATTATAAAAATCTATCTAACGAATAAATATTTTATTTATAATGTTAATAAAATTATATATATTAAAGAAATATATCACATTCACAATAACTAAAAGTTCCATGAGTTTTTTAGAAAACAAAATAGTTAACACCCAAAAAAAGGAATAATGAAATATTATAAACGAACGAGTGATAATATTTGATAATATCACCTCATATGATATTTTAAATATTAATATTTTTATAGAAAAAAATAATAATATGTTTGAATATATTATACATGAGGTTAAATCCTGTTAAAGTAAAGGGATCTCTGTGGTAATGGATTTCATCTCACTTTACATTTCATTGAGTCATATTTGATAATATTCACCTATTTACATTCATCTTGTGTATCTAATACCTATTTAATATATATAACTTGAATTCCGATTAATTCAGGATTATAATTTTTTTAAATCATGTTTATTCCATTAATGGTTTTCAATTTAAATGTTACCAATGAGGGTAGTTTTTTTATAATTTTAGTTTTTTGGGACTACCTTAATTATCATTGAAGTACTATTATAATCCGTCCTTCATAAAATATATATTTTTTTATCATATTTATATTTAACAAGTTTCAATATTTTCTTCCAATATTTCCTCCTTTTTTAACTTCAATCGATCAATGAAATTTCTATTGGAAAATGTGATCTTGTTTGACCTTTTTATCGGATATATTTTTCTTTGTTGTCCATTTTCTGAAAATCCTTCCAAAAAAGTACAGTTATTTACTAAACTCAATTATTAAAGATATTTTAATCAATAAAAGTATTTTTAATAGGCTTTAATGAAATATTTAGAATGTTTTCCTAAAAGTTAATTTGTTATATTCGTTATAAAATGTTAGAGCTAATGGTTTTTAATGCATTCAACATTAACATAATTCTCTACCGATATCAACCATTTATGATACTTAGCTTCTTCTACTCATTATGAATTATTTTGAATGGAAAACCCTTTAATGAAATTTTATTTTAATATTTTTCTACTATTTTATTTATATTTTAAAATGAAAATATTTTTTTACAAAACCAATGTTTTCGATTGACAAATAGTCATCTATTTTATTAATTGTTTGGTTGTATACTTTCGCTTGAAATATTAAATTTATTTTTATTATTAGACACAACATTTCTCTCAAATATATATATTATTTGTATCATGTATATGATTATTTATTGAACTATAAAACATTTGTACATATTATGTTTCACTAAGATAATTATTTGATTAATTAGGGGAAATCATGATAAATATGTATTATTTAATAAATAAGGATATTTATTATTAATGAGTTTTAATTATAAATTTAATTTATCATTAAAAATATGAGTAATTAATTGGAAATTCAATGACAGGTTCTTAACGATTGTAGATATCCCCTAGGTGCATTGGCATGTCACATGAGACAAATAAATTGGGAAAATTAAATGGGTTTTTAGGCCATACGAACCCATCAATGAAACTATTTTAGAACAATGTATTTGTGTTGTAAATATCATGATGTATAAGATCATTATGTACAATATAATTTATTTTCATTTTTTATAATTAATTTATTATTGACAATGAGATTAGTGTATTTATTGGTGGATGAATTTTGTGCTCACGTTATTTATTAAATGGAATCTGTTTTTATTTATTTACCTTTCCATATTGATAATGAATTATTTTATCATTATAGTTTCAACTATAAGAAACCCTTATGATGATTTATAACTCATAATTATTTAGTTTCTTTTTTCCCTTTTTATAAAGAATAATTTGTTGAATGTGTTTCAAGGATTCCAAATTTTCACTTTTGTTATGTTTTATATTTTACTCCTTATATAAAATAGTTATCAAGTTAGTATTTGTATCTAAAATTCTAATATACTAATTAGTTACTTTTAATTATTCCACTTTTAAATATGGTAATGTAATAAAGTAGACATCAAATCTCGGTTACTGGAGTTGGGCTTGATATAGTTAGTGTCAGTAAAAGTTTAATAGAAACATTAGGAATTAGATTTAGAAAAACCTATATTGGTGAGAAGAACACTATGACTAAATTTGAGGATATGTTTAAGTATAGGATGAAATCGTAATTTTTTTTAAGGTAGATAATATGTGGTTTTCCAAGAAATACATCACTTACAAGATACTACAAGTGGAGGTGTTTTTTTCAGAGATACATATATGGGTAATAAACATGAAAAGAGTGGGATGGGTATATATTGGGAATCATTTTAGTGATTACTGATTGTACACCAACTACATAGCTAGTTTGAAACTCCCAGGGGGGTATTCTTGGGTCAATAAATGTAACACCCCAAGATTCCACGACACGCTTCTCTTTGAATAATACAATATTGTGTGTTGTACGCAACTTCGAGTTCTAACACACCACAACCAATCAAACTAGACGCTATGAATAGTAATACCCACTTTTTGAAATTTTAAAAATTTTATCTTTAGAAATGTACTTCAATTTTGGATTCGAAATATCGAAATAAGCTTAGGGTGAATTTTTGGTATTTTTCTGAAAACATTCAGTTTTTGATGAATAGTGAAAAACATTGTGTTATAGTTTAAAACCAAATTTTTGTTTAAATAAATATTTATTTTATTTAAATTTATTTTAGGTCAAAATAGATACATAATAAATATATTAGTTCAATGTAATTCATAGGAGTTAGTTTATAATAATTTTAGAAATATAAAAATTTTATTGAACTTTTCACTGTCTTTTACGCACCTCCTAGGAGAATTTAAAAATTCACATAAAACTTAATTTTAATGCTTCTGTGAGTAGGATTTCAAAAATTAAAGAGACATAGTATATATCAGTAAGAAAAATGTGGTTCAATAAAATGAAAATATTTTTTGGTGAATAGTAACTTTTTTTCTTTTATTTACCACAGTTAAAAGTAAATAGGGTAATTAAGAGTAAAAATGATATTATTATTTCCCTAACACATGTATTAATTCTATTGTATAAGTGTAATTCGACCAAAAACAACCTTTAGAATAAAATATGATCCTATAGGTCCACTTGGATTAGATTAGGACACTTATTATTATTTTATTTAAAGAAGAGTTAAAATCAATGTTTAATAACTAAAACTATTTAATATTGGGTTTACAAAAAGATAAATTCATATTTAAATATTAATTATAATGATAAAATTATTTAATACATAATGGTATTTTATGTATAATTTTTGGGCAGTAAATAATTTATTTTATTTATGACACAATGATGATGCAGTAATTACCTAATTAATGAAATATTAAAATAATTGGTATTATAAATATCCAAATAAATGCAATTTAAGACTTTTTATGAATTCCACTAATTTTCTAGGTTAATATGACATGTTATGGTTAGTTAGATGAATTTATTTCGATGTAATAATGCTGTTATGAATTTATAAAAAAAAAATACCAAATAGTGTCAAAATTAACATAAAAGTGTTTTTAAAAGAAATATTATATTATTAATTGATATTCTTTTCCTAAAAATCTATGGTTAGGTGTAACGCCCTAACCCCAGTTACCCAGAGTCGGTGCATTATTACATAACATTGGCATGATCACAAGAAAGATCAAATCTCGAAAGGCGATTAGTTTAGTATCCCTGGAAACACTATAAATATTCATAAGTCTTACATTACATTATAAAAATGAAAACTACAACAACGTAGTCTCCATAGTCCACACTCATATCCCCACATACTATCCTTGTAGGTCACTCATAAATTACTTCTTTACATCCAGGAAAAATAAAACATTGAATGGGGTGAGCTTAGATACTCCGTAATGATAACAATATAGCAAAAACTTTCATAAATAAACATAAACATTTAAGGCAATATATAACTTAAAAAAACCTTTTAAACTTGAACTTCAGCATAATATGGAAAATAGAAAATGAAATAATGTCATTTACTTATTCACATAGATATTCTACTAGTCGAATAATGACATGCAATATCAATGACCACTTTCATAATGATGGAATGAATCATTCCAGACAATCATAACCACGTATCCAAGGCCTCGTGCCAAGACTACACATAAGATTTTGTCAAGGCATAAAGAAAAGACACTAGTTTTTCTCATGAGACCTACCGATGCATCAAGGAGCTATAGCGGGCTCCACCCACCACTTATTAAGTCCAATGCATTCCTCATATGAACATGTATAAACATAACAAAAACATTCGTATTAAAACTAGCATAAAAGATGTCAATATTTTCTCCATAAACCATGAATGGTATAAAATAACACATCTATAGTCAAACATATCACAATACCTTCAATACAATATGGATGTTTTGTATCATAATAACTCAACTTCAAATAAGCTTAAAATCCATCAAAGGATGTTGACATAGATGAAATCAAAACTATTTGAGAGAAGTATCTCTTTTTTGAAATCATTTAAAAGTCACATAATTATAAAATAAAACATTTACTTTGACAATATACTTATAATCTTGTAAATGAAGCTATGAAGATTTTATAATGGCATAAAATAGACGCACCCTCCATATAAGTTAAAAAAACACATTCTTACCTTAATTCTGTCAAAAAGTTTAAAAAAGACCTTATTTGGAAAACGATGGAAAGATTCCTTTATAAACATCTTATAAAAATTCAAACAAGGGTATAAATGACTTTAAACCATATTCTGTAAAATAGTAATAATGTTTTGAAATACATTTTTAAGAAACATGGATGTGGATGATAAATAGATCCCAGTATATAATTATGTATACACAACCTCGAATAATGAAGAGATTGTGAAATAACCCTTACCTTGTACTTTTACATAGTTTAGGGTTTGGATGACCTATTGTATAATGGTGAAATAATTGTTATTAAATTATAAAATAATCATATACATTAATATGATATCATATATGATCTTTTAACATTGCTTTGTTAATAACATCTTAGTATTATCGTCGTTTCGGGTGTTAACTTACGCATTTTCATTTTTCTGTTTTGTTACATAATCCATGTTTCTTATGGATAGGTTGTATAATATTCATATCCAGAATGACATCAAGTCCTTAAATACTATTTTTAATCTTCCAATAAAATTTAGTCTTGAATGGATCCGATGGGGAATGAATCTCATCGCGTTTGTGGAGACTGTAATCCGTACGTACGCATGAGCGACAATATCATTCTTTTGATATTAAAATAATATATAATTGGATGGTATATCATGTAGAAAGAATCATTATCATGTTATATTTATTATTTACATGAATTATACATCATTATTATACTCATCTAAATAACAATATGTTGAATAACAATTACACCACAACGTGGAGATGGTAGGTCGTACGTACGCATGTATGGTGACATGTCATTCAAGGGATGGATAGAATAATGAATTTGTTTGTTCCATAATTACAATAAAATAATAGTATATATAAGATACTCAAGTTATTATTTTGGAATGGAAATAAGAAGGAAAGAATAAGTTGAAGAAGAAAGGAACTTTAAAGAGGGTGGTGAAGACGTTACCTCTTCTTCGGGTTCTTACTTTTTATTTGATCAAAATGGATCATTTGGTTGGATTTCTGATCAAACTAAGGCCTCTAGGATGAATTGAGGGATGTTGGGAGAATTTTTGGGTAGAGGTTGGTCGAGAAAAATGGATTTTAAGGTTTTAATAATTGGTTAGAAGTGGTGTCCTTTTATAAGGGGGAGGAGGGTCACCTTAGGATAAGCTAGAAATATTATTTTATAATAAATTCATATTAGGTTTCTAATGGATTTAAGGTGGATTATTAATAGTATAAAGTGGGGATGGTTCGAAATCCTTTCAACCAATATATTTTAGATAGTTTTGGGTCATTATATTAACCTTATATTTTAGTTTTAACTCTTAGTTAATTAGTTTGACACTTACCATGTCACTTTTTATTTTTATATTATATAGTTAATATACTTACTATATATATCCAAGAGACCACCAAGTGGTCCATTAATGATACTCCTATCATGATACATGTCCTTTGGCCGAACCTTTGATTTTTAGGAATTTGATATCAATTAATAATATAATATTTGTTTTAAAAACTCTTTAATGTTAATTTTGACACTATTTGGTATTTGATTTTTTTGAAACTCATAACAACATGATTACTTCGAAAAAATTTATCTAAATAAATAATATCATGTCTTAGTAACCTATAAAATTCTTGTAATTCATTAAAAGTCTTAAATTATATTTATCTGGGTATTTATAATACCAATTATTTTAATATTTCACTAATAAGGTAATTACTGCATCATCATTGTGTCATAAATAAATTAAATTATTTAATGTATAAAAATTATAAATAAAATATCATTATGTAGGAAATATGTTCATATTTCTAATGAATATTTATAATCGAAAATATAACATATATAACCCTATGTAAAATTGTTTTTTGCGAAAAGATATAAGATTTTGTCATTTTTGTATTTACTTTATCTTAATTAATATAAAGTGTCCCTATCACTTACAAGTGGCTCCATGGTGTCCCAAAATTGACCCCAAGATGCCCAGGGTCGGATATGTATCCACAAATAAGGTTAAGAAATGTTTTAGGGTAATTTATTATTATTATAATATTATGTGTTTAACCCTTATTTACCAAATTTACCCTTTAACCATGGTAAATAAAATATTTACCGAAGTAATTATTCAAAATGTCTAAAAATAAAAGTTACCTATTGACACAATTTAGAAATCCTGATTCCAAATATGGAATCTATTTTTCCAAATTCAAAACACAGAAGTGGAAGAAATTAATTTAAAATTAATTCCCGCTGTCAAAACAAAATGCACGTTTTTATGATATAATAACTATCAAAAGATTGACACTTGTTTATGTTCGGTTTAATTGTAAAATTATGTCCAATGACAAACATTGTATTTAATGGTAAAAATATATTCTAATTATACTTTAAAACCACTCAAATTTATAATTTGTCACTATTCATTATTTTGAT
The DNA here is from genome assembly GCA_963277665.1 of Viscum album. Taxonomy (NCBI): domain Eukaryota; kingdom Viridiplantae; phylum Streptophyta; class Magnoliopsida; order Santalales; family Viscaceae; genus Viscum; species Viscum album. The sequence goes on from OY728158.1 coordinate 1,278,047,234, forward strand.
TTAAAACGTTGTTTTTAATTAAAATTTAGTAATTTTCAATATTCATCAAAATATAAAAGGTATCCGAAAAGTACCAAAATTTCACCCTAGGCTAAAATCGATATTTCGAATCAAAAAATGAAGTCCATTTTGAGAGATAAAATTTTTAAAATTTCAAAAAGTAGGTATTACTATTCATGACTGTTACCTTGATTGGTTGTGATGTGTGTTAGAACTCGAAGTTGCATACAACACACGCAACTGTATTATTCAAAGAGAAGCGTACCATGGGAGCTTGGGGTGTAACACTCTCCCCTCATTCAAATAATTTTGTCCTCAAAATTTCTAAAATATTACGGCATAAGAATACTCAGGTGCTTCTTTATCATAAGTTCCTCGGGTTCCCACGTTGCCTCTTCCATCTTATGGTTTCTCCATAGAACTTTTACAAGACGAGTCGTCCGGTTTCTCAGCACTTGTTCTTTCGTATCATGAATCTTGAGGGTCTCTTCGCAATAAGATAGATCATGTTCCAGTTCTAATTCCTCATAGGTGAGTACATATGTTGGTTCAGGCATGTATTTTCTCAACAGTGATACGTGGAACACATCGTGAACTTTGGAGGGATTTGGCGGCATTGGCAAACGGTATGCTATAGCCCCAATTCATTCTAGAATTTAGAAAGGTCCTATGTACCTGGGACTCAATTTAACTTTCTTACCGAAACATATGACTCCCTTCCATAGAGATACCTTCAAGAAAACATGATCTCCTACATGAAATTCCAAATCCTTCCTTCGATTATCGACATATATCTTCTCCCTACTTTGAGATTCTTTGATGTGGTTTTGGATTACCTTTACCTTTTCCATAGATTCCTCCACTAGTTCTGGGCCAACGAGTTTTATTTCACAAAAATCATCCCAAAAGGTTGGTGTACGACATCTCTTTCCATATAACGCTTCATATGGTGCCATCTGAATACTTGAATGGAAGTTATTGCTTTAGGAAAATTCTACCAGAGGTAAATATTGATCCCACATACCCTGAAAGTCAAGTGATAATGATCTCAAAATGTATTCTATGGTTTTAATAGTCCATTCAGATTGATCATCTGTTCGAGGGTGGTAGGCAGTGCTTAAACGAAGTTCAGTATCCTGGTATTTCTGAAGACTTTTCCAGAATCTTGATGTAAAATGGGGATCACGATCAGAAACAATTGATAGGGGTACTCCATGAAGTCTCACAAATTCATTAATATATAGTATTTCTGGACGTTCAAGTGGTATATCTTCTCTTATAGGAAGAAAATGTGCTGACTTGTTAAGACGATCAAAAATGACCCATATTGCATCGTTCCTTCTTGTAGTCTTTGGTATACCCATGACAAAGTCCATCGTAATATTGTCCCATTTACACTCCGGTATGGGAATAGGTTGCATGACTCCTCCTGGATGTTGCCTTCCAGCTTTCACTTGTTGACAAACCATACATCTTGACACAAAATCATCAATCTCCCTCTTCATGTTGTCCCACCAAAAATGTTCCTTTAAATCTCTATACATTTTGGTGCCCCCAGGGTGTATAGAGAAATTTGAACTATGAACATCATCCAACAATTCCTTTTTTAGATCAGGTATATTGGGAACACAAAGTCTCTTCCCAAACTTCAAAATTCCATCTTCATACACAATGTCATTCAATCTCCCATCATTCACAGCTTTAATCTTCTTTTGAAACTCTTCATCACCAGTTTGAGAAGTCTTTATCCTTTCTAGTAAATATGGTTTGGAAAACATTTGAAAAAGTATCAATGTTTCACCTTCCATGGTGATTCCCATATCCAACTTTACTAAATACTTGTATATAGGATCCTGTTCTACTCTCATCTTTTCAAAACTCCATGATATTTTCTACTCAAATCATTTTCCACCTTATTTGCCTTCCCCGAGTGGTAGTGTATCGTGCAATCATAATCCTTGAGTAGTTCAAGCCGTCGCCTTTGCCTCATGTTGAGTTCTTTTTCTGAGAAAATATAATTCAAACTCTCTTGATCGGTATATATCTCACATTTTTCACCATAGAGATAATGTCTCCATATCTTTAAGGAAAATATTACAAAAGCTAACTAGAGATCATGAGTAGGATAATTTTTCTCATGAATTTTTAGCATTCCTGATTCATAAGCAATAACCCCATCATTCTGCATAAGGACACAGCAAAGTCCTTTTATTAATGCATCACTATAAAAAAAAACCCATCATTCCCCGATGGTAGAGTCAATATAGGAGCATTGACTAATATTCTCTTCAGTTCATCAAAACATTCTTCACACACTTTTTTCCAAACAAATTTAACACCTTTACGTGTGAGCTTTGTTAATGGGTTAGCCAATCCGGCAATATTCCGGACGAAATGTCGATAATAACTTACTAAACCAACAAAACAGCGTACCTCGGTTATACTCATTGGTGCTGGCCATTCTTGGATTGCCTTTTCCTTAGAAGGATCAATAGAGATTCCATCATTAGATACAATATAGCCAAGAAAAGAAATCTATTGAAGCCAGAATTCACACTTTCTAAACTTCTCATATAATTCATGTCTTCTCAGAGTCTTCAATATAATGCACAAGTGATTTTCATGATCATTTTAGATTTTCGAGTATACCATGATATCATCAATAAATACAACTACAAAGTCGTCAAGATATTCCTTGAAAACTCTGTTCATTAGATCCATGAATACAGAGGGTGCAATAGTCAGCCCAAAAGGCATTACTGTAAACTCGTAATGCCCGTACCTGGTTCGAAATGCTATATTCGGAATGTCTTCCTTCTTCACACACAAATGATGGTATCCAGATCGAAGGTAAATCTTTGAAAAATATTGAGCTCCATTCATTTGGTCAAATAAACCATCAATGCAAGGTAGGGGATACATTTTCTTTATTATTATAGCATTGATCTCCCTATAGTCGATACATAACCCATAGATCCATCTTTATTTTTAACAAAATTAACATGGGCTCCCCATGGAGAAACACTTGGGAGAATAAATCCCTTATTACTCAATCCCTCTAGTTGTTTCTTTAGTTCAAGTAATTCCATAGTGGCCATTCTATAAGGGGTCTTCGATATAGGCCTTGATCGAGGAATTAAATCAATGAAAAACTCAACTTCTTATTCTAGAGTATGTCCAGGTAAATCTTCCGAAAACACATCTACATATTATTTCACAATAGGTACATCCACTATTTTAACATTCCTTTCCTCACCCACAGTTATTTAATTCTCTTCCTCCTCGATAATTGAATTTAGTTGAGCTACTGGGGGTGGATCTAGATAAGAATTAGGTGGTGACGATTCTGCTCTAAAGATAAGGTGTTTTTTATCATTATCATCAAAAATCGTAACCTCCTTTTTCTTACAGTAAATCTTCGCATCATAGTCCGAAAGCCAATCCATACCAAGGATTATATCAAACACAATAATAGGTATGAAGATGAGGTCAACAGATAAAGAACAATTATGTTCTCTAATGGGAACTGATTCACAGTACTTTGTTGTAATGATACTTCCCTTTGGAGTTTTAACTAACAACTCCTTTGTTAAATCAAATTGGAAATATCTAATTTTCTTAGAAAACTGGGAAGATATGAAACAATGCGATGATCCAAAATCAAATAAAGAATTGGATAAACTTGAGGAAACCATTAAATTACCTCCCACCACGTCTTTCGGAGACACTACCTCAGTAGTAGTGATATCGTATGCTTGGCCTTGATCCCTTGGCCATTTCTGAGGTAAGTTCCCCTGATGCTTAGGACATTCATTTTCATAATGTCCCATCTCCCTGCAATTTTAGCACTGAACATCGGCAGCTTCTTTATTCCCTTTGAAATCATAAGCTTGGTGGATTTTTTCAACACACTTGTAACAGACACACATTCACTTCAAGAAAGTACCGGGGTGTTTCTTCCCATATTTACTGCAGGTTTGATATTCAAATTTTTCCTTCTTCCCCTTATTTCCATTTCCAGATTCATCAGAAGATCTTTACTTCTCTTGATTTTCTTTAAAGTCATAAGACGTAGAGAATTCCATTTCTGTCTTGATAGCACATGAGACAATGTCTTCATACGATGAGAAGGATTGTGAGACTAATGCTTGATGAAGAAATGGTTTTAACCCATCAAAGAAATGATCAATATTACTTCTTGGGTTACGTATATAATCTCCTGCATACCTTTATAACCATGTAAATTCAGCCTCATACTTTGCGACATTCTCATCATCCTTTTACCTCAGACCCATAAATTGCCTTTCCATATCTGCTTGATGGTCACGAGGAAAGTATTTTTCTAAGAAAATCTCTTTGAACTCCCTCCATTCCATATTTGATATTTCATCATCTTCTTTCTTGTTTTGAATCAATTACAACCATTGATCAGTATCTCCAGTGAGGCGGTAAACTGCCATGATAACTTTTTTCCTTTCACTACTCCCCAATGCCTGAAATATTTTCTCTAGGGAACTTAACCATTTATTAGCTACTAATGGATTTTTACTCCCATTGAATGTTGGTGGTTGCTACCACATGATGGAATCTAACATTGATCCTCCATGTTGTGGATACGGGTGATCCATATGGGTAAGGTTATTATTCATAACCTGAGTGAGTTTTCCCAGCATGGTGAATAGCTGATAAGCACCAGTTGCATCTCCAGCTCCACTATAATTATCTTGAGTAGGAGGGAAATCCCTAAATGTAGTGCGTGCATTTATACGATTTCAATTTCTTCCACTAGGAGCCATTTCTAAACAATGTCATAAACTAGATAAGTTTATAAATCAAAATACATAATTCAATACTTATAAAACACTTAACATAAATTGATCTAGTTATGGATATAATCCATGATCCTAAAAATGTTTTCCTTCTGGAGGTATATACTCCTAAACCCTTCATAATGGTTTTTAAAGAAAATGAGAATAATCCTAATCATATCTCCCGGGAGTATCATAACCAAGAGTGCAGCAAGGCCCATTGTCGTGAATCAGTTCACGTTCGAGTCTAGCTCAAAGTTGTGTTTTCAGGTTTTAACCCTAGGTACATCTGTGCCAGATCTGCCTCTACCTGCTCATATCCGGACCGGGATGTATTTCTTGGAATACTCACAAAATATCTACAATACCAAAATTCTAGGATGTTCTTCTATACTAATCCTCAAATTCATCTTAGGTCTACGTGCTCTAATCAGAGTTTATCTAAATCTAGCTTCCAAGGTTTGTACTAATCTTCCTCTGATACCAACTGTAATGCCTTGACCCCAGTTACCCAGAGTTGGTGCATTATTACATAACATTGGCATGATCAAAAGAAAGATCAAATCATGAAATACCGATTAGTTTAGTAGCTTTGCAAACACTAGATATATTCATAAGTATTACATTACGTCATAAAAATGAAAACTACAACAACATAGTCTCTATTTTCCACACTCATATCCCCACATGCTATCTCTGCAGGTCATTCATAAATTACTTCTTCACATCCTGGAAAAAATAAAACATTGAAAGGGGTGAGCTCGGATGCTTAGTATGGATAACAATATAGGGGAAACTTTCATAAATAAACATAAACATTTATGGCAATGTATAACTTAAACAAAATCATTTTAAACATGAACTTTAGCATAACATGGAAAAGATAAAATGAAATAATTCCATTTACTTATTCAAATGGATATTCTACTAGTTGAATAGTCACATGAAATATCAATAACCACATTCATAATGATGGAATGCATAATTCCAGAATATCATAAACACATAGCCAATGCCTCGTGCCAGGACTACAAATAAGATTTTGTCAAGGCCTCATGCCAGGACACTAGTTTGCCTCATGATATCTACCAATGTATTGAGGAGCTATAGCGGGCTCCACCCGTCACTTATTATGTCCAATGCATTCCTCATATGAACAGGTTTAAACATAACATAAACATTTGTATTGAAACTTGCATACGAAATGTCAATAATTTCTCTATAAACCATGAATAGTATAAAATAACACATCTATAGTCAAACATATCACAAAACCTTCAATACAACATGGAATTTTTGTATCATAATAACTCAACTTCATATAAGCTTAAAATCCATCAAAGGATGTTGACATAGATGAAATCAAAACTATTTGGGAAAAGAATCTCTTTTTTGAAATCATTTAAAAGTCACATAATTATAAAATAAAACATTTACTTTGAAAATATATTTATAATCTTTTAAGGGAAGAATTGAATATTTTATAACGGTGGAAAATATCTGCACCCTCCATATAAGTTAAAAAAAGACATTCGTACCCTAATTCTGTCAAAAAGGATAAAAAGGACCTTGTTTGGAAAATGACAGGAAGATTACTTTATAAACTTCTTATAAAAAGTAAAACAATGGTATAAATGACTTTAACCCATATTCTGTAAAATATTAAGAATGTTTTGAAATACATTTTTAAGAAACATGGATGTGGATGATAAATAGGTCCCAGTAAATAATTATGTATAAACAAACTCAGATAATGAAGAGATTGTGAAATAACCCTTACCTTGTACTTTTCCTTGGTTGATGGTTGGTTAACCTCCTGAATAATGGTGAAACAATTGTTATTAAGTTATAAAAGAATCATATACATTAATATGATATCATATATGATTTTTTAACATTTCTTTGTTAATAACATCTTAGTATTATCGTCGTTTCGGCTCGTTTTCTTTTATATGTTTTGTTACATAAGACACATTTGTTATGGATAGGTTGTATCTTATTCACATTCATAATGATATAAAGTCCTTTAATATTATTTTTAATCATCCAATAAAAGTTTTTCTTGAATGGATACGATGGGGAATGAATCTCATCACGTTCTTGGAGACGGTAATCCGTACGTACGCACGAGCGACGATATCATTATTTTGATATTAAAATAATATATAATTGGATGGTATATCATATATAAAGAATCATTATCATGTTATATTTATTATTTACATGAAGTATACATCATTATTATACCCTTCTAAATAATAATATATTGAATAACAATTACACCACAACGTGGAGACGGTAGGCCATACATACGCACGTATGGTGACATGTCATTCAAGGGATGGATTGAAAAATCAATTTGTTTGTTCCATAATTATAATAACATCACAATATATAGATGATACTGGAGTTATTATTTTATAATGGAAATAACAAGGAAAGAAGAAGTTGAAGAAGAAAAGAACTTTAGAGAGGGTGGTGAAGACGTTACCTCTTCTTCAGGTTCTTCATTTTGATTTGATCAAAAGGGATCCTTATGTTGGCTCTCTGATAAATCTAAGGCCTCTAGGAATAAGTGAGGTAAGTTGGGAGAATATTTGGGTAGAGTTTGGCCAACCCAAATGTCTTTTAAGGTGTGAAAAATTGGTTAGAAGTGGTGTCCTTTTATAAGGGGGAGGCAGGGCACCTTAGGAAAAGCTAGAAATATTATTTTATAATAAATTCATATTCGGATTCTAATGGCTCCAAAGTGGATTATTCAAATTATAAGGTGTATATGGGTCCAAATCCTTTCAACCAATAGATATAGGACAGGTTTGGGTCATTATATTAACCTTATCTTTTAGTTTTAACTCTTACTTAATTAGTTTGACACTTACCAGGTCAATTTGTATTTTTATATTATATAGTAAATAAACCTACTATATACATCAAAGCGACCCCCAAATGGTCCATTAACGATACACCTATCATGATACAAGTCCTTTGGACGAACCATTGATTTTTAGGAATTTAATATCAATTATTAATATAATATTTGTTTTAAAAAATCTTATATGTCAATTTTAACACTATTTGGTATTTGATTTTTGTGAAAATTATAACAGCATGATTACTTCGAAAACAGTTATCTAAATCAATCCTAACATGTCATAGTAATCTATAAAATTATCTGAATTCATTAAAAGTCTTAAATTATATTTATTTGGGTATTTATATTACCAATTATTTTAATATTTCACTAATAAGGTAATTACATCATCATCATTGTGTCGTAAATAAATTAAATTATTTAATGTCTAAAAATTATAAATAAAATAAAATTATGTTGAAAATCTTTTATACTTTCTAATGAATATTTATATAGAAAAATATAACATATATAACCCTATGTAAAGAATTGTTTTTCTAAAACATATAAGCTTATGTCATTTTTCTATTTACTTTAACTTAATTAATATAAAGTGTCCCTATCACCTACAAGTGGCTCCATGGGGTCCCAAAATCAACCCAAAGATGCCCAGTTTTGGACATTTATCCACCAATAATGTTAGGACATGTTTTACGGTAATCTATTATTATTATAATATTAATTTTTTAACCCTTATTTACCAGATTTACCCTTTAACCATTGTAAAAAAAATATTTTCCGAAGTAATTATTCAAAATGTATAAAAATAAAAGTCACCTATTTACACAATTTGGACATCCTGATTCCAAATATGGAATCCATTTTTCCAAATTAGAAACACAAAAGTGGCAGAAATTAATTTAAAATTAATTCCTGTTGTCAAAACAAAAACCGCGTTTTTAAGATATAATAACTATCAATAATTGACACTTGTATATGTTGGTTTAATTGTGAAAATATTTCCAATGACAAAAATTGTATTAAATGGTAAAAATATATTCTAAATATACTTTAAAACAACTCAAATTTATAATTTATCAATATTAATTATTTTGATTAAAAAAATTCTTTTTAATTAAAATTTTGTAATTTTCACAATTCATCAAAATATAAAAGTTATCCGAAAAGTACCAAAATTTCACCCTAGGATAACTTCAATATTCGTAATCCATAAATGAAGTCTATTTTAGAGATAAAATTTATAAAATTTTAAAAAGTAGGTGTTACTATTCATAACTGCTACCTTGATTCGTTGTGGTGTGTGTTAGAACTCAAAGATGCGTACAACACACGCTACTGTTTTATTCAAATAGAAGCGTACCATGGAAGCTTGGGGTGTTACATTTGACCAAAAGACTTATATAATGATAGGTGTATCATTAATGAACCACTTGGGGTTATCTTGGAAGTATATAGTTTGTTTATTAACCATATAATATAAAAATACATAGAGACATGGTAAATGTCAAACTATTTAACTAAGAGTTAAATCTAAAAGATAAGGTTAATATAGTGACCCAAACCTGTCTAAAACCTATTGGATGAATATTTTTCTACCCATAACCACCTTAGCCTCTAAATAATCTATTTTGGAGCCATTATAAACCGAAAATGATTGTATTATAAAATAATATTTCTATATTTTCCTAAGGTTCCCCTCACCCGTCTTATAAAAGAGCCCTCCCCGTTCTCTCTAATACACACCTTCAAAGAAATTTGTCTCGGCAAAACCCTACCCAAATACACTCTCAACATTACTCCTTTAATCCTAGAGGCCTTCCTTTAGTCATAAAGCCAACTTAAGGAGCCCTTTTGATCAAATCAAAAGGAAGAACTCGAAGAAGAGGTAAATATTTCACGACCTCTTTCAAGTTCCTTTCATCTTCCACTTCCTATTTCTTTGTTGTTTCAATTTTAAAATAATAACTCCAGTATCTTCTATATACTATGATTTTATTGTTAATACGGTACAACCATATTCATTATTCTATCCATCCTTTGAATGACATGTCACCATATGTGTGTACGTACGGATTACCGTCTCCACGTCGTGGTTTAATTGTTATTCAATACATTATTATTTGGATGAGTATAATAATGATGTGTAATTGATGTAAATAATAAATATAACATGATAATTATTCTTCATATATGATATACCATCCAATTATATGTTATTTTAAGAATGATATTGTCACTCGTGAGTACGTACGAATTACCATCTCCATGAAAATGATGAGATTCATTCCCCATTGTATCCATTCCAGACTAATTTTCATTTGGTGATTAAAAATAATGATTAATGACTTAATATCATTCTTGATATGAATAAGATACATCCCATCCATAAAAAATATGACTGAAATAACAAATAATATAAAGGAAAACGAATCTGTTAACACCCGAAACGATGATAATAATAAGATATTATTAACAAAGAAATATTAAAACATCACATATGATATCATATCAATGTATATGATTCTTGTATAATTTAATAAAAATTATTCCACCATTATATAGGATTTTAAACTACCCCCATCCAAGTAAAAGTACAAGGTAAGGGTTAATTCTACAATCTCTTCATTATCCAAGTTTGTTTATATGTAATTATTTACTGGGACCTCTTTATCATCCACATCCATGTTTCTTAAAAATGTATTTCAAAAAATTCTTACTATTTTGTAGACTATGGGTTAAAGTAATTTATACCCCTGTTTTACTTTCATAAGATGTTTATAAAGGAATCTTTCTGTCATTTTCCTAATAAGGTCCTTTATAACATTTTCGACAAAATTAAGGTAAGAATGTCTTTTTTTAACTTATACGATGGGTGTAGCTATTTTCCGCAATTATAACATCGTCAAAGATTCCCTTACAAGCTTATAAGAATATTTTCAAAATAATTTTTTTAAAATTATTTCAAAATAGAAAGAGATATTTCTCTAAAAAAAGGTTTTGATTTTATCTATGTCAACATCCTTTGATGGATTGTAATCTTATTTGAAGTTGATTTATTATGATACAAAACATCCATATTGTATTGATGGTTTTGTGATATGTTTGATGATGGATGTGTTATTTCATACCATTCATGGTTTATGGATAAATTATTTTCATATAGTATGCCTGTTTTAATACGAATGTTTCTGTTATGTTTAAACCTTTTCATTTAAAGTATGCATTGGACTTAGTAAGTAACAGGTGAAGCCCACTATAGCTCCTCGATGCATCGGTAGGTCTCATGAGACAAACTAGTGTCTTGGAACAAGGCCGTGAAAAAATCTTATTCGTAGTATTGGCACAAGGCCTTGATTATGTGGTTGTGAAAGTCGGGCATTATGCATTCCATCATGATGAAAGTGGATATTGATATTTCATGTGCTTATTCGACTAGTAGAATATCCATGTGAGTAAGTAAATGGAATTATTTTAATTTTATATTTTCCATATTATTCTGATGTTCAAGTTTAAAAGGATTTTGTTTTAGTTTTATAAAATGCCTTAAATATTTATGCTTATTTATAAAATATTCCGCTATATTGTTATCCTTACTGAGCATCTGAGATCACCCCTTTCTATGATTTATTTTTCCCAGGATGCAAAAAAGTATTTTAGGACTGACCTGTAAGGATTGTCTGAGAGGATATGAATGTGGTCTATGGAAACAATATTGGTTTAGTTTTTCATTTTATAATGTTATGTAAAACAAGTGAATATATCTATTACTTCCAATGAAACTAAACTAATTGGTCATTCGAGACTTGAACTTTTTTGAACATTCCAATGTTATGTAAAAATTCACTGACTCTGGGTAACTGGGGTCAGGGCGTTACAATTGGTATCAGAGGAAGTTTAATACAAACCTTGGAAACTAGATTTACATAAATTCTGATTAGAGCACATATCCCTAAGATATAATTTGAGGATTAATATAGAAGAACATACTAGAATTTTGGTATTGTAGATATATTTTGAGTTTTCCAAGAAATAAAACATTTTCTGGATACGAGCAGGTAGAGGTGTCTCTAGCACAGATATACCATGTGGTAAAACCCAAAAACACCTCTTTGAGCTAGAATCAAACGGAAACTGGTGCAGGACAATGGGCCTTGCTGCACTCATGGTTACGACACCCCTAGGAAATATTCTTAGGATAATTCTCATTTTCTTTACAAACCATTATGAAGGGTTTATGAGTATATAATTCTCCAATGAAAATATTTTTTTTATGATTATGAATTATATCCATAAACTGTTCTATTTATGTTAAGTGTTTTACAAGTTTGGATTTCTGTATTATGATTCATAAACTAATCTAGTTTATGCCACTGTTTAGAAATGGCGCATAGTGGAAGGAATGGAAACCATATCAAGGCACAAATTCCATGTATGGATTTACCTCCTGCTCAAGATAATTTTTGTGGAGTTGGTGATACAATCGATGATGATCAGATAATCACCATACTGGGACAACTCACTCAGGTTATGAATAATAACTTTACTCGTATGGAGCACCCTGATCCGTAGTGTGGAGGATCAATGGTAGATCGCTTAATGAGGAAACAACGACCGTCATTTAATGTGGTACAAATCCATTAGTAGCTGAGAAATGGATAAATTATTTAGAGAAAATATTCCACACCTTGGGGAGTAGTGAAAGGGAAAAATTTGTCATGGTAGTTTACCGCCTCATTGGAGATTCTGATCAATGGTGATCATTGATTCAAAACACAAAGGAAGATTATGAAGTATCAAATATTTAATGGAGGGAGTTTAAAGAAATTTACATTGAAAAATAATTTCCTCATGACCATCGAGATGATATGGAAAGATAATTTTTGATTCTGAGGCAAAAGGAGGATGAGAATGTCGCTGAGTATAAAGTAAACTTTACAAGGATTACGAGACATGCTGTAGATTATATACGTAACCCAAGAAGTAAGATTGATCTTTTATTTTGTGGTTTAAAACCATTTATCTATCTATCATTAGTCTCACAATCCTTCTTTTTATACGAATACATTTCCTCACGTGCTGTCAAGAAAAAAAAATAATTCTCTAAGTCTTATAACTTTAAAGTAAAGAAAGAGAAGAAGAGATTTTCAAAACACACAGGAAATGAAAATATGGGGAAGAAGGGAAATGTTGAATATCCACCTAATAGTAAATGAGGGAAGAAACACCCTGGTACTTGCCTAAAGGGAATGAGAGTCTATTACAAGTGTGGTGAAAAATTCCACCATGCTCGTGATTGAAAGGGGAAGAAAGAGGTTGTCGATATTGAATGTAACAATTGTAGAGAAAGGGGGATTATGGAAATGAATGTCCTAAGTGTCTGGGGAACTTACCTCAGAAAAGGCCACGGGAACAAGGACAAGCTTATGCTATCACTACTGCTGAGGTTGAATCTTTGAAATATTTTGTGGCATGTAATTTAATTATTTTCTCAAGTTTAGAAAATTATTTATTGGATTATAGATCATTTTATTGTTTCATATCATCCCATCTTTCTAAGAAAATTAGATATTTCCAATTTTATTTAACAAGGGAGTTGTCAGTTAAAACTCTTATGTTATCTATCATTGCAACAATGTTTTGTGAATCAGTCCCAATTAGGGCATACAAATGTTCTTTATCTGCTGATCTCATCGTCATAACCTTGATTTAATTTGATATAATCCTCGGTATGGATTGGATTTTGGACCATGATGCAAAAATTTATTATAAGAAGACGGAGGTTACAATTTTTGATGATGATAAAGAGTACATTATATTTATAGAAGAATCGTCACCACCTAATTCTTATCTAGATTTACCCCCAATAGCTAAACTAAATTCAATTATTGGGGAGTAAGAGAATGAAATAACTATGGGTGAGGAAGGAAATGTTCAAATAGAGGATGTACCTATTGTAAAAGAATATTTTGATTTGATTCCAGAAGATTTACCTGCACATCCTCCAGAATGAGAAATTGAGTTTTCCATTGATTTAATTCCATGTTCAAGGTCCATTTCGAAGACCCATTATAGAATGGACAATGTGGAATTACTGTAACTAAAGAAACAACTAGAGGAATTTAGTAATAATGGATTTATTCACCCTAGTGTTTCTCCATGGGGAGACCCTATTATTTTTGTTAAGAAGAAAGATGGATCTATGAAGTTGTGCATTAACTATAGGGAGATCAATGCTATAACAATAAAGAACAATTATCCCCTACCTCGCATTGATGATTTATATTACCAACTTCATGGAGATCAATACTTTTCAAAGACTGAACTTCGATGTGGATATCATCAGTTGTGTGGGAAGAAGGAAGACATTCCGAAAACGTCATTTTGATCCAGGTATGATCATTATGATTTTACATTAAATCCTTTTGTATTGAATAATGCACCCTCAGTCATCATGGATATAATGAATATATTTTTCAAGGAATATCTCGATGATTTTTTATTGGTATCTATTGATGATATCTTGGTATACTTCAAAAGATACGAAGATCATGAAAATCATTTGCGCATTATTCTGAGGACTCTTAGAAGACATGAATTATATGGGAAGTTTAGAAAGTGTGAATTATGGCATCAAGAGATTTCTTTTCTTGGCCATATTGTCTCTAAGGATGGAATCTCCATTGATCCTTCAAAGACCAAGGTAATCCATGAATGTCCTACACCAACGAGTATAACTGAGGTACACAGTTTTATTGGTTTAGCAGGTTATTATCGACGTTTCGTCCAGAATTATTCCTGGTTGGCTAACTCAATAACAAAGCTCACACAAAAAGGGGTTATATCTTTTTGGACAAAATAGTGTGAAGAATTTTTTTAAGAACTGAAGAGAATATTAGTCAATGATCCTATATTGACTCTACCATCGGGGAATGATGGATTTGTTTTTTATATTGATGCTTTAAAGAAAGGACTTGGTTGTGTCCGTATAAAAAATGATTGGGTTATTTTTTATGCATCACGGCAGCTAAAAATTAATGAGCAAAACTATCCTACTCATGATCTTGAGTTAGAAATTGTAATATTTGATTCGAAGATATAGAGGCATTATCTCTATGGTGAAAATGTGAGATATATACCGATCACAAGAGTTTGAATTATATTTTCTCATAGAATGAATTCAACATGAGGCAATGGAGATGGCTTTAACTACTCAAGGATTATGATTTCACGATACACTACCACCTCGGGAAGGAAAATTAGGTGGAAGATACTTTGAGTAGAAAGGATAATGGAGTTTTGAGCAAGATGATAGTTGAAAGGGATCCTATTTTCATGGATCTAGTAAAGATGGATTTGGGAATCACCATGGAAGGTGAAACATCAATAATTTTTCAAATGGTTGCCAAAGCATATTTACTAGAAATGAAAAAAATTTCTCAGGCTGATGATGATGAGTTTCAAAATAAGATTAAAGCTCTGAATAATGGGAGATTGGGTGACTTCATATATGAAGATGGAATTTTGAAATTTGGGAAGAGACTTTGTGTTCCTGATATACCTGATCTAAAAAGAGAATTTTTGGATGATGCCCATAGTTAAAATTTCTCTGTACACCCTAGGAGCACCAAAATGTATAGAGATTTGAAGGAACATTTTTTTGGGACAACATGAAGAAAGAGATTGCTGATTTTGTGTCAAGATGTATGGTTTGTCAACAAGTTAAAGATGGAAGGAAACAGCTTGGAGGACTCATGAAACCTCTTCCCATACCTGAATGGAAATGGGATAATATTACAATGTACTTTGTCATGGTACAACCAAAGAATCCTAGAAGGAACGACGTAATATGGGTCATTATTGATCGTCTTACCAAGTCAACACATTTTCTTGCGATAAGATAAGATCTAGCACTTGAACATATAGAAAGACTATATATTAATGAAGTTGTAAGACTTCATGGAGTACCACTATCCATTGTTTCTGATCATGATCCCCATTTTACTTCAAGATTCTAGAAAAGTCTTCAAAAATACCAGGATACTGAACTTTATTTGAGCACTGCCTACCACCCTCAAACTGATGGACTATCAGAATGGACTATTAAAACCTTAGAAGGCATGTTGAGATCATTCTCACTTGACTTTCAAGGTATGTTGGATCAATATTTACCTATGGTAGAATTTTCCTATAACAATATCTTCCATTCAAGTATTGATATAGCACCATATGAAGCGTTATATGGAAAGAGATGTCACACACCAACCTGTTGGGATGATATTGGTGAAAGAAAACTCATTGGACCAGAATAGGTGGTTGAAATGATGGAAAATATTAAGGTAGTCCAAAACCACAACAAAGCAGCTCAAAGTAGGCAGAAGAGCAATGCCGATAACTGAAGGAAAGATTTGGAATTTCAGGTAGGATATCATGTTTTCTTGAAGGTACCTCCATGGAAGGGTGTTAAACGTTTCAGAAAGAAGGGAAAATTGAGTCCCAGGTATATCGGACCTATCAAAATTCTAGAACGAATTGGGGCTATATCTTACTGGTTGGCAATGCCGCCAAGTCTCTCCAAAGTCTACAATGTATTCCACGTATCACTGTTGAGAAAATACATGCCTGAACCAATTCATGTACTCCCCTATGACGAATTAGAACTGCAACTCAATATATCTTATTACGAAGATCCTGCCAAGGTTCTCGATACAAGAGAACAAGTGCTGAGAAACTAGATGACTCATCTGGTAAAAGTTCTATGGAGAAACCATAAGATGGAAGAGGAAATGTGGGAACCCGAGGAACTTATGATGAAAACCCACTAAAGTATTTTCATGAAGTAATATTCTAGAAATTTTGAGGAAGAAATTATTTGAAGGAGGGGAGAATGGAACACCCCAAGCTTCCATGGTACACTTCTCTTTGAATAATACAGTAGTGTGTGTTGTACGCAACTTCGAGTTCTAACACACCATTACCAATCAAACTAGACGTTATGAATAGTAATACCAACTTTTTGAAATTTTATTAATTTTATCATTCAAAATGGACTTCATTTTTTGATTCTGAATATCGAAATTAGCATAGGGTGAATTTTTAGTATTTTTCTAAAAACATTCAATTTTTTATGAATAGTGAAAAACACAGAGTTATAGTTTAAAACAGAATTTTAATTTAAATAATTATTTAATTTATTTAAATTTATTTTCGGTCAAAATAGATACATAATACATATATAAGTTCAATGTAATTTATAGGAGTTAGTCTATAATAATTTTAGATATATAAAAATTGTATTGAAATTTTCATCGTCTTTTACCCACCTCCTAGGAGAATTTAAAAATTCACATAAAACATAATTTTACCGCTTATGTGAGTGGAATTTAAAAAATCTGAGAGACACAGTTGATATTAGTAAGAAAAATGTGGTTCAATAAGAAGAAAATTATTTTTTGTGAATAGTAACTTTTTACTTTTATTTACCATGGTTAAAAGAAAATAGGGTAATTAAGTGTAAAAATGATATTACTATTAACCTAAAACATGTCTTAATTCTATAGGATAAGTGTAATTCGGCCAAAAACAGCCTTAAAAATAAACTATGATCCTCTAGGTCCACTTGGATTAGATTTGCACACTTATCATTATTTTATTTAAAGAATAGTTAAAATCAATGTTTAATAACAAAAATATTTTTAATATTGGTATACACATAAGATAAATTCGACTATAAATATTAATTAGAAATATAAAACTATTTCATACATAATGGTATTTTATTTTTAATTTTTAAACCTTAAATAATTTAATTTAATTATGACACAATGGTGATGCAGTAATTACATAATTAATTAAATATTAAAATAATTAATATTATAAATATCCAAATAAATGAAATTTTAGACTTTTTATGATATCCACTAATTTTATTGGTTAATATCACATGGTAGGGTTGGTTAGATGAATATTTTCGAAGTAATAATGCTATTATGAATTTAGCAAAAACAAAATACCAAATAGTGTCAACATTGACATAAAAGAATTTTTAAAATAAATATTATATTATTAATTGATATTATATTCCTAAAAATCTATGGTTCGGCCAAAAGACTTATATAATGATAGGTGTATCATTAATTAACCACTTGGGGTTCTCTTGGAAGTATATATTATGTCTATAAACCATATAATATAAAAAACAAAGAGACATGATAAATGTCAAACTATTTAACTAGGAGTTAAATCTAAATGATAAGGTTAATATAGTGACCCAAACCTATCTAAAACCTATTATTTGAGTTTTTTAGACCCATACCCACCATAGAATTTACATAATCCGTTTTGTATCCATTAGAAACAAAAAATGATTTTATTATAAAATAATATTTCTATCTTTTCTTAAGGTTCCCCTCACCCTCTTATAAAAGGGCACTCCCCCTTCTCTCTAATTAACACCTTCAAATCCACTTAAATCAGAAAAAAAACATTCCAAATACCCTCTCAACTATCTTCTCTTAATTTTATAGGCCTTCCTTTAGTCAGAAAGCCAACCTAAGGAGCCCTTTTTATCAAATCAAAAGGAAAGACCTCAAGAAGAGGTAAATATTTCATCACCTTTTTCATGTTCCTTTCTTCTTCCACTTATTCTTTCTTTTGTGTTTCTATTAAAAAATAATAACTCCAGTATCTTACATATACTGTGATGTTATTATGAATATGGTATAACCATATTCATTATTCTATCCATCCTTTGAATGACATGTCACCATACGTGCGTACGTATGGATTACCGTCTCCACGTCGTGGTGTAATTGTTATTAAATACATTATTATTTTGATGGGTATAATAATGATTTTTAATTGATGTAAATAATAAATATAACGTGATAATGATTCTGTCTATATGATATACCATCCAATTATATGTTATTTTAAGAATGATATTTTCACTCGTGCATAGGTACGAATTACCATCTCCACTAACGCAATGAGATTCATTCTCCATCGTATCCATTCATGAATAATTTTTATTTTGTGATTAAAAATAATGTTTATAGACATGATATCAATCTGGATATGAATAAGATACATCCCATCCATAACAATTATGACTCAAATAACAAATAATATAAAGGAAAACAAATCGTTTAACACCCGAAACGACGATAATACTAAGATATTATTAACAAATCAATGTTAAAAGATCATATATGATATCATATTAATGTATATGATTCATGTATAATTTAATAACAATTATTTTACCATTATAAAGGAGGATAAACTACCCTATACCAAGGAAAAGTACAAGGTAAGGGTTAATTCTAAAATCCCTTCATTATTCGTGGTTGTTTATACATAATTATATTCTGGGACCTATTTACCATCCACATCCATGTTTCTTGAAAACATGTTTCAAATCAATCTTACTATTTTATAGAATATGAGTTATAGTCATTTATACCCTTGTTTGACTTCTATAAGATGTTTATAAAGGAATCTTTCCGTCGTTTTCCAAACAATATCCTTTATAAACTTTTCGACAAAATTAAGGTAAGAATGTATTTTTTTAACTTATAATACAGGTGTGGATAGGTTCCTCGATTATAACATCATTGAAGCTTCCTTGAAAAGTTTATAAGATATTTTCAAAATAAATGTTTTCAAATGATTTCAATATTGAAAGATATATTTCTCTTAAAAAAAGGTTTTGATTTCATCTATGTCAACATATTTTGATGGATTTTAATCTTATTTGAAGTTGATTTATTATGATACAAAACATTCATATTTTATTGAAGGTTTTGTGATATGTTTGAATGTGGATGTATTTTTTTAGACCATTCAGGGTTTATAGAAGAAAGTATTTAAATTTCTTGTGAATGTTTTAATATGAATGTTTATGTTATGTTTAAACCTTTTCATATGAGGAATGCATTGGACTTAGTAAGTGATGTGAGGAGCCCGTTATATCTCCTCGGTGCATCGGTAGGTCTCATGAGACTAACTAGTGTCTTGGCATAAGGCCTTGACATAATCTTATTTGTAGTCTTGGAACAAAGCCTTAACAATGTGGTTGTGAAAGTCTGGCATTATGCATTCCATCATTATAAATGTGGATATTGATATTACATGTTATTATTCGACTAGTAGAATATCCATGTGAGTAAGTAAATGGAATTATTTTGATATTATGTTTTCCAAATTATTCTGAATCTCAAGTTTAAAAGGATTTTGTTTTAGTCTTATACATTTCCCTAAATGTTTATGCTTATTTATGAGAGTTTCCACTATATTGTTATCCTTACTGAGCATCTGAACTCACCCCTTTGTATGTTTTATTTTTCCCAGGATGCGAAGAAGTATTTTATGACTAACCAATAGAGATGGTATAAGGGGATATGAGTGTGGTTTATGGAAACAATGTTGTTCTAGTTTTTCATTTTATGATGTAATGTAAACCCTATTAATGTATCTAGTACTGTCAAGGCTACTAAACTAATTTGTCTTTCGAGACATGATCTTTTGTGATCATGAAAATGTTATGTAATAATTCACCGACTCTAGGTAACTGGGGTTGGGGCATTAGAATAAAAATTTTATTTATAGAACATTATGAAATATTTTAAAATGTTCTAATGATATTACCAAACAATCCAAGTTTAAAATTTTATATATTAAAAATGCATAAATTATCAATTTATTTAAAATATAACACTATATTTAGAATTATAAACCATAATTTAAAATTCATAATGATATGAACGAATATAGTACATTCAAATTTTTTCTAAATGGAGACTTGTATAAAAAATAATATCAATTATCATGTTCATTAAAGAAATTTTCCTGCTAAAAAATCAAATAAAACTTTTTTTGAGCTAACCAGATAATGTTTATATTAGGGAAGTTGGTATAGGTTATTGATAATAACCTTTCAAATATAGATAAACCTGATGTTCCATGACTTGATATACCTATATTGTATTTTTTTTAATGTTCCATAATCCCTCATAATGTAGTCGATGTACAAATCCTATTATATATGAGCAATGGATAAAGTCCCTCGAAACAATATTCTAGCCTCAGGTTATAATGAAATGAAAAAGGTTATAATATTCGTATAATGTATAAATGATGATGTTAATCAATTGTAGTCATTTATAAAAAACTACGGGGGTATAAGAAGAGGAACGCTTAGAATATAGGCATTTAAAAGAGAATAATATGTTATTAGGACACCGAGAGAAAGGTAATGTGAATAATAATAATAATAATAATTATAAATTTACATCATGTTTAAATTATGGAAATAAAAATCCCAAAATGTTATGAAATGGAATGATATTTTTTTATAAGTACACATATAAGAATAATATTACTAATGAATATAAGCTAAAGAAATTTAACACTACTATCCAATTCTTCAACTATAATTAAATTTGGATATTTTTCAAACTAATGTCCGAAGCATCAAGGGAATCTACAATGAAATAGGAGAAGGGATGAAATCCATGCTTATCCTATCACTATAGCCGAGATTGAAATTCTAGAATATTTGGTTGAAGATTCTTTAATAAAAGCCTGAATGTTATCTATTGTATTATTTTATTCTAGATTCTCTCACTCTTTTATAAATTCTATTTTTTGAGAAATTTTTATATTTCCCGAGCACCTTAGAAAGGTAGTTATCTATCAATACTCTTAGTAAAAATTTCACTACAATAAGTATGTGTCATGTAGTTCCCAATATGACACGTAAACATTCATTATTTACTAAATATATTATTATAAATTCGACTGAATTTGGTGTAATTTTGTGTATGGAATATATATCCAAATACGGAGAAAAAAATTATTTGAAAGATAATAAAATTATGATTTGTGATAATTATGTAAAATTATTTTTATCTTTTGATTAGATACGTCATCATCTTGTTCTTGTCTTTATCCACCCCTAACAGGTATTTGGAAATAGATTCTGGGGGAATAATAGATGACATAGTCTATGGATGGAAATGGTTATATTAACATTGAGTATGTACCTATTGTACAGGAATACATTGATGTATTTCCCAAGGAATTACATGTACATCCACCAAAGTGTAAAGTCATTTTCTCTATTACTTTACTCCATAAAATAAGTAATATATCAAATAATACCTCTATAATGGAAAAAATAAAATTAGTAGTGTTAGAGAAACAATAAGAGGATTTATTTGCTAATGATTTTATAAACCCTAATTTTTTACCTTGCCCTTTACTATCTTCATTGTGAATAGTGATGAATCTATGAGGATCTAATTTTATTATATGGAAATCAATGATTTTATGATAAAGAAAATGTATCATTATCCTCGCATCTATGACTTATTTAGTCATTGTCATAGAGCATAATATTTTTAATGACTTATTATCATTATAGGTATAACTAATATTGGGTAATGAAGGATTATATTCCAAAAATAGAATTTCATATGAGTTATGGACATTAAAATTCTATATTAATTCTTTTTGGGTTAGGAAATTCACCCTCAGTTTTTAAATATGTAATGAATAGAGTGGTCAAGAAATATGTAGATATTTTTTTTCATATTTATTGATGATATATTGGTGTATTCTAAATTATATTATGTCCATTAAAATCACTTTTATCACACACATGATATTGATATAGAAAAATAGTTATATAAAAATTTTATAAAATGTGAATTTTAGCATCCCAATGTATCTTTTTTGGGCCATATTTTCCACAAGGATAAAATCTTAGTTGATACAATAAATACACAGGCAATCAAATAGTATATTACATCAATGAGCTCTAGTGAGGTATATAATTTCATTGGTTTTGATCATTACTATCAGTGAATCATTTAAAATATTTCTAGTTTTTCTTAGTAATTAACCATTCTTTTACACAAAGGGGAAAAGTACACATGGATAAATGAATTTGAAGAATGTATTGAAGAATTTTATAGTCGATTGTTCAATGCTATAATTTTGACTCTTACTTTAGTAAATGATGGATTTTTTATATAGTGATTAAAAAAATAAGGTACTTGGTTGTTTCTATAGAATAATGATATAGTTATTTCCTATCCATCGAGGTAGTTAAATACTTGTGAAATAAAATCCTAGCCCTGATCTTGAGTTAGAATGCATAATATTTGTTTTAATGATATGGATTAATTATATCTTTAGGGAAATATTTGAGATATACATAGACCAATAGATTCTAAAATATGTATTTTTACAAAAAGAGATTAACAGGTGGAAATGGTATTGGATCGAGCTGGTTGAGGATTATGATTTCATGTAACACAGCGATCGAAGGAAGGAAAAAATGGTAGTATAGGAATTGAGAATTAAAGATAATGGAATTCTACATAAATGAGGAATTTTAGGGATCCATTGCTTCTGGATCTAGTAATGATGGTTATGGGAATTTTTTAGGAAGCAGAGACATGACTCCCTTTTCAAATTACTGCCAAGGAATATTTTTTGGAAAATATAAAATGCTCTCAAGATAATTATGACTATTTTTAAAAGAAAATGAAATATATAAATGATTGAAAATCATTATAATACCTTTAAGAAGTAGGAATCTTGGAGTATGTAAATATACTCTGTGTTCCATCTGTACATGATATGAAAATATAATTTTTAATTTATTCATATAGATTAAACTTATCTATAATTTTTTTAGCACCAAGATGTATAGGGATTTGGAGGAACATATTTCATGGGATAATATGAAGAAGGAAATTGCAGATTATGTATCAAGATACTTGGTTTGTAAATAGGCGAAGTATAGAAGATATTATGCTAAAGGATTCATGCACCCTCTAAATTTTCTTATATGTAAATGGGACAATATTACAATATAAAATGTCATTATATTACCAAATAGTCCTAAAATTAATGATAAAATATGGTTTATTATTGATATCCTTAAATATTATAAATAATTTCACACTATAAGGGAAGACTCACCTTTTTAGTGCCTAGCATGGTTATTTATTAATGTAGTTTTAATACTTCTTGTAACAACCCTTTAAATTATGTATGATCATGATCCTATATTTACATAAAAATTCAGGAATAATCTCATGATACTATTCTCTTTTTGAGAAACATTTATCACTCTAATACTAATGGATAGCCTAAATGGACATCTCAAACCTTATAACACATGTTGAGGCCATTATCACTTTAATTTAATGATATTTTGGATAATTAATTACCTTTTATAGAGTATTCCTATAACAATATCTTTCATTAAATTATTGAAATGGAATACTATAAAGAATTATATGGTGCAACAAATCACAACCTGACTTGTTGAGATGATGTTAGTGAAACGAAGCTTATGGGTCTAGAACATGTTGAGGATAAAAATACAATCGTAATGGATATTCATTATCATATTAAAGTAGATCAACTTAGGAGGATTATTACTGTCAGTAACTGAAGTAACTATTTGTAATTTCATGTGCGTGATCATGTTTTCTTGATAGTATCTCCATGAAAGGTTGTTATAAGGTTCATTAAGAAAGGGAAAATGGGCCCCCAGGCACATTATAACATTTTATATTTTGGAACTAATTATAAATACTAATCATAAATTTCCCCATGTCTCTCCAAATTCCACGATTTGATCATTGAATCCTTGACATGAGTGTACATACTAGACCCAATGCCTATGTTCACATATTAATAAACAGAATTGAAACCTTTTCTATCATATAGTAAAGTTCCCATCTAGATTCATGATAGTAAATATAAATTATTGAGGAATTATACAGATAATAATGTAAATTCAATTTTAAAATATCATACAATTGGGGAAAAAATGGGAATGTTAGTATTTAATGAATAAGAACAACCCTTATTTGTTCAATTGATAATATCCATGAAAATTTTGAGGAAAACGTTTTTATAAGAGGGTAGAATTCAACACCCAGGATACGATTATATTAAGTAAACACTCTATTTAAATAAAAATATAATATAATTAAAATATTAATATTTTATCTCATACAAAATTATAGTGTTAATGGATGAGTATTGATTTTGAACTAACTACATTAAAATAACCATTGAAAGAAGTTTTGATATTTTCGCTTCAAAATAAGCCTTTATGAATAATTTACAATGATGCATTTAACTAATCATCCTTTTATTTATAGTAGTGTGTTATAATTTATAAATCTAGGTACTTATTGACTATTAATTTAATATAAATAAGGATAAGACCATTTGGATGTAAAAAGGGACGTTTTTCAGAAAATTATTTTCTCTACAAAGAATAATGCATTTTCATTATAATTTAGAAAAATCATATTTAATGTTGTATGATTTAAAATAAAGTTAATTGTTTTATTTTTATATATATGAATTTTAATCCCTATAATTATGGTTATTATCTATATATCTAATGTAACATCATATTATTCTTAAAAAAATTCATTTCTTGATAAATTGTTTTCAACACATTTTATGTGTTTATATTTAAATAAACTTTTCCCCTTACATGAATTAAATTTTAAAAAAATAATTTCAAATTTTAAATAATCATAATAAATATTAATAAATAAGGTAAAATAAATTTTTGTTTATATTGAATATTAAAAAAAGTGATAATAAATTTCCATGATTATGGTTAAAACATGGTTTACTTGAGGGTAACTTAAAATACTAATGGTTAAAATGACCATAAAACATGATAAAATACTATTGGTTTGTATTAATTAATCCCTAAATTATAACCTTAAAATATGATCCATTTTGGTTCCATTTTTCCATGAATGAGACTTGAAATTATTGTAAATATTCGAAAAATAACCAGTGTACCACTCCCCTCAATTATAAAAGTGAACCTCCTCCCCTCACATCAGGAAAGATATTAATCCAATTATCTAAAAAAACCAAAACAATATCTTCTAATGTTTTTTAATCACATTATATATCTTTTTTCTTCTGAAAAGACTAACCCTAGGGTCCTTCATGAGAGAGCAAAATCACGTTTTTCTATGTGAAGGTAAAAATATTCCTCAATCTCTTTCTTTTTAAATTATCTTTTTACCAATGTCAATTATGTATTAAAATTTAAAATATATTTACACCAGTATATAAAATTTAATAATAAATTATTACATTTATTTAATAATATTTATACATATTCTTCTCCACCAACTAGGAAACAAAACAATCCCTAAGGTGTATAATGGACTATTGCATCACGAACTGAAGTAATTTTTTCTAGAACTGAATCACATGGTAAGTAATATTGATTAATATAATGAATATATAATATATGTATTGAATTATATTAATTATTTAAATATAATAAAATATCCACCTTCTTACCCTTTCACCCATTAAGGAAATAATATTTTCACACACACGTATGTATGGCCTACCGTCTCTACGAATTGATTTGATTCATTTTCCATGTACAAATTTTATGAATGATTATAAAAATTTCAATGATTAATAGATATGATATTTATAAAACTAATATCATTAAATAGATTAAGGAACTATATATTTTACACAACAATAGGAACTTCCAGGAATAAACCTATCTAAGAAAACAATGTAGTCAACACCTAAAATAAAGATAATAATGAAATGTTATTAATGAACATGTGATAAGATGTTATAAATGGATAATATATGATATTATAAATAGGAATATAGTTCTAGTATAAAATAATAACTTTTTTATACCATTATACAGTATTTTAAAACATGTTCAACTAATGGGAAGCCTAATATAAGAGATTTAGTCACAGATTCCACTCCATTGAGAAATATTTGACATTATACACCTAATTAATTATTTGTGGTGTATATACATACCATTTTATATATTTAACATAAAATATATATTTATTAAATATGGATAATGTTTCACTTATATTTTATTCCTTCAAAGGTTTATAATTTAAAAGTTCACAACTATGTAAGGATTTATTTTACACTAATTGTTTTTGGGATTACCATAATTGTTTTTGAAGGAATATTATCATCCATACTTAACAAAATCTATCTATTTTTTTATCTGCAAGAAATTTTAGGATTTTCCATTTTTTCTCATGAATTTAACACTATTTGGAACATGAATAAATAAACAAAAATTTAAATTAAAATATGATTTTATTTCTCTTTTTGAATGTGTATAATTTCATTCTATGTCCCTATTTTTCAAAATAATTTTACAGATTTCATTTTATTTAATCAAGTAATTCATTAAATAAATTTTAATTTATCCTCTAAAGTTTATGTTTTTTGTAATTAATCTTTATAAAGTGTTCTAAACAGTTTTTTCAACTTTATTTAATAAAAGTGAAAAGGAATGTTTTTAGTGTATATGACATTAATAGAACTCTCCTCCACCATAATTATTTTGTGATATTTATATTATTATAAAGATTTTCAATTTTATTGAAATGAAAAAACATTAAAAAATAATTTTTTAGTATTTCTTTTCAATAATAATTATTTTCAAAAAGAAGTGTTTTTGTTAAAAAACTTATAATTATGATAAAATGATTATAATATCTTATATTAATTTTTTGGGCATTTAATTTACCTCAAAACAATTAATTTCTTGAAATCATTGGAAATTAACTTTCACGTAAATGTCAATATAATTTATCTCATGGATATTATTATTTCATAAACCATATACCATTTTTTCATATGGTGTTGTACTTTTAATGTTTTTTGGTTTACTAGGGAAATTTTGATAAACCCTTATTTTTTACTCAATAGAGATATTTTTTGATAATTATTTGGTCTTAAATTTAATCTATCATTCAATAAATGAGGAACGAATTGGACATGCAGTGATGGGTGGGGACCAATTAGAGATATCCCCATGATTAATCGACATGTATTATAAGATCAATCAGTTATAAAAATTAAATTTATTATTGGTGTATAGAAAAAAATCTATTAAATTGTCTTGGAATAAGATACTGAAGGTATTGATATCATATTGTCTACGTTCATGACATACGATTTATTTCATTTCCTTAATTGAGAATTAATTTATTATGATCCATGATATTATTTCATTTATTCAACTTTGTATTTCATTCTTAGTTTATTGATTAAATTTGATGTTCTTTCTATTATTTACCTTTCCATATTTATTATGCATTATTTTATCACAATAGGTTACACTGTATGTAACCCATACTAAAAATGTGAGCTCACATTTATTTTTTCCACATCCCTAGGTAATGATGAAGATTTCTTTGAATGTGTTTTAAGGATATAGAATGTTCACTTGTGTTATGTTTCATATTTTATTCCCAATATAATATAAGCATCAGGTATGTATCTAGATCCCAAAGGATAAAAAAATTTATTAGTACATTGGGATTAGATCCCTTTTATATATTCCAATTTAATAATGTAGACACAAACACTAGGTTATTGGAGTCAGGTTTGTTATAATTGGTACTAGAGTAAGTTTTTTAGAAATATTTGGAGAAAGATACAGGAAATCATTGATTAGTGAAAATAACCCTATGATTGAATTTGAGGATAATTATTGGTATGTGATAATATCCTAATGCATTTTTATTATAGTGATTATATGGATTTCATAAAATACATCCATGTCTGGAAAAAATAAGTGGATATAGTATTGGGAAAATGAATATTGGTGTAAGAAACCCATAAAGAGTTAGTCATACATATCTCAACCATCATTTGGGTGCACAATGAGTGTACCTGAAACAAAAAACTAGTTTGAACCAATCAGGGGATATGATTGTGTTAATTCATATTTTATTTACCAAAAAATATAAAATATTTTATTTTTTTGATGATTTTCCAAAAGAAACCATCCTAATGATTCAGAGATTAATAATCCAAAAGTTTTCAATTTATGTTAAGTCTTATAAAATATTGAGATTTATATATTATGATTTAAAATTCATAATGTTATAAACTAAATAAATTTATTCAATTGTTTATAATTGGATCCTAGAAGAAGGAATTGTATCAATACTCACTGTCAATGTAGAAATTTCCATACTGAGAAAGAAAAAAGAATTGGTGTTGGAGCTTGTTTATAACAACCTTCTCTTTATTTCGCACTTAAACACAATTTATTATATAAAATAATTACTTGATAAAACATATATGATTTATAGGTATTGTTTTTAGGGGAATAGGAATATTACATAACAACTTAAAACATTAAATACAAATCTTTGTTGGCAACTTCTTTTACACGACCTCATACATTCTTCCTTATATAGCATTTCATAGGATAACCTGAGGACATGCATAATAAAAGGGTGAGTTATAAATCCCAGTATGGGAGTAAACAAGGAATAAAATTAAAAATAAAGTAATTGTTATGAAATAGGCATATTAATGGAGCATAAGAGAAACATGAACTTAAAGGCATGATATAGAATGGTTATCATAACATGAAAATGTTTCATTAATATTTTACATGATATTAGATTGACCCAAGGCCCATTTCATATGGAGAATGATTAGACCATAATTGAAATATAATTATAATGTGTAAATCCTCATTGCACATGATGTATCATGTTACTAATATTTACCCAATATATTGGAGCTCTATCAAGATGCACCATTATTAATCATTTCATTTAATGCATAAGTGTGCCACATAGATCATAAAAAATGGATTCATTAAAAATCATCATTTATTACATGATAAAGGAATTTTTAATTAATACATGAAAATATATAATCAATAATTAAATGTAAAAATGGTTAGTACCCTTGATAGGGAAATGGGTATGGTATTCACTACACAATGAATTTGGCTTGGAGAAACACAATTCAATTTTGGCAGCATAACAACGTGTCATAAGAATTCATAAAAATGATTGATTAGAGTGGAAGGGGTGTCTAGTCATATGTAAATGAAATTTATAGTAATAGGGTAATATAGATATATGTCCCAACATATTTAATAGAATTCATATTTATAAAACAATAGAATTTCCTGAATGTAAATGAGGAGAGAGAAATCCCTTATGGAATTTCAGCATGGTAAAGGGTGTACATGGGATGAATTAATGAGATAGAAAGTGGTATATCATAACTAAAAAATATGGAGGGAATTATGGGGGAGTTGATAAATCATACCCCATAATTTTTAATTGAAAATAAAAGGTCATGACAAAATAATGAAATTTGGACAAAAAATGTGAAAGGAATAAATCCCTTACTGAATTTCAACCTGGGAAGAGGTTTACATGGGAGGAATTAATGAGAGAGAAAGGGGTATTTTATTATTCAAACATAATGAGGGATATATGGTGGAGGTGACAAATCATACTCCATAGTTATTAATTAGAAATAATGGGGCATAGCAATATAAAGAAAATTTGACAAAATATGAGAAAGGATGAAATCCCTTAGTTGGAAGTTTGATCCCAATGTCTTGGGAGGGTCTTGAGAGAGGATTTTGAGAGCTTGGGGCACATTGGGAGGATTATAGAGAAAATAGGTCATAGTTTGGTCTAGATACAAAGGTTTTTAGTAATTCAAAGTGGGAGATTGGGTGGGTTTATATAGAAAAATAAATGGAATTCTTTATTATTTAGGTTTTGGACACGACACATTAAACTAATCAAAACCACATACCAACCCATGTTTTTCCAATGGGTTTTTACAAAGGGGAGTGGAAATAATTATTTTATAATGAAAATGGACGAACTTATTAAAATATTAGGCTTTCTTATGTGGAGGTGAGTCACACTGTCATGGAAATATTTTTAAAATAATAAAATGTCTTATAAGTATTGGAGGGTCCACTGAGGATTTTTAAAATAAATAAAATAAACCTAAAATCACATTATTTTAATGGATAAACATATATTGTCTAGACATCCCATTTATTGTATTTTATTACATCACTATTGGGTCATTATGATGTCATAAAACACATTATATATTTACACAGTATTTAATTTTTACCCTAAAATTCGGCTGTCATAATAAATTATGAAAAATTTACCGTTGGATAATTTCGACAAACTGATTCCAAAAATATAAATCATTTTATCATAATAATTTTATAATTATGTGAATTTTTTACTTTATAAATAAAAAATGAAATTTATCAAAAATTCATCGGATTTGGGAAAAACGGCTTTTAAACCATAATACAAATAACAATTTTATGCATGAAAAATTTATAAGATCATTAATATTTAATAAAAAGATATTAATTATAATATTTTACTTAAATAATATTTAATTTTAAAATACACTAATTCATAAAAATATATTTCATAATTGAATATTAACTAAAATAATATTATTCGTTCATTAAAAACTATTTACAATGTAACAATAATGAAATGAATGTATATTATTCATTCTATATAAAAATAATGCACAAAATCATTGTTCTCGGGTCTTGTTACACAACCCATTATAAAATGTGCATATGACATATGGGTAAGGTTTGCGATTGTGACAGACTCTTGGGGTGGCAAGGATAACATCGCTTAGGTGGTAATCTATATCAACTTCCACTTCACCCATATATAGTTCTATTTGAGCTTAACGTGTTGGTGCTTGGCTTGGTATTGGTCAAGAGAGAAGCCTAGTTATGCCACCTCCTTTTCTAGATCCATAAAATGGGATTCGTTTGGTGAAATTCTATAGGATGAGGCCATCACTTCCTTTGTCTGAGTAAATTTCATTTGTTAAAGCCCTATATTTTTACTAATAAATTTATTATAGTTCAATGACTACATTAGAAATGGTAACAATTCATAACAGTATTTTTTGAATCCAAAAACATTAAACCAGGGAAGTGCATATGTTTTATATAACCATTTTACATAATAAGATATTGTATTAGATCAAGATGAATTATCTTTAATAAATGCTTCGATTGTTACAATTTCCCCCCCACCTTAAGAAATTTTTCCCTCAAAATATCATATTCCCACAGTAAAAAGATGAGGTTAACTCTTATTCATCACTTCCTTTGATTCCAGCATTTCTTCATCAGACTTGTGATTTCACCATAACACATTGACGAGGGGAATTTCCTTATTTCATAGAACCTTTTCCCTATGATATAAGATCTTTACCATCTTCTCTTTATAAGAGAGGTCATTCTACAATGATACCACCTATAGATTGAGTACATGTGATGGGTCATGTATTTACTTCCTCATGAGGGATACATGGAATACATCATGTACTTGATATAGGTTCAGTGGGAGTGCTAGTCAATAGTCCACCACTCCAATGTGATCATGGATCTGAAAAGGGATGATGTACCTTAGACTAAGATTTCACTTCTTCCCAAATATATTAACACTCTTCCATAGTGGTATGCAGAGGAATACCATGTATTTGACTTCAATCTACATATCTCCTATACAATAATCATCATAGCTCTTTTGACGACTCTGAGCAGCTTTAATGTGATAATGGATGGTCTTAACATTCTCCACCATTTATTCGACCATTTCATGACCTTGGAGTTTTCACTCCCCGACTTTATCTCAACATGTCAGTGTTTTTCATCTCTTACCCTAAAGAGCATCATAAGGATCTGTTTGGATGCTTGAGTTGAAATGATTGTTGTAAGAGAACTCATCTAGAAGAAGTTTTTCCCATCCTCCTTTGAAATCAAATGATAATGCTCTCAACATGTCCTCAAGTGTTTTGATAGTCCTCTCAGATTGGCCATAATATTGAGGATGATAAGTCATAATGATGTTAAGCTTAGAATTTAGATCATATTGAAGTCTCTTCCAAAATATATAGGTAAATCTTGGATATCGATTGGATACAATAGATAGTGGTACTCTGTGCAACATTTCCACTTCTCTGATATATATTTGTGCTAGTTTATCTGTTGAGAAATTCTCTAGAATTGAAATGAAGTGTGAAGTCTATATAAGACAATCCACCCCAACCCAGATAGAATTGTTTTTTAGATGTATTTAGATGTCCAGTGAAAAAGTATATGGTAATGTTCTTTCATATCCACACTGGTGTGGGTAATGGTTGCATCATCCCATAAGACTTCTACCTCCCAACCTTAACTTTCTAACATACTATGCACTTTGATGTATACTCAATGATATCATTCTTCATGTTGTCCCACCAATAAATCTCTAGGATATATCAATATATCTTTTTGTTTCCTGGGTGAATGGATAAATTTGATCTATATGCATCATCCAAAAGGCCATTCTTTAACTGTGGATTTTACGGTACACATATTCTTGACCCAAATCTCCCAATTTCTTTTTCATTATGATTGAACTCCTAGTATTTCCCCTTTTTGATAGTTTTCACTTTCTTCTAAATTCCCACATCTTCCTTTTGATAATCTTTTAACCTTTACAAAAGTGGAATTTGAGAAATCATTTGTGAAAGGATTGACAATGTTCTATTCTTTATGATTCTCTTATCCATATTCATCAAATCTAGAAGGATTGGCTCCTTTACAATTCTGATCAATGATAGAATCGCTGGGTCCTTTCTTCTTAGATCATCTACCACCTTGATCACTTTCCCAGGGTGGTAATAGATTAATAAGTCATAGTCGTTGATCAGATCTAATCATCTTCATTGGAACATATTCATCTCTTTCTGTGTGAATATATAATTGATGTTTTGTGATATATATATATATATATATGTTTATTACAATTCTTCTTAATGAGGTAATTCTGCTAAATTTTCAAAGAAAATATTACTGCAACCAACTCCAGATCAAGTATTGGATTTTTTTTCTCATGAACTATAAATTTCCATGAAGCATATGCAATGAATTGGTCATTTTGTATCAACAAACAGCCCATTCACTTCTTCAAAGCATCACTAAATTCCACAAATTGTTCTCTATTTGTGGGTAGTGCGAGCAATAGAACAATGATTAGACTCCATTTAAAATCCATGAAGTTCTCTTCACATTCTTCACTCCAATCAAACTTTACTCCCTACTAAGTTTTCTTGGTAAGAGGGTTATACAATCTTGAGAAATGAATCCCAAATCAGGGTTAATATATAGCTAACCCCAAGAAGCTATGGATATCCATTACCAATGTTGGCCTCGTCCAACCCACAATTATAGCTATCTTGGAGGGATCCACTAATATCCCATTGATTGTGATGATATGACCCAATAATGACACATCTTTCAACCGTAACATACACTTTCTTTACTTTTCATAGAGCCTCTTCTTCCGAAAGGTCTCTAGTAGAATGCGTAGATTCTCCTCATGCTACTCCTTGGTTTTAGAGTATATAATAATATCATCTATAATTACTACCAAACATTGGTTGAGGTAATCTCTAAAGTCTCTATTAGTCAATTAAATGATGATTTGTAGATCATTAGTGAATCCTAAAGGAATTACAATAAATTCATTATGCTCGTATCTTGTACGAAAAGCAGTCTTGGTGATATACTCCATCTTCACCCTTTTTGGTAATATCCAGGCTGAAAATCCACCTTGGAGAAGTATTATTCTCAACATAGCCGATCGAATAAGTCATTACATCATGGAAGAAGATACATGTTATTTATCTTGATTTTGGTGACCTCCAGATAATCAATGCAACAGTGCATTGACCCATCCTTCTTCTTGAAGATGAGGATTGGTGCACCCCATGGTGAAACACTTGGGTGTGTAAATCCTTTATCCATAATCTCTTGTAGTTGTTTCTTCATATCCTCTAACTCTAATATATACATTTTATATGTTGTCACTAGTAAAAAAACTCATTTTAACATTGGTTTCTATTTATTTTTTATGACTATTTTTAACCGATGTCTATAATGGCTATGCATATAATAGTATTTTCGGCATTGGATTTCTAAAAACCGATTCTGAAAATCATATTTGTTAAGGGTTTCGATTTAGGTTTATTTAATATACCGACACAGATAATCAATTTTTCAGCGTCAGTTTTAGGTAAATCTAACGCCAAAAATCAAATAAGAACGGGTTTATGGCATCATTTTGGGATAAAACCAACATCAAACATCATTTTTATTAAAAAATATCGGCCTCAATTTTTGAAATAACTAACACCGTAAGTTATTTTTTTTAGAGAAATCTGAAAAACTAAAATTCCAATAAAATCTAAACCCATGTGAAAAAACACAATACAAATTAATCAAAAATTATTTATCATTAAATACATTTGAGTAACTTAAAAATTTAAAGATCAATGCATCAATAAATCTTATAAACAATTATACAATGACATTGGAGAGGCACTTGAGAGAACTTAATAAATTCTAGTTAAAGATCAATGCATCAATATAACTCAAGATGACATGTAATATGCTTTGTTTATTGATATTTCTTGTTGAATATATCACCATACCTATGGAAGCATTATTTGGTAGTTGGAACAAGTGGACCATCAAGATATGATTATACCAGTGTGGTTGACCTAACACGAGACAATGACTACAATGTACCTATGATAGGCATGTGGGTAGACATAAAATTTAATTAATTATGGATACCAAGTACCATGAAATAAATTGATTTCGTTTTGATATCATGTACATGTTCACTTGTCATTATTTTTTCTTGACTCAATACTCAATACCTTAAGGATACCATTAATATGTTCAATGCACTTTTGGACTATTCTTGGTCACTTCTAATGCCTTTTTTAGCCTTTGGGCATGGAGTTTTAGTAGGTACGATATGGGTTCATCTCATCTTGGATAGTACATATCCTCGTAGAAGATGGTTTATTGATTATTTATTTTTTCAGTTACTAAGCATAAACAAAAAAACCTATGCTGAAAGTAAAAAAAAAGAAAATTCAGAACATTAAACTTTCAAAATAAAGCAGAATTAAAATAATCATAACTAAAAATTATGGCATGCTCATTGTTGGTTGTTGTTGAAGCATTCATTTTATTATTAGTTGGTTTAAACACCTAATATATCAAAAGAGTTAGTTTTTGGAACACTCAGGTAATATTATTCATAAATATTAGAATATACACACCTCAAATCCTGACCAGACATAACAAAT
This sequence comes from Viscum album, assembly GCA_963277665.1. Taxonomy (NCBI): domain Eukaryota; kingdom Viridiplantae; phylum Streptophyta; class Magnoliopsida; order Santalales; family Viscaceae; genus Viscum; species Viscum album. The sequence goes on from OY728158.1 coordinate 1,278,082,961, forward strand.
AGTTCACAAAAATAGATTGAATATTAGATATATTAAATTTGGAGTAAGAATATGAATCACTGAATTCCTAAAATAACATTTAATGATATGATATAAAAAATAGTATAATATGGGAGAAAATATAAAAAAAATTAATACAAGTAACCATATCAAATTTAGTAGTTTCCAAATTTTTGATTATCTCATAAATGAATCGTAGAATATAATAACCATATTCAACATTTCCTTTTTTAATATTACACTACAGTTATAAAAAATTAATCTATTAATAAAAATTATTAAATAACAAAATATCATAACAAATTCTATTATAAAAACATATTACATGTACTTCCACAAATTTGAGTTTATTTGGTGTCTTTATCGATTTGTATTCCTTGTTAAATTTTTCCCATGAACTGCATTTTCAAATATATTAAATAATAATACATATCTAAATATTGATAATAAAACATAATGAGTATATTAAAAACAAAACAAATCATACCTACCTAATACCATGGAATTTTTTTACAAAAATTCCCTAATAAAGAGAAACACCAATATACGGTGCATTCACATGGGAATAATATGCCTAACATCCAATTCCCCCTAAAATAAAATAAGTTCACAATTAATGACATTATAATGATCATTAGTTCATAATTTTTATTCTTACTTATGATGAAATGTAATAATCCAGCATTGAATATTCGTATGTGATAATCTATCACACATATATGCAAATCTATGAGGATTCTTCACATGTTTCACTTTTATGGAAAATAATTCTGGATCTATAAAACCATAAATGCTTGTACTTTTATTTTATAGAAGAATCATGTTTGGATAACTAATTTAAAATGAATATATAATTAGTCAAATTAAAATCATCTTTTATTCAATAAATATAAATTCAAATTTCAATTTACATACATGGTAAATAAGTGAACCACATTTAGGCCAAACTCTTCAAAATCTAATAGATGCACGATATATTATTTGATTAATCTCAATTGATATTTTATTGTACATATATCATTCGTTATCTGGAACTAGTATATATAATTCAATGAAGAAGATGCCTCAGATAATCTCTATACCCCATGAGAAATATCTAAAGTATCTACAGTTGATTATTCCTGAACATTTTCATTCATTTGTGTAGCTTCTTTTGCTTTCAGATAATATTATATATGTTAAATTTAAGAAAACATTATAATTAATTTAGAATCATTTGTAATTAATATTTAAAAAACATGTAACTCATATGAAATATAATTAAGCAAACCGGTTGTCCAATGTAAAAAATGACCCACACAATCCTCAACTTTGGTGATCTTCATAGTAGGAAATGGTAGTAGAACATTAGGATCTACAATATCAAGTAATGACACTCTAACCTGACCCATTTACATAGTCTAGTGAGGCACATAATCTCGGAAATGGCATGAGTCCTAAAACAACATTATGTATGTGATAATCTTTAGAAAACAACTCATAATATATGTTTTGGTCCATGTGAGGTGGTGGAGAATCAATGTTCGCTGATGGGGAAGGGTAGTCTAGGTGAGAAGGCTTAAAAATGAAACTTTATAATAGTGTTAATAATTTATCAATTAGAAACATTGATAAAAAAATAAATAATATACCTAGGAAGGCTACTCATACAGGGCATGGTAGGAAGATGGGGCAGGTTAGTCTGGGTGAGCAGACTAGGAAGGCTGAAAAATGAAAAAGTTATATTAGTGATTATAATTTATAAAATATTTTAACAGATAAAAAATAAATAATATACCTGGGAAGGCTGCACATACGGGGCGAGTTAGGTAGATAGGGGTGGGTATTTAGAGTGAGTAGGATGTGAAGGATGAAAAATTAAAAGGTCATATTAGTGTTTATAATTTATAAAATAGAAAAATTTTTGACAAATAAATAGCATACCTGGGAAGGCTACAAATACGGGGTGGGGTAGGCAGATTGGTCAGGTAGTATGGGTGAGCAGGCTAGGAAGACTGAAAAATGAAAATGTTATATCAGTGTTTTTAATTTTTAAAAGAGAAAAGGTGATGACAAATAAATAATATACCTAAGATGGATCCTCATACGGGGCGGGGTAGGCAGATAGGGCAGGGTAGTCCGGGTGAGCAGGCTAGGAAGGCTGAAAAAAGAAAAAGTTATAATAGTGTTTATAATTTTTAAAATAGACAAATTGATGAAAAATAAATAATATAAGTTTGAAGGCTTTTCAGACTCTGATAGCTTTTCAATGCGTTCTAAAAAGCCTTTTTCACTGCTGCTTGATTTTTATCACCCATAGATTGTTTCATATATTTCCACTTTTCTTTTAAGGATTATATTTCTGCGTCACTTGATTGCTTACTCTTACCAAAATCCTTCCATATAGTAACACTCACCTGATATCCTCTAACACAGTCAGGGTGTTCTTCCTCTCCCAATGTAGTGGCTAGGATGTCCATAATACCCTCAGGGATAAAAAAACCATGTGTCTCCTGATCATGAAGTTAGTCCAAAAATGAAAAATAAAATAGTTTTATTAATGTTTATAATTTAAAAAAATTGATAAATTGATAATAAATAATTAATATTTACATACAATTTTATCAGCTACTTTCTTAGCTTCCCCCGTAATATACTGTTCATTAATCATTTTCATGCTCTTTTCCATTTTTCATGGTGAGTGGGAGGAGACAGAGGACCAAATTAGACCTTTTCTGAACCACTACTATATAGAGCTATTAATGTTTCAAATTTTTCTTCAATCATTTTGCACTCCAAATATGATTACACTCCACATGATAAAGTATGAGAGTATACATTTTTTAACTGGATCTCTTGATGAGATCTCCGAGATTCCTGTTATATAAAAATAAACTACTAAGTAATTAGAATAAACTATCAAAATTTTTACAATATATCAAAATTATGATATCTGAAATTTGTCTTCATTTTGAATATCATCAAATCTCTTTCAGATATCTTGAGGGTAGAGAGATGGGATACAATCTCTCTCTAAAAATCATGACCAACTAGGGCTTTCTAAGCTTCCACCCTCCTCTTACAATGGATGATGCACTCCCGGTGCCTGGGAGATTCGACTCCCACCTCTTTCGAAATCATAGATCCGATACGCGAGAACCTGTTATTGAAAACAAAGAATGATATTCGAATGACTTATATCCCACACCTATAATCGTGGGGAGACGCAATGGTGTCTCCTTCCTAGATGCACTTAAATGAATAGATCTCAGCAAAGATATATTATCAATGAGACCCCCTATAATCAAGAAGCTTGATGATGGCAGATTCATAATTGAAGCAGATCCAGTGGCACTTCATCAACATGAGATGCTCTGCAAATACTCCATCATGGGCTGCATCTCCTTCCCGAAAGGTGACCTCTACTATAATTTAATAGAACATAAACCTATAATTACTCATTGTTGGGGTACATCGAACTGGAAACTTGTTCCCAGAGGTTACATATATTTCCACTTCTTATTCAACTCTCAATCTGACCATGATAAATTATTGGACATCGGTAACCTCCATTCAAAACCTGGTCTACTCAGGATTTCTGAATGGGACTATGCTTTCAACCCTTACACTCATAGGAATACAATGGCCCAAATTTGGGCCAGATTACATGGTTTAAATTGGTACTTTTGGAACCCTAATATCCTTAATGACATTGTGTCTTGCATTGGATTACCTCTAAAAATCGACCAAAGAACACTAAATGCTTATTTGGGCCTATTTTCTCAGGTAATGTTTGAGGTTAACCTTGTTGCACCTCTCCCTAATACAATAAGCTTCTCTACTAAAGAATATAAAACAAAAATTAGGATCGAATATGAGAAAAAACCACCATTCTATGATATTTGCAAACTTATTGGCCATACTATAGCAAATTGTAGAGTGATTAGGTAGCATGTAGTCCAACTAATAGATAACGATTGGAAGGAAATAAAAAATAACAAAAAAGGAAACCCAATCAACACTGACATCCCTAAATCTTCCAAACGAAAGCATGAGGTATGGGTAAAGAAACCCACTAAATAGAAATCTGTAACCTCCTTTGCTGATCTTGTAGAAGAGGATGAAAATTAAATCTTTAATGAGCTTTAATACACTATTATGGATGTAATTCAAAAACATCAGGAAATGGAACTTTGGGTTAATGAAACAGGTAAGGAAAAAGGGAAATATATTGGGAACTTTGTTGGTAACCTGGTTGTAGGTAAAAAATTACATCATGAAGCACCAAGCTGCAGTCATCTCCCCCCATCATTGGGTTTGGATAGCGACACAACCTCGGCTAGTGGACTCCTTTAGGATTCTGCAACACCAGTTCTGCACCCACTGGACCAATCTGCAGGTTGTGACTCAAAACAGGCAGGCACATCTTCACTGGATCCTGGGAAGAAAGCAGGTATGCACCCAGGATCATCATCTCGTGGCTCTAACTCTATTTCTCAGGTAAAAACTCTAACAACAACTTAGTAGATATAAAATCTAATGAACATTCATGCCTATGAATGTTATGAACATAAAATCTCAGAATTGTGATAATATTAATCCCAATGGAACTATAACCACCGTGGAGATTCCTATCAAGGAGAAACTTAAGACAACATGAAGATAATCCAAATCGGAACCTGATGCAGGCTTTTATTCTAACCAAGCTAGCCCCTTAACTGGGGCCAAATAGGATTTAGAAACTGCATCTAAGTAGAATAATCACAAGCTAAAACCTATTGCAGATGTGGACAGTGGTATGTTAATTGATTGTGTTGTCCAATAAATTGGCATAGACAATTCCCACAATAGGAGGCTTTCACATGATACAATTAAGGGAAATCCCTTCGAGTTTTCTATAATTTGTATGCAGGGAAATGCAGAGGATGCTTAGAATCTGATGGACTCTCCACTACTGGACTATGGGAAGCAACTAGGAAGGTGTTCAGGTACATCAATTCTTGGCCATACCCAAAATTTTCCAGGTACACAATCTCTGCATTCCAGCACTAAATCTGTAGATATACATTATAAATATATAATGACTACAAATGCTGGGAACCTGAATACTCAAAATGAGGGAAAACATTATACCAATGGCACTATAAACACTAAATATTTACCTGTGAAGGAGACCTCTAAAATAGGTAGCACAAAAACCCTCATACTTCTATAATTAGTCAGGATATTTCCAAGATCCCACCTAATTCTAAAAAAATTAGAATATCTAATTGACACAAGTGATTTGGAAACAAAAAGGGGAGTTCTAACTCCAAACCTAGGTATAAATGAAGATACTTTTTTGGAACTGTCAGGGTATTGTAATCTCTGACACTCTCTCTATTCTAAAAATAATTATTATCACTCGCTACCCCATTTTGTTTTCTATTGTAGAACCTAAGATTAGTTTTTCTCTTACGTTCCACCACTTATGTCAGTATGGTTATACCTTCAATAGTGCTACTAAAAATTCTTCACTGGTTGATACTCTATAGATCTTATCACACTCGTCGATTCATAATGTCAATATTTTTAGCATATCGGATCAAGTATTCACTTGTGATTTTGTGCTTGAGAGAACTTGTATTACATGCTCCATTGTTTATCCTAAGAATATATATCAAGATAGAAGACCTCTTTGGGATGATCTCACCTATATAAACAATATAACTTAGGATCCTTGGTTTATAATTGGAGACTTCAACGTTATTCTCAATTCAAGTGAGAAAATTGGTCCCTCACATGCTACGATCTCCACGAGAGAATTCAAATCCACTATAGAAGACAACAACCTTATTGAAATAAAACTTACAGGTGCTAAATAAACTTGGTATGGAAAGAAATACAATAAAGTGGTTTCCTCCAAACTGGATAGAGCCTTCACAAACATTCCTGCTCTTGAAAAATGGGACAATATTTCCAGCACTACCCTGCATAAGCTTCATTCTGATCATCACCCTATTTTGGTCAATGTCTCCACTAACAATGTTAAACTTTACCTCAATTTTAGATTTAACAATTATTGGTTCTCTAACACTGAATGAACTAACATAGTATGGAACTTTTGGATTTCCATGACTCATTGCAATTATTCATTTTCTTTCCCTTCTAAATTGAAGTCCCTTAAACAGCTGCTCAATGATTGATGTAGCTCTCATGTCAAACAAATAGACAAGGATATTCTCCTCCTTGAGAATGAGTTGAACCAGATTCAAAACCATAGCACAAATTTTGACTTTAGCACTGATCCGAACCATGAAATCAACAATTCGATAAAGCTCAATTCATTGCTCATCTTTAAGGAGAGGATGAGAAAACAAGTCTTTAAGGTAAAATGGTTATCCGATGGGGACAGAAACACTATGTTCTATAATTACCTTCAAAGAGATCGGAAATCTTGTAGACCTCTTGCCTCTTTAAAAGATAGAGACAACATTTTAGACAACGAAAATGATATTTCCAACCATATTGTGTCTTATTTTGAATATAACTTTAATGGCCCTGATAGAAAAAAAGACCTCTTACCTAAGATAATTCTGGTGGTGGTTAGCGATGAGGATAAAAAATTTCTTCTTAGTATCCCACATGATCATGAAATTAAAGAAATTGTCTTCAGTCTAAACCCTGATAGTGATCCTAGCCATGAATGTTTTAGTAATGGTTTCTTTCAATGCTACTGGGATATTATTAACTTCGATGCTTTCAAGCTTGTTAAATCCTTCTTCGCCAATGCTGTTCTCCCTCGTGGTCTAAACACACAATTTCTCTCTCTAATTACAAAGGTTGAAAATGCCTCTAAGATCTATTCATTTAGACCCATTGTCTCACAACAGTCTATATAAAATCATCACAAAAATCATTGCTAGAAGACTCTCTTCTATCACAGAAAAATTAGTTTCTTAGAATAAATTTTGATTTATCAATGGTAGATCCATCCAAAACTGCATTTGTCTTGCTTCAGAATGATTTAACACTTTAAACTAAAGCAACATAGGTGGTAATATTTCCATCAAACATGACATTAAAAAATCTTTTGATACCAGGGATTGGAGTTTTATTTTTATGGTGATTCAATCTTTTGGCTTTAGTGATGCTTTTATCACTACTATCTGAACATTATTCAACTCGGCCTCCTTCTCCATTCTTATTAATGGTTCTCCCAGGGGTTACATAAAATGTACTAAAGGTGTTAAATAGTGGTACCCTCTTTCTCCCATCCTTTTCACAATTGCGGAGGAATATCTTAGACGACTCCTCACTTTTATATTTAATCAAAACAAACTCAAACCCATTCATGCTTCGAAAAATCTAAACCCTCCTACTCAATTGTTGTATGCTGATGACATCATTATCTTTCTTCAAGGTGATAATAGAAATATTCACACCCTTAAAAATTCCCTTGTGCACTATGAGAAAATCTCTGGTCAAATGACTAGATGGAACAAATCCTCTATTTACTTTGGAAAAAAATTTCCCTCAAACAGAAAATGTAGTACTATAAATGAATTAGGTATAAAAGAAGGTTCTCAACCTTTTAAGTTCTTGGGTGTCCCCATGTTTTTGGGAAGACCCAAATCTGGTCACTTCCTTGAAAATTCCAATCAAGTTACATACCAAATTTCCTCTTGTAAAGAAAAATATTTCTATCTGGAGGGTAGAATATAACTTTTCAAATCTAATATTGTCTCTAAAATGGTTTATTAGATGATAATTTACAATTGGTCTACTAGTGTCATTAATTAAATGAACACCAAAATCAAAAAGTTTTTTTGGACTGGTAGAACGGTGTAGAAGAAACTTGTCACCATTCCCTGGTCTAAATGTTAGCAACCAATTGAGAAGGGAGGTATTGGAATAAAAAATATTATACATTTTAATGAGGCTCTACAAGCTAGGATCACGTGGAAGTTATTCTACAATAACTCGGATTCTATCAACTTTCTTAAAAACAGATTTTTTCAGAAACTCAAGAAAGGAAACTCTAACTTTCTTTCCTCCTCTATCTGGCCATCCATAAATCATTCCTTTTCCTCCATTATGAGTAACTCCAGGTGGATGGTCTCCAGAAACTCCACCATGAACTTCTAGTTAGATAACTGGGTTGGAAATCCTTTAATTTCTTGGGTTGCCCTTGACCAAAGCCCTAGGGACATCAAACTATTTATTATAAATGTTATTAATGATAGTAATGACCCCCTTACAAATAACATTATGAATTTCACTAACACCTACCCCTTCTCAAACACTGATTATTTTTTAGTTTGGGATCCTTCACTCAATGATATGATTGATTCTAAAAAACATTATAGCTATTTCTTTTATAACTCTGAAAGTGATTTTTGGTGGTTAAAACTATTTGACAAATCTTGGATAAAACCCTCAAGATTTACTCTTATATGGAGAATTTCTCATAACAGACTTCCCACTAATGATCGTTTGCAATCGTCTGGTTTCTAACTCTACTCTAAATGAAACCTCTGCTACCAGCACAGAGAATATGATAATCATACTTTTCTTTATTGTGAAACTACTTCTACTATTTTGAATTATATTTTTGACATTTTTTACTGCATAAGGTGGATGCATGACTCTGTCAAAACTCAATTAAAGAGATGTGTGGATCTGAATAGTTCTCAACAATTTAAAAAAATCTTTCTTTCTGCTATCTCTAAGCTTCATCAAGTGATATGGTATGATAAAAATGCTTTTATTGATAATAAATGCTCAGCAAATCTTAATACAGGAAAAACACAGATTCTCATCACCATTTGCGATGTTGCTTCGATCCAAAAGGTTCAATTCAACAACACGATGCAAGAATTTAGCATCCTTTGACATTTACGTATTGTCGGAAACTATTTCAAACCTTGATGTACTTTTGAAGTCTTCTGGTGTCCCCCCTCTACTAGGAAGGATTAAGGTTAATGTGGATGGTGCTTCCAAAGGCAATCCTGGTCTTTTGGGGTGTGGTTCCATCTTTAGGAATCATACTGGTCAGATCATTGGTTACTTCTATGGGAGTTGTGACATTGCTCCCTCTATGGAAGCTTAAATGATGGGTATGATTAATTCCATCTCTTTTTCTAAACAACATGGCTAGAATAACATCTGGATTGAGAGTGATTCAACTACTCTTGTGCAAGTAGTATAGAATGGTGTGATACATCTTGCGTGGTCGATCACCACTCATTGGACGGACTGCATCAGTCCTCTTCACGACATCAACTACATCACCACTAATATTTATTGTGAATCTAACTTGATTGATGATGGTCTTGCAAAAAATGGTGTCAATAAGGAAATCACCAAGGTTGATGAACTTCCTAATGAATTACTTCCTTTTCATAATAAAGATTGTAATATGTTTCCATCTTTTAGACTTTTTTAGCTCTTCTTCTTTATATATTCAGTGCCTCGGTTTTCTGGCAAGGCGCCATCTTAAAAAAAGCTTTCATGTATATTCATCTATAAACTGATAATTGAGGCATGGGGTTTCAAACCTTCTCTTTCCAATTTTTTTTTTCAGTTTTTCTTTAAAATATCACCATCGAATGGCTGCTAAAGAGATATGTATTTTCTTAATTTCTTTTTTTTTTCTCCAAATTGAATGTCATATGTTATTGAATATATTAAATATGTCATTTAAAATATATAATATTAACAAAATGAGATAAACAAAATAAATTTAGATATTTTACCATCACGACCTCCCAAATATGTTGCTTCGCCATCTTATCCACTAACTTCTAATCAGGATATAAAATACTAATCTTGCAATGACTCTGCATCACTATATAACTGACATACAGAACACCATTTGGGCCAATTGCATTATCATCATCATCATAACATATGTGTAATCTATCATCATCACGAGCAAGTAATAGTTTAGGTAAACATGTAATACCACATTTACCAACTTGAGAAATTGATTTTGTAGTAGTAACAGGAGAAGTATCCCCCACCGAGGACGCATCAGTAGTCTTGCAAATTTTTTTTTGTATATTAACTGTATTATTTCATTAAATAAGTATATTTCAGAATATTGATGAAAATGTAAAAATAGATATACCTCGATAACTGCTCCTCTCTATCAGTATCTGACATTACTTCTAAAAAGTGTAATGAAATTTTTTTTACCTGCATATCATTAGAAAAATGAATATTTAAAATAAAGAAGACACACAATAAGTTAATATAAAAATAGGCACGTATTTTTAAGTTTCAAAAAAATAAAAAAGATATAAATAATTACCAAAATAATTATGAAACTAATTTTTTTTACCACAAGCCTTTATTATGATCATTAGGTACTGAATGGACTTTTTCTGTCTTATACATAGTGTAATCATCTAGAAATTGCGTAATAGATTAATAAAGATTATGTAAATCTCTAATATCATCATCATCATCATAACCCAAGTGGTATCTTTTTACTTGAAAAACAACATACCACTGATCATTTGATGGATCAAATAGATAAAATAATTGCTTTGCATGTGTCTCCATGATAAATTTTTCATCATTGTAATTAAATCTTTTCAAATCAACTAGTTGAAAACCATATTCATCATTTTTCACGCCACTATTACTATCAACCCAATTACACTTAAAAATGGTGACTCAAAATTTAATATAATCAATTTTCCATATGTATTTTAGAACTCCAGAATATGGCCTTGATGCAAAAATTGGGCTTTTATCTTTGGCACTTGAAAAATGCACTGCTTCAACAAAAACCATCACACCACTATTCTGAACAGTACCCAAGTCATCCAGGTTTTTTGTGTACAATGTTTATCCATTGATATCAAAACCAAACCTTGTGAAAACATTAAAAGATAGCCCCCCTACTAAGCACTTCAATGATTCTAATAGAGATATATCTGGGGTGACATTATCTTTAAACCATAAAAAAATGTCTTCTTATGATCAATCATTAACCACTTTTTGTTTATTTTCGGATACCGTAACTTTGATTCAGAAATATGTGAGGATATATATTACTGAACCTCATCTGTGTTGTTCAATGTCTTTAAATTAGCCTACATCACTTCATCACGTGGAATGAACATTACCTTTAATCCTATAACCCCTCTACCGTCACTATCAACTATCATATGTTGAGATACGAGAAGAAAAATATGCTCAACCGCATACAAATAATCAGTACAAAACACAATCAACTATTATAATAAATATTATTTAACAATAAAGGCCTCTGGTCGATAAGGATTTTTAACATATCCCTTCAAAATTTTCACGTATATTTCAAAAGGATTCATCCATCTTAAATAAATTGGCCCATATATTATTATCTCACAAGCCAAATGAATTAGAATAAGAACCAATATATTAAAAAACGTGGGTGGAAAATGCACTTATCATTGACAAAAAATAACAGTTGTTTCCTAATCAAAAACATATAACAAATTTGGATCGACTACTTTTCTACAAATGGACATGAAAATATTACATAACCTGATGATAGTCATTCTGACCTCTTTCAAAAATATACCACGCACTACTACTGGTAGAAGTTGTTGCATTAACACATCGAAATCATGACATTTCATACCTATTAATTTACAATCTTTCAATGAAACCAAGTTATTCACATTTTAATATACACCACAGGGTACTTTTATACCATGAATGCATTGATAGAAATTCTGCTTTTAATCTTTCATAATTCATAACAAATCGGAGGTAAATATGATCTGTTTCCTTTCATAGTGGGAGCTAACTCTGAACGTATTCTCATTAATATCAAGTGAAATCTAGCCTACAATCCATATTTATTATCTCATTTTATGTCTAAAAAAGTTCCAGTCAAATTGTCACATATGTTTTCCTAAACATTCATAACATCGATGTTATGATTTATCTCTTAAAATCTCCAATAAGGTAGTTTGAAAAAAAGACTACTTCTTCCAAATGTTTCATTAAAGACCAGAACTTATTTTCTTTCCAAACATCGAATCATTATCTTTCACCCCATCATAACATTCTTCAGCTGAGAATGGTTGAGGCAGAAGGTTTTCTTCTTGTAATCCATTAAATGAATTTTTCATTCTACAATAAGGATGATCAATTCAAAAAAAATCTTCAATGTCTCATGTACTCTATCTTTCTTCTATTCAAAAATTTATAATATAAAGTATGTTCATCAAAAATTGGTCATGCATTATGTTCAATAAAACTATATCCAGATATGTTTCCACATGCAAGAAATTCGTTTATAGTGAAAATTATCAAATCACACAGAAAAGAAAATACAAATTATTCTGTGCATCGAAAACATTAACACATAACTCCCATAGAAGTTTCAAATAATCAACCAATGTTGAAAGATACACATAAATATCATTTCCCTGTAGTTTTCATCCAAAAAACATCATGATCATCATAAAATATTTCTTCTTCATACATAGTTGTGGGGACAAGTTGTAAAATACTAGAAAAATAGGCCATGAACTATGTTGGCTACATAGGCTCTGATATGGATTCATTCCATCAGTACAAAATCCAATTCTAAGATTTCTAAATTCACTTCCAAAATCATGAAACTTTTTATCAAATCAATTCCACTGTGGTGAATCGTCAAGGTGACCTAAGTTTCCATCATAGATGTGATCATCTGAATGACATCTGAACCTTTTTGGGTCAATTGAATTTTAAAATAGACGCTTCAAATGACGAATTATTGGAAGGTACCAAATTTCATTAGTTTGAGTATTGGTTCTTGTACCTAAAAATGAATCACAATTAAAATATTTGAATTGTATGAAAAAAATATTGGATGAAATCATTAGAAAGTACAAAATTGATTTATCAATACGTTAGATGACAGCACCAAAGAATGAATCTGAGTTGACTTCCCGATCTATATTATAGGATGACGCCCCATATGTAGGAAAACTTGATAAATATTCATTTTCATTTATATATAGTACAAAATCATTGGGGAAATCATGTATCATTTTATACCAAAATCCCATTGGGAATAATAATTTCTTCGCCTCATAATTGGAATATAGAAGCCTGTTGCCTTATAGAAGTAGATCTTTTAAAAGATCATGTAAGCTGGGAAAAATTTTATCACTCCACCCATTTTATTCTTTTAAGTTAACTAATCTCAAAACTACTGATAAAACTGTATATTTACTAAAACTTGGGAATAATGGTTTCTCAGAATCTCTATACAATTGTTCAACAATTTATTTTTTTTCAATGACTTCAACACATAAATAATGAATTAATTATTCAATATGATCCTCTTCCTCATTATGAATAATATCATCAACATAAGATGTTGAATTTTCAGTTCTTTCACCATGACAGATCCAACATGTATAATTAAGGCTAAAACCATAACAACTGATATGGTCCTTTATTTCTCTAGAGTTTAACTTTCTCATATTTAAACACTTCACATGTGGACAGGAAAACAAATCAATGTTTTGAAGATGTCGTTTAGAAAATTATTTGAATTCGTAAACTACTTCTTCGTATTCACTAGTGGTTCTTTATAAATGTATCCAATTACGATCCATTAAATATCTAATATAACAAAATAATTGGAAAATATATTAAAATATATAAACATTTAAATATATATATATATATATATTTATAGATAAATTGTAAACAGAGACACATTTCATAAAGAACTATTGATAATCAGATGTAAATCATTAGATATGAAACACATTAACCTATAGTAAACATTTTATTTTCATATTTTATAAATTAGTTATATTGGTATTATAATTAAATTATAATATCAGTCAACTAAAAATTATTACTTCATTTTACTTAGTTGTTTCATTATTTTGTTGTTTCATGGGTCAAAAGTAATGAAGATTGCATTAATTTAAAGGGAGAAAAATATACTTATTATTAGAAATATGAAATAATAATTTGATTAAATGTTCATATTAGAAGTGAAATCAATCCTAATACTCCCAAACATTGGAGAGATGAAATTACATACATAACTATATTGATATATCTTACAACAAATTTGGGTGACATAACAATAGAATCATTTGAGAAATAATAAGTGGTTGTGGATCCATTGCATGTTTTAATGAGTATATACATAGATTATTTGGTTAAAATGTGTTTGTGGATTATTCGGTAAAATATAAAAATATCTATCTATGTCATAACTAGCCATAGATTTTCAATGGACCAAAGTAGTAGAAAAGATTGAAAATAATTCAATTAGTTTTTGGTATAATTTTGGTAGACCGGATTCAAGCCCCCCACCCCACCACTCTCAGGTTAATTTTCTCAGTATTATGAGGTCTCATAATGTAAGATAAAAATAATTTCAGAACATTATTTTGTCAATTGGTCAAGATGAAAATAATATAAAAAAACAATTAACACATAGACTAAAAGAATTGGTCCAGAACATTGACCAATACATTTATAAATAATGTTAGAAAAATATAAAGTTAGATAAAAATAATATAATTAATTTTTGGTATAATTTAGTCAAGAACATTGACTAATACATTTATACATAATGTTTGATAAAAATTCATAATCTAAAATTACACAATGTTAGATATAAATTCATAACCTAAAATCACACAACTCCAATCGATATCAATAACATTGACTAAAAACTCTTAGGGATGACTATTAACAATGTTGAAACTCATTTTAAATACACTATAAACTAATATTTAAAGGAAATTAAAATTATAATTAAAATTAAATATTCATTGATTTACCTTCAAAATAAAAAAAATACATACAAAATTTTGAGTTCAACACTAAAATAGATCCCTAATCCGAACATTTAACCGTTTAAAGCTTTGGAAAATTAATCACTGGAATATATAGAAAAAAATTGATTGTAAAAAGGAAAAATAAAAATAAACAATAACTAAAAATAAAACCATGGTTGAAAGTCACTCAAAATAACATTCTAAACAACACATAATCCCTAGAAGATTAAAGAAGATAATATATTGAAGAAAGCAGACCACATGTCATGGAAAAAAGAAGAAAATAATCAACAATGGTTGTTAGAGATCACAATTAATGCTACGAAGTTGTCACGAGTAGAGAAGATCCACCGAAGATTTCTATTTTTATGAATGAAGAAGATGAGGGTTTTCTAATCCCATCATTTTTAAATGAATTTTGGTGTCTCTTTTTACTCAAACTGATGCCATTTTTTTTAAAAAAAATTAGGCATCCGTTTTTCTCAATAACGATGCCGATAATATATATTATTTTACTTTTGGCGTCCATTTTGGTAAAAAATGATGCCGAAAGTATTCGATTTTTTAATTTTTAGTGACAGTTTTCGAAAAAATTGATGTCGAAAATTAAAAATATGTCATCATTTTTTAGTAAACCTAATGCGAAATACATGTTCTTTTTTATTTTTGGAATCGTTTTTAACCTAAACCGACACAAAAATCCTTGAATTCTAGTTTTTAGCATCGGTTCTACTAAAAAACAGTGCCAAATATCACTCATAATAATTATTGGTGTCATTATTTATTAAAAAAAATGCCAAAAATTTATCACTCAAACTATCAAGAGGAGTTAAAACTGATTCCAAAAATTATGATAGGGTAGGAGTTATATTCAAGGGTTTCAATTATTTCCCCATTTCTATTCTCACCGACATCTTTACTTCCATGATTTTTTGTGGTGTTGGGATTTTATAATAAACATTTGGGAAGTAAACGAATGCATAGAACCAAAATCAAAAAGTGCATTCTCTATTCTTGAATGAATAACTAGTGTACCTTTCACCACATCATTGTCAAGGTTCACTTTGGAGCTAGTGATGGAAAAAAAGATCACCCCTTTCTTCCTTGTATGTAGTTGGTTGCCTCTAAAAACCCTTGTATTAGGGAAATAGTATGAAAATTTCCCCAGTTCTTTATAGTTGAAACAATGAACAATGCATTGAGGGTCTAATGGAGACTTCCTATCCTCTTCCACAACCACAACTTTTTATTTTCGGTAGTTAATGTCTAGGTTCCCTTCTCTTTCACACCGTAAAAATTTCATCATCCCCTTTACAAAATTTCTGAGTTGGTTTTTCCATGAATTTGGCAAGTGGGGTGCTAGATTTTAATAGCACCATTAGATTTATCCATCATACCACTAGAATTAATGTCCAATTTACAATTCTTATCCCCATGATACCGCTGAGATTCACCGATATCCATTTCATCATTGAGGGAACATCAGAAATGTATCTCATAGCTCTTCAAGTCATAGATCACTAGGTCATTCCATAGGCTAGGATTTGACCGACTAAAGAAGCATTCAACATTGAATTCATGGGTAATGACAAAGCTGGAGGCATATCATGAAACACTTAGGAAGTTTTCCTCATACAGTCTAATGAATTTATTGTGTTTTTTCTTGAGTGCATGGAAGTCCCTTTCCATCTTAACAGAGAGGGTTCAAGGAAAATATTTATTTATTTTTTTGGAAATCGTTCCATTCCCCTACCATGATCACTTCCTTAGGTTTTTTATTTTTTATCAATTTCCACCATTGATATGCTTTGACCTCCATACAATAAGCAGCTAGAAGAGCGTTCTCTTGTTAGAAACATTGAAGGATGGATAATATCTTTTCAATGAATTTTCTCGATTTTTTGACATTTGAGGTATCAGATCATCCCTTAAAATTAGGATTCCTTTATATAATAAATCAATTGGTTGGACTAGTTCTTTCTTGGGGGGTGGGGGTTGAACGTTCTTCTTAACCCATGTTTGTATTCTAAATATGAGTTATCTAATAATTTATCATGACAAAGTATGTGATTACCACTCCCATCAGATTGGGTATCTCATTAGAATAGATATCACATTGATCTTCACATCAATTCTTAGCTCGAGTCCTCCTATTATTAGACATCCACTGGAATAAAAGGAAATTTAGAGGTAACACATAAAGGGGAATCCAATGATGAAAAAGTTAACTTCTAAATTACATATTTTTCCTTAACATATTAATTTCTAAGGTTCATTCTATGTTATCCATATTTTAATTCCCAACATATATTCTTAGGGGGAATTTTTTTCCATTAACAATGGTTCAAACTATGTTAGTGAATTTATTAAAGCATATCCCTTGGGAGTGTGGTAACCAAGAGTGCAGCAAGGCCCATTTTTTTCACCTTTTCCCATATGAGTCTAGATCAATGTGGTGATTTCGGGTTTTACCACAAGATACATCTATGGCACAACCGCCTCTACCTACTCGTATTTTGACAAGGATGTATTTTATTGATAAACAACTTACTCAATACTCACAAAAATTTAGGGATGTTTTTGTTATACATAGTCTTATCCCTAAGGCGTTCACTAGGGTTTTCTAATCTTATGCCCAAAAATAACTAAACATATCCAATGATACCAACTATAACAACCCCGATCATTATTTCACACTAAAACATAATTTATTATATAAAATATTCACTTGATACAACAAAGAAGATCAAGAGGTCTAGGGTCTTTGGATATTAAAAACATTACATAAAAACATAAAATAAGAAATACACGTCTTTATTGAAAAATTATTTTACTTGACCATATACATTCCTTCATACATAGAATCCATAGGATAACCTGAGGAAATACACATGAAAAAGGGTGAGCTATAAATCCAGGTAAGGGAGTAAACAGGGAATAATATGAGGAATATAGTACATGTCAGAAAATTGTCATATTAGTGGAGAATAAGAGAAACATGAACATAAAGTCATGATATAGCATGATTATCATAACATTGAAATGTGGCATTAATATTTCACATGATATTAGCATGAGCCAAGAATATTTCCCATGGGGAAAGAATAAAACCTCATTGAAATTGAATTAGCATCATTAAACCCCCATTTAACTTAGCATATCATGATTCTAATCTTTACCCAATGCATTGGAGCGCTATCAGGGCACACCTTTCTTAATTATTTCATTTCATGCATAAGTGTGCCACATATATCACACACAACGGATTCATTAAACATCATAATTTACTCCACTATAAAGGACTGTGGAATTCATACATGAAACTATATAATCAATAAGTAAATGTCTATAAATGTGAATACCTTATATATAGAAATGTGCAAGGTATTCACTACATAATGACTTTGGCTTGGAGAATCGCGGTGCAATTTCAACTGAATAACATCGTGATATAAGAATTAATAAAAATGGTCAATGAGAGTGGACAGGGAGTCTCATCATATGTACATGAAATAAAAAGTAATATGTGATATAGATACATGTCCCAACATATATAATGGAGTTTATATTCATAAAACAAAATAATTTGTGGAATGTAAATGAGGAGAGATAAATCCTTTACAAAATTTCAGCATGGTGACAGGTGTACATGGGAAGAATTAATTAGAGAGAAAGGGGTTTATCATCATTAAAAATATGGAGGGATGTATAGGAGAGGTTAGAAATCATACCCTATCATTTTTAATTTCAAATAAAAGGGAATAACAACATAAAGAAATTTGGGCAAAAAATTAGAAAGGAAGAAATAATTTATGAAATTTCGGCATGGTAAAGGGTATACATGAGAGGAATTAATTATATATAAAGGAGTGTATCATCATTAAAACATTTTTATGGTATTATGGGGTAGTTTATAAATCATACCACATCATTTTTAATTAAAAATAAAGGGGTATAACTACATAAAGAAATTTGGACAAAAAATGAGAAAGGATGAAATCCCTTACTTGGAAGTGTGATCCCAAAGGGATGGGAGGGGCTTTAGAAAGTCTTATTAGGAGCTTGGGGTTCCTTGGGAGGATTATATAGATAGTAGGTAATATGTTGGTTGAGATTCCAAGGTTTTTAGTGAAGATAAGTTGGATCTTCGGTGGGTTTATATATGAAAAGAGGGAGAAATCTTTATTATGTAGTTTTTGGACACTACACATTAAACTAGTCAAAACCCCAAACCAACCCATGGTTTTTTCCAATGTTTTTTTCCAAAGGGAAGTGGAAAAAATTATTTTATATGGAAAATGGACTAAAATATTAAAATATTACTCTTTCTTATGTGGAGGTGAGCGACTCTCTCAAAGAAATCATTTTAAAATGATAAAATGTTTTATAAGTCTTGGAGAGTCCACTAAGGCTTTGTAGAATAAATCAAATAATCCAAAAATCACATTATATTAATTTGAAAACCTGTATTTGTCGAAAATACCATTTATAGTATTTTATTACATCAAAATTGGGTCATTATTATGTCATAAAACACATTATATATTTAAACGGTATTTAATTTTTACCAAAACATTCGATTATCTTAGAAAATTATGAAAAATTAACCATTGGATAATTCATACATCCTGATTCAAAAAATAATATTAATTTTACCTAAATAATATTCTAAATATTTTAATTTTTACTTTTAAAATAGAAACCAACATTTATAAAAAAATCATGGACTTTGATAAAAATGGCTTTCAGACCATAATAAAAATTACAATTGTATTCAAAAAGAATTATACAATCATCTATCTTTAATAAAATATATTTTAGTAATAATATTATATTAAAATATTTTTTAATTCAATAATCCATTAATTCATAAAAATATATTTTTTAATTGAATATTAACTAAAAAATTCTATTTGTTCTATAAATAATATTTACAATGTAACAATAATAAATTGAATGTATATTATTTATTATATATAAAAATAATGCACATAATCGTAGTTCTAGGGTCCTATTACATAACCCCTTAAAACACCTTCATATGACCTAAGGTTATGGTGTGTGATGGTGATAGACTCTCAGGGTGGCTCGGATAAAATAGCTTGGGTGGTAATCTCTATCAACTTCCACTACTCCCATAAGAGGTTTTTTTCGTGCTTAACATGTTTTAGATTCGCTTCAGATTTGTGAATAGAGAAGCCCAGTGACACCACTTCCTTTCCGAGATCCAAATAATGGTCTTCTTACAGTGTAATTCTGCTGGATGAGGCCATCATTTCCTTTGTCTGAGTACATTTGATTTATTAAAGCCCTATATTTATACATATCAATTGATCAATATTTAAAGGCTAAATTATCTATGGTAAAAATTCATAATAATATTTTTTAAATTCCAGAAACATAAAACCAAGTATGTTCATATGGTTTATATAACTATTTTACATAGTAATACATTTTAATAGATCAATAGTAATTTTCATTAATAAAAGTTTGGGTCATTACATTGTCAGATCATAGCTACATTAGGGTAGTGGAAGAAGGTTATGACTATTAAAATTTCACATATAGGCCAACATAGTGATCGAATTTATGATTCAAATATATTGGATCATATTATGTGATTTAAGCTCAAATTATTTTGTGGAAATACTAATCCTATGGAAGTTCAACAAAAGGATTAAGTCCCCGAAAAATATATTTTTGAACATGGGATGTGATGAAATGGAAATGATTATAATTGAGGGTCATTTATGTCAAATAATAAGGAGGAATAATAAATATAACACATGTAATTTTGATATTTTAATGTAACATTCTTTGAAAAATATTTTTTCACATGAGCAATGAACTAAAATGAAGAGAAAGATCCCCAACATAACGAAAGTGGAAGAAAAAAGTGTTTCAGAGTATTAGGAAAGCTTTAAAACTATAGTTAGTTATTATAAAGATTACATCAATAATATATAATTAACTATTGACCATTTCATTGAATGGATTAATCCATTTCTATGAGGAGATCTTGCAACACCCTATATAATATAAAAGATTAACTTTTATTCAATAACATGTATGAAAAAACCCCAAATATTGAAGGGAATATAATATCCCATAACGTTGAAATATATTTATTATTTAATTTAATTTATATATATAATATATCTTGAAATTAATACTATATTGAGTTGTCTTACACTACATGAAACACATATTTTCATCAATATCCTGCAATACATGCAAGACCTAGTTGTACCTAACCACTATATACTTTTATTTTTTTTATTTAATATAATAGTTATCAACTAGAAGATGGAATAAAGGTTATTAATAGTATTAATGAACATATAAAAATATATGGTTTACAAAAAGATAAAATCAAATCATTTGGTACCAATTTATTAGAAATGATAATAAAAACCAATTGAATATAAATGAAATTAATTTAAAAGAAATCTATTTTTATGCACCTAATATAATATTATCATATTAAAATAAAAAAATAAATATTAGTGTATGAGCTTAACTAAATTTAGTTAAATTATAATTTTTTTTAAATTCTCTTAATAGATATGATTGAAATAAGATAAAAAAGAAAATCAAATTTTATACATTAGAATCGATATTTTTTTTCTCAACATAGTTTTATCACCTTTTAGTTGTACACATATTTTAAAACTATTTTTTTACTCTTTTAATGAATTAATTTTATAAAATAATATTATTTAATGAAATAATAATGTCAATATTATCTTAGATTTTTTTTAGTATTTTTATGAGAAAACTCATTTTTTGTTGAATAGTGAGAAATAATGAATTTTAATTAAAAATTAAAATTTCATCTAATTAATTTATAATGATAAATTATATTTTAAATTTTTTAATTAATATTATATGAATAATATATCTATTAATCTAATTTGTTCATTTTTATTATATTTTTTTGAATTTAGATACAAAAACATAGTAAACTTTTGAATATTTTTACTTAAAAAACCCACTTTCTTGTCTCGTCCATGAGATTGATGTTAAATTAAATTATCTCACTTAAGTGATTTTAATTGGGATAAATGTATTAAATATTACAAATAATAATAATTTATAATTTTTTATAATTTAATATTAAATTCTTACCATAATAATTAGTAAAATATTTTAAAAATTATTTTCAACTCTTAAGAGCAAGATAAGTTTAATTAGTGGTTAAACTAAGAATATATGGTGTAAGAATGACCCAATACATGTCCAAAATCCTTTTTATATCCATTTTATCTATTTTTAAACCTCTTTTATATTATTTTATTATCCATTCAAATTTGTAGGAAAACATTTGGTTATACAAAAATTATTTTCTAAAATTCCAGGTGTGTGCTTTCCCCCACATATAAAAGGCCACCAGCTCCCCCTTCATAAGACCTATCAAACCACAATTTTTTCCAATTACTTCAAATATTAATCCCAACCATCCATATCCTAATCCTATAATCCTTATATATGGTATAAAGGAAATATAGTAAGGCATTAGTGCAAACCTATAGAGGGTTCCCGAAGAAGAGGTAATGTTTTTTTAAATGTCTTTTTATTTTATTTACTAATAAAACCCCTTAAATTGTTTTAAATTATTTTTTATATAATAACCTCAATATATTAAATATAATTAAATGTTAATTTTATGAACTAAAAATTCCCAAACTTACATTAAATGGTTCATAAATTCATTGTTCATGTGTAAGACATATTTTCGCCATGAGGACCAATGTCATTTGTTCTTACATTATCACCTTTCATGGATGGGAGTAATAAGGGAAATACTATATATAAATATATACATATATGATATTTATGGAGTATGTTTAATTATGGATTTATTATAGGACACATATCTCCATGCCTTCCATTTTGTGGGAATATGATGACGTCATTCGTGTGTACGGTGGACTACCACCCCAAAAAGCGAACTGATTCCTTCATAAATCACATGGAATATATAAAGCATGGTTTAATAAAAATATGTTATATATAATACATAAATATTAAAATGGGATGATAATATACAAATATATCATTTACTTTAATTTCTTTCAATACGATTAGAAATTTTAAATGATGTTCAAGCATACGTATGACCTACCATCTCCAGGAATGGTGTATTTGATTTCCAATCAAAACATTTTATGGATTACTATAAATATATATATATATATAAATATATATTTTATTTATATCTTTTTCAACATTCTAGATATGATTATATCATTATCAATGTAAGAGGGAAAAAATACCAAATCAAATCATACTAAAAAGGCATGCCAATCAACACCATAAACAATATCAAATAATTAAATATTATTAACAAAAGATAGATAAAATGTTATAAATGAATAATATATGTTATAATAATTATTAATATTATTTTGGTATAAGATAAGAAAATTTTTACAACCACTACACTAGTGGTTAAATCATGTACTACTAGAAGGAAAGTGCTATGTAAGGGTTTTCGTCTCAATTTCATTTTATTGAGGCATGTAGTAATGTTATGAACCTAATTAATTTTATATGGTGTATACAATAACCCATTAAATTTATTATTATTAATAATAAAATTTTTATATTATTTTTATCTTCAATTTTAATTATTTCATCTATGGGGATTTGAATTAAAAGTTACGAAGTGTTACAGAATTGCATAAATCAATTTCTTTTAATTAGGTTATGTTACTTCCTCAATACCATTAATATTCTAAGATTATATGATTACTGTATTTTTTTTTCATAGTGTTTATTTTTTTTGGTTTCATATGGATTTAATAATGAAAAACATAATCAATTAATTTATTAATTCTCACTTCAACGTTACAATCATTTAAGGAGTTTATTTAACAATCCATTTTTAATTGAAATTGTTTATTCATGAATTTAAATTAATAGGGATTATAAGATAATTATTTAATAAACCTTTTAAATTTATTATCCTCTAGTTATTAATGATATTTTTCATGGGACAATACCATTTTTTTACTCTTTTGTACTTAAAGTTATTGAGAAAATGTATTAATAAAACCCGACTTCATTTCACCCTTCAGTTAGAAATCTGTTTTCATAAAAAATCATTTTTAAGATTTTTTTTTAAATTTTAATCTTTTAAAATTTCAAAATGTATTATTAATAAAATAATTTTTTTTATTTTTATAAAAAAATTTCAAAGGTGTCTTCTTATAGTTTTTTGATCACAATACATTTCTTAACATTTTACAATGAAAAATTAATGTCCCTTTTTCCTTGTACAATATATATGGAATTAACCACTGTGATTTATTTGAAGATTCCATTTCATGTCACCGATTATATTTTTTAAAAAAATATTTTTAAAAGCAAATTTCAAAGAAAAATATTTTAAAAATGAAAAGTATATTCTCATCAAGAATGTTTTGAAATATGTTTTTTTATTTCATCAATGAAAACAACCCTTATTCTTATTTCAAAGTGGTATAAATTTTATTGATAACACCCTTATTTATCCTCCAGTTGAATTATGATTATTTTGACCATGAATAGTAATGAAATTATCTTCCATGAATAATTTTTGTATTCATTAACTTCCCCTTGAGTTATTTACTTTTTAGTGACCCTTAAAAATTTAATTTCCCCTAAACATGCACATTATTTATCATGAAAATTATTATTACCTAAACCATATACCATTTTTACATATGGTGTCTAATTTGCTAGATATATGACTATTGAGTGAAATATTAGCAATTCCATATTATTTAATCAATAAGGATATTTGATGAGGCACATTGTTTTTGAAATAAATTTATTATTAAACATAATAGAAATTATTTGGACATGTAGTGATGGGTGGGGTGAACACTTTATATATACCATTAATGCATTGAAATGTCTCATAAGGAAAATATTTTGAACTAATTAAATGTTTTCATAACTGTAGTTTTAGTCTTTTTAGCAGACAGTTCTTTAAAGTATGGATTTTATGTGCTAGAGACAAGACGTTTTATAACGAAGAATTAGATCCATTTAAGATTTCATTATTATCCATGATATTTTCGTTATGATCTAATCTATGGATGCCTTTTATTCTCTGCTTATTGATTTAAATAGAATATGTATTGATTTATTAACCTTTAAAAATTTATTACAGCTTATCTTATCATGATATCCATTTTATTTAAATGGAAATTTATTCAGTTAATTATCATTCCATATTATTTATGCACTTCAATCTCAGTTTATTGATTACATGGAATGTGTTTTGAAATATTTATCTTTCTATATTTATTATTCTCATTGATTCATTTTTTTTCACTACACATTACCCTTATGGATCATTTTAGATCACCCTTACTTGGTTTCTATTACCATGAATTCAGTTACGTTTACGATGACTTGTATGAAGAGATACGCAAGATAGATTAATGTTATTATTAAAAAAATGTTATAATTTAGGTATTAAATTTTAATACCAAAATCATGTATGTAACTAATATAACAAAAATAAAAAACTATTCAATCATTTGGTATGTGATTTAATTTTATTTTATTCTAATGTAATAGTAGTAGGAACCTGATCAGGGATTCTAAAGTTAGGATACCTATAGTTGGTATCCAAGAATGTTTAGTAGAATCCTTGGGAACTAGATTTTGTAAAACATTAATTTGGGAATGTAACCCCATGATATAATATTAATATTAGTTTAGAAGAAATTTAATTAATTTTAGTAAGGAAGATATTATGTGGCTCTTCCTAAAAATACATCAATTTCTGGATAATATAAGTGGACATGGTCTTAACACAGATGTACCTAGGGGTAATAACTAAAAAATTGTGAATCGGTAATTAATTGAGCATTACCTGGTACATGATAATGGAACTTACTATGCACTTAGTTTTGAACTCTCTAGGGATACATATACGATTATCCATATTTTCATTAAAAACTATTATGAGAGATTTTAATAGATAATGAAAATGAATAACCTTGGTAAAATCATAGACTAAGGAAGGAACTAAGTGGAAATAAAATGGATGAAGTATATTTGTATTGGGATTCATGAATTAAATTGTTTAATTATTTTTAGCAATAATATGTTTTCTATAAGAGTCACGAATCATCTAAGGATTCTATTAAACATTAGAATAAATTGTCTATTCTTTAACATAAGATTCATGTTTACCATCATGTGTTAATGACTTTAATATTGAAAATAAGATCAATGACATAAAAAAGTATTTTAGTTTTTATGTAATGAGTATACCATATCCGATATCCTTTTGGAGAAATATATATAATTTATATGTTTTAGTGGGAAATGCATTTTAGGAATAATGCCATTAAAATTTATAGATATAACATTAAATGTATTGATAATCATTTTGGATAATATGAAAATTGTAGTCTATTAATATTATTATAATTTATTGAATGAAAAATAAATGGTATCAAAAACCTCTGTAAAAAGGTTATTTAAGGATTAAATTAATTTCAAGGATTTCCATCATATGTTTTTGGGAACTATAAAGGAATTATATAAATATAATGTATAAAATGGATAACTGTCATGCATGGTGATAACCCATCATATCTAGAAATGTGTTGGGGATTGAACCCATTTTTGAATTATGATAAGGGGTTCATGTATACCACAAGACTATGCAATGTCCTAGTAAATATGTCATTGACATTATATAAACTATTTTACAACTAAATAATAATGATGATGCAGTTGTATTACTTTTTTGGTTTAGATATTAATTTATTAACTATATTGGTTTTGGAAATAGGTATGGAATGACAAAAAGATTTTTCTCTCTGATATATAACTTATAATCTATTAAAAGTAAATTTTGTTACTTCAGGAAATTTTCTTTTTGATACTTGTATCTTAGAGTACGTTAAATATTGGAAACTGATTGAGGCACAAAAAAAGAATGATATTGTGTTTATAAAATAGAAAAATATAGAGTAAATATATTTCCTTTTATTATTATATGGTATAAGAATTCTTCATCATTAGAAAAAAGGTTAATAAAATGAAAATGTGATCCCATTACCATTATTTATGATGATATCAATGACCTTTTCACACAAATTTGAATTATGGATTTTAGGCCCTCTAATTTCCATTGACTATTCACTTAGTTATGATCAATTAACTCCATCTCTCACTATAATATTTATTATTTTACGCTATGTCTATATCATCACCTACAGCAAATGTTCTCTTATATCGAAACCCAGTTATATGTTATTCCATATTACCATTGTATTTCACCTTCTATCATATCAAGAGGATATTTTATTAAACCATTTATGATGTGGGGTTTTCAAAAAAGAAGTATTGAAATATAAAACCATTAACTATAGATATTATGTTTAAATAGAGAGGACATAATTTATTTATGTTGGGGAGAATGCAACACCCTAAAAATTCTAAAAGAATACCTTTTTATTAAATATCTGGCATGACGCACGAACAAAAACACAGATCAAAATATAATATCCTAAAAATTATAATATATTTAATATTTTAAATAAATTAAATATATGATATATCTTCTAATGTATGAAATATTGATCTAGATTATGTATCATGCAACAATGAGTTTTTTGATAGTTTTTGTTACATAAAAGATCATGCTTTATCAATAAAAAATATACTATTAATATTAATACATTATATAATATCCATAAAATAAAAATATGAACGGTGGTTATGAATAGGAATAACTAAATTAAAAAATTTATTTTTATTAAAAAAAAAAAGAAATCATTGGTTATCAATTATTTAGAAATGAAAATAAAAAGAACTGAATTTAAAAAAATTGATTTTAAAGAAAACTATTTTTATGTGCCTAAAGGCCTTTCATCTTAAAGAAATAAAATTTATTACTATTAATAGATGACATGAATTAAATTATATATATAATAAAGATTTTTTTATCATTCTTCCAATTTATTTTATAAGCATAATTTAAGAACAAATCCAATTTTATGCATTAAATGCTAAATTTTTCAAAAGGCGGTTTTGTAGACTTTTAATGGAGGGATTCTTTTAAAATAAAAAATTAATATTTTTTAGATTTTATTTTAAAAAATAATTTAAATCATGTAATTTTTAATTTAAAAATAATATTATTGTTTAATTATTGTTATTTTTCTTGGAAGATTCATTTTTAGATGAATATTGAAAAATACTAAATTTTAATTGAAATTGAGTTTTCATCTAAATAATTTGAAATGATAAATTGAATTCTAAATTGAATTTAATGTAAAATAACCTAAATTATAAATATATTAATCCAAATTAGGTCATTGAAATTATTTTTTATTGAATTCATATATAAAAACACAGTAAACCTTTGAACATTTTCACTTTAAAACATCACTTTCTTATCCCATTTGTTGGGTTAATTTTAAATTAATTTATTCCAATTATGTGATTTTAATTCTGAAAAATGGATTGTATATTTGGAATCAGAATAAATTATAATCCTTAATATGTTGAACATAAATTGTGACCAAAATTATTAGTGAAAACAGTAAAAATTAATTACAATGATAAAGAGAAAAATGAGTTTACTTCTTTGTTAAACATAGAATATAAGATGTAATAAGGACACAAAAAATTTAAATCACACAAATTATATCCATATTCCTCCAATTAAACCTCTATAATCAAATTTAGTTTATTATATAAGCCTTCTGATTGGTAATTTTTTTTATATAAATAACTTTGTTTAAAAAATGCCAAGTGTGTCCTCTCCTTACTAATAAAAGGCCACTCCTCTACCACATCATCACAACTCTAAAACCATTTTGGTTCTAATAATTACTACCAAAATACATCTCACAATTAACTCCCATAATCTTATAGGAATTATCCAGGGTTGAAATCCAGTTTAGGACGGAATTAGAACATATGTAAGGAGGATACCTGAAGAATAAGTATTATTTTTCTAAAAGAATTTCTATTTTATTTACTCCAGAAAAACAATAAATATTTTTATATCATACTTGTATAATAGAATAATTATTTATAATATACTTCTATATTTTTATTTTAATAGTAAAACACAAAACATCTGTCACATCCATTAAATGGGTTATGAAATCATCGTTCATGTGTACAGTGGAATACATCCCCACGAATAGATGTCGTTCATTTTTCCATTACCACCATTAAATTTTTGGAATAATGATATAAATACTATCTATATCTTCAATGTATCAAATTTATGATGTATTTTTTAATCTATAATTATTATATAAAATATAAAATTATGCTTTCTATTTTGTGGAAATAACATAATGAGGTTCGTGTGTACGGTGGACTTCCGCCTCATGAAGCGATGTGATTTGTTCAAACTTTATCTAGAATGTATTAAGGATGGGTTTAATAAAAAAATATTTTATATATGACATAAGTATGACACTAGGATGATAATATACATATATATTATTTAGTTTTATTTATTTCAATATGATGGGAAAATTGAGACAATGTTCATGCGTATGTACGACCTACTATCTCAATGATTGATATATTTAGTTTCCAATAACTAGATTTTATGGATTAATATAAATAAATATATAATAAATATAAATGATATTAAAATAAATGGATACATTATAAATACTATTTAATCATGATCTAATTAATAGGAAAAAATAACTTGTCATAACATACTCGAAAAAGATTTTAATTAACACCCGAAACAATGAAGAAATTGAAATTGTATTAAAAAATGGGTGGTAGAATATTATAAAAGAAAAATATATAATATCATACATATTTTAATGGATATTTTATATTTTAATTAAATTTTAAACCACTAAAAGGTAGATAAATTATGCATGACCAAAAGTAATGAGTGTGGTAAGAGATTTCATCTCAATTTCATTTAATTGAGGAATATTATAATGTTATGCACCAAATTACCTTCAAATGTTTTAAATACATACCCTTAACATGTAATATAACTTATAATTCATTATTAATTGTATTTTATGTTTCAATGTGAATTATTTTTGCCTATGGGGATTTGAATTAAATAACACCAAGTAGTAAAGAACTGCATAACACAATTTCCTTTCATTGGATTATATTACTTCGTTGCTATCATTAATATTATAAGATAATGGGTATAATTTATTTTGATTATATAATGTAATATTTACAGTATTTATATGTGGTTTTATAGATTATACACAAAATTTATTTATTAATTAATAATCACTTCAATGTTATGATCAATTTAAATGTTTATTTTACATTCTCATTCTAATTGAGATTATTTATTCAAGAATTTAAATTAATGGAAATTATATTGTAATTGTTTAATAAAACCATTTATTTTATTCTAATATATTTATTCATGACCTTTTTTAAATGATTTTACGAGTTTCTTACTCTTTGTCGCATAAAATTATTGATACATATTTTAATAAAATCTGACATCACAGTTGTGTTCGTTCTGAAATCTTTTTTCTTAAAAAACACGTTTTCTAACAAATTTATTCAAACATTTGAAAATAATATATTAAAATTAATTTTTATTCAATATTAGTTTTTAAAAAAAATTCAAAGGAATATTTTTATCACATTCGAAACATGGAATTTTTGATTATTTTCAAAATAAAAAAGGAATGCCATTTTTTAACTTTTGTGACATATACAAAATTAACCATTTTCATTTATTTGAAGCTTCATTTCCATTTTTACAGTAATATTGTAAAGAATTATTTTTAAAGGTTATTTTCAATGAACATGATTTTCAAAATTTCTTTTAAAATGAAAAGTTTATTCTCCTGATGAATGTTTTTATTGATATTTTATTATTTCATCAATGACAAAAACCCTTATTCTTACCTCAAAGAGGTATACACTGTATTAATACCATCCAAATATTTCCCCTGGATATCTTGTTATTATTTTTAAAAAGGTTAGTATTGACATTCCCTTCCTTGAATCATTTGTTTAGTCATCACCATCCTCTTGAGTTATTCACATTCCAATGACCATTTAACATTAAATTTACCTAAATATCCACTTTGTTAATCGTAGAAATGATTATTTTATACGGTGTATACCATTTTTATGTAATTTTTCTTACTTTGATAGTAATTTTATATATGGGGAAAAATTTATAAATCCCTATTATTTACTGAATATGGATATTTGTTAAAGCATGGTATTTACGAATTAAATTAATCATTCGATATATTAAGAATGTGTTGAACATGTCGTGATGGGTGGGGCCTGAAATTTATATAGACCCTCGATTCATCGATATGTCTCATGAGACAAACAATTTAAAAAATTAAGTAGGTTTCTGTATATATTTTTAAACTATATTCATGATATATCTTAATAGTAAAAGTTCTCATGTTCCTATGACCGGACATATGATAATTAATCATTGGATTCATTTCAGTTATCATTATTATCCATGAGATTTTTACTATAATCTAATATCTAGAGTAAATTCATTGTCATCTTATTGATTTAAATGAAATGTGTGTTTGTTTATTTAACTTCTATATATATTCTGACTTATCATACCATGATATTCATGTTATTTAAATAGAATGTGTTTTCATTTATTTCCCTTTCCATATTATTTACACACTTTCTTATAAGTTTATTTATTAAATGAAAACTAATTTCTATTATTTATGTTTCCATATTTATTATTCTCATTGATTACTTATTAAATATATTTTAATTAATCCTTACTATGCATTTGAGATCTCACTTATTTTTCTTCCAATCCCTAGGATGACATGAAAATTACTATGCCTCATATAGAGAGATATGATATATGAAATAAAGTTATTCTACAAAAATATGTTTAAATTTGTGTATTCAGTTGTGATATAAAACTCCCGAATTTATCTTTTTTACTAGAACTACTAAATTATTCAGTCATTTGGGATGCATTTTCCAAGTATATTTTTCCAATTAAGGGTAGTAAGAACTAGCTCTGTGCTGCTAGGGTCAGAATCTCTACAAAATTGAGGTCTTGATCCTTTACATCATATGATGAAATATTTTTATATACTATCAGAATAGAGAATTAGAATTATATATCATATATGTCAAATGTAAATCAGGAGAATAATTGGTTGAAAAAACACTAAGAAAATTTGAATTATTCAAAGAATAATAAAAAGATTAAGTAAATTATATCATGTAAATATTATATAAATAAACATCCTAGAAAATGAATGATGGGAATGAGAGTTTTTTACATGTTCATACATAAGGTCTCTTGGATAATTAATGTTAGTTAAAGACATATTCCTCTATTATAAATTAAATCAATTTTAATGAAATGGGGAATTATTCAAACCATTGTACAAGAATCTATGGAATTTACCATTTAATGGGACAAATGGAGAAGTCTAAGATTATCAGAACAATATCGCAGAGGATGAAATTCTCAAAGTTGTGGTGTGAGGCACTTTAATCATAGATTCAAATTTATTATATTATTTATTTGATTCTAGATACATAAATTCTTTTATATATTTCATTTTTCCAATAAAATGAGATATTTCCCTAGGACCTTAATATAATAGTTGTTTGTCAAAACTCCAAGTGGAAATCTGACGGCAATTAGGATTTGTTAGGCTGTTCCGATTATTTCACACAAGCATCATAGATATTTTTGAGTTTTTTATTATGCTTATGGTTCAATTTTATATTTTACTTGTTATGTGGTTTTGTTTCAAAATATTATGTAAAATTTTATTTCAATGAGAGGGAAATGTGATTATAATGATGTGGAATCTCTTATCACTACAGACGAGACATGATTAATTGGGTGATGTCAAGAACCACTCCTTGTAGCTCTTCTTACTAATATTATTAGAGAATAATATCCAAATTTATTTACCAATGGAAAGAGATATCATAAAATTGAGGGTGTACATATGTTATAGGAATAAAATGATGTATTTCCAAAATAATTAAATAGACATGTAGAAAAAGTGTAATGTAAATTTCTTTGTTGTTTTAATCCCTAATGAAGGAACTATATCAGAAAATCTCTATAGAATAATCACTATTGAATTATTATAGATTAATAAATTACTAGAGGATTTCTATTATAAGGGATATATACACTATAGTGTCTCACCTTGGGGATCCTTTAATCTTTTTATTAAAGATAAATATAGATATATGAGGTTCTATACGGATTGGAGAAAAATCAATGATATTTAAAAAATAAAAAAGTAAACTCTTCATTACATTGATGAATTATTTAATATACATCATGGAGATCAATATTTTTCAAAGATTACCCTCTTTTCAGGGTATTTTCAATTAGGAATGAAGAAAGAATATATTTGGGAGATAACATTTTTTACATGGTTGGGTAATTATGAATTTATAGTAATACCATTGGGATTGATTAATTCACTCTATATTTTAATGGATCTAATGAATAGGTTGTTATAAGAATATCTTGATAATTTTTTTGTTGTATTTATTAACGAGGTCTTGGTATATTCTAAAATCTTTGATGACCATGAGAATCACTTGCAGATAATTTTTAGACTCTAAGAGGAAAATAATTATATTTGAAATTTATCATGTGTGAAATCTAGCGTCAAAATAATTTCTTTTCTTGAACATATTATCTCCAAAGATATAATCTTAGTTGATTTTATGATGAAAAATTTATTCCAAGAAAGTAAAAAAAACAATGAACATAACTAAGGTATGTAGTTTTAATGGTTTGGCATGTAAACATTAGTGATTAATTCAAAATATTCTCAGATTGGCTAACATATAAACCAATATTATACATAAAGTGGTTAATTTCCCTTGGATAAACAAATATGGATATTTTTTGAATAATTTATGATGATATTGGATAATTATATGATTTCGAATATACTATACTGAAATAATATACTTCTGGTATTTAGTAAAGTATTAAAGAAGGGACTTGGTGGTGTCCTTTTTCAAAATGATAGTGTTATTTATTATGAATAAAAGCATTTAAAGGCTCAGGATCATTACTATCCAATACATGATCATAATTATATAGCCATAATATATTTTTTGAAGTTATTGGGACATTTTCTCTAATGAGAAATATGTGAGATATACACAAAACAAAAAGAGGCTAAAACATATATTTTCACAAAAATAGCTCAACATGAGGAAATGGAAATGACTTAGGCTACTCATGGATTATGCTTGTTCAGTACACTATCCCCCATTGAATGAAAATAAGGTAGTAAATTCATTTACCATGAATGATCATGGTTTTTTGACCTAAATAAACATTAAAACATATCCTATTCTCATGGATCAAGTAAATATTGATATGAGATTTTTAAAGTAGGGGAGACATCACTAATTTTCCATATGAATTTAAAACCATATTTATTAGAAAATATATAATTTTATAACCATTATGATGATAATTTTTAAAATTAAATTAATTATGTAAATGATGGAAAATTGGAAGACTTATTTTGTGAAGCTGGTACTCTAAATTTTGAAATAGGATATTTGTTCTATCTATACATAAGATCACAACTGAATTTTTGGATGATGGTTATAAAAATAATTTCTGTAAACACCATGGAAGAACTAATATGTATTTGGATTTAAATGAATATTTTTTACAGTACAATATAAAGAAGTAAATTGATGATTATCTATCAAGTTTATTAGTTTTTTAATAGGTGAAGGATGAGAAAAGACTTTCTAAAGGAGCCATGAAACCTCTACCTATTCCAATATGTATGTGGTATGACATTACAATGGACTATTTTACTACATTAATAGTGAATCATAAAAATAATCATGTAATATGGGTTATTATTGATCACCTTACAAAATTTTATCATTTCCTAACTATTTGAGAATTTTTACCCATTGAGTTCCTTGAAAAGTTTGTTATTTATGACAATTTAATAATTTAGGGTGAACCCCTTTGAATTTTGTTGGTTCATGATCCCCAATTTACATATAAATTAAATAAAACTATCCATAAGAATTTTGATAAAGAGATTATTTTGATCAATACATATCACCCTCATTCTGATTGGCCATTTTAAAGAACTATTTAATCATTATAAGATATATTAAGTTTATTCACACTTTACATTAAAGTCATGTGCGACTAGTGTTAAACTTTATAAAAGTGTTCTTATAACAATTACATATCTTCATGTATTAAAATAGAATTGTGTGAAGTATTATATTGAAAGAGATTCTATAATCCAATTTTTTGGGATGAATTTATTGAAAGTAATCTTGTGGACCCAGATATTGTAGAGGAAAAAATGAAATGTACAAGAAAATCTATAAATTTGTTAAAGGATATAAAATTAGGAAAATGATTTATGCCAAATACTAGAGGAATGGTTTTTAATTTCAAGTGGGAGATCATGTTTTTTAATGTATCTCAATAGTGTCATGTTATAAGTTTTGATAAGAAACAGAAACTATATACTTGGTACATCTGGCCTCTGAATTTTTTGAAATAAGTTTATTTGTGTCTTATTATCTAGAAATACCTTCATGTATCTCTACAGTACATGATGTTTTCAATATATAATTGACATGTATATACATGCCAAACCTAATGTTATCTCTTATGAAAAAGGAGAATTCGAAGCTGATCAGTCTTGTTATCATGATCCCATATATATTATTCACGCTATAGAGTAATTATTTTCAAACCAAATGACTCAACTGGTAATTTTTAATAGGATATATAAAAAAATAGGGTAAAAAACCAATGTACTAATGGATTAAATGAAAAAGAATGACCTCATTATTTTGAATGTAATATCCATGAAAATTTTTGTGGATGAAATTTTTATTGGAGGGAGGAATGTAACACCCGAGCATAAATTATAGCAATGAACATTCCATTTTAATAAAAGTATAATAAAATTCACATTATAATACTCTATATCATAATTAAATATTGTTCTATGGGATGAATATTTATTTTAGACATACTATTTCACAATTTGTGTAGAATTTCTTTTAAATTTTACTTATAAAATAATATTTTATGAATAATTGTAAATGTATTTTTTAAAAACTCATTATTTTATTTATAATAATGTGTTATAATATATATAATTAATAATTTATTGACCATAAATTTAGTATAAATATAGATAATATCATTTGGTCATAAAAATGATATTCTTTTTCAAAAATGGTTATTAAGGCATAGTGTCTTTCCATTTTAATTAATTAATATAATATTATATGTTGAATGATATAATTGAAATTTTTAGATTATATTAGAAAAAATCTTTCTTGGTTGTTCTTTTGAGAATATTTTGTTTTTTGATAGGGTTTTACATTGCTGACAAATGATGGTTATCAAAGGATGTATAAAGTGTTGATGTTAACGTCGTAAAGGATCACGTGGAGTGTGAATATCCTACAGGATCATAGGGGAAAAAAGTTTCCTAAAGGATCATAGAGATCATCATTGTATAAATTATCACATAGAGCATGAATGTTCTAATAGATCAGACTTAGCGTGAATGTCTATCCATACAACATAAAAGGATTATGTGACCACATGAAGTGAAAACTTATAATGTGATGAGATCATGGGATCACATATGTACAAACTGATCTTGTGATGAGATAATTCAAAGTACATGATGACACCACATGATTTTCAGAAGATCTCATGGGGACCTCATTTGATGATCTTGAAGACACTTAATGATTTTCAAGTGATATTGTGAAGGATTCATGTGAAGAACAAGAAGGAAGAGAGGTGAGAAATGATGAAGATTTCTTAATATCAATTAAAATCATATGATCACATTGTTTTCATTGGATCATGTGATGAGATCATGTACTGAAATGGATGAAAAATTTTATGACCACAAGATTGTCTTTGGATCAAATGATGGGATTACACAAAGCATGCATGATTTATTTTTGGATCTTTCGAGAGTATCATATAAAGCACTAGAATAAAATATCATAGATCCTAGTACGTTTTTCAGTAGATATTTCAATTGGATCATGTGAATTAGGTAATATTGACTATTTTGGTGGTGGAAAATATGTATAACTATGATTTCTAGAGTTAAAACTACAGATGTATGCCTATATTCACCCCTAACCATCCTTTAGAAGAAGATATATCACCTAAGTAGTTTTATCTGAAAAATGAATTTTTCCTAAGTAGAAAATTCTTTATGATAGAGTTTCATTATCCATGTAATAAATAGAATATCTCATGAAAGGTTATCATGAAGTTTTCATGTGAAAGTATTTATATACTCAATGTCTAAATTGTGGAGATGTTTCACATAAGGAGAATTGAAACTCAAGCTATAGTCACATGATTCACATGATCAGAAGAGAGTCTCATTAAAGGGAATCATAAAGGGTCTCAAAAATGGGTCTCATGAAGGTTCCATGTTAATTGAATTGTGTATTTGGTGTTTGTCTGCATATTAAAACCCATTGATATCACACGAGCTGCATAACCGAAATAGGGTCTTGCACTAGAGTCACATGATACATGTGAACTGAATAAGGTATCACAGGAGGGTATTGTGAATGGGACTCTCTCCAAAGATATACGATCCACATGAACAGAATATGGTCTCATTAAAGGGTCTTATGATTGTGTATCACAGCATAGTCACATGATTTACATGGACCCGATAAGGTCTCATGAAGGGGTATCATGAAGGGTTCTTTTTAAGGGGTCTCATGAAAGGGTTACATGATAAAGTATCACATATGGGTTATAAACCAACTCCATGAACAAGGATATACATACTAGGGTTTCACTATGTAAAGTAACATTATCATATTATACATATGGATAATAAGAATAATACCATGGATCTACACCATCCAACCATACTTGTAGAAGTATTTAACTCACTATTATATCCAAGGAAGTGAAATGAAGACTCGAAATATTTCAAAGAATATGAAAATGTGAGGAAGATTCACCATGATATCTCTTGGAATGGTGATTCTAAAGGGGCCATTCCGATTATGACTATGATGGAGAGCATGAATTTCAAATTCAATGGTCTTACATTAATTTGAACTCCTAAAAATATAAGACATTGTTTATTGGCCTACAAGACAATTGTTTTTCTTTCTAAATAATCTATCTAATGAGGAATGAGTGATGGAGGTGATCCCATATAGATAGAGAATCTATGAGAAAATATTATGGGTCGTGAAACCAAGTAGGAGTTACCTTTCCTAAACCATCTAGCAGTGAGCCCTATGATATTGGTGCACCAATATACAGTTGGATGCATGCTTAATGGAATATATTGTAGTGGTGAACTAAGTAAATATATTTTCATCCTTATTCTTGATTTATTTCTTTTAAATAAAGTGCTTAATTATCAAATAAATTTGTTAAGGATTAGATCAATATAAACACTAATGAGAAGAAAATGTGGCCATCATAATATATAAGTCAAGATCTATTGTTTCAGGAAGAATTTGGAAATTAATATCTAAACCCTAGTTCACCATCCCTTAGGGGGTCTAAGTCTTTTTTAGGAACATGATTTGGAATTATAGAATAATTTTATTTTGTTTGATATATTTTCTTTGACTGGGTTTATTTATATTTGGATATTAATGTTTCAGTTTGATCTTTTCTCAGTGTGCCTTGGAAAAAATGAAAAAAATTCAATGATGAAGTAGAACACAGGTGAGATTCCTCTATGTAGATGTGATATAGAAAGAGTGTGATTCAATTAAAAGGATGAAAATATGTAATGAATGATGGTTTTTAAAAATCATAATATGTCACTATTAAATAATTCATTGATGCTACATGAATGAGTAGAGAACATGGAATTCCATGTGATACTTGAATAACTATTGATGCTGAAATTTTAAGAAATAAAATAATGTATGTTTTCCACATCACAATAGAAATGAATAAAAACTTTAGAGAAGAACATAAGTCTCAATATATCCTGATCCAAATATAGGAAATTGAAGGCAAAATGTCAAAATGTTGATATAAAAGTCTTGTTTAAATGGTTAATAATCTAAATGAGAATAATGATTCCTAATACAGATAATTACAACTGATTTCCACATAGATATAAATAATCAAAGATGATGACAAGGTAATGTATCCAAAATCAAAATAGATTCAGAATTTAGAGGCCATATAAAAGGATATTCATACACACATCTCTTAACCAGTTTAATTGAGTGAATCATTCAAGTATTATTTTTACTTAGATTAATTCAAAAATTATGGAATAATGTGACATGATTGATAAAATATCATAGGAATTGGAAGATGATATGACTAGTTGTAAGACTCTCAAGAGAGTAAATAATTCTTAACTTGAATATAGGGACACAAAGATTAAAAAATTGTTTGAAGAGAAAGAATATATTAATAAAGAAGTAGAGAAATTTAATTCTAAAGTTAACGATGAATTGAATTATGCGTTGGATTTTTTATTTGACTATCCTTCCTAATTTAATAATGAAACAAAAATAAAATATTCTAAATAAGAGGAAAATAATTAAATAATAATTTCATCATAAATGAAATGCATTTCTTTTGAAAATCATGTACTTTCAATGAATAGCCTTGTACAATGCATGAGAGGAAGAAGGCTATAAATTGTTCTAGAAATTGGAAAATCTCAATTAGATAGGGAACCAAACCTAATTTTTTAGGAAATAATAATAATATATTCTATTTCTATAGGATGTGGTATTATTTCATGTTTTTTTGTGGATATGGAATATAATTCATGTTTTCAAGACATAAATATTTCTAAATATTAGAATAAGGATAATATTCTTAAAAATTATAAATCAAAATCCTCCGAAAATAGATTATGAATTAAATTTCACTATTATATAAGATTGTGAAAAACCGTGAATATGTTTCAAGAAGCTTGAGGTATCATTTTATGAAGGATAACTATTTCTACATCAATATCTATATTAATTTATGATGATGAAATTTATGTTTTTAATTGGTGATATTTTATATGTTTCAATCAGGGTAATATAGAACGATATTGCTGTAGGAAGAAAGAATGGAAGGAAAAAGAAGCTGATCAGAGTTTATCAATACCAATAAATTATGTTGATAAATCCTATACTAGAAGACAACATGATATGTTGAAAAATTGGTTTACATTCTTTGATGAAACACAAGGATCACATCAAAAGGTGTAAAAAATATTTTTTTGGGACACTCAAATCAACACTTTTAAAAATAATTTGGATGAACCTACATGAAGAAGGGATGGGATTCTCTAGTTTTGTGGAATAAGAATCTATGTTCAGTGAAATATCCCCCCTTATGAAATGGTGATGTGACTTGGATAAGTGATATAACAAAAATGAATAAATAATTCCTTAATAAATTTAAATTCTATTCCACAAGGATAGAAGTGTAGGAAATCCAATGATCCCTCCAATAGGGGAAGAATATTGAGAATACGACTAGTGGATGGATTCCTACTAAGAAGAATAATAATTAATAAGAAAGTATAGCTGTATTAGAAAAGAACTAAATTTTTACTAGGGTGCATAACGCCAAAATTATGAAGATTCTGAAGACCTACAAACCAACATATCCAGAAAATATTGATAATGTAGATATAGAATGTTTATTAATGTTGTTTGGATAGTTAATGTTTTCTGGTAAGTTGGAACAAGAACAAAGGGTACAAATCATTGCAAGAAAATAGAAATTGTTTTTTTTATCCAGATCGACCACAATTCACTTCTTGATAATTATAGAGGTACCCTTATCACTATTCATATAACTATTTATAACATGTTTATGAGGTGTCACATTATTAACCAGAAGATAAAATCCATGGGGTTGTGGGTGTTTAATGGACATAAGTTCATAAACTAAATAGAGATACATTCAACAAGAATAATCAGAACTGCCGAAATACAAATATGGTATCAAATTCAACAAGTGGTGTTATAAAACAACAATTTTTTCGAATATGTATTTGGATGTTGTGTGTTGTGGAAACGTATGATTATATTATGAAGAGGATAATGTTAAACTGAAGAGTTTTTAAGTAGTACATGAATGATCAAGTGGTTTAAATATCATTGAATATTGAACCACTAGTTTAATGCTACATTTCAGTTCGTATTTTTTCACTTAGATAAGAAATATTTTTTGAGAAGTAAAAACATTCATTAATTTCATTTTTATATGTTTTATTCTAAGAATTTGGTATCAATAGACGATTTTACACATACAAAGATGATACTATAAAGTCAATATCATTTCCAATAAGTGGTCTCCCCATTCTGAAGATTAATTCAATATTTATCCAAAGCTCATAAATTAGAACTGCTAATATGTATCAATCCTAAGTTTGAGTTTTTACGTGAAATATAGTAATAATAATTTTTGGTGGTATCTACTCATATGGAAAGAGGGTCCCCTAAAAAATCATGGAAGGCCATCATGTTAGAATCCATGGATGTATGTGAGTGACCCGGAAGAAATCAGTGTTTATAGGATAAAATATTTGTTTCCTCCAATGGTTTATGACTTATTAGGCTTATAGGATCTGTAAAAACTCTTTGAAAATTGGAAAATTAAATTACTGAATATCAATTTTTAGCGTAAAACTAAAAATAAGAACATGGATCTAGGATTCAAATGTTATGAAAAGAGAAAAAATTACATATTATGTTGATAAATGGAGTCAATTGTGGATTTTAAAATAGACAACAGAGAAAGGTGTCCATTTGAATCAATTAGTGGCATCAAAAGTTCTAATTATAATTGTATTACCAAAGGGGGAGAACAATCTCCATTTATCTAGATTCCTAGATTTATTATAATAATCTGAATTCCCTAATGATTTAGATATTATTGAATATATAATATAGATAGATCATTTATTAAAAAGAAATTATTCTATAGATGAAATAATACCCTACAGATTTATATTAGAAAGGAGGATAGTTGAACTAAGTGAAATATCTAATCGATATCTATGAGATAATTAAACAGTGATAAATATCAGAAAAAACCATCCAATCACCCCAATACAAATAAAATTTAAATGAAATATCGCTTCATTAAGAAAAATGTAGTGCATATCCATTTTAATTTGGAGCATATTCCAACTAAACTATAGTTCTCATAACTTATTATGAATACCTTTCCCAAAAAATAATTTTAGCAAAATCGATTGGGTTATGGATTTCACTTGACTTCCCACACTTGAGTAGTGTGGATGTGGGAACCCCTCTCCTCGACTTATGGTGTGTTCTTACCCTATATACTAATATGTGATATTTTCCATGATTCAAACCATAAATAAGTGACCTTTGGGTTTATCAACATAGGGGGTTATTTCTCAATCAAGACAAAGGGATAATATGGTAGTGGAAGTAGGCAAACATTGGGAGTTTTATATATTGTGTTGCTGAAGCTAGACTTCAAATGATGAAGACCAGTGAAAATGTGTGGTATTTGAGTTAGTGATGTGATTAGTTCACATTTTTATGTTAATATGTGACATTGATGGTTAATATTGATTTATATTGTAGTATTGAGAAGGTTTCTGATGACAGGTTTTAGAACAAAGTGATTCATAAAAAAATATCATACTACACTTGTTTCACATACTAATATTGACTCACGTGGGCTTAGAGTATGTGTTAAAGAAATCAATAATCACTATCTGGGGGGTACAAAAGGAATGTGGTTTCTCTTGTTCTTGACTTTTCAACAAGTTGTTTTTTGATGTTTTGAATTGTTTTCAACAAACCCAAAGGGGGTGATTATTGGAAAAAATATCTCATGATGATTTTTTTGGGTTGATTGTGATTTTTGAAATGGTTTGATGTTGTTTAAAGATAATGTACATCAAAGAAGGTGTGAAAAGGTTATTTGAATTTCATAAAACAACATGAAAAGTTAATATAGCATCCTACCTTTT
This sequence comes from Viscum album, assembly GCA_963277665.1. NCBI lineage: Eukaryota > Viridiplantae > Streptophyta > Magnoliopsida > Santalales > Viscaceae > Viscum > Viscum album. The sequence goes on from OY728158.1 coordinate 1,278,125,703, forward strand.
TATAACATAAACATTCATTACATTACACAAAACTGAGGATATTTAAGGTTTAGTGTCTTGGAAACTAGGAACATAATAAATGAAAACAACATAAAAAATTCGTATTAAACACTTGAAAGGATTCTAATTAAGTTCATAATAGGTTAATTACTGAATCTCATAACCTAGGCACATGCATCAAAAGAAATGGTGAGCATAAGGACCAGTAAGGGAACAAGAGAAACATTTAATATGTGAACTTGAGAAACATCAACTATGTCATGAAAAAAAACTTTAAGGAATGAGAAAGAAATCTGGTGGCATATCATAATAAAAATAAAAAATTTCATAACTTTAAGATGTGGCTACATCATTTAACATATAAAATAATGAACATATCACCATGGTCCATCCGCAAGGTGTCATTTGAAAATTACCAAGGCTATTCACCAAGATATCGTGAAAATTTTAATCTCTAGTGGTTACATCATTACCCAATGCATTGGAGCGCTATCAGAGAGCACCCTTAAATTTGACTTTATTATCATGTGACCCACATATATCATCATCAGAAAATTCATAAATAACCCATATAGCATAAAATAAAAGGGTTTCATTTCAAAATAATATCATTTTAAAAAAACTGCTTTGAAGACATGATCTTTACGTCACTTTAAACCCATGGAAGGGGAGAGTGGGTCTCATGTATGTAAATCCCAGAATTTAAAATAGAACATTTTGATATATATTTGAATACCCCTGTAGAAATAATATCTTTGAGTATTCACTTTATAACATAAAAAAATTTTCAGAAAAGAGAGACATTTTGAGACGAAAATTCCGCAGCATAACGACTATGTTTCGGGTTTTTAGAAAACATTGAAAAGAGAGGGGACATGAGTCAAACATTCATAAATCACCCATAAAACAGTAAAGGGACAGAATAAGAAGGATATATGAACATGTTAATGAAATTTTAAAATATACCATATGAAATGAAGAACATGAAAGGAAGACAAAAATAAGATTTCTCTTATGAAAATTCGGCAGCCTAACGGCGTCACATAAACTTCAACAAAAATGATTTGAAAAGAACAAATAGGTTCCCTCATCATGTGAACATAGGAGTTCAGTATGATATATATATAGATCATACCCCAAGATTATTAAAAAGTGACTTGAAAGACTTGACATGAAAGTAGAACTTTGAAAAGAATGAGAAGGGAGAAAGAATCCCTTAAAAATTCGGCAGCCTAACGACGTCACTTAAACTTCAACAAAAATGAATTGACGAGATAAAATAGGGTATCTCATAATATGAAAATAAAAGTTCAGTATTATAGATATAGATATCATACCCCAACATAGTAAAAAGGAACTTGAAATACATGACATGAAAGTAGAACTTTGAAAAATGAGAAAGGTGAAAGAATCCCTTAAAAATCCGGCAGCCTAACGGCGCCACATAAACATTCATAAAACGAAATGATGAGAGTAATAGGGGGTCTCTCATCATATGAAAATAAAAAGGACAGTATAATGAAGATAAAATAACATCCTCCAACATAAGAACATGGAGCACAAATGAAATTACATAAACGAGATTACTTGAAAAGAAAGAGAGAGGTCGGATCCCTTACCTTAAAACGTAACTCTTAAAACTCAAAGGTTTGGACCTTGAGGGCTTGGGGGAACCATGGGAGGACTCCTTGGGAGGTAAAGAGACCATAACTTCGTTGAGAATTATTTTGGAGTACAATGAATGAGATAATGTCTTGGTATTTATAGGGAAAGAGAGGGGACAAGGCATTAATGGCCAAGGGACACCTCATAAGTGGGTTTCTCAAAACCATGTGCTCTCCCAAATATATTTCCCATGTATTTAGGCCATATGGGGCCCCCAATACAATAATTCATCACCTTTGGTCGGCCAACCCATAAAATATCTCATGAAATCATCATGACACAGTTATGATGTCATTAAACATTCTGAAACCCTAAAACTGTATTTTTACTATTTACTGAAAATTCAACTTTCTCAGAAAAATCAAAATATTTTACCTTAACCAAATATCAATTCTCTGATTTCAAAAATGAACTCCATTTTATAAAAATAATTTTCTAAATAATTTTAATTTATTTTTTAAATAAATACACTATTCACCGAAAATTCTTTTTTTTCAGAAAAAACCCCAAAAGTTACCTTAACATAATATCGATGCTCTGAGTTCAAAAATGAAATCCATTTTATAAAAAATGATTTTCGAAATATTTTTAATTTAATTTTTAATTAAAAAACACTATTCATCCGTAAAAACTAATACTTGAATAATAATTTATGAAACCGTTATTTAACCATTTTATTGAATCACATTTCTTAATCAAGGTGCCTAGATTATATTAATACTTTCTTTAAGTGAGATTACTAATCCATTTGTCCACATTACTAATACTAAGCATAAAATCACTATTCATAATTTACTATTCATCAAAAATTAAGTTGATCTTGTTAGACTCTAAATTTTGTACTGAACATAATTGTAGAAGACCATTTTTTGAAAATCATTACACATTTTTACATATTTAAGGTTTACATAAAATTTTTTTAAAATATCCTTTCTCTAAAATTCACCAAAAATATGCATGCTATATTTATCCGGACATTTGAAAAGTCATAAACAACATCATAAGAAGAAATCCCAATTTTTATTTAAAATAATGGATTACACAAGGAAGTTATGGTCTCCTTGCATAGCCCCTTATCACACCAGCATAGGACCTAAGTGTAAGGTGTGCTAAGGTGAGATAATCCAAGGGAGTCTTGGCCAACATCGCACGAGTAGTAATTTCTATCAGTTTGAACTTCTCTCTAAGGAGATCCCGTTATAGTTTCACACGATGAAGTTCAGCTTGGGTTTGGTCCAGAGAAAAGCCCAATTGTGCTACCTCATTCCCAAGTTCTGTTACATGGGCTTCGATCGGTCCAAGACTACTGGGTGAGGCCATCAAATCTTCTTTCTATATTAATTAACCAAGATTACTTGTATTTAGAGACAATAATCAAAATGTTTAGTTTCCAGAAGTCATATTGACCAATGGTCATATAATTGTCAAAACCCAATGGTCTCATTTTAATTATACTCATGTTATCAAATGAAAACTTTATGTTGAGTATAAGACAAAATAAAATAGCACACAAAATTAGGAAACATGATTTATTCAAAATTTCGGGTCGTTACAATCTTCCCCCCTTAAGAAATTGCATCCTCGTAATTTTTAAAATTGGGTTTTGAAATTTCATTGAAATTCCCACATCGGAAAAGGAGTCAGCAACACTATTACTTTAAAAGAATGAAAGGGAAGTACAAAGGTCACCCGAGTTAACCCATACTAGGATTCCATGGAGGAAAACATGGTTATGGAAGAAAAACAAAGGGTCATGTTCTGGGGGAGAGTGATAGAAAACATTATTAGGAGAAAGTTGACCATGATAAAATCCCAAACATATGATGTGTGTAAATGGTCTTTGATTAGATAGTAGGAAACGTAAACCAAAAACATTTTTTGTTTTACGTTTCTTTTCATAATTTTGAGGAATTCATTTACTACATAGAAAAAAAATATAAGGAAATATACCTACCTTCATGTAGAGTTTCATCCTTTAATAAGTTTCTACCAAAACTAATCTTTTCTCCAAATGATGAGCATTCAAAACTACTTGGTCTCATAAAAACACAAGAATCATCTTCTAGAGAATCACATAATCCACAAAAGATTAACTATCTATTTCTTTTATCTTTAAACATTATCCCAAAAGCAGAATGGTTAAGGTAAAACAAATCTTCAAAAAGAAAGAATCCCATAGGAATGGAAACTACTTTTATATTTTCAAAGTTTCATGGTACTCCATAAATAACGGTCCTTAAAATTACTCAAAATAAACCAAAATAACATTGAAACCCAAATAAAAGAAGGATTTGATAACATAGTCTTCCAAAATAAACTTCATTGTTCATCTCCAAACAACATCAACCACTCCTAACATCTTATAAAAAAATTAGCTAACCTAAACATATTTTACCCAAGATATGTTAATCATTCCCATAAGTAACCTAAATTACTATAATTCCACCATAAATTCATCGATTATTCAAAACATAAGTCAACCATACTCCTCAATGAAAATATTGTAGTAATATATTTACCTCGATCATATAGGGTCCCCAAAATAGTGAACGTCTTCCAAAATAATAATAATATTTTAATCCCCTAATCATCTCTGTCATATTAATACGGAAACCATCTCATTTCCTATCACATTGGTTGTTAGGACATGTTCTTCCAATTCCCACCATTAAATAAGAAGAGAATGTATAATTAGGGGCTTAAATACTTAGCCAATAATCATGAAAAGGAACATAAAGCATATAAGGATAACTTGTAGAAGAATAGTATACCCTAACTTGTGATCCCCTAGGTTCCCATCTAGGTTATCCATGATCATATATTCTTATGCAAATCTTTATTTTATTTTATCTTTGTTCCTTTAACAATGGTTCATACTAAGCTTATGAATTTACCAAATTATATCCCCCGGGAGTGTCGTAACCAAGAGTGTAGCAAGGCCCGTTGTCGTGTACCAGTTCCCGTTTGAGTCTAGCTCAAAGTAGTGTTTTCAGGTTTTACTCCTATGTACATCTGTGCCAGAGCCACCTCTACCTGCTCGTATCCAGACATGGATGTATTTTTTTGGCAACCCATTACCCAATACTCACCAAAATACCAGGAATATTTCTTATATATAAACTTTTCTATAGGCTTCTTCCTAAAGTTTTCATATCCTAATTTCCACAAACAACTAAACAATCCTTTGATACCTACTATAGCATCCTGCCTTTTTATAACATAAACTTTCATTACATTACACAAAACTGAGGATCTTTAAGGATTAGTGTCTTGGAAACTAGGAACATAATACATGAAAACAACATAAAACATTCTTCTTAAACACTTGAATGGCTTCTCCTTAAGTTCATACTAGGTTCGTTACTTCATCTCATAACCTGGGGACATACATGAAAATAAAGGGTTATTAGAAGGCCCATTAAGTGAACAAGAGAAACATTTAACATGTGAACTTGAGATACATAAACTATGTCATGAAAAAAACATTAAGGCATGAGAAAAAAAATCATGTGGCATATCATAATAAAAATAAAATTTTTAATAACATTAAGATGTGACTACATAATTTAACATATAAAATCATGAACATATCACCAAGGTCCATCCCCAAGGTTTCATTTGAAAATTACCAAGCTTATTCACCAAGATATCATGAAAATTGTAATCTCTAGTGGTTACATCATTACCCAATGCATTGGAGCGCTATCAGGGATAACCCTTAAATATTCCTTTATTATCATGTGAGACACATATATCATCATAAAACATTTCATAAATAACCCATATAGCATAAAATAAATGGGTTTCATTTAATAATCATAACACTTTAAAAAACTTCTTTGAAGACATGATCTTTACGTCACTTTAAGCCCACGGAAGGGGAGAGCGGGTCTCATGTATGTAAATCCAATAATTTAAAATAGAACATTATGATATATATGTGAATACCCATGTAGAAATAAGATCTTTGAGTATTCAATTTATAACAAAAAATAATTTTGAGAAAAGAGAGAGGCATTTTGAGACGAAAATTCTGCAGTATAACGGCTATTTTTCGGGTTTTTAGAAAACAATGAAAAGAGAGGGGACATGGGTCAAACATTCATAAATGACCCATAAAACAGTATAGGGACAGAATAAGAAGGGTATATGAACATGGTAATGAAATTTGAAAATATACCATATGAAATGAAGAACATGAAAGGAAGACAAAAATAAGATTTCTCTTATGAAAATTCTGCAGCCTAACGGCGTCACATAATCTTCAACAAAAATGATTTGAAAAGAACCAATAGGGTCTCTCATAATGTGAACATAAGAGTTAAGTATGATATATATATATAGATAATACCCCAACATAATTAAAAAGGGACTTGAAAGACTTGACATGAAAGTAGTACTTTGAAAAGAATGAGAAAGGTGAAAGAATCCCTTAAAAATTTGGCAGCCTAATGGCATCACTTAAACATCAACAAAAATGAATTGACGAGATCAAATAGGGTATCTCATAATATGAACATAAAAGTTCAGTGTGATAGATATAGAGATCATAACCCAACATAGTAAAAAGGAACTTGAAATACGTGACATGAAAGTAGAACTTTGAAAAATGAGAAAGGTGAAAGAATTCCTTAAAACATCGGCAGCCTAACGGCGCCACATAAACATTCATGAAACGAAATGATGAGATTAAGAGGGGGTCTCTCATCATATGAACATAAAAAGGACAATATAATGATGATAAAAGACCATCCTCCAACATAAGAACGTGGATCATAAAAGAAATGACATAAAAGAGATTATTTGAAAAGAAAGAGAGAGGTCGGATCCCTTACCTTAAAACGTAACTCTTAAAACTCAAAGGTTTGGACCTTGAGGGCTTGGGAGAACCTTGGGAGGACTCCGTGGGAGGTAAGGAGACCGGAACTTCGTTGAAAATTATTTTGGAGTCCAAAGGATGAGATAATGGCTTGGTATTTATAGGGAAAGTGACTGGACAAGGCATTAATGGCCAAGAGACACCTCATAAGTGGGGTTCTCAAAACCATATGCTCTACCAAGATATTTCCCATGAAGTTAGGCCACATGGGGCCCCCAATACAATAATTTATCACCTTTGGTCGGCCAAACCATAAAATATCTCATGAAATCATCATGACATAGTTATGATGTCAATAAACATTCTGAAACCCTAAAAATGTATTTTTACTATTCACTGAAAATTCAACTTTCTCAGAAAAATCCCAAAATTTCACCTTAACCAAATGTCAATGCTCTGATTTCAAAAATGAACTCCATTTTATAAAAATATTTGTCTAAATATTTTTAATTAATTTTTTAAATAAATACACTATTCACTGAAAATTCCTTTTTTTAGAAAAAACCCCAAAATTTACCTTAACATAATATCGATGCTCTGAGTTCAAAAATGAAATCCATTTTATAAAAATAATTTTCTAAATATTTTTAATTTAATTTTTATTTAAAAAATAGTATTCACCTGAAAAAATTAATACTTGAATAATAATTTATGAAACCGTTATTTAACCATTTTATTGAATCACATTACTTAATCAAGGTGCCTAGATTATATTAATACTTTCTTTAAGTGAGATTACTAATCTATTTAGTCACTTTACTAATCCTAAGCATAAAACCACTATTCATAATTTACTATTCATCAAAATTTAAGTTGATCTTATTAGACTTTAAATTTCGTACTGAACATAATTGTAGAAGACCATTTTTTGAAAATCATTACACATTTTTAATTATTTAAGGTTTATATAAACATTTTTTAAAATATTATTTCTCTAAAATTCACCAAAAATATGCATACTATATTTATCCGGACATTTGAAAAGTCATAAACATCATCATAAGAAGAAATCCCAATTTTTATTTAAAACAAAGGATTACACAAGGCAGTTACGGTCTCCTTACATAGCCCCCTATCACACCAGCATAGGACCTAAGTGTAAGGTGTGCTAAGGTGAGAGAATCTGAGGGAGGCTCTGCCAACATCGCATGAGTAATAATTACTATCAGTTTTAACTTCTCGTGAAGGCGATCCCGTTATAGCTTCACACGATGATGTTCAGCTTGGGTTTGGTCCAGAGAAAAGCCCAGTGGTGCTACCTTCTTCCCAAGTTCTGTTAGATGGGCTTTGATCGGTCCAAGACTACTGGGTGAGGCCATCAAATCTTCTTTCTATATTAATTAACCAAGATTACTTGTATTTAGAGACAATAATCAAAACATTTAGTTTCAAGCAGTCATATTGACCAATGGTCATATTACAGTCAAAACCCAACGGTCTCATTTTAATTATACTCATGTTATCAAATGAAACATTTTTGATGAGTATAAAAATAAAATAAAATAACACAAAAAATTAGGAAACAAGATTTATTCAAAATTTCGGGTCGTTATAGTGAAGAAATACTAAAGGATCACAAAGATGTGGAATATAATAATGTATCACACCAATCACAAATTTCTGAATGTTTCTCATGAATATCAAATTCTATAAAGGATTAAATGGAGTGTGAATTTATAAACATATCACATGAATGGTTAAATGATCGAATGATGAACCAACAGATCATGTGTAAGGATCACATGATCTCATATTCCCAAACTGATCTTTTCATGAGATCATCTAAAGCACTTTAAATAACCAAATTATTTTTATAGGATCTAACGATGTGATTTGGAAGAGTAATTAATGACACTATAATATTTTCAAGGTATATCACAAATTATTCATATGAATCACATGAAGGAAGATAGGATGGAAAAGAAAGAGGTATCACATTGTTGTTCATAATCACATGACTATATGGTTGTCATTAGATCATGTGATGAGATCAGATAATGTGATGGAAAACTGTGTACCTAACCACTCAATTATGTTTATATCTCTCTATGGGATCTTGTGATTCCCAAACGATTATATTTGGATCTAATTTTATGATAATTTGAAGTGATGGAAGACAATTTTCGGATCACCACATGATTTCCTTTGGATCTAGTGATGGAATCACAAAAAGTGCGTAATGGGGAATTCTAAAGAAGTAGAACATACAACTAAAAATTATTTTTAGACATAAGGTGGTGGATTTACACTTATAAATAACACTTGTCCCATCCTAAATAAGAAGAGGAGTTTAATTAAGTGTATTTATCAAAATAAAATGTATTTTACATGTGGAGAAAAAGTATGGAACTAGATTCTAGTGATTTTCATAATCAATTGAAAGTACCATGAAGATTTATTGTGAAGGTATCTCGTGAAGGGAGTTATAATATAATTATCTAAGTAACATATGTTATTTTCTAAAGAGAAACATAGGATCACACTAGATTCATGGAATCTATTTGATCAAATGAGGGACTCATAAAGGGAACCGGTAAATGTGTTTATTGAAGGGGTGTCATAAAGGTATCATGTAATGTGACATATTGGATGGGTGTCTGTATGAATAGGTAGACTCCTTAATAACACACGAACTGCATAACCTTAATAGGGTCTCATGTAAGAGTGATATGATCCATGTGAACTGAATAAGGTGTCATAAAGAGGATTCAATATTGAGTCACTAGATCTATGTGAAATGAAGATAATCTATTGAAAGGGTCTTCTTAAGGGGTCTCACACCAAAGTCACTTGATTTTCATGAACTAAATAAGCTCTCAAGAATGCATCTCACAATGGGTTCTTACAAAGGTGTCTCATTGAAGGGGTATAAACCAGTGTCTCACACATGGGTTACATGTTAGGGTATCTCATAAAGTGATAAATTCCACTATTACCCTATGAAATGTATCATTGTCATATATGAATTCTGATGAATAATAAGAATACCTAATTTATACACCATCCAATAATATTTGAATAATTTTATTCACTAATACACCCAAGGATGTAAAATGAATTCATTAAATCAATTGAAAAACATTACAAATTGATATGGAGTTTTCATTATTTATCCCAGAAATATGATGATAAAAGGGATGTTAACCTCATGTTTATAAAGAATCATGTGAATTTCAAATGCACTTATCTTACATTTAGTGAACCTCTCAATAATAGAAGATAATTTTCATTGGAATGTGTGCCGATTAATTTACTTTTAAAGAAGTTAGAATAAAGGGGAAGTGTAAGGGAAGTAATCCAAAATAAAAATTTCATTTTTCCCAAAAACACGTAACTGTGGTGACCCTAGGAATGTGTGACCAATCATAATCCATCATGTAATGAGCTTAGTAATCTTGTCGAACCAGCACACTATTTTATACATGGTCCTTGGACTAGAACATTGTGGCGAACCAAGTAAAAAGATATATGACCTTCGGATTACTTTTTTTTCATTACATATAGTGGATCATTATCATATATATTTGGTAAGGGTAATATCTAAATAAACACTAATGAGTAAAATAAGGGACCCATATAATAAAGTGGTGAAGATCTAGTGGGGTGGGAAGAATTTGGAAACAAATAGTTGTACCCTAATTCACCCCCACATAGTATATAGGAACCTTTAGGTAGGGGAAAATTATATACAGTACAATATGAAATTAAATACATATATTTAGTGTTAGTAGTCTTATAGTTAACATAAGATCTTCTTGTCCTCGAAAAATGCATTTCATGAAAAATTGTTTTTAAACATTTTGCGAGATTATTTTTGATTTAATTTGTACTAATTAAATGAATCGAATTTGAAAAAATAAATTCCAAATTTATAATATACCTAATTAATAATAAATATTAATTTTACCTTTTTTATAATGAATAGTAAAAACTGAAAAATTAATTACTATTATTATGGTTAAATTAGGTTTATCAGGGATCAACATAAAAAGACAAGGATTAAATGGATGTGTGAGGTATGAGATTTCATCTCTATTTCCATTATATTGAGAGGTATATGTTATTATGATCCTATTTACTTTTACGTGGTGTATATAATAATGATTTCATATATTTAAAATGAATACATTTTTAATAATGATTATTAATGTTTCAATTCATGATTTTTCATTCAAGGGGTTATAATTTAAATGTTACCAAAGTGGTAAAGATTTATTTTAAAATCTCATTTTTGGGATTTAATTAATCATCATTAAAGGAATATAATAATCCATTATTCATAAAATCAAAATATTTTATTATCCTAGATATATTTTTTAGTTATTTTATTTATCCAATCTTTTCCCCTTTTTTAATCATTAATCAATACAATGAATGTTTAAAATAAAGAAAGACCATATCTTTCTTTTTATTGGGTTTTTTCCACGTACAAAATTTTCAAAATCACTTTACAAAAGACCTTTTATTTTCAGAATTTATTTAATAAGGAAATTTAATAATATCCTCTTGTTTTTAAATTTTTATAATGGAATCATTATAATGGTTTCTAAAAAGGGAATTTTCAACTTTATTTCTAAAAAGTCGAAACGAATGTTTTCTAACTCATATAGTCTTCACATATTTCCCTACCACAGTAACTATTTTACAATATACATCTTTCTATAAAAAATTTAAATTATGTTACAAAGAAAAATATTTACTAAAATCATATTTTAATATTTATATTCTATTTTTTTTAAAGGAAATTATTTTTATACAGTACTTATATTTCTAATGAACCACATTCCATCTCTTTAATTAATTATTTGGTAGTTAAATTTATCTAGAAACATTCAATTTCATTCAAAAATTTGAATTTGAATTTCTCTTAAATACCTATATTTTCAAATGTTGTATATTTTTATTTCCTAAAATATATACCATTTGTATATATAGTGTTTTACTATCATTCTTATTTGATTGACAAGAGTAAATAATGATAAATTCATATTGATTACTGAATACAGACATTAGTTGATATGGAATTTGGTTTTTAAATTGAATTGATCATTCAATATATAATGAATGTTTTGGATATGTAGTTATGGGTGCATCCCAGTTATTAATAGACTATTGATGTTCCAACAAGTATCATTAGAAAAATCAGTTGCCCAAATTAAATAGGCTTTTAGTGTATAACCACCCATTAATTAAATTTTCTGGGTGTATGGTCTTGACAGTATAAATATAATGATGTATATGATCATGAATTATGTTAATATTCATTTCCGTAATTATAAAATCAATTATAATTATTATCAATAAAATATTTTTATTTATTTATGTTTCCATTTTTTTCTCATGTAATTGATTAAATGATATATATGTTTAGATATTTACTTTACGATACTGATTATATGTTATATTCTCAAGATAGATTCCTCTATATGTAACCCTTATTGAGCATTGTTTCAACCTTATTTTGTTTATTTTCTCTATGTTATGATGATGAAATATTTAAATTAATTTCAAGGATGAATAAAATTCACTTTTATCATGTTTAAAATTTTATTTTTAATGTAAAATGTGTATCATGTATGTACTTAGATCTCCAAGACTAATAACATGGTTATTTATTTAGGACAATATCTCCAATAACTATTCCAATATAATAATGTTTCCAGTAACTATAGTTTACAAATGTTGGGGTTGTTACACATATAGAGATATCAGTATGTTTGATGGATATCACACTAGATCCCTTACCATTCTATGTTGCATTGATACTTTACTAGAGGTCTCTATTTGAGTACATCTATGAAATTATGATTTCATATTTGTTTCCAATGCTACAAAATCCCACTAGGTCACATAGTTTTACCTCTGGATAATGAATAAATTTTGTACAATTCCATTGTTCCAAAATGAACAGGGTATTTTAATGATACATACAAATAGTTTTTTGGATTGTTTCATAACGATTTGTGACATTTATTATAAATTCCTAATGATATTTTAGTAAAAGTGGGAAATTCTATGATGTGAACTAAAATATATATGTGAATTAATTAAATATAGGTGTATGTATCTTATCATGATGTTTTTTACTGATAATATATTATAAATTTATTAAATGGGATCTATTAATAGATTAAATTTATTACATTCATTAATATAATTATATGAATATTTAAAATGAGAAGAAATGTATTTCAATTTAATGAATATGCACAACACATTTTTTTCAATGTAATTCATTAAGGATGGATATAAAAAGGGATAAGAGCTATAATATTGGGTACAACTGGTTACATTTAAGACCCATGATTCTCTCTTCATCTCAAAACATAGTTCATGTCTAGGTGAAGGAGCTAACACCACATCTACATTTATGTAACCTTAATAAATTTTTTAGGATACTTTTAATAATGTAACCCCCTTAGATGCAAGATTCTTTCATTAGCTACTGTTGTGATCTTCCTCATGCTTAACCTATTGAAGATTCAATATAGAGTATGTTGTCATCTAAGTACACACATTTATAATATTAATGTATGTTTTATGTTGATTTTTTAAATTATAGATCAAAAATGGGTTTAAACATGCAAAAAATATTTTATCATAATCCCCTAAAACTAATAAATATATACTTATGATTTATGATCTATGTAGAAGAAGAAGTTGGACAAAAGAAGGGGAACCCTAATAGCACTAAAATTAATTTTGTAAGGAATTAATATATATAGATGACATGATTATGATACCTTACAATCCATCATTGTTAATATTTCATGATATCTTGTTGAAAAACCTTGGAAATAAGTTTTAAAATACCATACTGATAGACCTTGGTGATTTGGATATGGATGTTTAATTTTTCTATTATTTCAAAATTTCCATGCAATGTCTCATTTACTCATGATTATCCTCCTATTTTATGTCTCGTGTTTTTATGGGATGATCAATTACAATCCATTTCCTTTTTTAATCCCTTACTAGGTTTTATGCTGTAATGACCCATATGTTTCTTAAATACTTTTCCTTAAATCATATTGAGTAACTTGTCTTATATAAAAACCAAACTAAAAAAGAAATTACATCTCAATGAAATAATATTATTAAATATGGCCACTATATTATAGCCAAAAAACATTAATGGGTTCTGTAATATGTAACCATCTTATGAAAATAACTTAAAAGTTATAACAATTTTATGGTCATTTTATGATTTAAAATAAACTTTTTTAAAAAATAGTTTTCAAATTATGTGCGCTAATATGTAAATTTAATATTATTTTGTAAAATGGATTATGAATTTATATTAAATAGGTCCAATTTTTATAAAAGTAGTTATTCATTTATTTGGAATAAAAATTATATTACATTAATTAATGATAATTACTACGATAATATTAAAACTGTTATTTTCAATGAATTCCTTTTATAACATTATTTAATTTTAATCCAATAAATTAAATTAATATATTATAAATAATGAATATGATATATGGTTAAACATATATAAAAAGAAATTATAACTAATTTAATTATTAATCTGTGTTATACAATATTATAAAAATTCAATGGTTATACCAACAGTTTTCCAATTTTTTTTATCATTTATCTGTTTTAATTTAAAATTTAATTTCCCCATACCTATAAATTTAATTATATTAATTGGATTCTACGTTTTGGTTCATAATTAGAAATGTTTTTAATGTTTTGTTTTATATTTTTAGAGAAACATATCAATTATTAATATTTAATAAAGATCAATAAGTGTCAAAATGAGTAATCTAACAAGGATTGAATTTTAATAAATCAATTTGAGACATAAAAATTATAAAAATAAAATTATAGTTTTTAAATTCATACATACATATATCACCAATATTTACCCACCAAATTCACTTAACTCCCATGAAATTTCATTATTACCCTTATCTGACATTATTTTCCAAATATTTTTCCCTCCATTTCACCTATAAATGGATCTCACTTCCACTCATTTGAAGACACATATCCAATTATAAATTCCCATGAAACAATGAAAACATTACTTATTATATATCAAATCTTCAATTTTGTATTCAACTAACCTAAAAAATGTTCCTCAAGTCTATTATGTCTAAATGTTTCTTCAAGAGAATATCCAATTCCTCTACATAAGTGACACGTACCCTTTATCTTCCATTCAGTATCCCTCTCATAAAATATCATAATATCCAAATCTAAAAATATGTATATAATTAAATTATCACTAATATTATAATAAAATTTTATATTATTTATTTTTTAAAAATTATCTATTCCCAAAAAATTTAATTGAAAAAAATGACAATGTTTCTTAGGCGGGTGTGTGAACTAACACCTCCATGAACGACACACTTCATTTTTCTTCTACATCATTCAAGGATTCGGGTTTGGTTAGAAAAATGGGCTTAGAGAATATATATTTTATTTATTTATTTAAGGAATTATATTATATATATAAATTAGTCATTCTATAAGAAATATTATCAATAATAAGTCATTTTAAAAATAAATGCCAAAAATGAGCATACAAGAGGAAAAATGATTTATTTATAAGTGAGAAATAATTTTTCATTTACCTCCTTTTTTTAACTAATAATTTTTTTTCTGATCACCGTAATAATATGTAAATAATTTTATAATTTTTACACCATAAAAATATATTTAAAACAATAATAAGCTCATTATATTTCTTAATACTCAACATCAAACTTTAAGTGAGCTGGGGTATATTAAAAAAATATTAATATTTAAATGTAACCATTATAACCAAGTCATTTAATTTGAAGATATGAATATAGGTTATTTAATTATAAAATATATGTTTAATTTTATTACTAAATGCAAAATGTTTTATTAATTATTATAAAATAATCACTAAATTTTTAGTGAAGTCATTTTGTGCTTCAATAATACATTTTCTTCAAAAATATTTTTTCTTACATTTTGGGTGTGAAAATGATAATTATTTAGTGATAGAATTGGAAATATTGTTTTATAAAATTAATATAATCATTGAAATCACCAAATAAAAAATAAATTAGATTTTTTTGGAAATTTCAGAAATTATTTATTCTTTAGTGAATAATGAAAATATATATTTTCAAATAATGTAATTTCTTTTCATTAAATCAATAAAATTTAAATGTCCCACTATAATTTTGATTACATTATAATGTTTAATATGCTATTTTCTATATAATATTCTAGTTACATTATTTTTACTTTAAAATATACATAATTTTTTTTATAAATAATTTTGTATGCAAGGAAACAGATTTTTTTAAAGAATCTATTTTCTTTGATTTTTACACATTTGTATGAAAATTAATTTCCGAAAATTATTTAGATTTTATATTCAAAATTTAATAAAATATTTTAAATTAGGAGGTTCAAATTTTTTATAATTGGTATTGTAGAGACCCAAATCTTGATGTACATGGAAATTACATTACTTTTGCAGAATAATTAATACATAACAAAAACAGACACCAAAGGACCATAATAGTTTAGTGTCTTTGGAAACTTGGAACATAATCTTATAATCATGGTGCAAGATCTTCAACATCTCCCATAAAGATCTTCTTTTTTTTCTTACCTAAAAACATTCTTTATATCTTGGGGAAATGAAAACATAAAAAGGCTAAGCTCAAATCATAAGTAAGGGTAAACATGGAGAACATAAAACAATCCATAAACATTTGAACATAATAACATGAACATAAAACATCAAAATAATGAGTAATGAAATAAATCTTGACAGTACATAACATATAGATCATAAATAAACATTAATCATGATAACATGGCAGGGGAATAAAACATGTAATTATGGAAACCATTAATCACATGATATGATATCCATAGTAGCCAAGACATTACTTCCAAGACCATCATAGTGGACAAAGTCCATTACTGAATCAGGTTTACTTGCTATTCCAGCGCTGTATTACTATACCAGATTTACTTTCCGTTACATCCATGTGTAAGTCATGATATATAAATTTTTACCCATTTCATTGGAGGGAGATATAGGTCCCACCCATCTCATAATGAAATTATTCTTACGTGTGGCACAATATAAATCATTCATCATAACCCAAATAATAAAATGGGTTTCATAAACATCATCCCATCATAACATAATCCATATAAAAACAATTGATATCATTTCATCACAATAAAAGTGAAACCATGTAAATCATAGACATTATACTTGAAACATAGACATATGAAATAATGTCATAGATGGAAATTGGTTTTGATAAAACTCTTGAAATGGATTCCTAAGGAAAATATCCTTTCTTCTTCGAAATCATTTTCGTTTCACAAAATGCCATGAAATATTAAAAGAAAAGGATTTTCTAGAAAATAGTCATGAAATATTTTAGAGTAAGATTCATGAAAATATGGAGTCATGAAACAGTAAAAATCCGTTCATGCCGTATAAGTTAAAAAACAATCTTCTTGTACTTTTGCCAGAAAAGTCAAAAGGTTCCTCCTATGGTAAACAAAAGAAAGATTCCTTTAATAACACAATGTAGAAGTCAAATATTGAAATAAATTACTCTAAAAATACATGGAATTATATTAAACACTTTATGAAAAACATTTTTTATGAACATGGATGAAAAATATAACCCCAGTAAATACTTACGTATAAGCAATCTCGGATAAAATGAGATTGCAAAATTATCCCTTACTTTAGATCCGATATGCCTTGTACATATCCAAACCTCCAGCATAATAATTTAAATAATATCATTGAATTATTACAGAATCATATTCATTGTTATGATATCATATATGGTTCACTTATGACTTTATATTACCCGTTCTTTTGTAAATTCCATGTTAAAGCAGCGTTTTGGGTAAAATCGTTTCATTTATCGTACGTGTTTCAACTTTTTGTTCTTACTTATATCCTGATTTAATTAATTCTAGAATTTAAAACATGATTTATATATAATATATATTCATCATATAAATATATATGATAGATCGATAAACGGAATGAAATACACCGTTCATGGAGACGGTAGGTCATACGTACGCATGAACGCTATTATCATTTCCTTTTTGAATTGAATGGAATTAAGTAAATGAAACATATATGTACATAAATATAGTATCATTATTATGTAATATATTTCTTGATTATTTAGTATATATACTTTATAATCATACTTTAATGGTTAATCATGGAAAATGAATCTCATCGCGTTCGAGGAGACGGTAGACCGTACGTACGTACGAGCGATGATATCATTCTTTTGATATTAAAATCCTATATAATTGGATGGCATATCATATATAAAGAATAATAATGATGTTATATTTATTATTTATATCATTTATACTCAACATTATAACCATCCAAATGAGGAAATGTTTTAATAACAAACTACACCACGGCGTGGAGACGGTAAGTCGTACGTACGCACGTGTGGTGACTTTTTCATTCATAGGATTAATAAAATAACTAAAAATGGTTGTATAATTTTTATAATAACATCACAGTATATATAAGATATTAGAGTTATCATTTTATAATGGAAATAACAAATAAGGAGGAAGTGTAAGAATAAGAGAACTTGAAATAGGGTTGTGAAATCATTACCTCTTCTTCGGGTTCTTTCTTTTCCTTTGATCAAAAGGGTTCCTTAAGTTGGATTTTTGACCGAATGTAGGACTCTAGGATGAAGGGGTGGGGGTATTTTAATGGATATTTCAGAAGGTGTTGGGCGTTCCAAATGGATTGGGAGGAGTGAATTTGAGATAAGTTGGATGGCCCTTTTATAAGAGGGGTGAGGGGCACCTTAGGAAAAACATAAAATATTATTTTATAATAAATTCATATTCGGTTTATAATGGCTCACAAGTAACTTATTCAGAGTCTAGGGTGGGGATAAGTATAAATACATTCAACCAATAGGTTTTAGACAAGTTTAGGTTACCATTTTAACCTTATAATTTAGATTTAACTCTAAGTTAAATAATTTAACTCTTACAATGTCTTCTTGTATTTTTACGCTATATGGTTAATAAACTTACTATAAACTGCCAATCGAGTCCCAATTGGTTCATTAATGTCATATATATTATTATATAAGTCTTTTTACCGAACCTTATATTTCTTGGACCATCATATCAATTAGTAATATAATATTTGTTTTAAAAACTCTTTTATGTCAATTTTAACACTAGTTGGTATTTTGTTTTTTCGAAATTCATAAAATCATTATTACTTCGAAAAAAATAAATCTAACCAACTATAATATGTTATATTAACCTATAAAATTAGTGTAATTCATAAAAAGTCTAAAATTACATTTATTTGGAAATTTATAATATCAATTATGTTAATATTTCATTAATAATGTAATTACTGTATCATCAATATGTCATAAATAAATTAAATTATTTAATGTCTAAAAAATATAAATAAAATACCATTATGTATGAAATCATTTTATCTTTTCGATGAATATTTATAGCTGAATTTATCTTATGTATAACCCCATATTAAAAATTTTTTATTTATTAAAATTTTATTTTAACTCTTTTAACTCTTCTTAAAATAAAATTTAATAATTATCCTAATCTAATCCAAGTGGTCCAAAGTGGTTCATATTTTATTCCTAAGGTTTTTTTGATCGAATTATTCTTATCCAATAGAATTAAGACATGTGTTAGGGTAATAATAATATCATTTTTACCTTTAATTACCATATTTACTTTTAACAGTGGTGAATAAAAGTAAAAAGTTACTATTAACCAGAAATTATTTTTATCTTATTGAACCACATTTTACTCCTTGATATTAACTGTCTATCTTGTATTTTTGAAATTTCACTCACAGAAGGAATAAAATTAGGTTTTATGTGAATTTCAAAATTCTCGTAGGAGGTGGGTAAAAGACTGTGAAAAGTTCTATAAAATTTTTATATATTTAAAATTATTATAAATTGACTCCAATTAATTACATTGACCTTATTTAGGTATTATGTGTCTATTTCGACCTAAAATAAATTTAAATAAAATAAATAATTATTTAAATAAAAATTCGTTTTTAAACTATAACTCAGTGTTTTTCACTATTCATCAAAAATTAAAAGTTTTCAGAAAAATAAAAATATTAACCCTAGGCTAATTTCAATATTCCAAATCCAAAAATGTAGACCATTTTGAAAGATAAAATTTATAAAATTCCAAAAAGTGGGTATTAAAATTCATAACAACTAGTTTATATAATATTTTAACAACATATCGTTGTTTTGTGAAACTAGGTATTACATACAACACCCGCTATTGAGGAAGGTCGTGATTGCGTGTAATGAAATCCAAGTTAGGGTTGCGTGTAGTGAAAAATTCCTCTATTGTTGCGTATAATAGAATACAAAAATATTTTATTCATACATTGAATATATATATATATATACACACACACACACACTCACTCAATATTGCATAGAATAACTTATATCAAACAAACTTGAAATTGTGTGTAACACGATTCAAGAATAGTGTTGCGTATACTACAAGATAATACGGTGTTGCGTATAGTGAATGATAATATTGGTGTATCATAAAACACAAGACATAAAATAAATTAAAAAGAATACTTCCCATAAAATCTTGGGGTGTTACATTCTACCACCCTTAAAATGAATTTTTCCCTCGAAATTCGTCGGGGTTATAAATGGTTTTCTACTTGAAAGTTTTATTCATAGAAACCCACATTGTAAAAAGGAATACTAAAACAAAATTTTAAAATGGAATCTTATAAAAATAATGCATACCCAAAGTTACTCATCACCGGGTTTCCACATAAAATAATATAGGTGAAAATATGATATGGAAGATAAATTTAATCATCATGTTCTGATAGAGAGTGGTATTGAACATGGATATGAAAAATACAACAATCACAAAGCCATAAATTTGTGATGATCTAAGGTGCCATCTGATTCATTGGATAAGAGGGGACTACAACTTTTTTGGTTTTCAATATCATTTCCCTAATGTTGATGAATTAATATAAATACTTACTTGATTTTGGTAAAATCTCAATGTTGTTCATGAGTTGAACAATTTCCAATTCATCTCTTAATGAAATGAAGTTGAATTGTCATTCATGAAGTGTTAGCAGATTATGTGATAGAATGATGGGTCATTCCATCTGTCTAAAACAAAAGGTTAGAAAAAGTTATCTAATATACATAAGTCCATCTATGGTGAGGTTAATCGTATATGATTCCAAAAATGGACTTATACATCATCACTTAATAAAAAACTAGTATCTACTAACCAGGTACTTTCTGTTGGCCAGAGGTAGGTGATAAAGGCCTCTCACACTTCAGTTGTGGGTTCGATTCCCACAACCTTGTCCAACGGGACGGGTTGTCGCCCGTCCTGCATGTTGTCCTTTTTCCAAAACTATACTATTATAACATTCCAGAAATAATATCGAAAAAAGGTTCTATCCTTAAACAATATTATATTATGTCCAATATAATCCAATTAAAATCATTAGTCTTATCCAAAATACTTCTATCCAAGATCATAGTATAATGAAAATTATTAATAGAAATGTCATCTACCAAGCATGTGAATACCATTATTTATCCCCTATATATCATAAGATATATCTTTTTTGTCACATTAAAAACATGTGAATACCTTAATCATGTATTCTTTTGAACAAGAATTACCATAGAACTTTAGTGAAAACATGAATGCTGTCAAAAGATAACTCTTTCCACATACCAAAATCCCAAAATTTCTATATACTCAAACTATGATATCACTTTGTTCTTATATTAGTCATGAGCTCATGGATACTATCAAACATTTCTTTTTCTTCTTATCCCTTCATTATGCGCATATCATCTGCTTTTCAAAAATATATCAATCACATTTTATGGTTTCTGGTACCATTCAACATATACTTTCAGATACTTTAGGAAAAACAATAGTGTAATAATCCTTAGATGTTTCATTATTTCATAGTACCATACATTATTCTTGATAAACATACAATCATTCCACTACCTTCATAAACCATTTACCGAGCTTCAAAACTTCTTTCATCTCATATATCATTTGAAGTCTCCTCATCATAATCAACACAAATACTACCCATACGACCATACTGATTATCTTCATGAGAATTTCCCTTAGGGAATCGGTTTTCATAATTCCTATACATTCCACATTTAAATCATTTAACTGTTGTTGATCTCTTAGCAATACCATTATCCTTGTCCATGGAGTTAACTGAACCTTTTCATTTGCAATTAGTAGCTTTGTGTCTTTATTTTCCACACCCAAATCATCTTCCACTTCCTTTGAAACATTCTCCTTGATGCCTATTCCCACATGATTTACTTGAGGGAAATTGAACTTTCTTTCCTCTATGTTCATCATGAAACTCCATATTTCTGTGATTAGCCGAGTCCGGAAACTTACCAAAGTTGATATTATTGATCATATTATGAGATTTATTATTAGGAATAATAATGATGTTTGGACATCCAAATCTCGTTTCATTTGGTTTCTCAAGGAGAATATCATTCCATTGTCCATCATATTCTCCATTAACATGAATCCTCATGTTTCCTGCCATTTTTTAAAACCCAAAAATAGTTGTTTGAGAGGGAAAAAACATACTAGAAAAACAATATAATCAAGGGGATTAATTTCAATCTCTAACTTCTTAGGTTTAATTCTATGATCATTCCCGTAATTCTAGTACTATAACATATACTTATACTTAACCTTAAGGACATCCCTAGAAATACCGTAGAAATATATCTAGGAATCTCACAAATGTTTTCGTATCCTAGTTTCCAAAGGTTAACTAAACATTTTCTCTGATACTAATTATAGAGACCCAAAGCTTGACCTACATGGACATTACATTACATTTTCAGAATATTTAATACATTAAAAAAATAGACACCCAAGGACTGTAATAGTTTAGTGTCTTTGGAAACTTGAAACATATTCTTCTAATCATGGTGAAAGATCATCAACATCTCCCATAAAGATCTTCCTTTTTTTCTTACCAAAAAACGTTCTTTATATCCTAGGGAAAAGAAAACATAAAAAGGGTGAGCTCAAATGCTCAGTAAGGGTAAACATGGAGTACATAAAACAATACATAAACATTTGAACGTAATAACATGAACACAAAACATCAAAATCATGAGTAATGACATAAATCTTGACAGTACATAAGGCATAGATCATAAAGGAACATTAATCATGATAAAATAGCATAGGAGTAAAACATGTAATTATGGAAACCATTAAGAACATGATATGATTTCAAGAGGATCCAAGGCATTGCTACCAAGACCATCACAATGGACAAAGTCCATTACTGAATCGGGTTTACCTGCCATTCCAAACCTGTATTACTATACCGAATTTACTTGTCGTTACAGCCATGTCTATCTAATGAGATATAAATCATTACCCAATGCATTGTAGGGAGATATAGGTCCCACCCATATCATAATGAAATCATTATTATGTGTTCCACATTATAAATCATTCATCATAACCCAAATAATAAAATGGGTTTCATGAACATCATCAAATCATAACATAATCCATATAAAACCAATGTATATCATTTCATCATAAGAAAAGTGAAACCAGGTAAATCATAGAGACATTAAACTTGAAACATACACATATGAAATAATGTCTTAGATGGAAAATGGTTTTGATAAAACAATTGAAATGAATTCTTGAAGAAAATATTCTTTCATATTAAAAATTATTTTATTTTCAAAAAACTCAATGAAATTTTAAAAGAAAAGAATTTTGTTGAAAATAGTCATGAAATCCTGTAGAGTAATCTGCATGAATATAAGGAGTTATGAAAACATAAAAATCCTTTCATGCCGTATAAGTTAAAAAAACATTCTCCACATACTTTTGCCGGAAATGTCAAAAAGTACCTCCTATATTAAACAAAAGAAATATTCCTTTAAGTACATAATTTAAAAGTAAAAGAGGGATAAACATGACTTGAAACATACATGTAATAATATTAAACACTTTATAAAAAACATTTTTATGGACATGGATGAAAAATATAACCTCAGTAAATACTTACATATAAGAAATCTCGGATAAAAATGAGATTAAAAAATTATCCCTTACCTTAGATCCGATAAGCTTCGTACGTATCCAAACATCCTGTATAATGATTTAAATAATTTCATTGAATTATTAAATAATCATATTCATTGTTATGATATCATATATGGTTCACTTATGACTTTATATAACCCCTTCTTTTGTAAATTCCATGTTAAAGCAGTGTTTGGGGTAAAATCGTTTCATTTGTCGTACATGTTTCAACTTTTTGTTCTTACTTATATCCTGATTTAATTAATTATAGAATGTAAAACATGATTTATTTATAATATGTATTTAGAATATAAATATATATGATAGATTGATAAACAGAATGAAATACACCGTTCATGGAGACAGTAGGTTGTACGTATGCATGAACACTGTTTTCATTTACTTATTGAATTGAATGGAATTAAGTAAATGAAACATATATGTACATAAATCTAGTATCATTAATATGTATTATCTATCATGAATATTTATTTTTTATAATTTATAATCATACTTGAATGGTTAATCATGGAAAATGAATCTCATCGCGTTCGTGGAGACGGTAGTCCGTACGTACGCACGAGCGATGATATCATTCTTTTGATATTAAAATCATATATAATTGGATGGTATATAGTGTATAAAAAATCATAATTATGTAATATTTATTATTTATATCATTTATACGCATTATTATACCCATAAAAATGATGAAATGTTTGAATTACAAACTACACCACGACGTGGGGACGGTAAGCCGTACGTACGCATGTGTGGTGACTTTTTCATTCATAGGTTGGATAAAATAAGTAATATGGTTATCAAATTTTTATAATAACTTCACGATATATAGAATATACTGCAGTTATTATTTTATAATGGAAATAAAAAAGAAGGAGGATGTGTAAGAATAAGAGAACCTGAAAAAGGGTTGTGAAATCATTACCTCTTCTTTGGGTTCTTCATTTGATTTGATCAAAAGGGATCCTTGGGATAGATTTATGACCAAAGGTATGAATCTAGGATGAAGGGAGGATATTTGAGAGGATATTTGGGCAGAGTTTGTATGATCCAAATGGCTTGGGAGGAGTGAATTTGAGAGAAGGTGGAGTGCCCTTTTATAAGAGGGGTGAGGGGAACCTTAGGAAAAACCTAAAATATTATTTTATAATACATTAATATTCAGTTTATAATGGCTCTGAAGTAACTTATTTAGAGGCTAGGGTGGGGATGGGTCGAAATAATCTCAACCAATAGGTTTTTGAGAAGTTAATGTTACCATTTTAACCATATCATTTAGATTTAACTCTATGTTAAATAATGTATCTTTTACCGTGTCTTCTTGTATTCTTACACTATATGGTAAATAATCTTACTATAAACTACCAATCGAACCCCAATTCATTAATAAATGTCATATATATTATTATATAAGTCTTTTGGCAGAACTATAGATTTCTAGAACCATTATATCAATTAATAATATAATATTTGTTTTAAAAACTCTTTTATGTCAATTTTGACACTATTTGGTATTTTGTTTTTTCTAAATTCATAACAGCATTATTACTTCATAAATAATTTATCTAACCAATCCTAATATGTTATATTAACCTAAAAAATTAGTTTAATTCATAAAAAGTCTAAAATTACATTTATTTGGGTATTTATAATATCAATTATGTAAATATTTCATTAATAAATATTTACTGCATCATCCTTGTGACATAAATAAATTAAATTATTTAATGTCTAAAAAATATAAATAAAATACCATTATGTAGGAAATAGTTTTATATTTATGATTATTATTTATAGTCGAATTTATCTTATGTATAACCCTATATTAATAATATTTTAGTTATTAAACTTTGATTTTAACTCTTTTAACTCTTCTTTAAATAAAATAATAATAAGTGTCCTAATCTAATCCAAGTGGACCAAAGTAGTTCATATTTTATTCCTAAGGTTTTTTTGGTTGAAT
Organism: Viscum album; assembly: GCA_963277665.1. Classification (NCBI taxonomy): domain Eukaryota; kingdom Viridiplantae; phylum Streptophyta; class Magnoliopsida; order Santalales; family Viscaceae; genus Viscum; species Viscum album. The sequence goes on from OY728158.1 coordinate 1,278,151,391, forward strand.
TATTCTTATCCAATAGAATTAGGACATGTTTTAGGGTAATAATAATATCATTTTAACCCTTAATTTCCCTATTTACTTTTAACCGTGGTAAATAAAAGTAAAATGTTACTATTCACAAAAAATATTTTTATCTTTTTGAACCACATTTTACTCCTTGATATTAACCGTGTCTCTCAGATTTTTGGAATTCCACTCACAGAAGCGGTAAAATTAGGTTTTATGTGAATTTGCATGTTCTCCTAGGAGGTGGGTAAAAGACGGTGAGAAGTCCTATAAAAGTTTTATATATCAAATATTATTATAAATTGACTCCAATGAATTACATTGAACTTATATAGGTATTATGTGTCTATTATGACCTAAAATAAATTTAAATAAAATAAATAATTATTTAAATAAAAATTTGGTTTTAAACTATAACTCAGTGATTTTCAGTATTCATCAAAAATTGAATGTTTTCAGAAAAATATCAAAAACTCACCCTAGGCTAATTTCGATATTCTAAATCCAAAAATGATGTCCATTTTGAAAGATAAACTTCATAAAATTTCAAAAAAGTGGGTATTACTATTCATAATGGCTATTTTATATAATATTTTAATAACAAATCGTTGTGTAGTGAAACTCGGTATTGCGTGCAATACATATTATCGAGGAAAGTCGCGATTGAATGTAATGCAAGCCATGTTAGGGTTGCGTGTAGCGCAAGATTCCTTTGTTATTGTGTATAACTGAATCCAACAATATTTCATTTATACATTGAATTTATATATATATACACTCAATGTTTCATAGAATAACTTTTATCAAACGAACTTGAAATTGTGTGTAACACGATCCAAGAATAGTGTTACGTATACTACAAGATAATACGGTGTTATGTATAGTTCAAGATAGTCTTAGTGTATCATACAACACAAGACATCAAATAAATTAAAAAGAATACTTATTAAAAAAATAGGGGTGTTACAGGTATATTTTATTTTTTATCATTATGAATAGTAATTATTGTAAATATTTATCACCTAGGCAAAATAAAATGACTAAAATAGGGTTAAAACAATGATAAAAGTTTTTGAAATCCTCCAAAAACGTGAAATTTTTTAATGTTATGAGATATATTCAACCGTAAACATAGAAAATTTGACTATTTCTTATATTTGTGACATTTTCCAAAGAAAATGGATTTTAAATTTTTTTAAGGAATGATGATTCCAAAATTTCAGTCATATTATTTTAATTTATTTTATATGTTTACATAGATATAAGAATATGTTATGAATAAATATTATGATTATTTGGAACATTATTAGTATAATTTTAGGACTATAGTTTTTTTAAATTGTTAGTAATGGTATAATTACTTTAAAATCATATACAATGCAGAGACAAAGAATATGCTTGTAGTGGAAAAAAATGAATACAATTTTTAAAACAATAATACCAAAGTTTTTGGAATTAATTATGTTTCCAAAAAAAATATCAAATTAATAATAATTTATTATCTATGATTAAAATGATAATTTTATAATTCAATATTTATCTTGGTGTATTTAAATTCAAATAAAATGATTATTTTGAAAAATGCTATTAATGATTTCTTATGAAAAATAATATTTAATTAAATAATTTAAAAATCATAAAAATATTAAAATAAGAAATATGGATCAGAAATTGTTGAAATTTTCATATATTTGTAATTTATAATCAAATTTTTATAGTATATGTAAAATTATAACCCTCTATGTTTGAAAAGGTTATTACTGTAATTATGGTCAAAATAGGTTCATCGGTGAGTTAAACCAATAGATAAATATATGTTTTATTATTAAACAAATATAAATACTATTTAATTACCATATTTATACCTCTTGATATAAAATATATAATATCAATCCATTTGGATTAGTTTTTTAGTATGAAGTTATTATATTTTAATATCTTATGGAATTCCAAGTGTGTCACTTCCATTACTCATAAAAGGAAATACCTTTTATCTTTTCATTACACAAATTTATTCCACATAGCCTAAAAAACACAGAAAATTATATTTTAAGAAACCATATAAATTAATTATATGTTTTTTTGGATTACAATAACCATTCCAAGGGTCCATAAGAATGGATCTATATTGGGCCAATTGAAGTAGAGGTTGTCATCATACCGACCACTTTCAAATAAATTCATCTTCCACCTCCACTACATATTTAATATTTATCTTAATATAATAATTTGTTTCCTAAATGTATATAAATTTTAGCATGAATTTATAACATCCATTATTCACCCACATTTCCATAAAATTAGATTTCAATGTTTAACTCATGTATATGTGCTGACAACCACCTTAATACAGTGACACAATTCATTTCCACCACCATATTTCATGGATTTTTATTTTGACGGGATTACTGTTTACTTGTTATATTTATGAAATAATTTTTATTTTTTAATTATAATATAATATCTACCTTCTTCCCATCCTATCTAGTTCAAAAAGATAATATCGCTCATGTGTATGTGTCGACTAAAGAATCCTTTCTGCGATGTGATTCATTTTTTATTTATATTTTACAATAATGGTAATAAGGAATGATTAAATTAATATATGTGATTTATATAATATAATAATGATTCTGTAATGTTTATTTGTCACTAACTTTCTTTCATTCTATCTGTCAAAATGGGATAACAACATTCTGGTATATGTATGACCTAATGTCTCCATGAACATGGTAATTAATTTTTATGTATCTACGTATCGTGGATGAATATATATATTTAAAATGAATATATATTAATTTCTTATCATGAATAAATTTATTATATAATGTAATGATGATAATTTTGTAATGATTGAATCTACCAAACCAAAATTATCATGAAAAATGAAATAATTAACACCTGAGAATAATGATTTTCATAAGGAGTTATTAATAAATGGATGTTGAAATGTCATAACTGGATAATATACCATAATATAAATTTATAAATTAATTTTTTATAGAATTATAATAAATTTAAACTTATATAATGGATTTTAGAGTGATATTAGATCATGATTAAAATGTGGTAAGAGGATTTCCTATTTCCAATTTATTTCTATGAGAAAAATTCTATATTCACCAATTGTTCCTACTATTTTTTTATATTATAAAAATGTATTATCATAATGATGGTTAAAATAAAAAATATGGTGATTTTAAAAAACATCAAAGGTTTTCTCTTGAATGATAGTTTGATTCAGAGGTTGCCAAAATTTCATGGGATATATGATTCAATCCCATTTTAATAGGGATGGTTTATGCTTGAATTTACTTTAATGTAATCATATGATCCTTTTCATAAATAAATATAATTCTTTTCCTATGGTTATTTCGGGAGATTTTATATTTTCGTTTCATATTCCTCTCACTATGTATTTAAGAGACAAAAGGAATTTTTTTTAAGGAAAACCGACTTTATTTTCCTCTTTGGTGGAGAATCCCTTTTATTCAATATCCATATTTTCTATAAAAATTGATAAATATTATAAAATTATAATATGATGGATTAATACTATTTTCTCCCATGATTGAATTGTTACATAATTTTTTAAAAAATAATATTCTTATTATTTCCTGAAATAGGTACTTCTTGACATTTTACTAGAAATGTAAATGGATGTATTATTGTAATATATATAGAATTGATATAATATTCCAAATAATGACTAGTTAATGTATTGAAGCTTCCTTTACAATTTTATGAGGATCATTTTAGAGAATTAATTTTTAATATTCAAGATGTTTTTATATTTTAAATATGTTATATCAAATTGAAAATGGTATTTTCCTAAAAAAATGTTCTCGTGATCCTTTATAGACATTTTTCATCTGTTATAACATACTTTGATGTTGTCTATGGTTTATTGAGTTTATGACCCAATAGTACCATCTATTGTTTCTCTAGATGATTTATGTTTATAATGATCCAATGTTTGTGAAGTCTATTTATTTTACATGGGTTAAGATATAATGATATGATGAATGTTTTGCGATATTATTGAATATATTTTAATGGATTATAATTATGCAACATGATAGACCTATATTATATATCCATCTAATTCATTAGGTAAATATTAATAACTCTTGAGATATATATGTTATCTATAAACCAGATTTCATATTAATAATATTATGTGTGGAATTGGTTTTCTTGTACACAAGATTATTAATGGGCCAAGTTTTCATGTCAATAAGATTACACATGGACTTGGTTTTTTGGTTCATCAAATTTTTTTGAACATAGATTCCATGTATATTAGATTAAGAGTAGACATGTATTTCATTTAAATAAGGTTATTTATGGAATTTTTTAATGTCCAAATGTTTATGTGAAGGTATGATTTTATTTCTATATATTAAAGAGTGAATATTTTCTATTTATTCATGTTTACAATTTTTTAATATTGTGTTTTTTCACATTCCTATGATTATGTTAGGATATCATTGATCATGAATGATTATTGATTATTACATTATATTATTTGTATTTTATTTTGTTTTGATTAGTTTTTATTTCATTACTTATGTTTATGATCTATTAAATACTGGGTAGGAAATTATTAATTTATGTTTATGAACTCATACCCTTATTCATATGTCATGATGGTATATAATAATAAATTAATATCTCTTATGTTTACCCGTATCGAGAATCTCAACATTATGTTTCTTATGTTATTCTTCTCTAGGTTAAGAACAGAGGTTATAAGTAGGGTATGCCTTCGGTGTGTTTTATATGTGAAAAATATGAAATCATTCCTAAAATAATATGATTATGGTTCAAGTATTTAATGAAATTAAAACATTATAATTTTTGTGTGGATCATAATGATATAAATTCAATATTCATATAATAATATGTAATATATATATGTGAAAATAAGGGGTCTCTATAGTTGTAATTATTGTAGGGTTTATTTAATATTTGGATAACAAGGTCAAAATCAGTGTTAAAAAACATGTGTATAAGTCTATGTAAATGATTATATCCAATAGCTTTGTTAAAAGGAGATATTATGTTGTCTTCATAGAAATATATCACTGTGAGGATACTACAAGTTGATGTTATTTTGGAACAAATTCATCTAGGGGTAATATCCCTTAAAATAGTCGGTTGATTATATATTAAACGTCATTCTAGTCTATAATGAGTGAACCATTACAACACACATAGATTGGAACTTCTGATGGATATTATTGGGTTGACTCACATTCTATTTATGAACCATTATAAAGTATTCAAGTAGATTATTACCATGGATGACCTAGGATAAACCAAATGTGATAGATATTGAAAAAAAATTCATGATATATATATATATATATATTATAAATGATTATCATGATTATTTTATTCCCTACTATGATTACTGTTTCACATACTGTGTTTTTTTGTTATTTTTCAATAGATGAAACACGTAAGAATAATGTTAATGTGGAATGTTATGGGAAATTGAATTATTTTACTCATAAAAACCCAATGGTATATGATATTTAATACAAATCCTTATGAATATAAAAAATTAAACATCTCATTATATTAATAAAAATCTCAATAAGGGAGAGTTTATTAATAGAGCTAAAAAGAAAAAAATGAAGTATTATGGGAGTTCAACTGATAAAGTCCATATGGGAAAGGAGATTCATCATTATCCAAGTTCTATATATGGGAAAAATAATGAGGAGAATGTCTCAAAGGTAGGGGATGATATATTATATCTGGAAATGAAGTGAACACATTAATTAATTTTTAATTAATTTCATGTTTTATATATGGTTAATGAGGGAACCACCAAATTTAATTCCTTAATGCTAGTTCTAATTCCTAGACCAAGGAAGGGACTATGTTATGTCTATTATTAAAATGGAATGATTGTGTTGTTTATATATTAGAATTCGATAAATATGTTATACAATTGTTTTATAAATTTTTTACTTGTTAAAGGAATGATGAAATATCTATGGATCATTTTGAAGAAGTTTTTATTTATGTATATGAGAGAATATGCTGAATTGTACAGATAACCCATGAAAAATGATTTCAAGGTAAGGTGTCATTTTTTGAGAACATACGACTAAGGGAAATATAACCCATAATATTTTTCCAAGTACGAGATAATAATGTTTAGTTGATATAAATAAATAATTCATATTGATGGGTTATTATTGGTGACCTTATAACCAATTAGTGATTTTTTACAAAAGTGTTTTAGGTTATCTATGACATAGTTTGTTGAATTTTTGGAATTATACAATATATTCGATGTTCGATGTTTTTTTTTGAGGAATAATGATATTGTTAAGTTTAGGAAGAATATATGGTTTCACTGATATTTTATGGTGATTCACGTTATTATCATGTTTTACGAGAATCAATGTATTCACAGTTTTTTAATGTGCCATTATGAGATGATTCAGGTTGTCTATGGATAAATGTTAAATTTGGTATAAAAAATGTGATAAAATATGTCATATTTTTGGGTATTGAATATTTTCAGACATATTTTGGAGGAGTCTTAAGATTAACTATTTGTGTAATGGATTAAGTGGAACATTGGTTGTTATTATCATGTTTTTAAGGACTAATGTATTATTTCTTCATATAATGATTAATCTATTTTTGATAACAAGTGCTAACCATTTTGGCTTGGTTAAATATCTAGAAATTAAAGGAATGAATTGATATTAATTTATATTAAAAGGTAATTTTAGTGCTTTAATCATAAAAAACATATCTTTAAAATCCATTCAATGGAGTAAGATATAAAGTGGATGTTGATCAAAGCATTACCCAAGGATAAAATATTTCATATGAAATGAAAATAAATCAAATATGTATATTTTATCACATTCAATATATTAATTTTAATTTAATACCTAAAATTTAGGAAAATGATCATGGAATAAATGTTATCTTTTTTATACATTTATAATGATTTTATGGTCTTTTCATAGAACAACTATTCATGGGTTTGTGATCATTAACTTTCTCATGACCATGTTCTCTATTAGTATCTATTAGTCCATAGATTTTTTATCTCTTTTTTTCCTATATTTCAACCTTCCACTAGTTTTATCAATATCTCAGATCCTAATAATGTGTTATTTTATATAACACTTATGTCTCCCACAATACCTTTTAAAAGGATTATTTATTATACCTTTGCATAATTTTTATTTTTAATAAATGGATTCTCAATTATTAAAAATTTGATGAAAAAGATAAAATTATGAGGATCAATTTATTTTTAGGGAGAGAATTTAACACCTAAAATGATTATTCAATTGGATAATAATCCAGATATTATTCTTAAAACGTGACACCAAACATTATGTTAATCGTGATATATTATAAAAATATTATTACATTAATATAAAAATTATAACCTAGGTGTAAAATTGCTGAGTATAAATATGGATAAATTTATAATGAAATATATGTATAATGGTCTTAATAAATAATTTTTTTGACTAATCCATAGTAAATAAACACTCAATTTTAAGTGAAGTCATTTTATTTTCCAAAAAATCATTTTCACGAAAAATTATTTTCATTGCCTTTTTAGGTGATAATTAGAATTAATAATATATTATTTTTGAAATTATATTATATAATTTTTTTAATATTTTAAATCATCATACTAATTTAAATTAGGAGTAAAATTTTGGAATTTTTCTAAAATAATTTCTTCTTTAGTCAATAGTGAAAAATAATGGTTTTCAAATACTCTCATTTATTTTCATTCAATAAAGTAAATTAAAAGTCCTATTATATTTTGTATTATATAATTTATTTTAGTTATAAAATTTTTAGTCATAATAATTTAAATCATTTCATTTGAATCAGAAATATTCCTGATTTTTTTATAAATTCATTTTTTTATTTTTAACAATTAATTTCTCTAAATAATTTTTTTTCATTTTGTTGTATGAATTTATATTTAAATTAATTTATTACACTTATCGATATTGAATATTTAAAAATGGATATATATTATTTATTATCATTTAATTTTATTTGTAAAAATATCCCATATTTGTTTTCATACGAATAGAAATCGTGATAAATATTTTCCACCTCGATAATGGTAAAATGGGAAAAATACGTTCAAAACATTGAGATAAGGTCTCAAAATCAACCCAAACCTTGTGTTTATTACATTTTACTGGAACAATTTTATCAGTTTCATAAAAAATATTAATGTCTGGAATTTTTTTCCATTTTTTATTGATAATAACATTTATATTATTTTAATTAAAGAAAATTATAAAATGTATATCTCTTGCATTTAATTTTTTATATGTTCACAAAGAGATAGTAATATAATATTATTTAATAAAAGGTTTTTATTTTTAAAATTTTTAATTTATTTTTATTCTTTAGTAATTGTATAATTATCTTTAATTGTTTTCACAATGTCGAGTTGTATATTGTTCAAGTGGTGGAAAACCAAAGATAATAAATATGAAAACATTAAAAAAAATTTGGGATTAGTTATAGTTCCAAAATACTTTTGTACTTAATAATTGAGTATTATTTGTATTTAAATGGATTTTAATATAATACATCCTTTTTCATTATGTTCATCAATTCAAATGAATCCAATAGAGTAAAAAATTGGAATTAATGATATTTTATAAAAATAATATTTTATTAAATTATTTTAAAATCATAAAAATATATAAATCAGAAACCTAAAATAATAAATGGTGTAAAATTATATTCCTTTTTCATTTATTCATAAATTTTTAACTTATAATTGAATATGTAACCCTTTAAGATAGAAAAAGGTGTTAATGTAGTTATAGTTAAAACAAGTTCTTCAGTGTAACGACCCAAACATTTTTCAATGAAAATTCAACTTAATCTAATTAGATGTATTGTTATGAAAATTTTTATATAACATATGCAATTCTTTGGTTTTATGTTTTTGGTTTTCAAAATATCGTTAATAATTATTAACTTTGCTAATAAAGTCGTTAAACACTGACCAATTGACTAGTATAAATATAGGGCTTTATAAAATATAATTTACATAGATAAAGAAAGAAATGGCCTCATCTAGTATAATGTATCCATACAAAACCCATTTTTCGGAGCTCGTAAAGGAGGTACGTCACTGGCTTCTTGACCATGCCCAAAATGAGCTCCAACACGTTAAGTTTGAACGGAATCGTCTACGAGAGAAGTTGAAGTTCATATAGATTACCACCTGAGCGATGTTATTCGAGCTACCCCAAGTGTCTACCATCATCGTTCACCTTACCCATAGGTCTTATACGAGTATTACAAGGTGTTATCTAATAATACCCTAGCACTATGATTATGTGATCAATTTTTTGTATAAAGAATATACATTTATTTTATTATTGATACTTTGTAATTGTTTTTAAAGAAGAAATTTTATTCTTAGTTAACATTCAATTAAGAAATATATTTAGATAAATTAATAGAATTTTGGAATTAATTAATATTTTAATAAAATATTTTTATTACAAAATTTGTTCTTATTAAATATAAATTCTCGTATAATTTTTCTGAATACAATTGTATTTTTTTTAAGGTTTGAAAAATGTTTTTTCCCAACCCATGAATATTCAATAAATGCCTATTTTTATTTTAAAAAGGGAAAATGAACATATTTAGAAAAATAATTAGATAAAAATGAATATTATTTTTGAAATCAGGATGTCAAAATTATCCAATGGTGAATTTTTCATAATTTTCTAGGAAAACCGATTTTTTGGGTATAAATTAAATATTGTTTAAATAGATGATGTGTTTCATGACATCATAATGAACTAATAGTTATGTAATGAAACATTATAAAATGGTGGTTTGGACAATATATCATTTACCTTTAAAATACTGTCATTTTAAAAAAAATTGATTTATTTTTCAATTCCTTGGTGGACCCTCCAAGTCTTATAAAACATTTTAACATTTTGAAATGATTTCCTTAAGAGTGTGACTCACCTACACATAAGAAAACCTAATATTTTTATAATTTAGACCATTTTACTTATAAAATAATATTTTCAACCCCTATTTGGAAAAAACCATGTTATAAAACAATGGGTTGGTTTGTGGTTTTTATTAGTTTAATTTGTAGTGTCTGAAACCAAAATAGTAAATAATTCCCCTTCTTTTTTTAAATAAACCCCCTAATCTCCCACTACCACTTCAATAAAAACCATTTTATCTCAACCAAACTCTGCCCTAATCTCTCTATAATCCTCCCAAGGCACCCCAAGCTACGAATAAGCCTCTCTCAAGCCCCTCCCAAGCCTTTGGGATCATACTTCCAAGTAAGGGATTTCTTTCTTTCACATTTTTGTCATAATTTCAATATGTTGTTATACCATTTTATTTTAAAACTAAAATTGTTGGATAATTATTTATCACCTCTTATATACATCCCTCCTTGCGATTTAATACTAACATACCCCTTTATTTCCCAATAATGCCGCCTATGCACACGTGTTACCATGCCGAGATTCCGCAAGGGATTTCTTCCTTTCTAATTTTTGTCCAAATATCATTATATTGTTTTACAATTTTATTTTGAACTAAAAATGTTGTGGTACAATTTATAACATCTCCTATAATATCCTCCTTATGTTATAATGATGAAATACCCCTTTATCTCTCATTAATACCTCCCATGCACAACAGTTACAACACCAAAAATTCCGTAAGGGATTTTTTCCTTTCCCATTTTTGTCAAAATCTAATTCTGTGGTTATACCATTTAGTTTTCAATTAATAATGTTGACGTATTATTTCACACCTACCCCATACTTCCATTCTTATGTTTTAATTATGATATACTTCTTTCTCTCTTATTAATGCCTCCCATGTACACTCGTTACCATGCCGGAATTTTGTAAGGAATTTGACTCTTTTTCTTTACATTCAAAAAATTATTTTATATTATGAATAGAAATTCTAATACATATGTTAGGAAATGTATCTTTATTACTGAATCTGTGCAACCGGTGTCTGAACAGAAGAACACACCTGATGTCCTGTTGCAGGTAAATCATCATGAACTGTTAAATCATTCTACAAACAGATTTGCAGCGCTGGTTGATGTTGGAGAAAATGAGGCAAAGGAGCATGAAGTGGAAGAGGAAATTATAGATAAAGAAGGCCATGTTACTCTAGACAGAATGATTGATGAATTCAATGGCCCCTGTGCTGATGACCCAATCAAGACACCTCAACTGGAGGGTGGGAAGGATGGAAGTGTCAGCCCTCCTATAGCCCATAAAAAGAATTGGGGGGATAGATATGATTGTGAAGAAGAGCTCCACAGTCACAAAACATCCTACAGTGATTCTTTTAAGAATGGAAATCATGATACCCTGAGCAAGGAAGTGGAAGAAAAAGCTCAAAGCAAGAGGAAGCCACGGAGGGACTATTCGTACCTTCCCAAACCAATGGTGACAATGTCGGCATACAAGAATGTTGGGACCCAAGGAAATGTATTTGCAAATGGGAACAATGGCAAGCAAAGGGGAGGGTCCCATAAGATGGATAAAGGGACCAACGGGAAATGGCCAATCAAGGAGAAAATGTCTGCAGAAATTCTTAGAAAGAAAAACATGTATCTTGAGCTGATGCGGATGTACGAGTCTTCTGAATGGGAGTCAGCTGATCCTGGTGATGAGTTATCTGATGATGGGGAAAGGGATGCGTATGGTTTTGATGTAATGTAATGTTTATTTTTTCTACTTCCTTTCCTCGCACTTTTCCTTCAATAAATTTGTAGGACTAGGCTTTCGCCTGGTACTTATGATGAGATAATGCTTTCTCTATCATCAACCATTTTTATGAATTTTTATGTCATGTCGTTATGCTGCTGGAATTGCACCGCGTTTTTCCAAGACAAAATCATTGTGTAGTGAATACCATAACCATATATCAATCAAGGGTATTCACCTTTACAAACAAATATATATATATATATAATGGTACGTACAATTATTTATTCTACATCCCATAATTGTGTAATATCTTGTTATGTTGAATGGCTACATGTCATATGATTCATGTGGCACATTATTGCATGAAATGAAATGATTAAGAAGGGTGCACCCTGATAGTGCTCCAATGAATTGGGAGAAGATTGGTATCATGATTTGTCAAGTGAAATGAGGGTTTCCTCATGCTAATTCTAGTGAAATGAGGGTTTAATTAAGATCCATGTGTAGTGAACCTTAGCTCAAGATAATATCCTGTTAAATGTTGATGCCACATTTCCATGTTATGATAATCATGTTATATGATGACTTTATGTTCATGTTTCTCTTATGATCCATTATTATTCCTATTCCCTAACATGTACTGTATTCTTCAGGTTATTCCTAGTTTACTCCTTTTATGGTCTTTATAGATAAAACTTTTCTTATGCTTGTCCTCAGGTTATCCCATGCAATTCTAAGTACGACCGAATGTCTGTGGCTATTTAATGGAAATTTTCAATAATGATGTTGGGTTTTATTTTCTACGTTGTTATGTAATGTTCTTAATTTCTCAAGATACTAAACCTATTGATGCTCAAAGTTTTATTATGTTTATGTTCATGTAAAAAATTATGTTTAAGATTTAAATAAAGAGAAGGGTTGTTATAATAGGTATTAGATGATAGGATTAGTTATTTCTAGGATCAGGATTAGAAAACCCTAGTAGAATCCTTAGGGATAAGAATAAGTATAATAAAAACATCCCTAAATTTTTTTTGAGTACTGAGTAAGTGGTTTATCAAGAAAATATATTCCAGCTTGGATACGAACAAGTAGAGGCGGCTCTGGAACAGATATATCATGGGGTAAAACATGAAAACACCGATTTCAGCAAGACTTGAATGGGAACTCGTGTATGAAAACGGGCCTTTATGCACTCTTGGTTACGACACTCTTGAGGGATATGATTTGGTAAATTCAAAACCGTAGTGAGAAGCATTATTAAGGGAATTAAAACAATTCCACTAAGAATGTATGATTGGAAGTAGGTCATGGATAACATAGATACGTTAAGGGAATACATGTAATTTATATGTTATCCCTAAATTTTCATTGGATTACCCTTTATGTGTTACCCCTAAAATTCCTTTTATTACGTCCAATGGCTAGTAATAGGAAGACTTAGCTAACAACCACTATGGAGATCAATGTGATGATTGTTCTAATGAGATGCCCAATCCGATGGGAGTAGGGAATCACAAAAATTGCCATGATAATCTCTTAGTTACCTCAACTATTGAATAGAATCATGGGTCAAGACAAACGTTCAACCCCACTAATAAAGAACAAGCTGCAATCGAGAGCTTAATGAGACAAAGGCCTCCATCTTTTAGTGGGTCATCTGATCCCTCAATCGTTGAAAAATGGACAAACTCTATTGAGAAGATCTTCTATATCCTTCAATGTTCTAAACAAGAGAAGGTAATTATGGTTTTATATCGTATGGAGGGTGAAGTTTATCAATGGTGGACAATGATAAAGAATACAATGCATGAGGAGGAGATCAAGGTATTGGAATGGAAGGATTTCTGAAAAATGTTTTTCAATAAATAGTTTCCTTGCACCTTATGACTTAAGATAGAAATGGGATTCCTTACCCCCAATAAAAATATTATTAATCCATCGAAGTGTGTGAGGCATGCTTCAAAAGGTTTGCACAATATGCCTTCATCTTTGTCATTACCCCCAAATGCAATGTTGAATTCTTCTTTGGTGGGATAAAACCTATCCAACGAAAATCCATAGCGATATGTGACATCAAGATCTATGAGGAAACTATCCTATATTACCTCAAAGTTGAAATGGATATTAGAGAATCTCATGAGTATCATCAGGATCAGAAGTGGAAACTGGTCATTAATTATAGCAGTCTGATGGATAAATCCAATAGTGCTAAGAAAATATAGTAACCTACTTCCCAAAGATGTGAAAAGAAGCACCCCAGAAATTCTATGAAGAGGATGAGGAAATTTAATAGGTGTGGAAGAGAATGGAACTTTGCTATTAACTTTTGATAAGAAAAAACTTCTACAATGAAAGAGGATATGAACACTCCATTTGAACCTCAATGCATTTTTCATTGCTTCAACTACAAATTAAAAAGAAGACTTTTCAAACCAGTGCCCTAAGCAAAGGGTTTCAGAGGCAGCCAACAACCTCCAAGGCCGCAAGGGTGATCTTTATAAATCACTAATTTTTAAGTGAACCTTGAAAATGAAGTGGGGATAGGTATGATAGTAATTCATTCAACAATAGTGAACATACTTTCTGATTCTGGTTCTAATAATTATTTTATATCCCAAATTTTAGTAGAATGATCCCAACACCACCACAAATCAAAGAAGTAGAGATGTCAGTGAGAATGACAAATGGGGAAATCATTACATCCCATGAATGTAATCCCACCCTATCACAATTTGTGGTATGAAATTACTGGAGAAATTCGTTGAACTCCCTCTAGTGGAATTTGATGCAATTATTGGAATGAATAGTATTTCTTTATATAGTGTAAACATAAATTTCCATGAGAGGGAAATAACTCTCCAAATAGAGAATCAACCCCTGATTCTGTACAATTGAAAGGAGGAGGTTGAAGTTTTTCTACCACCACCATCTAAAGTGTAGATTTTACTTCTCTATGAGAATGCACATCTTTCTCAGATGATTAGGTCTAAGGAAGCAACCATCCTTGAAGACATTCCTATTGTGAGGGAATTCAAAGAAGTGTTTCTTGTGTAATTTCCTCGTCTTATTCATAGAAGTGATTCTGAATTCTCAGATGATCTTATACATGGGACTTTTCCAATATCCAAGACTCTGATAGAATATCTGTTGTAGAGATTGAGTAGCTGAAGAAAAAACTGCAGGAGAGTCTAGTTTAAGGGTTTATGCACCCAAGTGCTTCACCATGGGGTGCCCCAATCCTCTTCATCAAGAAGAAGTATGAGTCAATGTTCCTTTTTATTGATTATCATGAGCTCAACAAAATCAAGATAAGGAACAAGTAACATCTTACATGAATTGATGACTTGTTCGATCCACTAAATGGATCACGATACTTCTCTAAGGTGGATCTATGATTGAGCTATTACCAAATAAGGGTAAATAAGGAGAATATCCCCAAGGCTTCTTTTCATACAAGGTATGGGCACAATGAATTCTTAGTAATTCCTTTTTGACTCACTAATTCTACTACAATCTTCATGGACATGATGAATAGAGTATTTATATATTACCTTGACAAATTTGTTGTAGTCTTTATAGTTGATATTCTAATATATTCCAAAACCTAGGAGGAGCATGAGGAGCATCTAAGAACTATATTGGAGACCTTGAAAAAGGATAATCTCTTTGCGATGTATAGTAAGTGTGAGTTCAAGTTTAAGGAAGTCTCATTCTTATGTCGTATCATCACAAGTAATGTGATATCTGTGGATTCCTCCTTGAAAGCTACAATTGAGGGATGGACAAGGAAAACATCAGTAATAGATATCTGTATCTTCCTGAGGTCTGCTGGATATTATCATTGATTTGTGAGAAATTATTCATGATTGTCCGACCCTCTTACCAAGGTAACTCTAAAGGGATTAATGTTTTCTTGGAGTGATGGATATGAAGAGAGCTTCAAAGAGTTGAATAGGAGGCTTGTATCTACACCCACGCTCACATTACTCACAAGTGGATAAATTTATGTGGTATTGAGTGATGCTTTGAAGAAGGACCTAGGTTGTGTGTTGATGAAAAATGACAAAGTCATTTATTATTCTCAAAGAAAAAGAAATGTCATGAGTGAAATTATCCAACACATGATATTGATTTGGATGCAGTAATCTTCACTTTAAAAATTTGGTGACATTACCTCTTTGGGGAGATGTGGGAAATATATATTGACCAAATAATCCTCAAGAATATATTCACATATAAAGAGTCAAACTTGTAATAATGAATATGGGTAGATATGATCAACGACTATGACTGTTCAATCCACTACCCCCTAGGAAAGCCAAAAAGGTGTCTGATTCTATATGTAGAAAGGATCCAAGAACTGTTTCATTAATGAGAATTGAAAAGGATCCAATATTCTTATATTTTATTAATATGGACATTGGGATAATAAATAAGGGAATATCATCAATCCTTTCACAAATTATTGATCAACCACCTCTTCTTTAATTGTTAAAGTATCCTTAAATGGATGATGCTGGAATTTAGAAGAAAGTGGAAACTATCAAAAATAGGAAAATCCTCGATGTTAAATGTTAATGAAGAAGGAATTCTGAGATTTTGGACCAGAATATGCATTTCATAAAATCCGGTGTTAAAGAATGAACTTTTGGATGATTCAAATAGTTCAAATTTCTCCATTCACATAGGAAACAAAAAGATGTATCAAGATCTTTGAGAAAATTATGGGTTGGATAACATGAAGAAGGAGATCGCTGTGTATACATCAAAGTGCCTGGTATGTCAGCATGTGAAGTCTTAAAGGTATAATTCCAAGGGGTTGATGCAACCACTACCCTTACCAACATCGAAATGGTAGAACATCACCATGGACTTTGTCACCAGATTTCCAAAGACATCCAAAAGAAACAATCCTATCTGTGTTGTTGGGGATAGTCCTACAAAGACTGCACACTTCATTGCAATTTGAGGGGATTTATCATTGGATCAACTAGCACATATATGTATCAGATAAATGGTAATGCTAAATGGGGTACCACAATCTATTGTATTTGATCAAGATCGTTGATTCAAATCCTTGTTTTGGAAGAGTCTTCAACATGCTCTGAATACTTAACTGTACTTAAGTACGTATTATCATACACAAATTGATGGCAGATATGAGTGGACAATCCAAACACTTGAGTACATTTCGAGGGCATTCTCAATGGAATTCAAAGGGTGATGGGATCAAAATCTTCCACTAGTCGAGTTCTCTTACAACATATGTTTCAAATAAAACATCCAAATGGCTCTTTATGAGCCCCATTATGGGAAGAGGTGAAGAACTCCGACATTTCAGTATGAAGTTGGGGAGCAAAAACTTCTATTTCTAGAAATGGTTGAAGAAATTAATGACAAGGTTAATACCATCCAATAGCACAATAAAGCTGCCTATAGTCGAAAAAGGAGCTATGTTGATAATCGACGGCGAAACATGGAGTTTGACGTTAGATACATGGTATTACTTCACATATCAATGTGGATGAGGGTTATGAGATTGGGGAAGAAGGGAAAGCTTAGTCCAAGTTACATCGTCCCTTTTGAGATCCTTGATTACATTAGAGTAGTGACCTATAGTTTAGCACGCCCACCAAACGAATCTCAAGTACATGATGTATTCCATGTGTCACTCTTGAGGCAGTATATAACTGACCCATCGCATGTAATCAATACATAGGTGGTACCATTTGTGAATGACCTCTCCTTTGAAAAGAAGCCAGTGAATATCATAGATTGTAGAGAAAAAGTTCTATGAAAAAAAATTCCCTTGTCATGGTGTTGTGGGAAAACCACAAGTTTGAATAACCAATGTGGGAATCAGAGGAAGTGATGAATTACAGTTACCCGTATCTGTTTTAGTGTGGGAAAAATAAATTTTGAGGTAAAATTTCTTAAGTTGGAAGATTGTAACGACCAAAAATTTTATCAATGAAAATTCCTCTTGATCTAATTAAATGTATTATTTTGTAAAATTGTTATATAACATATGAAATTCTATGGTTTTTTGTTTTTTGATGTTTAAAATACCTTTATGAATTTTTATTGTTCCTAATATAGTTATTGAATATTGACCAATTGATTAGTATAAATATATGTCTTTAACCAATCTAATTTATTCAGACAAAGGAATAGATGACCTCATCCTATAGAATTTCTCCATACAAAGCCCATTTTTATGAGCATTGGAAGGAGGTAGCCTCATCGGGCATCTCTCTTGACCAATCCCAAGATGAGCTTCAACACATTAAGATAGAATGGAACCACCTATAGGAGAAGTAGAATTTATAAGAGATTACCACCAGAGAGATCTTAGCCAAGCCACCCTAAGAGTCTTTCACCATCACACACTTAAACCTCATGTCTTATGAAAGTGTAATAAAGAGTTCTGTAACAAGACCATAACACTATGATTATGTGTGTTATTTTTTTCATAGAGAATACACATTCATTTCTTTATTGTTACTTTGTAAATGGGTTTTAAAGAAGAAAAATATTATTAGTTAATATTCAATTAAGAAATATATATTGATGAATTAATGTATTTTTGTAATTTTTATACTATTTTAATAAAATATTATTTTAAATAAATTACATTTTAATAAATAAATATTATCATATTATTTTTATGAATACAATTGTAATTTTTATTTTGGTATGAAACCTATTTTTTATCAAAACCTATGAATTTTAAACAATTCATGGATTTTATTTTAAAATTGAAAATGAACATATTTAAAAAATTATTTAGATAAAATGAATATTATTTTTGTATTCAGGATGTTGAAATTATCCAACGATGAATTTTTCATAATTTTGTGAGACATTAGAATTTTTTGGTAAGAATTAAATACTGTTTAAATATATAATGTGTCATATCACATCATAATGACCCAATAGTGATATAATTATATACTATAAATGGGTTTTTTTGGAAAATATATGTTTTCCCTTTATAATAATTGGATTTTATATTTGTTTGATTTATTTTAAAAATCCTTAGTGGACCCTCCAAGACTTATAAAACATTTTATCATTTTATAATTATTTCCTTGAGAGTATGGATCACCTCCACATAAGAAAGCTTACTATTTGAAGAATTTTAGCAATTATACTTATAAAATAATTTTTCCCACACCCATTTGGAAAAACCATTGGAAAACCATGTGTAGTTTAGTAGTTCTGATTAGTTTAATGTGGAGTGACCAAAACCTAAATAAAAAACCATTTCCACACTTTTTCAATATAATCCTACCCAATCTCCCATGTTCTCTTCACTAAAAACCACGAGAGATCAACAACCACTTCCCTTCTCTCTCTATAATCCTCACAAGGCGCCCCAATCTCCCAAGTATTTTCAATCAATCCCCTCCCTGTCATTTTGCATCATACTTCATGTAAGGGATTTCTTCCTTTCTGATTTTTTCCAAATTTCATTATGTTGTTATACCATTTCTGTTTCAACTAAAAATGTTGGGGTATGATTTCTCACATCCCCTATAATTATCTAGTAATGTTTTAATAATGATATACCCATTTCTATCTCATTAATTCCTTCCATTCACACCTATTACTATACCAAAATTCTGTAAGTTATTTCCCTCATTCTCATTTTTTTCCAAATTTCATTATGTTGTTATACCATTTTATTTTCAACTAAAAATGTTGGGGTATGATTTAAAAACTCCCCTATACTACCCTACATATTTTTTAATTATTTTTGATGATGAAAAAAGGTCCATAACTCTTATAGGAAGTTTCAAAATGACGAAGCGAAGTCATATTCGGAATCAGAGGCCCGATCCGGAGGCCTGGGATGTGGTGTGCGAAATAAAGGAGGATCCGCGCGAAAAATTGTTCTGCGGGCGTAGAATCACGAGGTTTCACGGAATTGAGCCGATGAGGCGTGCAATATTTGCACACCCCGGTTCTGCGCGGCAAATTTTTGCGCGCCGACTGCGCTCGGCGCGAAGATTTTTGCACCCCGCCCGGATTCTGCGCTGGAGGTCACCTATAAATAGAAGGTGACCCAAATAGTTTGGGGGTTGAGGAATCCGAAGCAACTCTCGTGCGTGCAATTTGGCTCCACCCACACACAATATGACTTCCAGGTAAACCCTCATTTCGTGCAACATTGCCCCGGAGATCGCCTTTGCGCGCAACTCCACCGGCTTCAGTGAATTTTCCCCCTCCCTAGGGTTCCAGCCTTGCACGCAATCCGTGTCTCGTGCATGCAATACCCTGCCGTGCGTGAAAAAACCTTCTCGTATTTCCCTCTCCGCACGCAATTCCCTTTCTCCAATTGCGCGCCGTCCCGGTGTTTTGTGTGAAAACCTTCTTTTTTGCGCGCAAAGCCCAGGACCCTTCACCTTGACGCCCCTTGGCTGCCCCCCTGCACCGGCACCTGATGTCTCCCCTTACGGGCGCGTGCGCCATGTGTTGTTTTCCCGTACGGCCTTCTAGGATCGTGTGAAGTAAACTCAATGTCCCTTGGGTTGTGTTTCCCGTTGCGTTTCTTTGCCTTATGCTTCTCCGCATAGGCACAGTAACAGGTATTGATTTTTCGCATAGCCACGCTAACGTGGACCCCCCAGTGGTTCGCCCTCCGGCCCCCCTTCGCCATGGCCTTGCTGATGCCTTCCCTCCCACAAGGGGTAGAGGGAGTTGGGCATGTAAGCCCTAGGGGTGTGAAGAAAACCCACCTCATCCAAGCTGCAGGACGTTAAACTGCTAAGCACCTCGTCCTTAACACAAGACGTTAAACTGTGGTCTGACCCCGTGCTTCACATGCAAGGTCCCCCCAGATCGGACATTTTTTACGCCCACTTGTCTCCACGGGAATGGACTATTCCTCACATGGAATGAGATCCTCCTTGTCGGAGCGGCATTTTTTCACGGGGGAAGGGCTGCCTCAGAGCGTAAGCCCCTAGCCTCTCTTACGAAAGATTGCACCCGTGCATCTCCGTACTTCCCCCATGCGAAGGCCAGTGGAGTCCTTTTCCCACTGCGCTTTTTCACACCACGGGCCTCCACCCTGGAGTAAGCCCCAGCACCAAGGTCTGATAACTACGCATAAGCCACTGTTTCCTCCTTGGGCCGCTCAACGCGTAAGCCCCATTCCGCTTCTCACAGACGCACCATTCACAACGTGATCGTCTGGTCCCTGCTGCCTCTTGTTTCTCACACTGAGCATGACTCACGTGGGCTTAGAGGGCGCATCGACCATGACATCCTCCTATGGGCCGCCCTAGAGCGTAAGCCCCATCCCAGCGAACTACGTGGACTTTGATCCGTGCTAACGCACGGTACGTAGGAAGCCTCCATGAGGTTCAAGCCCACCACCCGGTCGTCCCGACTTCTCCATGTCAGATCCCTGACCACCTTGGGCCACCTCAGAGCATAAGCCCCAAACCCCTCGTCCTGCATGACATTAAACTATATCCCGTCCCGCATGACGTTAAACTGTATCCCGTCCCACATGACGTTAAACTGTATCTCGTCCCACATGACGTTAAATTGTATCTCGTCCCACATGACGTTAAACTGTATTTCCCCTCTTGGGTCGTCTTAGAACGTAAGCCCCATGTCTCACTCCACCATCCATCCTGATCCTTACCCGGGACACCACATCCCGGTGAGATCATGCCACCCCATCCCACTCCATGATATCTGGGAAGCCACCCACGTGCTGGCCCAAACATCGGTGTTCCCCCCTTGGGGTCCATCAACCCGATCCGTCTCTGCATGATGTTAAACTCGCGACATACCCCATGTTAATCATGGGAAGCTGAGGAAAACCTCAGATGGTACATATTCCCCACGTTCGATGTGGGATGCCTCGGGCATCCGTGCACTCAAGAATCCTTGTGATGAGGGACCAATGAAAGACATGCCAACGACGCCCCAACGTGTCCATTCTCCTCACAGAAGGTTGCTTCCCCGACAAGACCCCTTGGAGAATCTTGACGGAAGAAGTGTAATTAACTGGCGTCCATGTAGATATGGAACCGGGAATGAGCTTCACGAACCCGTCTTAAATATTTGAGGGAGACCCGGACTAGGTAATGAGCTCCGAGGAGGAATCCATGGAAGGAAGAACCGACATCCCATCATCCCAGTTTCGATCAAGGAGCAGACGTCCCTGAACAAGGAATGGATGTCGCCTGCCTTTGGAAAGCGGGAATGCGGGGTAACAAGCAGCACGCCCTCCCCACAGACGGATACGTGCGCCCTGGAGAAAGCATCAGAGCAACAAAAATGGTGAACCCGACGTGAATGATCTTCTCTTCAATATGGGTAATGGTAGCCATCGGGGCGTCAGAAGAATAGCATGTCACCAGGTCTGGGTAACCATCACCGGGACGTGAACCCGCCAGGGGTCAAGGCCGTCAGGATGTTGACTACTCTATTCTGCGACGTTGTCAGCGTGGATCCCTCTCACCAAACATGGAAGATGGAATGAAGTTGGGCCTTGGTTTTTGATCTCCTTTCCTGTTGATACTAATGGGTTCATCTCCATGCTTCCAAGAATCAGATCACTGCATTCGGAGCTCGATCGCCACCTGCCCACCGGCACAGGGGCTGGGGAAGTACCGACACGGCTACCCCGCACGGTCCCACCTATTCCACGGTCGCTCCGACTTCGACTGTCGTAGCAGCCGGGCGCTTGCTCCCCCTCTCCCCGTCATAAATCATCCAGCGGTTGGTGATCAATGACCGAGTTCGTAGGTATGACGAGGAAGGGATCATACCCGCCAGGGGCATGGCCTGCTTGGATCTAGAGGTGGCTGCACCTCACCACCATCGCCGCCCTCAAGGGCCGCACAGGGAGCCGCCGCTCCCCACACCGACTTTCAACCGCTTCGGGAGCCTATCCCCGGAGTGCCTTGACACATCCCTCCCCTACGCCAATGAGGTGGGGGATGTCCGGGTCCACCCGATCGGTGATCCGTCCCAGGGGTTAACGGCAAGAACCCCTGCCAGGCTGCATCGACGCCACCGCCCGACTCGCCGAGCCGAGGAGTAGGCAATCTTCATGTGCGCACCGCCGGTTCCGGCCCATCTGACTCGACGCCAGTGTCAGGAATGAGCAGGAGAGAATGCCCGTCCTGGGGCACCAACATCAGCAACCATTGTGGCCCGAGCCACTGCTGACTCCTGTTACCAGATCCCCATGCACGTTGAGCAGGGGCATCCACGTGCCTGACTGGGATCGAAACCACGACCACCCTACAGGCAAGTTGGGTCGAATCTCCCAGTCGCGGACACTGTAAATGGCAACTACGGACCAATCCGCGGTAGTACCACTCACCATGAAGGCTCATTTCGTGCCACCGATCTGGGAAGACGAAGGCTTCTTCGTGATGGCTATGCTCCGGGTATGACTCCTTTCAGCGCCCACTGCATGGGGTATGAGGTCACTCCCCCTACTGACGACCGTGATTATGGATCTGTTGTGTATCCAATTGATCACTCACATGGAGGTCCTCCCCATGTCCCTTTCGACATCTGTCCCGGTGCTATTCACACCCCGACCTTTAGTCCCCTCTGCCCCAGCTCTATTGTGGACGGGGGAACCCATGACAGAAATTGTCTTTACCCTAAGGAGCTACTTAGGGGCAGGAAGTCCGGGCGTCGTCGCCGTAGGAGGAATGTCAGGGGAGTCCGGACAGAAATTAGACCAGTCCGTTTCTCGGATTCCGAGGCAAAGTACGACTCGACGATGGAACCTCCCCCCAACCCTTCGAGTTGAGGGCAGGGATGGGGATGCGGCATGTCAGTCTCGTACTCCCCAAATGCAAGATACGTATGACTCCCTCCTGCCTTTGAAGGTATATCCAGTAGGATGAGGACTTGGGGTACCGCCAGGGATCAAGCCCGCAGTTTCCATTGGCCTCCTCGGAAGCACCTCCCGCCCCTGTTAGGGAGGGTGAGGAACTTTTCTGGGGGCCGACGGAAGAGTCGCGAGGCGACACACCCTTGGAGAGCACCGACGCTGTGACAGGAGGCTCATTCACTGGCTCATCCTATCGCGACGTGGCAGCCAGGGCACTGCAACCCCTGGAGGATGACCCAGGGATCGGCGGCCAATCGGCATGTTCGCTGTATTCCCCGCCGGCCAGCCCACCACCCCGACGACCTTCCTCAACAGCATTTCCAATTCCACGACTTTCCTCGGTGGACGAGCAGGGGCGGCAAGTTCCGGACCTCGAACCGGATCCATGGAGCTTCTGGACCATTCTTGCAGCGGGCCACTTCCCTGAGAATTTTTCGCCGGTCACAGAATCGGATATTGATTTTCCAGATTCCATCACCCCGTGAGAGTTTGAATGCTTCCACAAGATTCTTCTGGTGACTCACTCCCGCCTTCGCCGTCAGCTAGTTCCTTATCCCAGAAGCCAAGCGCATCTCGAGGAGATCGGTGAGCAGTGCCACGGGGTCGACGTAGCAGCACTCCCCGCGGTCCGGCACCCCGAGTCGTTGGACCACCACGAGGCCCTTCAGCAAAAATGCATCCATATTTTTCAAGTACTTCTCAGAGTTATTGAGGAGGCCACCCCCCACGCGCACATCTGCGGGTGGGGGCAGTACGCTGCTCTCCTCTTCTGTGCGATCCGCTGACAGCCCAATCCACTAGGCGGCCCTGAGGGAACGTCGCCAAGGGAAGTGGTAGTCAATATGACTGACCTTTCAGATGAGGGAAACATTGTGGATCCCCTCGAAAGGGACTCACCCCCCCCCCCCCCCCCCGAGGACAGGCCGCTACTGGACCCATCTGGGAGGATTAATCGCCAACAGAGGAGCCTCCAAGGTCTTCCTGTACCCACAGAGGCACTGGCGCTAGGCCAAAACATCGGCAAGGGTAAAGAGCCTGTCGGTTCTGTCAAAATTGCCAACCCATCTTCCTCGGTGCAGAAGGTAGAGGAAGATCCCGAGAAGGAAACGCTGCGCCGATAGCTAGATAAAAAAAGATGATGGTTGATCTCCTCTTGGCCGAACGCATTGCAGAGCGGCAGCATGACTACGACGACCCTAGACCAGGACAGCAGGGGCCGGAGCATATAACCCTTGCTGAGATCCCCCCAGGCAACCGTGACCGTGTCGTGTTCGCCGACAGGGGAGACACTGGAACCCATGGCAAGAGGGCACGATATGTTTCACCGAACCCTCCCGAGCGGCGAGACCACCTGGGGGACCCTGCTCGGTTTCCTCCCGCCGCTCCGAGAGTCGCTTCGCCAGCTGCCCCGCGAGACGCTGAGCACGACTACCATATCGAAGAGCCTGGAAACGTGCTTGTGGTTAGAGATCCCCGTCAAGATAGAAATCTGCATCCGGATAATCATATGGAAGTACTCATCGCACGCTTGGAGGCCCTGGAAACTCGGTAGGGGGCAATCCCACCTGATGGCAAGCCGTACCCAGTATGGGTGGATGACATGTCGGCTCCGCCGGGATGTGAGAACCCCACTTTTTTCCCCTTTAATGGGACCAGAGACCCGCCACAACACTTGTCCCACTTCAACTCGAGCTGCGGGCCTATGTTAGGGACTCTGGCACAACAGGAGGCTACCAAGCTCCGGTACTTCGTTCAGACACTGGAAGGACCAGCATTCTTCTGGTACAACTAGCTCCCTATTGGATCGGTGACTAGCTGGGAGGACCTTCACCGGAAATTCCTCTACCAGTTCAGTTCCAAAACCCAGAAGACGAACATTGCAGACCTCTTCAGGTGCAAGAAAAGGCCCGAAGAGCGAGTCGCAGACTTCGTCGCCCAGTGGAAGGGGCTCACGTACTCCCTTGACATGCCGCTGACTCAGGATAAATTACTGACAATGTGTGTGGGGAATTTCAAGGTAGAGTTGGTTCCTTCTATGATCACGCAGAATTACCCTGGAGGGTTCTGGGACTTATCGGGCAAGGCTCAGTGCCTCAAAGAAGCCCTACAGTAGGCCGGTCAGGCACACCTGCTGCCTCCTGTAACCTCTGCAAGGAGAGCCGCCAGAGCCGAGCCCGCTGCTATGGCCCAGATAGAGGCCCCCAGAGAGATAGAGTTGCTGCCAGTGAGGCCAGCTCAGCAGGCTCATAGTGTTCCACCCCCACAGCCTCCGGCCCAATAGCGACCGCCTCAAAATCGGCAGGCGCATCCGCGTAACGCACCGCCACCACCGAGGCGAGGTAATCCGGCTCCGCATCCTCAGCCTGCCCCTCCGGCCCCTGGTCATGGTCATCCCCCAAGAGTCCCCTTTCCAGACAGAAGGAATCAGGCTTACTCGTTTGGCGAGGCCCAGGTCCCCGGTTATTTCCGTAGCGCCTTGGAGCACGGGATCGTGCAACTGCCTGAGTGCTGGAAGCCAGAAGAGGCGTGTCTCACGGATCACCCTAACTACTGCCCTTATAACTAGATCCTGGGACACACCATCCAGAAATGCTATGTGTTCAAGGACTGGCTCCAAGACCAGATTGACAACAACATAGTTAGGTTGGGCCCAGCCCCGACACAAGTGGCAGGTGTCTTAGTGGGATCAGATGGTAGTAGTGACAACGGGGATGGGTGGGAACAGGTTTCCGACCGTGGGTCCTAGATGTATAATGACTGGATGGCCCGCAGGACGGTCGCTCGTGCCCATGGCATCATCCGTGCCCGCCTGAGTCAGCCAGAGCCCTCGGATTCTACGAGTGCTGCTTTGGCATCATCGTCCCAACCTACTTCTTCCCAGAATAGTAGGCGGCGGCGCAAGAAGAAAGAATGCGCCCTGCCATTGCCGTCATCTTCTCGCACGCTAGGCGATTTCATGCCCCCGAAAATGGGGATCCCTCCGAGACCCCGTCCGGTAGTGGATGACTCCTCGAGTGAAAGCCCGGGGTACGCTTCGGTTAACACCGTAGAGATGGTAAATCCCTTTTTGGCTCCCAACGACGAGGAGCGCCAGGTGGACCTCCCCAAAATCCCAAGGTACACTTCGTTTAACACCGTATAGTTGGTAAATCCATTTTTGGCTCCCGACGATGAGGAGCGCCAGGTGGACCTCCTCGAAAGCCTGGGGTACGCTTCGGTTAACACCGTAGAGTTGGTAAATCCCTTTTTGGCTCCCGACGATGAGGAGCTCCAGGTGGACCTCCCTGAAAGCCCGGGGTACGCTTTGGTTAACACCGTAGAGTTAGTAAATACTTTTTTGGCTCCCAACGATGAGGAGTGGCAGGTGGACCTCCCCAATGTTCCCAGCCGTCACCAACGTCAACGGAGCCGTGGCTACGTGAATCACCGGGGCACAATAGTTGTCACCTCCAGTCAGGTCGTGCACGCCACCGAGACCAGGCAGATGGCCCGGTACAGAGAGCATCACTCGTGGCTCCCTCACCCGGTGACAACAGGTTCGCTTCCACCACCGTTTATGTTGCTAGATTGGGCGAAACTTCCTTGACCGCGTCGCAACCAGCCCAGCCCTACCACTGGATGACTATAGACTTCTGGTCCTAGCACGACAGCCACCTCCCGGGCTAAAGCTAGTGAACAGCGGGACGTGCCTAGTACCAATCAGTCACCGGTCCTTCCAGTAGGGCCCATCATGCCCCCAATCGCAGAGCGACCTCCTGTAAGAATAATCTCGCGTTTGGCGTGAAAGTATGATTTCCTGAAGCATCTGGCCGGCATTCCGGGAAGTCTTTCCATCCTTGAGGCCCTTCGCCTGTCGTCTGAAATGCGTGAGGTGCTCACCGTGGCTCTAAGGATCCCCCTCCAGTTTGAAACGGAGATAAGCTGCAGAAGCCTTCCACACCGAGGTGATTGAGGACGCCGAATGTTAGGTGGTTATCTCATTCTCCGGTGAAGATGAAGACCCTCCCATACAGGGGCACATCTGCCCGCTGTACATCACCATCAGGTTCAGTGGTGTGGAAGTCCGTCGTTGTCTTGTCGACACGGGTTCTGGGATTACCTTGATCCCAACTCGAACACTGCGAAAACTGGGGTTGTCTGAGGATGATTTAACTCCCTCCGACCTTAGAATCCAGGGGTATGACAGGACCGAGCAAACTCCACTCGGAAAGATTCATCTGAAGACCCAGTTCGGTGGCTTAATTACCAATACTGAATTCATGGTTGTCTCTCAGGAAACTGCCTACAACGCCTTGATGGGAAGGTCGTGGCTCCATATTCACGCAGCGGTTCCCTCATCATACCATCAGTGCCTAAAATATTCCCTTAAAGGTCGATTGGGTGTTCTCTAAGGAGATACATATCTGTTTGCCTCTTGTGAAGCTCATTACCTGGACGCTGACTATTACAAGAGCAAGGACCAGAAAATACTGGCAGGTGAGGATGAGGCCGCCGCTGTCGCGAGTGATCCCGGGGCAGGTTTGGATGATGCATATTTCTTCCCAATCCATCGGTTGGAGGCCACGAATCCTGATATGGGAGAGTGATTTGTTGTCTTGGGTACCAGAGGAAGGAATATTTCTGGGTCTAAGCGACGACGGGAAATCACCTCGTACTCTTACACCAACCATGCTCAGGTGATCCCCGAGCCTCCAACCCATGTACGATATTGGGAAGTTGGGATCATGGCAACGACATTACGTAATACGTGTCTGTTTCGCCAAGCCGGAATCGACCGGCTCAAGCCAACACGTCACCACTACTTTGATTTCGTAAAGCGTGGCCCCTTGGGCTGAAGGCTGGATGGGATTGGATCAACCGCCTTCGTCACCATGGTCTCCGTGGTGCATGAGTCTCCCGTCGTGACGACCTCTGCCGCCCAAGCCGATGCCAGCTCCGCATTAGGGTCAAGCATCCCCGAGACGGCTCCCCCTGTGGACGATCCTTCCACAAGCGGAGAAGAATACATAGAAGATGCTCCTCCTACCATTGAGGAGGGTATCTCCACCACGGTGGATGAGCTAGTATAGGTGAACCTCAGTAGCGAGGCGGACCCGAGACCCACATTGGTCAGCACCGCTATGACTCCCAAGGAACAGAAACCGTACATATACTTCCTCAGACAACATCGTGATGTGTTTGACTGGAGTTATGATGAGATGTCGGGACTAGATCTCCAGGTATCCGTCCACCGCCTTGGCCTCCCAGGAAACCATCGCAGGATCAAGCAGCCTCCCAGAAAAATGAACCCCTTTCATGGTTCCATGGTTGAGGTCGAAGTTGATAAACTCATTAAGGCAAACTTTTTCAAGTAAGTCCAGTACCCCAGTTGGCTAGCCAACATTGTTCCTGTCAGGAAGAAGAACGGGCAGATCAGGGTCTGCATCGTCTTCCGTGATCTTAATCGCCACTGTTCGAAGGATGACTTTCCCCTTCCCGTGACAAAGCTGTTGATCGATGCAAAGGCAAGGTTCCAAGCCCTCTCCTTCATGGATGGGTACTCCGGGTACAACCATATCCATATGGCCCCCGAGGATGAAGAGTTAACTGCCTTCGGGCCCCCCATGGCACTTTCTCCTACCGGGTTATGCCCTTCGGCCTGAAGAATGATGGTGCCACCTATCAACGGTATATGCACCACATATTAGAGCCGATCCTTGGGACACTGGTGGAGTGCTACGTAGATGACCTGGTGGTTAAATCAAGTTAGCGCCTGGACCATCTCAAAGACTTTGAGAAAGTGTTAGGTTTCCTCCGTTCTCGCCACTTGAAGATGAACCCGTTGAAGTGTGTCTTCGGGGTCACCTCCGGAAAGTTTCTTGGCTTCATTGTTAGGTATCAAGGTATCGAGATCGACCCCAAGAAGATCAAGGCTATCAGTCAGATGCCTCCCCTGAATAATATTTGGGAGCTTCGAGGCCTCCAAGTCCACTTAGCCTATATACGCTGATTCATTGTGAATCTGGCCGGAAAGTGTAAGCCCTTTTCTCGACTCATGAATAAAGGCGCCGCCTATGGGTGGGACGAAGAGTGTCAGACTGCTTTTGAGGAAATCAAGCAGTATCTGCTTCATCCTCCAGTCCTAATGCCACCCATTCCCGGAGATCCGCTGGTCCTTTACATGACCGCCCTAGAGCGATCCCTTGGCGCACTTCTTGCCCAGAAGAACAATGAGGGAACAGAGAATAGCCTCTACTACCTCATTCGCATGCTCCTAGATGTGGAAATTAGATATTCTCCCATCGCGAAGAGCTTCATGGAACTCGTATTCTCCGTACAGAAATTGCTGCACTACTTGCAGCACCACGAGGTACATCTGGTCTCTCGGGTAGACCCGTTGAAATACATCCTGAGCCCTCCTATGTTGACCAGCCGATTGGAACGTTGGTCGGTGATCCTCCAGCAGTTCGACATTAGGTTCGTACCTCAGAAGGGCGTCAAAGGACTGGCGTTGGATGAATTCTTAGCTGCCCACTCAACCTCTGTGGACCAGCCACTGGATTTAGGCTTTCCTGATGAGGCAACCCTCTCAGTAGATCACGCCACCCCATGCTGGCAGATGCACCTTGGCGGCGCCTCCCGAAGCCCTACCGGTAGAAGGCTCAACGATCCTAGGCTTAACAGAGTGGGCTTGGGTATCGTCTTCATCACCCCAGAGCAAGCCATTCTGCCATATACTTTCTTGTTGTCAGAAGGCTGCACCAACAATGAGGCAGAATATGATGCCCTCGTCACTGGCCTCGAGTTGGCTCCGGAGGTTAACGTACACCACCTGTATGTAAAAGGGGACTCTGAGATAGTCATCAAGCAGGTTAATGGTGACTATGCGGTCCGGAAGCCAGATCTCATGTCGTTGTGGAGTGCACCCTCCATCTAATGGCTAAATTCCCCTCCCGACCAGATGTTGTTCACGTTCCCCGGTCGCAGAACAGTCGGGTAGATGCTTTGGCCAGCCTGGCCGCATCACTCGCGGAGCCCGAACAGGATAACTTAATCATCCACGTGGCGCACCAGAGATTCATTGCTACTGTTATCCCAGAGGGAAATCGTGGCCCGCGAGTGAACCATCTCACCACTGGAGCCCCTGCGTCAGGACCCCTCGGGGCTTCAGGCGTGGTGATCGAGACAGTTCCTGAGTGGAGGACACCCTTGGTTGAATATCTTCGACATGTCAGTCTTATGATGGACTGAGCAGAGTGGGAAAGAATCTGGAACCACGCGCCGCAGTTCACCCTTCAAAGCAGTCCCAGCCGTGAGCAGCTCCTTTACAGGTGTGGGTTTGATGGTGTTCTACACCATTGTCTTCAAGGAGTTGAGATCCCACAGGTCATGCAGGAAGTACACGCTGGTTCCTACGGTGCCCACCAGGCCGGGTCGATGTTGTCCGACCAGATTCGGAGGCTGGGATACTTCTGGCCCTCCATGATCCACGACTGCATCAAGTACTCCAAGAGGTGTCATGCGTGCCAAGTTCATGCTAACTTTGTGCATCGGCCACCGGATCCTCTCTATACTACTATGTATTCTTGGCCCTTTGCAGTCTGGGGGTTGGATGTCGTAGGGCCTTACCCGCCTGTGACGGCCTGCCAGTGCTGGTTCATCTTAACCGCCACAGATTTCTTCTCAAAGTGGGCAGAGGCAGCCACGCTTAGAGAAGTCCAGGCTGGTTCTATCTCCAACTTCGTGAGCTCCAATATCATCCACCGGTTTGTAATAGCTCACACTAACCTCACGGATAATGGAACCAACTTCCGAGCGACTGAGATGAAGAGATTGTACGCCAAGAACTACATTCGTTCTAACCACACCTCCCGCTATCATGAGCAGTCGAATGGACAGATTGAGGTGTTTAACAAAACCCTCTATAACATTCTACAAAAAATGGTTGGTCAGAACAAGAAAAGTTGGACAGACAAGCTCCCCAACGCCCTCTGGGATTATAAGAGGATGACTCGCAATTCCACCCAGGTGACTCTGTATTCCCTAGTATACGGAGCTGAGGCCATCCTTCCCATTGAGGTCCAGCTGCCCTCATTACGCATGGAGGTCTATGACCAGAAAGCGCCAGATAGAGTTGTCGAGATCCATCTAGCCGAATTGGAAGCGCTGGATGGATATAGGCTTCGTGCTTTACATACATGGAAAGGAATCAAAGTAGGATGGCTCGAGCTTTCGATAAGAAGGTTCGCCTCTGATCCTTCCTGCAAGGTGACTTGGTGCTAGCTCTTAGAGCGCCAATGATTCCCGACAGGAAACCACCCAAGTTGGAGCCCAAGTGTGAGGGGCCTTTTATTGTCCACAAGGACTATCCCAATGGTGCGTATTCCCTGGTGACTATGGATGGTGAGCGTATCAGTCCTCCCACGAATGCCAGGTTCCTCAAGAAGAACTTTTCCTAACCAGTATGGTCCTGTATGACCTTAAACTATATGGTCCTACATGACCTTAAACTATATGGTCCTGCATGACCTTAAACAGTATGGTCTGGCATGACCTTAATCTGTATGGTCCCACATGACCTTAAAATTTATGGTCCTGCATGACCTTAAACTGTATGGTCCTGCATGACCTTAAACTGTATGGTCCTGGATGACCTTAAACTGTATGGTCCTGCATGACCTTAAACTGTATGGTCCTACATGACCTTAAACTGTATGGTCCCGCACGACCCTAACTGCGCTTTGGTCCGAGTTCTAAGACCTAAAACTAAAATCCTCTTGGTCTGAGTTCTAAGACCTAAAACTAAGATCCTCTTGGTCCGAGTTCTAAGACCTAAAACTAAGATCCTCTTGGTCTGAGATCTAAGACCTAAAACTACGATCCATATTTCGTCCAACATGACGTTAAACTGTATTACCAGAACTACGTCTAGATTGATTCCCATCTTAATAGGATACGTAGGAACACCCAGACCTTTTGTCTTTGGGTCTAGCTTGAGTTCCACTGGCGCGTCTATTTCGCCTTTGGGACCTTGACCACAGGATCACGTGGCGTGGTGTGAGATTATGTCCCCATTCATGTCGGGTTTTCAATAGCTGCACCACGTGCACCCTGTCCTCAGGATTTAGCCCTCCTATGTCTAATGACATTAAAAGATGCTTTCAAGAACTATGTATGGCTTGATTCCCATCCTTATGGGATACGTATGACTGCTTGAAAACCTAGATTTCAGGTCCAGCCCCATCTTTTAGGAGATCCCACGATCTCACTGTCCCCAGGGTGTTTGGCATTATGACCCCTCTTTTACCCGGGGATCCGCCATCTCTTGTCTGCTCTAGGACTGAGCCCTCTGACCCTTCCAAGTGGTCTTCTGATGTGCTCAGGGTACTCTGGTCTAGGACTTGGAGTGCCAGATTCTACTTAGGCAAGTTCAATCCACTTTTCAAGCTTCGTGTTCCCCTTCATTTGGGCCCCCACCATCCTTCACACCTAGAGGGACCCCCAAGAACGGCCTGGATAAAACGCCCAAGGGATCTCCTACCATCATGGGCCAACGCCCCTGAGGGTTTCAGACAAAAAATTGATACAAATCCCGCATTGCGAACCTGGTCAGCAGTTGATGCTCATTTGTTGATCCCCATGGCTGACACGACAGGATGCTGTGTTACGAACATGGTCAGCAGTAATCCTTAGTCGTCACGCTAGTTTCCCCAGGCCATGAATGTTGGTGGCATGGTTCATGTCATGTTCCTCCCCACTGTTTCAAGGTGGAATCTCGACACTCCTTGTACTAACCCTCAGTACACCCCCGCACATCAGACAGACCGAGCTGCGTAACGGTGTCTCTCGGGGCTCCCGCGATCTGAGTGCTAGAGTATGTGCTTGGGTCTCTTCATTACGGGTTGTATGAAGCTTGACCCTCATCCCCATGGGGAACGAGGAGTCACCCAGACATTGTGTTTCGGAACCAGCATAGCTGGGAGCCAGCATCTTCTGCCCCTCCCTGATTGTTGAACCCTCATAGGCCCATTTGGCCCGAGGCTCCTCTCTTGGATGGTACAAACCTTACGACCTTAAACTGTGTGTCGGTCCAAACCATACGACCTTAAACTGTGTTGTTGGTCCAAAACATACGACCTTAAACTGTGTGCCGGTCCAAACAATATGACCTTAAACTGTGTGCCCGTCCAAACCATACGACCTTAAACTGTGTGCCTTTCCAAACCATACGACCTTAAACTGTGTTGTGGGTCCAAACTATACAACCTTAAACTGTGTGTCGGTCCAAACCATACGACCTTAAACTGTGTTGTTGGTCCAAAACATACGACCTTAAACTATGTGCCGGTCCAAACCATACGACCTTAAACTGTGTTACTAGTCCAAACCTTACGAACTTAAACTGTGTGCTGGTCCAAACCATACGACCATAAACTGTGTTGCTGGTCCAAACCTTACGACCTTAAACTATGTGCCCATCCAAACCATATGACCTTAAACTGTGTTTTTGGTCCAAACCATACGACCTTAAACTCTGTTGTTGTTCCAAACCATACGACATTAAACTATGTGTCGGTCCAAACCATACAAACTTAAACTGTGTTGTTGGTCCAAACCATACAACCTTAAACTGTGTGTCGGTCCTAACCATAGGACCTTAAACTGTGTTGTTGGTCCAAACCATACAACCTTAAACTGTGTGTTGGTCCAAACCATACGACCTTAAACGGTGTTGTTGGTCCAAACCATACGACCTTAAACTATGTTGCTGGTCCTATCACATGACCCTAAACTATGACTTTATCCTCCTGGCCGTAAGATGAAAAACGGCACTGCATTGTGATGACCTCGTTGTAGAGGACATCACTTTGGGTATTGGTCATGTTCCATGCCATTTGTCAACGCCTATCACGGCTTGATTCTTGGGGCAACACCACGGCCTACTACTCTAGGCCGGTCGCTTCACAATAAAAACCCGCTCACCTTAATGGACAAACAAGATTTATCAAATTCCGCTTCTTTTTGTGTAAGGGCCATGCTCACACTTCCCTTTTTTCCCCTGGCATTGGTATCTTACCATATCACCTTCCAAAACTACGTATGGCTTGATTCTCATCCTTATGAGATACGTAGGAGCGCCTGTGGCACTTCCCCACAGGCCCAGCCTACCTTCGTGTTTGGTCCCTCGACTCGAGCATTTCCCCAGAGGGAACATGGTAAGTAGGGCTTAGGTCCTCATTCACGTCGGGTTTTGTAACTGCCTTGCCATGTGTCTGTTTCCCCCCTTTCCCATTCATGGTATGAGTTCTAAGACCTCAAACTAAGATCCTCTTAGTCCGAGCTCTAAGACCTAAAACTAAGATCCATATTTTTTCCAACACGACGTTAAACTGTATTCTGTCCCGCATGACGTTAAACTGTATTCTGTCCCGCATGACGTTAAACTGTATTCTGTCCAACATGACATTAAACTGTATTCTGTCCCACATGACGTTATACTGTATTCCGTCACGCATGACATTAAACTGTATTCCGTCCCGCATGACGTTAACCTGTATTTCATCCAACATGACGTTAAACTGTGTTTTATGAACTACATGTGGCTTGATTCTCATACTAATGAGATACATAAGACCGCCCGGACATTTTGTCTTGGGTCCAGCCCCAGGGATTACTGAACCCCATCCTTCCTTATTGTTGTCCCCTCGACCCGACTTCATGGGAAGTGGTGTAATCAGGACATCTACCCCGAGCAGGTTCGGGATGCCCCATGATAATAATGGGAAGCGACAGTTCTCTTTCCAAAGAGGTCCCTCCAGGAAATTGGGACGACCCGTGATCAGGTCGGTATGTCTGCCTAATGCGCCTTCGCCATGGTAGCACAATTTCGGGAGTGTTGGACTCTGTTCGAACAAACCACAACTCCACCTTCCACGCTTTGCATCCCCCTTATTCGGATCCTCATTTACTTTCATGTGTGACGGGACCCCCTAACAGTATGGATGCTCGACCTATGGTCCGCCTACTGTCCTGGGCCAACGTTCTGAAGGACTGTTCATGTTTGATGGGACCCCCTAACAGTATGGATGCTCGACCTATTGTCCGCCTACTATCATGGGACAACGTTCCGGAGGACTGGTCATGTTTGACGGGACCCCCTAACAGTATGGATGACAGACCTATGGTCTTCCTATTGTCTTGGGCCAACATTCCGGAGGACTGGTCATGTTTGACGGGACACCATAACAGTATGGATGACAGACCTATGGTCCGCCTATTGTCCTGGGCCAACGTTCTGGAAAACTGACCGACGATATTTGAGTCAGGCCCCATGCTGCGAACATGGTCAGCGGTCAGCCCTCATTTATTGTCCCCATTCCAAGCCAACATGATATGGGTGTTGTGTTTCCACCACGGTTGACAGTTATCCTCCATGGTTGCGCCCCATTGGTATTCGAATTTGGGCGACATGATTCACCCTTCCTCTCCATCCCCTGTGTTCGGATGGATTTCAATGCCCCCGGCATCGCCCCGCTCGTGTGTTAGAGCACATTTAGGAGTCGAAACATCAATCGGCCCAGGGTCTCCTTAGAAGTCCAGGCCCAATTTTGGACGCATGAAGCTTAGTCAACGCCCCACAGTTGACCGAAATGATGGCACAAGCATCTTATGCTTCTCGCATTGGGCACGACCCACAGGAGCCTAGGGATGAGTTGTTATTAGTTTTGAAACTATGGTTGAAT
This sequence comes from Viscum album, assembly GCA_963277665.1. NCBI lineage: Eukaryota > Viridiplantae > Streptophyta > Magnoliopsida > Santalales > Viscaceae > Viscum > Viscum album. Next base: position 1,278,187,750 of record OY728158.1, read on the forward strand.
GAATTAAACCAAGGGTACAAATGAGTGGATTTGGCCACATATTGGATTGAGACGATGAGCAGTACAAGAAGAAAGTTCATGAGATGGAAAAAACAAAGCCCTTAGGGATCAGCGTGCTGAAGCGATCTTTCCAGCGCTGCTACCCTTTGGCTGGTAGCCTTCAAGATCATTTCTCGCTCTTTGAAGACTCTCTCCTTATCAGCCACCATAGAGCGCAGCTCGCTAGCCCTAGCTTGTGCCTGCGCCTGCTCGGTCTGAAGTACGGTAATCTGGTGACTCTGCTCCACCAGTTGTTGCTGCGCATCTGCCAGCTGGGCTGTCAGTTTCTCCATGATCTCAGAGAAGGTTGCGATGAAGGCCTCCTTATCTGCCGCCTACCCTTCTAGGTTCCAGACTTCCTGCTCTGCCCTCAACAGCGCTTGAGCTCTCACCGATCCTTCCCGGAACAAGGAAATGTCGGTGCACAGGTTGATCTCGCGTATCTTCTTGGCCATGTAATCACGGACCGTTAGATGAAGGTGCTGAGCGTAATCCCCTCTAGCGCACATGAAGCGCAACCAGGTCTGAAGTGATCCCATCCGCTTCAGCAAATCCGACTGGGGCTGTCTGAGGAAGCGCTGGATACACTTCCACCCTTTGCGCCATGTCATCCGGATCTCCTCGGCTGCCTCTGAGTCGGTGTCATCTATCTCCTCAGGGTCAGCAGGTCGGTATATGGGGAAGGCAGCCAACAGATCAGCATCATGATCTGCCCCAGGGATGTCTTCGTGAGGAATAGAATCCTCGATGTCCGGGCGAACTTCTTCTCTCACCCCAGCAGCAATAATGCCTCCACCAGCTTCCGACCTCATCTTAGGAACAGCGCCGCTGATGTCCGCCACTCCCTGTTCATCAATTGCCGGGACCGACTCAGTGCAGATAGCATGTTCCGAACAAGGTGCTATGCCCGCCGCTGGTCCACTTGTGGATGGCCCGGGCTCCGCAGCCTGACGTGCCTCCAGTGTTGAGATCACTGCGCAAGGCATACCCTGGTCAGACGGGATCTTTTGCCATCACCCACCAGTAGTAAAGCGTGAGACTTACAGGAATCCAGAGCGTCGGTCCCCAGTATTTCGACCGCTGCAGGAGCCATCGTAAGGGGAGACCCCTCCGCGCTTGTTAATTCAATGATCGGTGTCGGATCCCCATCATGTCCCACTGGTTCCTCTCCTCCCTCCTCTAGTGGGGATGCCCGTCCAATGCTCAACTGCTCCTGAGTAGGATGGGGAAGTTATTTAGAAGTTGGAAAGGAGAATGGATGAATGAGGGAAATGAATGAAGGCAGAGACAAACCTCAAGAATATCAGTTATGTCGAGATCAGAGTCGGAAATCTCACCGCTCTCTCGGATACTCCCTTGGTAGGTCGCCCCTTGCGACCCCTCATCTTCAGTCTCTTATTCTTCATCTTCTACCTTGACTTCGTCCTCTCTGATTTCCTCCTCCCCCTCCGGCTCCTCATCACTGTCGCCTTCTCTCGGTGGCATCACTTCTGGATCGTGCTCCTAGTTGAGCATCACTTTCACTAGGAAAGGTGGATCCGCACGCCTCCCCCATTGGTGTGCGTATGCATCCATGGCCATCAGATAAGCATGCCGCTGATGGAAGATTACTCAGTCGGTAATTCGAATTAGCCCGACCTCTGGCAGTTGGATCCCGTTTTGTATTATCTTCTTCCAGATGGCTTCGACGCTCAGCGATTGCCGCAGGGTCATCCAGGCCGACCACAGTGCCGGGAGAATTCCGTCTTGGGATGGTTTGAGAAGATATCTTACCTACTTCCCAAGTAGTTCCCTAGATGCCTCATGTGACCCCCATGCGGGAAACGAGGACGTGGCAGCACCATGTGATGTTCCCGTTGCCGAAGCCCCGGCCTGCGGAGGCCTCGCTGCCTGACGCACCCTTGGTTCCCCTCTTCCGACGGCACCGTGCCTTCTTTCCCGTCGCCCGGTTTCCACGCGAGTAACCTCGATTTTCCAGACGTTCTTGCGTAATAGCCCCTCAGGGTACGCAATGGTCCAGTGTTCGGTGTATTTGGTTGCTAGGTCGGCATCAAACCCGGTGGTGGGAAGAGTAACGACATCGCCAGAGCTGAAAGTGGTAAACATCAACCACATCTGGCGCAGGACGCATGGATTCTTCTCCTACCAGACAGCCGTGAATACCTTCTTCGGCATTCGTTGGAGGCACCCGAACTGCCTGGTGAATTGGTATGGCGCGTATGGCTCGCAGATCACCTTCCCGTCGATCCGAGCCATGAGCACCCCGCCCCGAATACTCTAGAATTATTCCTGCTATTCTAGAGAGCCTCGCCCGTTGTCCACCAGCTGGCCGATTGGGGTGGGGAATGGGCTGACGTTGAAGTTGGCATGGTTGCCGATACGAATCCTCATGCCCCCCTCATTGAGCGTCTTCGGCACCACCCCTACGATGTTTAGCAAGGACGGTCGCAGACCGTTTCCCGGAGGACGGACGGCGTTTGGGAAACTATACCCGCTGAGATGAGCTGCCACCCAGCCCTGGAAGGTCAGGAAGGGACCACATACTCTCCGAGGTGACCCCCCTCGTGAGATGCACCCCAGGATGGTATAAAGCTTGGCCAGTACAGGGATTACCAAGTTGAACCGCTAGTTGGCGGCCATGGATCCCGCCATCACCAGTGTTGCTGGACAGACGCCCATCCTCGCGTCCTGTACCGGTAGGAGCCACCTGCTCAAGAAGGCGGCAAGGAACCCGGCATACCGGACGTTCGGGTCCCGAGCCTCAATGATGCGGTATCCCCATGATTGGTATTGCCACGCCACCAGGGTACTCTAGTATGTCCCATCCTTGCTCCTCTGAGCCGCGGTTGGGTAGTGTTTGCCCCGTCCCGGCATCATAACAGACAGATCCTTCTCAAGGAACAGGCTGAACCAGCCCTTGTAGGCAATGTCCTTCAGGAAGTCCTTGACCCTCAGCCTCTCTTTGGCCAGCTGCAGCAGGTGCCACATCAGCATTGGCGTCCGCGACCTGTCTCCCCAGGTGTTCTTTGGAGGAATGAACTCGTCGTATTGGTAACCCTCCAATGGGATACCTCCGATGTAGTGAACTTCATAGAGACTGATACCGACTTCCCCATGATGGAGGTGGAATGTGTTGGTATCAGGACACCACCGGGTGAATAGATCTGATCCAAGTTGAGGCTGGCGGTGGAAGTGGAACTGCGATGTCCATACCACATCAAACAAGCCGATATACCGCAGTTCGTCCCCGAACTGGTCACAGGTATGGCGAACCCAGAACGCCCAGGCCCATTCGCTGTTGAAGTTTCCCCCGGACCGCAGGTCCCAATCCTTCTGCCAGCCCTTCATGTCATCCGTGATGCTCTGACGTAACGTGCTTGCGTAGAGGGATGAATAATCCTCTTCCATAGGCTTGTCCCCGGTAATGGTCCTAGTCCTCGGGGTCAGGACATATATGTCCATATGTCTAGTTTCCCTCACAGGATGGCTGTTGTTGGTTATGTTGTAGAGAGGAAGTTCGTCCTCCTGGGTCACCCAAGATCGCGGCGTGTCCACTTCAAAGCCCGGTAGGGGCACCTCCTCCAGGATGCCAAAATTCCAAAGCTCGAGGTTGTCCGACAAGGGATACGTCTTCTGGGCCAGAGTTAGTAGATTGAACAAGGTTAGATTGTTGGAGACAATCACCTTGGTGCCATAAACCTCCTTGTTTTCCACCCTTTCTATCCTACGGGCAGTGGCTTCCCCCTCATCAACTCGGTTTGCAGCCATCTCGAATCTTTCGGGAGTTGGGCGAAATCAGGATGTAGTGTGCGCGGAATCGAAGAGTTCTGCGTGAAATCTGAATGAGTTGCGCGAAATTCTAGAGAAGAGCGCACAATCGGCATGTGAAGCGTGAAAAATCCGAAACAGGCGCGAAATCACGACCGAATTTCGGATGAAATTCAGCGCTGACAGAGCGTTATTACGCGCAGCCACGGAAGCGATTTCACGCACGAGAGCGATGAGCTGATCGCGCGGAAAAAACTGAAGTACATTTTTAGGACCCAGCGCCCCTTTTTATAGGCGAGGACAGAGTTCCGCACCACGTGGAAAGAGGATTCCGTGCGCGTCCGTAGGTTTTGCGCGCCCCATCGGAATTTTGTGCACAACTTGACCAGGAGACTCAGCCCTTCGGCGTTTCGGCGTTTCCCTTGGAATCTGATCGTTGCGACCTCTCGTCGATCCAATTCTAAGGGGGGGAATTTTTTGACGCCGAAAAAAGGTCTGTAACTCTCAGAGGAAGTTTCGGAATGACGAAGCGAAGTCATATTCGGAATCAGAGGCCCGATCCGGAGGCCTGGGATGTGGTGCACGAAATAAAGGAGGATCCGCACAAAAAATTGTTCTGCGCATGTAGAATCATAGGGTTTCGCGGAATTGAGCCGATGAGGCATGAAATCTTTGCGCGCCCCGGTTCTGCGCGGTGAATTTGTGCGTGCCGACTATGCTCAGCGAGAAGATTTTCGCACCCTGCCCGGATTTCGCGCTGGAGATCGCCTATAAATAGAAGGTGTCCCCGAACGGTTTGGGGGTTGAGGAATCCGAAGCAACTTTCGTGGGCGCAATTCGGATCCCCCCACACGCAAGATAACTTCCAAGAAAACCCTCATTTTGCGCAATCTTTCCCCGTAGTTCGCCTTTGCGCGCAACTCCACTGGCTTCAGTGAATTTTCCCCCTCCCCAGGGTTCAGCCTTGCGTGCAATCTGTGTCTCGTGCGCGCAATACTCTGCCATGCGTGCAAAACCCTACGCGTAGTTCCCTCTCCGGGCGCAATTCCCTAGCTCCAATTGCGCGCCGTCCCAGTGTTTTGCGCGCAAACCTTCTTTTTTGCGCGCAAAGCCCAGGACCCTTCACCTTGACTCCCCTTGGTTGCCCCCTGCACCGGCACCTGATGTCTCCCCTGCCGGGCACGCGCGCCATGCGTTGTTTTCTCGTACATCCTTCCAGGATCATGCAAAGTAACCTCAATGTCCCTTGGGTCGTGTTTCCCATTGTGTTGCATTGCCTTATGCTTCTCCACATAGGCACGCTAATGGTTGTTGCTTCTTCGCATAGCCACGCTAATGTGGACCACCCGGTGGTTCGCCCTGCGGCCCGCCTTTTCCATGGCCTTGCCGATGCCTTCCCTCCCACAAGGGGTAGAGGGAGTTGGGCATGTAAGCCCTAGGGGTGTGGAGAAAACACACCTCGTCCAAGCTGCAGGACGTTAAACTGCTAAGCACCTCGTCCTTAACACAAGATGTTAAACTGTGGTCCGACCCCGTGCTTCGCACGCAGGGTCCCCCCAGCTCGGATATTTTTTACGCTCATTCGTCTCCATGGGAATGGACTCTTCCTAGCATGGAATGAGATCCTCCTTGTCGGAGTAGCGTTTGTCTGCGGGGGAAGGGCTGCCTCAGAGCATAAACCCCTAGCGTCTCTTACAGAAGATTGCACCCGTTCATCTCTGTACTTCCCCCCTGCCAAGGCCAGTGGAGTCCTTTTCCCACTGCACTTTGTCGCACCATGGGCCTCCACCCTGGATTAAGCCTCGGCACCAAGGGCCGCTAACCACGTGTAAGCCCCTGTTTCCTCTTTGGGCCGCTCAACGCGTAAGCCCCATTCCACTTCTCACAGACGCACCCTTCGCGACGTGATCGTCTGGTCCCTACTGCCTCTTGTTTCTCACACCGAGCATGACTCGCGTGGGCTTAGAGTGCGCATCGACCATGACATCCCCATATGGGCAGCCCCAGAACGTAAGCCCCATACCAGCGAACTACTTGGACTTTGATCCATGCTAACGCACGGTACGTAGGAAGCCTCCACGAGGTTCAAGCCCACCACCTAGTCGTCCTGACCTCTCCATGTCGGTTCCCTAACAACCTTGGGCCTCCTTAGAGCGTAAGCCCCAAACCCCTCGTCCCGCATGACGTTAAACTGTATCCCGTCCCGCATGACGTTAAACTGTATTTCCCCTCTTGGGCCGTCTCAGAACGAAAGCCCCATGTCTCACTCCACCATCCATCCTGATCCTTACCCAGGCCGCCACATCCTGGTGAGATCATGCCACCCCATCCCACTCCATGATAACTAGGAAGCCGCCCACGTGTTGGCCCCAACATCGGTGTTCCCCCTAGGGGTCCTTCAACCCAATCCGTCTCTGCAAGACGTTAAACTCACGACATACCCCGTGTTAAACATGGAAAGTTGAGGAAAACCTCAGATGGTACATATTCCCCACATTCGATGTGGGATTCCTCGGGCTTCCACGCTCTCGAGAAGCCCTGTGATGAGGGACCAAAGACAGACATGCCAACGATTCCCCAACGTGACCATTCTCCTCAACGAAGGTTGCTGCCCCGACAAGACCCCTTGGAGCATCTTGACCGAAGCAGCGTAATTCACTGGCGTCCATGTAGATATGGGACCAGGAATGAGCTTCACGAACCCGTATTAAATCTATGAGGGAGACCCAGACTAGGTAATGAGCTCCGAGGAGGAATCCACAGAAGGAAGAACCGACACCCCATCATCCCAGTTTCGATCAAGGAGCAGACGTCCCTGAACAAGGAACGGATGCCGCCCGCCTTTGGAAAGCGGGAATGCGGGGTAACAAGCAGTGCATACTCCCCACAGACGGATTCGCGTGCCTCGGAGAAAGCATCAGAGCAACAATTATGATATACCCCTTTTTCTCTCATTAATTTCTCCCAGGCACAACCATTACCATGCAAAAATTTCTTAACGGGGTTTTTCTTTTATTATTTTTTCGAAATTTCATTATGTTGTTATACGCTTTGGTTTTCAATTAAAAAGGTTGGGGTATGATTTATCACATCCCCCATACATCCCTCACAATGTTTTTATGATGAGATAACTCTTTCTCTATCATTAATATCTTCATTGTACACCCATTTCCATGCCGAAATTCCGTGAGGAATTTCTCACTTATCATTTACATTCAAGAAATTATTTTATATTATGCATCAAAATTACATTTTATATGTTGGGAAATGTATCTATATTAAACCCCTTACTATCCATTTCATGTAGATATTATTAGATACCCCTTTATCTCTCATCAAAAATTTTTATGAATATTTATGTCACACCGTTATGCTCCTGAAATTGCATTGTGATTTTCCAAGTCAAAATCATTATGTAGTGAATACCATACCCATGTCTTTAACAAGGTTATTAATATTTATGAACATATAAATATTGAATGGTACTTACATTATTTATTCCATATTATTTAATCATGGAATAACATGTGATGTTGAATGGTTCGATTTTATATGATCCATGTGGCACACTTATGCATGAAATGAAATAATGAAGAAGGGTGTGCCCTGATAGTGATCCAATGCATTGGTTAAAGATTAGTATCATGATAATTCAAGTTCAATGATGGTTTACTAATCCTAATTCATGTGCAATGAGGTTTTACTAATTCTCCATGTGCAATGATCCCTGGATCATGCTAATATCATGTTTTACATTGACACAACATTTCCATGTTATGATATTCATGCTATATCATGCGTTTATGTTCATATTTCTATTATGAACCATTAATATGACTATTCTCTAAAATTTGTTGTATTTTTCATGTTATTCACTATTTAATCTATTACTGGGTTTTATAGCTCACCCTTTTCTTATGAATGTCCTCAGGTTATCCCATGCAATGCTAAGTATGAGGGATTGTTTGTGGCCATGTAAAAGAATTTTTCAATAAAGATGTTGGGTTCTATGTTATAAGTTATAATGTAATGTTCCTAATTTCACAAGACACGAGACCTCTTGATCTTCATAGTTGCCTTAATTTCATGTATATGTAATAAATTATATTTAATTGTGAAATAAAGAGCAGGGTTTTTATATTCAAGGGGTTAAACTAAGATATAATAGAATTTTTTGGTAATAAAAATGATTAAATAAAATTTTATAGTCATATTTAGTAAAATTATTATCTCAGGATCAAATATAAATAATTTATATATTTTTTTATTCTGTGTAAAATAATTATATTTGAATCTTCTAAAAAAACAATTATTCGCTTTCCCTCCCTTTGAAAAGAACACCCCTTCTCTCTTTTCATGTCCTCTAATTTGGCCATATATCCTGAACAAAACCTATAAAATTGCCATTAATGATTATATATCTTCAAATTATAGGTTTTTTTATTTTTAAATGTTCATTCCAAGGGTCCCTAACATTGTATATAACACAAGCGAACTGCATTAGAGTTAATCATCCCACCAATCCTCTTTAAAATTAATTATTCACCTAGCTTCTCTAAATTTTTGTATTCTTCATAATATTATAAATTTAGTATATATAATATAAATATTTTTTACGAATGTACAACCACCACCATTCACCCGCCTCATATCCAATGGGAAGTGAAATTATCACTCGTACGAATATGTGAAATTTTCCTCCACGTAGTCATACAATTCATCTTCCGCAATCAAATTTAATGGAAAGTTATTATAATTGGTTTAATATTATTATATGATATTTTTCATATAATTATTATTTTTTAATTATAATATCATATCTGCCTTCATACAATCCCATCCATTAGAAAATGTTATCATCACTCATGCGTGCATGTAGACTACCACCTACAAGAAGTGATAAGATTTTTTTAGTTTCTTTTTTACATAAATGGTTACAAGTGTATATTTAATTAATATATAATATATATATATATATTACATAATAATTATTCTATAAAGGTGTGTTATTATTTACTTCTCTTTCATTATATATATCTAATATTGAAAATAGTGTTCATGCATATATTTGACTTACCATATCCATAAATAGTGTAATTCAATTTTTTATCACTACATGTTAGAGACAAATCTATATACATATACATATAATTAATATATATAAAATTTATATCACATTTAACATTCTGGAGATTATGTAACTATGATCAAATTATATGGATCAAAACAACCTAATTGAAATTCACATTAAAAATGAAACAATTAATGGTCGAAAAAGAAAGATTTAATAAGGAATTATTAAGAAATTGAAATTAAAAGTTTATAAGTGTATAATATATGATATTATTATTATGTACGTGACTCTATAATATAATTATAAAAGATTTATATTTAATAAGTAAGAGGGTGGAGGAATTTCAAAGAATGTTGTACTTGAGTTAATAGGATTTTTGTCTCATGTTTATTTCTAAGGGTCATATGCCATATTCCCTAATTGATCCATTGGTGTGGTTTATATGATACCAATTAATGTATTATATGATTCATCTTGTAAGAATTACGTGTATTTAAAAATTGATCAATTTTTATCTCTTTTATTAGGTTTTCATTCAGATATTACCAAAATGGTTTGGGATATATGTTTCAATCCCATTATAATTAGGATTATTTATTCATGAATTCCCATTGAAAAAATTATATGATCTTTATATAATAAATATATATAATTTTTATTATTATATACTTTTTTCTGAATATTTCATGACTATATTTGATTTTCTTCTTTTTAGGAATACAAGATAGAAAAAGAATGTATTTAAAGAAAAAAACTTTATTTCTCTTCTTAATCAATAATTCATTTTATTCCATATATTTTTTTTCTAAAAATTATTTCAAGAATGATTTTAATATTCCATAATGATTATTTAAATCCATTTTTACCCATTTTTTTATTTTTTAAAAATGGTTTAAAATAAATCATCCTTTTATTTTTTGAATGAGTTATTTTTGAATTTTTATCGAAAATGTGAAATGAAAAGATGTTTTAACAAACAAGACAAAAACGAGATTCTCAGCTATCATGAACACTAAATGTTTTATAGAATAATTTATATTTTTTAAATTTTTTTAAAGAAAATATATTCTTTAATATATTAGAAATTTTTATTTTTTTAAAAAGTGATTTCATAGTGAAAAGGTTATTTTCCTCATGAAATGTTCCTGTGATATTTTGAATATATTATTAATCTAACATAACAACATTTTATGTTACATATTATTTCATGAGGATATGATCTAATGATATCATACAAATTACTTATCCTTATGGTTTATTATTATGATGATGTTATTTTTACTAGAACCATTTATTTTCCATTGGTAAAGCTATAGTGATATGTGTTTTTATTATCCGGTGGAATATATATGTATAAATTAACATTATGTTATGATTGGGAGAATAATTTTATAACCCTAAAATTATGTGGGTAATGATGGATAAATCATGAGATATATATGTCATTTTTCAACCTGATTTAATGTTAATAAATTTATGTGTTGACCTGGTTTTCATGTCTATAAGATAATGTGTAGAACTAGTTTTCATTTTCATATGTTTATGAATATACCTTGTTTTAATGTCCACATGATTATACGTGGAACTAGCATTCATGTCCATATGTTTATACATTGGACTAGACTTCATGAAAATAAATTTATGTGTGGACATGGTTTTATGTCCCTAATTTTATGTGATGTCCAAATTTTATGTATTTAGCTATAAGAGTTAGTCTATTTGCATTTAAAAGTATTCATAATGATATAGGATTTTTTCACTTTCCTTTTAATACATTATACTCTCATAGAGAATGAATTATTATTGATGATTCCAAACAATTATGATGATTTTATTTGGTTATGATTATGTTTATTCTATGACTCATGTTTATGGTCTATTCCAAATTGGGTATGAAAATTGAAAGTCATGATCTAGTTATCATTACATTTTTGTTATCATATGATTATAAATAATCATAGATGGATATCTCCTATTTTTACACTTAATGAAATTTTAATATCACTATTTATTCTCTTTTCCATCCCTAGGATAAGAAGAACAATTTTAAGTTGGGTATGCCTAGGAAGTGTTCTATGTAGGAAATATTAGAGATAATTCATGAAATAAGTGGATTTTGTAAATCATATCTAAATCCACTAAACCATTATGGTTATAGAATTTATTTTAATGTAATATAATGAATATTTATATAATAATATATAATATCCAGGTAAGAAAAATATGAGTCTCTTTAATTGTACTTTTTGATAGTGATAATACAACGAAAGATCTCTTTTATAGATAAAATGACACATACATTGTATTACACTCCAATTAGAGGCCGTTTAACAACCTACATGAAAAATGACATAAATTTATATCACGATTGGATTCATAATGCTAATATTTGATATCAATAAGTAAATAAATATATTTTTTAGTTTTGGATTAGTAATATAAACATTTAACTCATTAATCATTTGTTTTCTATAATTATCAAAATAAGATATCCAGGGACATCATCATCATTGATAATAACTAAAATACTTATAAAATGAAATTATAACATTATAAATATTTAAAAGATATCAATTATATTAGATCATAAGAGATGGAAACTAATACTAGAGGGTGGGGGTGAATAGAATTCTTCAAAAATTAATGGCAAAAAACAGAATTTTGTTAATTAAAGATCCTTTAGTTAGTTATGTGTTAAAGATATGAAATGAAGTGAAAATAAAAAGAATCAAGAGAATGATTTATTGTGGTTTAGATCACCAATATCCTAGTCCACTCTACAACATTTTCTAATCCATGATAATAATGGTACCCACTAAGAAAATAAATTTTAGAGGTGTGAGAACCTATCACGAACAAAACCAGGATGCCAACCATGCCAACATCTGACCCAGTTTGAGACATGGCCTGGGGGTCATTCATGATCCCCACAGGCTGGTAATTAGTGTAGGTCATCGAAGTTATCACAAATTGGAATTATTTAGCCTAATAACCAATGAGGATCCATAACCCAACTGAACACACATAAAAACAAATAATAAGTAAATATCCAGAAGTACAAAACAAATCAAAATACAAGAATGGATTAACCACAAAAAAATTCAATTGAAAACTAAAACTGATCAATGGTAACATAATATCCACATGACCTCTTGGTCACTACCAACCACAAGGGCAACTATCTCCAAAGGAAAACCGAACCGGAAATATGACCCTACAACCCATCTTGGGTCTAACAACGCCGAGTGGCACAAATAGAGTGTGATCATACAACAACAGACTAGGTAATCACCATAGAGTAAACACTTTTCATTTATCAAAATAATGAACAAATAAAATATTTAAATTAATTTATAAAATAGGATTTAAAAATTTTAAGCAACCAAAATCAATTTTCCAAAAGTATACTTCCTAATAAAACACAAAAAAAAAATCCCTTTTTTAAAATGAATTCACATTTCATAAAACTATTAATGAAAATCCATAATGTTTGACCAATAATGTGATATTATTAAAGTAAAAGAAAATAAATAAAGATAAGATAAATTAGAATGGAAAAAATCAACAAGGAATATAAATAAATAGAACATATACATATTCAATCATCCACATTTCCTAAAATATCTATAGGAAATACCAAGATGTACTCTATTAAGAATCACCTATTAGCATATGGTGCATCTCTGTAGTCAATAACAAACTGGACACTCTAAACTATCAAATCTAGTGTCTTGTCCCAGCTAGCCACATCAAGTTCGAGGGGTTCCAAACCATCTAATACGGGTCGGAAAAAAAAAACCATCAATCGACCCAATAAACAATTCCAATGAATCCCATTATAATATTTGTAATAATTATCAGAAAAACATGGTATATAATTAATAAAAAATATTTTCCTTGTGAATTATCCATTATAAGGGATCCCATTCCATGTTCTAAAAGACTCAATACCGAAAATGTACCCATCCCTCATCCACTTGAGTGGAACACATCCCATGATCAAGTGGTACTTCCAAATATATGCCAAGAATCAAAAACATACACGAATATCATTTTTAATAAAAATAATTTTACTCCAATAATTAAAGATCACAAGAAAACCACAATTTCTCATAATAACATATACTTTCCAAAAAAAATTAAGAATACCAATCAGGCCTTCATGCTTCCCATTTTTTTCAATCCTTTTTCCAAAACATGCCAACATGTCCACCGGGCTAATACATCACATGAGTTCCAAAAAAAATTACTAAACATCACAAGGTTCCAATCAGGAATTCACTTAAATTCTATATCGAACAAAAACTTCAATGTAAACACAAAGTATTAACTAGTCCATTAAATATTCAAATATAATTACATTTATAAAATCATTTCCCCACAATTTTCAATGCCATCATAAATCACCACTTTCAAGACCACAATTCCAAATGGGCCTTTTCATTTCAAATCTTGAACCATTCCCATGATAATGCAAAAAACATGAAATGACATGAAAAGTGCTAAACATTATGTTTCACCAAATAGTTACCACATTTGTTTTAGCATTTCAAATAGGCCTTTATTCCAATAATTCACCAAACCATATATCAAAATTTTTAACAGTCCATGCTTTTGGAATAATATTTGAAACAACATTTAAATTAACTTAATGCACCAAGACCACTTGGAAACACATGTCAGACCACATTCACACCTCATAAAACCCATTTGGAAATATATAAAGAAAATTATACATAAAACCTAACTATTTATATAGGAAAAACCTCTTTCAAATCCATATGAACACTAAAACCATTTTCAAATTTGATTCTCACCACTTACACAATTCATAGTACATACTTAAGAAGCATAAAAAAGAGAATCACTTGTAATAATACAGAATTAATTTTAAAAACTAAATTTCAACACATGTAAACTTCAAATCAAATTGGAAACATATTTTTAATGAAACAAATAATTCTTTTAAACCAACATAAAAATAGACACATAAGAGTCACACCATAGAAGTCACAAATCTTCATAAATCATATACTACATATAATTCAATAGCATTATGAAAACAAATCAAATGAAAAAATCCATACAATGTACCCAATTTCACTTTAAAAACTCAATTGGAATTTTTCTCAAACACCTTATGTGCATATAAAATCAAATGTAGTTAAATATTCCCTTCAAAACCCATTAAAACCCAATTTTACTTTATCAAAACACCTAATAAATTCATAGTAACACATAAAATCAAAGGAAACACCTTTATAAATCATTTTGAAAAGCTCAATCATAAAACAAAATGTTCTATAAATTTAATAGATGCAAAAACATACTTCAATGACATGCGAACACAACAAAACATTGAGAGGAGGAAGAACCAAGACTGAGAGACAATATGAACATCCTTACATTAAATAAATTGAACCACACATACACCCTAACCCATAGGGTGTTGTTAAGTTGAAAATCTCACCAAGATAAACCAAGAAACCTAAAAAGAGGGAAGAGAGGAAGAGGAAATCCACTAAAAATCAAAGGATGTTATGTAGGAACCTTTAAGAAGCTTTAATGGATGAAGGTGAGTGAGGTGAATCTTAGAGGCCCCCATGGAGTTCCTCAGTTGGGGAAGGGAGAAAGATATTGAATTAGGGATAAATGAATTGAGAAAAAAGAGGTAATTCACCGCCTTTAATGATCTATCCAACTTTCACGGTTTGGAAGCATAGTTTTCCAAACTGTGGGCCCCTCACTGTCCAAGAAGGACATATTTCAAGGTTACCCCCACACAATTTGATAAACTGTGCACCAACCATGTTGTCACCACTACCCAAAATCTACATTTTCCGCACAATTTCTGGATTAAGGCTTCATTATTCCCCCTAACCATGCACATATAATGTGCCACCTATAATGAAGCAAAAAATTCCAATTTTACACTAAACAATCACCAAAAAACATAAAAAACAAAACATCTCAGACCAAGAACTCAACCTGAACGTCACCAAATGGTTCAAAGACAAGAATTGAATAAAAATAAATGAATTACAAGGTAATGGTGAAATAATTACCCCACCAAAAACACATTATAATCCAATAAATTCACCTATCCAGATGATAAAAAAACTCGATCCTAAAACCAAATAATGCTTAATAAACCATGAAAATTGGGGTGAACGTTCGCTTCACAAGTCACAAAAGACCATTTCTAGAGGAAACTATAACAAGAAGAAGGACAAGAGAACAAGATATGGTTATCCCCACTAGAAACCCTGAATAAAACCTTGGCATGACTTTGAATCATCCCTATGTGGAAAATCCAAACAGAACCACCTTAGAGAGACCAGTGTGGGATCTCAAAACATGAGCTAACCTAAAAATCTCAATATAAGATAAAATAAACCAACACTAGAACTAGAAATTTTCAAAACAACCAAACCCTAATCTCAATGGGAAACCCACTAAAGGAATTTGAACCTAGTAGAGAATAGAACCACAATTCATCATTTCCAGAGGATCCAAGCATCTGCGAAAAGAACATAAAAGGAAGTCACAAACCATACACAAAATATTAGGAAAACTCAAAAGAGAACATATATCAAAATAATCACACGTAAATAGAAAAAAAAACTATGATTCAAAAATTAAAAAACCACTGAGATTCTTAAAATAGAGGAAAACTTACAATAGAAAAAAAATTACTACAAAGGGACTTAAATCATCTCTAATCTAATAGTGGAGTAAAAAAATGGGCCAAGGTTCGCCACGCTACATGAAATCCCTGACTATATGAAATCTACAGTATGGGACCTATGAGTATAGACTTAATGTAGGAAGTATCCACTGCCTCACATTAATGCACTATGATCCTCCAATTGAGGTATGTTCATTAAGAAACACTACCAATAAAACATCTCTAAATAACTGAAATGGATTAAAAAATTACTAGCCTTTGAAGGATTGCAACATGATATCATAGTATTCCAAAACTGACCACACTAAAAAATTCTAGCAAATAATCCTATGAATGAGATGTATACACCAATGAATAAGGCTTTTGATAAATAAGTTCTTATGGTACACACCTCTTTCTATATGGGTAACTTTAACAAGTGGTAAGAGATATTATATTTCTAACTTCTGGAGCTCTAGAAACCATATCCATTAAAGAATGATTCATCTACAAACTTCTCAAAACTAAGATCCTTATATGATATGTACCTCTAATTGATATCTAGACTAATTCCCCAAAAGAACAAAGGATCCTTCAACTGATCCTACGACACTCTCTCTAGATAAAAAAACAATATCCTTAAAGTGGTGAAAATATGCCTTCACTATATGCAGGCCTTGCTAAATACTTATGACATCTTCCACTTTCATTCTCTTTTCCTAATAAGGCCCAAATCATTTGATGAACGTGGTCTTGAACACCTCGTTTTTCATCCCAACTTATATAGATGGAAAAGAAATCACCTTCCATTGATCCATATTTGGTCCCTCAATGTAATTTCAAACAACATGAACTCTCCCAAATTTAGGATATACCATCAATATAAAGATACACACAAATTCCTCAATCCAATACACAACCTCTAATGGACCTCAATAACCACTATATACAGAAAACAACATAGAATAATCATAAATTTTACATGACCCACTTGAAGCATTGGGTATCTTTTGGGGCATCATATTCTAAACTACAGTGGGAAAAAACCAAGATCATAATCTACATTAAATAAAATTGAAAATAAAATGTCAAGCTAAAACAATAGTATCACAATAAAAACACTACAAGCACAACAAAAAAACTCTTCTTTTCAAATGTCTAATTTTGTTCTAATTTTAAAACCACCTTATACCAAGGAAACACTCAAATACCAAAATCCATTTTTTTCAATATTAGAACCAAAATTTTATAGAAAAAACAACCCTTATATCATTTTACATTTCCAAATATTCTTGGAAAAAAATACAAAACCTTTGATTTAAAATACTCGCTAATGGTATCCTATGAATCTTTGCATATGTGTTCATCCAACATCCACTCATATCATCCATGAACACATTCCAACATGCACTTTACACACATACCCACACATTTGAGAATGTTCATAAGGAGGACAATAGGACACACATTAAAATTTTCATCAAACCTAATCATTTACAAAATTATCAATACATATTTCCTCCACACTCTCCACAAATGTATAAAATTTCTGAACCACTTTCTAATTTGATAAACCATATCACATTTCCATATGAAAGGATTTGAATGAAATCATTTCCAATACAAAAACCATTTTATTCTCAAAATTCCATTCACTCCAATGGAATCCAAAACATAAAAACTCACAACGATTTACTAGAATGAGGAAATAGTGGCTATTACTAATCCAAAAACATAGTTAGTGGTCCATTCCCCAAGAAATTGATATCCACTAAGAGGAACTTGAACCATTCACGCAGAGTTCACATGGGTTACTAATATATGTGAGATCATGATACGAAAACATATCACATCCATTTTCCTCCCACTTCCACTCAAGACAAAATAAAAATAAACGACTCAAATGTTGGAATACCACTAGAAACTGAGGGATCTGGATGAGAAAGGGTTCATAACATCCTTCTAGTACTAACCTCCTGAGTCCTGACCATTATAATCTCAAACTAACTAACAACCCAAATAACAAGGGCCTTCTCTAATAAAATTTTATCATGAACCGAGATGGGATTCCATCCATCCAAACATATGAATCAGTTCGATACATGGATTCATTGGTGTTCCCAATCCCCAGGAGGTGGAAACTAGTTTTGGGCATCAATGCAATCAAAAATGGGACTTTTTCAGCACAATAAACAACCATGGTAAATTATCATATGAAATATGCAGCAAAACCAACAATAAATAAATTTCCAAAAGTATAAAATTGTTCCAATCATAAGAAAGGATGTACCAAAAAATTGAACAAAAAAATAAAACTGAAACATGCTCACACGATCTCCATGTTACCTCTTTGTCATCACCAACCACAAGACCAAACATTCCCAAAGGAAAACCAAACCCAAAACCTAAACCTATAAAATAAATCAAGTAAATTGACACCAAGTGGAACATGTATGGTGTGAGCATATAACAAATCAGAAGGAAATCACCAAATAATGAACACATTTACTTTCTGAAAATAATCCCAAATACTAGTATGAAATACATTTAGCAAAAATGGTATAATCGTTTTAAACAACCAAAAACACAATTTTCCTATTTTAAAATTTTTTAACACTCCAAAACCTGATTCAATACCAAAACTCTAATACAAATCCATGCTAGGTGACGAAATATGGGAAATGATGAATGTAATGGAAGACAAAACAAGTATACATAAACTATGAGGGGTAATATCCACATGTAATAGAAATAAACAGAACTTACTCATCGTAATTCTTTGGGATTTTCTAAACATCTAGTGCATATATCCCAAGACATAACAAGTTCAGAATCACCTATCGGTGTATAGTGAAACTCCCTAGTCAATAACCAACATTACCCTCTAAACTATCCAATCTAGTGTCACATCCCACCTGGCCCCATCAATTCCTAGGGGTACCAACCCATCTCATCAGGGTAAAAATCGTCATTCAATCCTCTAGATGATGCCCAGGTATCCCATGATAATAATAATAATACATTGGGAAACATGGTATAGAAACCATAACCAACAATTTCCTTGTCTAGGATTCATTAGAAGGGATTCCATCCCATGTTATAATGGAATCAATACAAACAACATTCCCATGAATGAGCCACTATAGGGGAACACATCCCATGTTCTAGTGGTATTTCCAAACATAATCCATGTATCACAAACACACATGAAAACCCTTTTCTTAAAAAACAATTTTCCTCCAAAAATTAAAGATTACATGACAACCACCATTTCCAATAATCAATAACAAATTTCTAAATGATTTAAAAAATACCAATCGAGCCTCCACACTACCCATGATTTCAATCCGTATTCCAAAACATGAAAACATTCTAACTGGGACCATACATCACATAACTTCCCAATAAAATTTACAAAACATTGCAGGGTGCCAATTGGGCGTTCACATCATTTCATATCAATCGAACTTCTCAAATGAAAAAAAAGTACGAATCAAGCCTTTAATACTTCCAATACAATTACATTCACAAATCCATTTCACCACAATTTTTAAATTCAATATAAAACACCCATTTAGAGAACCCAATGCCAAACAAATGATTACATTTCAAATTCCAAACCATTTCTAACATAATGTGAAAACATGAAACAACAAAAAAGTTTCAAAATGATCCTTTTCACCACATTGTAACCACATACGTTTTAAATTTCAAAATGGGACATTATGCCAATACTTCACCAAATCATATATCAAAATTACAAATTGTCCAAGATTTTAGGGACAAATTTGAAACAACATTTAAAATCGCTCAAATCACCACGACCATTATGAAATTCATTTTGGAGCACGATGAAAACCCATAAATCCGATTTGGAAATATGAAATGAAAATAAAAAATAAAACGCAACCATTTTTATAGACAAAACCTCTCTCAAATCCACACGCACACCAAACCCATTTTAAAATTTTATTTTCTCCACATAAACAATTAATTGAACATATTTAAGAAGGAAAAAGAAGTAGATCACATGAATCAAAAACCATTTCATTTGGAAAACAACCATTGAACACATTTACACATCAAATCACTATAAAAAGGATGTTTTAATGAAATACTACTTTCCTTTAAACCAATATCACAAGACAAACATAATACTCCCTACATAAAAGTCATAAATTTCCATATACCATGTCCCAGTCAAAATAGACACACATTAAAGAATCATATCCAATGGAAAACACCACCCAAGCACTCAATTTCACTTTAAAAAATAATTAGTCATTTTTTTCAAACCCCTTATGTGGATTTAAAAACAATAATAGTAAAAGATTACATTAAGAAACCATTTCACATTAATTTTTAGTCATCAAAACACCTAATAAATTCATACTAATACATCTCGAGCAAGGAAAAAAATTATATATAATTTAGAGAAACTAAAGCATCAAATGTAATGTTCTAGAGAGGAAATGGATTGAAACACCCACCTCAATGATATGAAAATGCAACCACACATTGGAATTAAGAAGAACCAAGGTTGTGCAACAATACAAAGATCCAAAAATTAATGAAATCTAACGACTCATCAATTATAAACCCTTGGGTTTGTCAATGAGGGGAACCCCACAAGAGAAACCAAGAAAATAGGAAACCAAGAGTGACATAAGTTGTACAAGGAAATTGAAATAAAAAACTCAATGGATCTTACCTAGGAACCATCATAGATTGTGAATATTTGATGGAGATAAAGGGAGAAAAATCACGGAGAACCCCCCATGGAGAACTTAGGATGCGAAAGGGAAGAAAATCCCAAATTAGGGTTAAATGAATTGATGGGAAAATAGGTAATTTAAAACATTTAATGATCTTGAAAACTCATACAGTTTTCCAAATCATGCACCAATCATATACGACTAACTATCTAAGAAGGAATATCCGCATAGTTATCTTATATTATATGACAAACCATGTTCCAACTGTGTGTTTGACAGTATCCAAAATCAATATTTTTCACATGGTTTACAATGAGAGGCTACATGTTGTCCCATACCAATTCACAAACCATACTCCACCTACTTCCAAGACTAAAATCTCCATTTCCACCAATGAATCACTAAGTACAAAAAACCCAAATTTTAAATTGGAAACTCTACACAACCCTCAATCCAAAGGTCCAAGGACAAGAATAGAATAAATTTAAAAAACTTGAAGGCTGGACTGTGAAAAAAATATTACAGAAACTACCTTTTAGAAATATCTAGAGGTACATCCATGAATTCTTTCAAGATCTTTGTTCCTATTATGGTACCAGATTTTCGATCAATACTTAATACCAAAATTTCATTTTAATTGGTATATTAAAAAAAATGAGATCCACTTTCGATGTGGAAAATCATCAAGAAGACACAAACTATTTATTTACAAATAATGATAAGAATAATACAATGATAACAAATACCCTGAAAACCCCGCAGAATGATACGATGAAGATGATGTTGATGTTCAATGATATTTAATAACATCAATAGAATAAAGTTTAATTTTGATGTTCTTATATGATCACAATAATGAAACATAAGTTGCAAAAGTTTCTTGATTTTATGAGGGGAGTAAAAATTATACAACACTACGCAGTAAAAGAAGTTTTGAATTGATATTTATATAGTTTATTCTCATTGATGATTTATCTAATCAATTAATCAGGCATCATTGGCTTAAATGAATATATAAGATCCTCATGTGATACAACAAATTTATTCCACTTGTTAGAAACTAAAAAATATTACGCTTTCTGGTAATTTGTATATGTCATTCTCATTGATAAAAAATTCATGCACTCTTTTATTATTTCATGAAAATTGTTAAAGACATATATAATATAATCATTAGTGTAAATGAGAGTATTTAATATAATAAAACAAACAACATTTTATCATAAAATTGAAATAAAAATATTAATTCAAATATAAAATTGATAATATAATGTATAATTTGAATATTATTATTTTCATACTAATTTACACCATATATTATAATAAAAAAATAAAAAATTGTTATTATAAAAAATATTTATTTTATAAATCAACAAAATTGTTTAAAAAAAATAAGAAATGTTGCAGTAAAACATTTTATAAAAATTATAATAAAACATAGTGTAATAAAATATAGCTTTTATTGAAAATAAGAAATTTGTTGAACTGGACTTGTGAGTCACAAGCTGCACAATTGGTATTTTTACTAGGCACTCCAAGATCTGTATACTGACCATGACAACATATTCACTTTGAAAACAAACATGTGGTAAGTAAAAATTAATTAAAACTCATGCGATTAGATTAAAGAAACTCATAATACTTTATCCTTCATACATATGGTAAGGAATGGTTACTCTCAAGGTAGGTTAACTACCCTGGTATGGTAAAAATATTACTAATAGTAAGTTAACTCTCATGTAAGGTTCACTCACATAGTAAGTTCCTTATGGTAAGGTGGATACCACCTTCATGTTATGTTCCTATTACTTTTCAAGATATGTTGTGGATCTCTTGTATGTGAAAAGAAACACATGATTCATTATTTTAATAATATTTGACCATATCCAATAATTTGGGATACTCAAATAACAAAATAAAACTTAGTTTTTACTTGTTATTATTATTTTCTTCAAAAACATCATGCAAAAAAAAACATAGTTGGATGTATGATACCAAGACACTTTAAAACCGAACTCACAATCTTATCATGTTTACAGTAGCTCGAATCATCTATGGAAAGCTTGGTATAGAATGATGGTAGTCTGGCTTACGATTCTGATGAACAGTAACCACAAACAAATCGTAGAGGTATAATAATATGTATAAGTAGAGAACAAACCTCTATGATGGATTTTACTTGATGAATATTCTAATATGACTATAATTATAATGAATATGAATAGTGTATACTTCTCTATTGTCCCACATCTAATACATAATTGGAAGAACCAAAACTGTAGCAATAATTCACTCCCACTACTTCTTTATGCTAGTTGTGGTGAGATCAACACCTAATACACATTTTCACACATATATCAGCTTCATTCCAGTGAGAATACTCTAACCGTCACTATTTTCTCATTGGGGAATCCAATACTATTGGCCATATACATGGTCCCACTATTGCCGCCATGTCTGGCCCTTAGTATGGCTCTCCCACATGGTTGACCCCTTGGGTCCTCTACGTGGTTGATGGATGGATCTGGTTCGCAATGTTTTTCCTTTAAATTTATTATAATCCACCAAGAAATGATAAAAGATATATAAATAAAAATCATATAAATGTATGACTTTTACAAATAATAAAAAAATAAAAAAAATGTAAATAATAAATTTTTATTTCATCAAATAATATTAATTTGATAAAATAAAATAAATAATATTTTTTTAAGAAACTACCATAAAACTAATACCTATATTCAAACTCCAACAATCAATCCATTTTTTTAATTAAAAAACCAAACTTTTATTAATTTTTCAGAAACATTTCCTTTTTTTAAATTTATCTAAATATAAAAATAAAATTAATTCTTGAAAAAAATATTCCAACGAAATAGTATTAAATACATTGAATTAGAAAAACATATATCTTTTATAAAATTTAGTTATGTATAGTACTCGTGTAAAGATAATTTAAAATAGAATAAATATTCAAAAATGAATAAAAATTCATAAACACAATCATTATATTTCTAACATACCTAGTTCAAACATTAGTTTCTCAAAATTTATCGATTCAAAATGTTCAGATAATATGTTAGAATTTTTTAAGTAGGGGTAAATTATAAAATTATATATCATAAATATACATAATCCATTAGAAAAGGAAATATAAAATCTATGTTTTTTTTCAGTGTTGCTAAGAGTTTTTATAAATTTGAATTATAATATAATTATCAAAATGGATTAAATTTTTATGAAAAAAATAAAATAACAAAAAAAATTATATAAATTTTGTGGGAAAAACATATAGTAGAAGCTTATTTCACATCTTATGTAGATAGTTCAATATAAAATAATTTCATTGAACTTAAAAAAAATAAACCCTTATACAAAAAATGAAACATACATATTATGATTTTCTAGTTATTCCTTCAACCTCCAAAGTCATAATAAAAATATGATATTAATTAAAAACACATTGAGTAGAATAAAATAAAATAATTATTATTGTTTCATTAATACATCTTATTTTACATTGATAAGATTTAAGTTGACTTTTAATTGGGTTTTAATAAAATCCATAATATAAAAAAGTAAGAACATTATTTTTGGTCTAGATATAGTAAGATCTAATAACCTACTTATTAGGCCTCTATATAGATTAATGTAAACTGTATTTATAGATTAATCTATGTCCTATTTGGAATTTTTTCTCATTGGAATTTATAATTTCTTACTAGAATCAGGTCAAAAGCATTTTACAAGTTCTTTTTCATTCTAAGCTTGATTTAAGAAAATAAAATCTTTTCATTGATTACTTTTTAAAACAAGAATAATTTTTAAATCTCTCATGTATATCATGTCAAATTCAAAAATACTTAACTTAGAAAAATAATTAAAAAATAAATCATTTATTGATCTAAATATTATATCATAAACATAAATCTATATAATCATTATATCATTTAAAACCCATTTTATAAAAAAGTATGGATCATCCTTTCCATTAAAAATATTATTTTTCATTAAAAATATATTTATTTTTCTATACCAAGCTAGAGGGTCTTTCTTATGACCATATAATGATTTGTTATGTTTAAAATCATGACTTGTAAATTTATAAATTCTAAATCTTGGGGGTTTTTTAACATAAAATTCATGATAAATTATTCTATTTTAAAAATAAATTTTATATCAATTTCAAATAATTTTTCATTTTGAAAATAAGAAAAGGCTAATAGGATTATTATTTTTTCCATTATTCAATAATATTAAAATAATATTCAATTTCAAATACCTTTTATTAGGAATACCCTTGAGCCACTTAACTTTCTTTATTTTTAATTATGTTTCTATATTCATCATGTTTGTTAGGAAAAACACATTTAGTTCCAATAATAGATTTATATTTTGGAAAAAAATGAAACACTTTATTCCTTAATAATTGATTTCATTTATCAAGCATGGAATTAATATAATTTGATTCAATTGAAGAATTATTAATGTTAACAAGAGATAAATCATTAATAAATATAAAGTTTACACAGTAATGTAAAATCAAATTTCGAATTTGTATTCCAAATTCTAAATTACAAATTAAATTTGCAATTTTATGATCTTTATGTGGTTTCCATTCCTTAGGATTAGTTCCCGAATATATATTCTTCCACTCAACTAATGAATTATGATTTTTATGTCAATACCTTCACCAAAATTAAATTCACTAAAATCATTACCATATTTTTATTATACATAATTTTGTTTTTTTGAGGAAAGGCAGTGCCTTGTCCATTTACCAATGAACATATTATTATTAAAGAGAAAAAATATTACATGAGTATAAAAGACCAGATTTTTTTACAATCATTATAAAAAAAGAAGTAAATCAATGTGGAGATTATATAACCAGGTAATGTCATGGTTTAATCCCATATTAGCTGGACCATCCAAAATCTTCCTCTCTTCATGAATGGTATGAGTGACAATATAACTGATATCTATAAGCAATTGAAGGAAGTCCATCCAACGGGGCGTAAGTGGTCACACAAGGTTCACTAAACCATTCTATAGAGCTTAAACGATGATAGTCAGATCAATTTTAATGTAGATACTGTTCCAACCATGTTGATTCGTGAAAGAGATAGCTTGGATCATACTCATCATTTCTATTTCCAAATATAAGGAAATTCCACAACTACCATAAAAACACCCAACAATATTCCCAAGTTGATATCTATAAATTACACCACAACTCGAGGGAACCAGGTTGAATTTAGAGGAACTATAAACACTAACATTAATCCAACATGGGATCAGATATTGGAAAAACACTTATTAAGTGAATTTAGGATGAAAATAAAATATAATTAATCCCAAGACATTGGAAAATTCCAATTTCGGTCACCGTGTTATTCAGAAGTCCCTTTTGAATCGATGACGCATTTCAAATGGCAATGAGGATCTACATCAGACCAGAATTTAAACTAGAAATGTTATTTTATGAATAAGAGTATTTCAATCATACTAGATCACATGAATAAGATCAGTAATAGATGTTAAGAAAATATTTTTGATTTCATTAGAGGCTTTTATATCCACACAACATTCCAGTAGAGCATTTACTGAGTCATGATGTAACCAACTGCACTTAAAAAGTTTAGAAAAATAATTCTAAAGAGTAGTAGCAGTAGCACAAGAAAGAAATATGTGGTTATTTTCTTCTCTATGCTGCCTAAAAAGATGAAATTCAGGGAAAAGATAAATACCTAAAGATTTAATGCAAATTTCAGTTGGAACCATGTTGTGAGAAATAAACCAAACAAGTGTGAGTCTTGAAGGTTTTAATTATAATTTATCAATTCTTTTTGGCTAGAAGAAATAATTATCACAATTATTAAAAAAATGGTTGTCAAACATTTTTTAACGAAGGATTATTTTATGTAAAGTTAAAAAAATTAAAAATAATCATTGTTAGAAAAGGGGTAGTATTCAATGACATGACTGACGTTGTTAGTTAAATAAAAGTAGTGAGAGTTTAAAACCCCATTAATAGAACAATTATTGTGCTATGGAAATTAATTGGGGGGAACCATAGAGATTAAAGTATCACAAGTTCAGTTGTCGAGCCAAAAAATTATGGATGAATCATTTCAAACCATCCATATAGAGTTAGAGATGATGCTGGAAAAATCATTCTTAATTGGATTATAGATGAAATAACTCATATAATTCAAATTTCCATTCTACATTTTTTAGGAAACCTACTTTTAAGTAATGAAATGCAATCAGAGTCATTATGAAGTATGTTTTAAGTGAGTCAGGATAGTAAGGTATCATTATAGAGTTTATGATTTTTAATTCCCACACCACCCTTATCCAATAGTTTTTAATAGGTAGACCAAATAACATTCAGTAGTTTTCTTTCAAGTGTGCCTTTACTTAAAACTAGGTTTTTAATAATGAAATTTATTTTTTAAGATATCAGCAGGACATTTATAAATCATTAAGGAATAAACCATTTTAAAAATAATCATATAATTGACTAGACTGATTCCACAATCAATATAAAGGGATTTTTCTTTCAATGAGGAAATTTGGGGATGGATTTGATCGGTAATTTTTAAAAAATAACTAGATTTGTGTCTTCCCCAAAAAGGGTAACAAAGAGATAGGTGAAATGAAAGGATCCTACGTCAATACTTAATTAATTAATAGTATAGGATTTTTTATCAGAAGGAAACCTTTTCCCAAAAAAGATGGAGGATTTTCCCCAAGTAATGGTTTGTCTAATTACATCCTCATAGCGTGAGAGGGATCTTTTGAGATTTTTTTATTCCTTTTATATCCCTATAAAAAATAATGATATCATCTTCATAGAGTATATGCATGGGAACATTAAAATTATTATAAGAGTGAATCCAATTGAGCTTCTTATGATCCACATAGTGCTTGAGCAATCTAATTAAGAAATCCTCAATAATAGAAAGAATAATGACAAAAATGAGTCCATCTTCTCTAACACCATTGGTGTATTTAAAGTAACCCTTTGGATAGACATTAATTAGGATGTATGTGAAGGATTAATTGAACATTGTCATAATTATACCGATAAAGGAGTCATTAAATCCAATGCTCTGAAAACCCTTAAAAAATGTCCAATTCATGATATCAAATGGCTTTCAAATGTCATGTTTGATGGAAATATTTTTTCCTCTCGTAGTTAAATTTAAAGAGTTTGAGAATTTAGAGAAAAATAAACTAAAATCTAGAATGAAAAAACCTTGGAAAAACAATACTAGTACCAAGAGACAATTTACTGATAATATAAGAATTTCTATTATAAATAAGTTTAGAAATAAATTTTTAAAGTGTATTAACTAGTGCAATGGGTCTACAAAGATTTATTTACAAAGAAATATCCACTTGAGGGGCCAATGTCTGAAATTGGAAATTTAACCCATGAGGGAAAATTCCATTGGAAAATAATTCTTTGATTAATCTACAGACACTAGTTTGAATAACATCCCAATAATGTTGATATGACCCATTATTTAAATTGATAGGTTATGGAGCATTATCAGGATTTTAGATAAAGATAGTGACTTTGATCTCATAATCAAGAGGAATTCTAGTAAGAAAAGAATTATATTAATCATTCACCAAAATTGGGATGAAATAAGGTAAAATGAATTTATTGGTGTCCTACCCATTGAATATATCTTCAAAACAAGAGACGACATGATTTGCAATACCATCATCAATATCAATGAGGTTGTCCCCATCTCTTCGAAATGTGGGAGGTCTACAAGACATCCTGATTCATTGAATATAATTTTATAAATTGTTATTTTGTCACCATATTTGAGCCATTTGGTTTTGTATATTTGTTTTGAAATTTTATCTTTAATGGTTATCAAAGTGACAAGTTTCATAGTCAAATTGATTTCAAGCCGAGGATCTGTAGAAAAACATGATAAAGTATCAGTGTTTTGGAGTTGGGTATGTTCTTCTTCCAATAGAATAATATCATTATAAATATGTTTGTATTTGTATCTAAGAAATCATTTATGTTCCTTATTAAGGTTTTTTACCATAATGATACATGAAAAATAATCATTGCAATGATTCATGGATGTCTATATATTTTTACTAATGATAACACAATCAGAATCTGAAGATCAAACAATGTTAATTTTGAAAGGTGGAATAAATTTTAGATTTTAGATAGAAACATTGACTATGATTGGGTGATGTTCATAATTATGTTTAATAAGGAAGATTCTATAAATGGTGTTCATTTTATCCAGGGATAACTCATTTGTGAAATTTCTCTCCAACTTTCTAGTAACCACCTTGTTGTAGGTACTTCAGTACCAGGTAATTTTAGAACAAGTTATTGTAATTTCGACAAGATTATTAGCATCAATAGAGGTATTATAATCTCTTGAGGAGATGGTGGAGTGATATGGGACCTTTTTATCACTTGGGTAAATGATAGCATTGAATTCACCGATCACGAACCAAGGGTTGTGAATATTATTACCTAAGTAGTAATGGTCTTAACAATGAGGTCACCTATCTTAGTATCAATTCTTAGCACATATAAAAGAATAATAAATATGAGAGTAATCAAAGGTAATATCACATGTAATCACATACTAAGAAATATTTAAAACATTAACATTATGTAGGGGATATTGATTAAATATCTAGACAATTAAAATAGATGAGCAGTTTTTACTTACACGTAAAAAAGTATAACCTAGAAGGAAAAGACGTGTAAATATAGAGAAACAGCTGAACTTCATTTCCATAATAGATTTTTTTGAATGATAAGTATTAATAATTATTTTCAAGACAATACAAGTGTCATACTAAGTAGTACCATGATAGTTCCAAAATAAATTATTTATTTGAACATCAATGTGGTATCGGAAAACCCTTTCTTCTTACTTTGGAGACCTTCTTCCTAGAATATATTCTTAAGGTTTTTTATATGCTCCAGATGGGTTTATTTAACTATTTAGTCAGGGAATAAACATGATTATTTTTATTAGAACCTTTATTATCACCACCATTGATTGGATTATGCATTTTATCTTTTTAGGGGGTACATGATTGACTGTAAATTAAAACACTCAAGGATTTCACATTCTGAACTCTAGGATGGTTAGCTGTAGGCTTATAGAATGTATAATTTTTAGTTCAATGAGTTCCTTACGTAGAAGAGATATTATTCCCCTATTTTGTTTCATTGTCATCACATGAAACCAGGTTAATGGGAGCGAAGTTTTCATCCAGATAAGTAGGGTTGCAGCCCTATGCAGTTTCGAATGTCTGATATAGCTCCATATCTACAAGTTTTTCATTACTAAAATCAATACTATGAAAAATAGAAAACGGGTTTTTGTTCTCAGCATGAATTGGGTCACTTGAGACTGTCGTCATGTTTTCTCCCCCACCCACTATAATCAGTGAGAGAGAACATGCATTATTCTACTTAGAAGTGCTTGGAGAATCATTCCAAGATATAGATACCACAATTTCAGGTTCATGTTCGGTATATTTGATGATATTAATAATAAATGTTTCTATTTCCTAAAAAAATCATTTCTCTAAAACCTCATACTCATTATCTTCAGTTAATTCAGCCCTAATGTTTCCCTCTTCATCCCCAATGGGATTCAAAGTCTCTGACTTTTTCACCATTTTTTCTTTTTTTATTGGAAGGCTTCTGTTTATCTAAGGATAGTCCTCTTTCATTCTTATGCCCCCTGATTTTAGTCCATTCATTATCATTTAGTTGGGGGCTTTTTTCTTCACTACTCTACAATTTAAAATAGAATGACTAATAATTTTTCAAAGTTCATAGAATGGAGGCTTATTCTTATATTAAATCTTAACCTCTTTTCTGTAATCTTTTGCATTGAAGCTAATACAATGTGGAAGTTTAGTTTCCATATTCACTTCATCCAAAAATCCTAAAAAAGGCATAGTTCACCATTCAATGTTCACCGACCAATCTTAAGGGGAGTACCAATACTAGAGGCTATTCCATTTAAGATATTGGGCTTCAAAAACAACCAATTAAGGCCATGAAATCTTACCCTAACCCAGGATATGGTGTTCCATTGAGTAGGCATATAAAATTCATAATCATATTTAGAAATACGAATAAATCAACGTATTAATTTAATGTTAACTATCTTATAGACCTGATCTATATCCTCCTAAGAGTTATGGATTATATGAAAATATCCCTTACCAAATGGAATGAGTTTCCTACTGAGAAATCCCCAATAATAGGAAATTAGAGGTTTTAGATCATAATATGACAAGGGTTTATCTCTATTTAAAAAGTAATATTTCCTATAGTCATGAACTTACACATTTGAGCTCGTTGTTAAATCACTTCAAGATCATCCTCTACTGAAAATCCTCCATCAACCAGCTTTTTGAATATAGAAGGATTTGGTGGTGTTTCATTTAGAAGATCATCACCATTAATAACCTTAAGGAAATAAATTCCTTTAGATTTTTTAAGTGGTTAATGATTAGAAAAGTTACATACGAGGGGGTTTTTCTCTTTTGTTTCTAGAATGCTGGAATCAAAGGATTGCTCTTGTTCATGATAAAATATTCCTTAACTCACCCAATCTAGTGTGAAGAAGAAAAACCATTACTGATTTTTCATGTATTAGGGGTTTCAATCCAATCGTTCTCCATGTCACTCAAAGAGACACTCCAAATATTGATTTCTATAATTCAAAACAGAATTTCCTTGTTATTTATATTTTCATTACACATAACATATACAGACTCTCCAACAAAAAAATTTATCTTATCAAAAAACTCTATATGCTTTGTAGAATTAGAATATCCTAAAAATATTCATTCATCACATTTAAAATTTTATTTTTCTAAATTATATTTTTTATTTAATAGAAAAACTTTTCAGCCAAATGCCCTAAAATATAAAACATTATGTTTAATGACTTCAAACAATTCAGAAGGGATCTTATTTAAAAATATTATAATAAATAATCTATTTAATAAAAGAAAATATATATTGATATTTTCTTCCCAAATGTAACTATGAACATACAATTTCATAATCATTGATCAAGTTATTTACTTTATAGATCAATTTATTTTTTCAACAACACAATTCTATTGTAGTGTCCAAAGGGATGAAAAATAATGCTTATATCCATTTTTTTCAAAAATTAGAAATTTATAAATTGAAAAATTAACCACCTTTATAAGTTATGGTAATAATTATTGATATATTCAATAGATTTTTAATATGTTTACAGAAAGTGGAAAACAGGTTTAAAGTCTCCTTTTTATGAGATAAGAAATAAATCATGATAAATATAATATAATATAATAATTTTATAAATGTATACTTATTGCCACAAAAAAT
Source organism: Viscum album (assembly GCA_963277665.1). Lineage (NCBI taxonomy): Eukaryota > Viridiplantae > Streptophyta > Magnoliopsida > Santalales > Viscaceae > Viscum > Viscum album. The sequence goes on from OY728158.1 coordinate 1,278,219,423, forward strand.
AACATGTTTTATTTCTCTAAACAAGTAAATGCGTAATAGATCAATGCTTCCAGATGCACTAACATCATTTATAGGTTTAAATGATTCTTGGTGGTACTTACCCTTTAATCGGGAATCACACATAAAGTACATACTTATATGTAACTCTGGAAATTGGAGAACATATTCATGATTTGAAAGTATAATGTATTCATGCATCACCCTTATATGCCATATCAAGTTATATTATTCTAAAATATTCAAATAAATGACCTTTTTATTGGTTAGATCATCGAAATCAATAATGTAAACATTATTTTTTCTATTTATAGAAAATAAAATATATTTATTTTTCAGAACTATACGTTTATCACTTCTATAAATAAAATTTAATACATCATCATAAGGATGTGATATACTTATTATATTTTTTAAACTAATGACAAATAAAACTATTTAAATTATAATATTTTTATAAAAACCATCATCACCAATACTTACAGTCTAACCATTTGAGTTTTCCAAAAATATAACAAGGCCACCATCACATGAATTAAAAAAATACAAATTTTGAAATATCACCTTAAATGTTCGAGGAGAAGAAACTATCTAAATAATATTTTTCTTTGATACCTTTAAGGAATACATATTGAAAAACAAATAATTAGATAGACTATTTTGATGCCCATGCTAACTTCAGTCCAACTGGATTAGTGTTATAAAATTTTGTAACTAAAATAGATTTAATGAAATTATTAAAGGGTTGTTTATAAAATAAATATATAGAAATTAAAGTCTTTGTATGCCCAAATGATTTTATAAATATTAGTGAGCATTGTTTTTTTAATAATGTCCTTTATTTCTAAATTTAAAATAGGTTGCACTTGAAATACTTCCTTTAAAGAGTTATTAATGTTAGTTTTATTTAACCTAGGAGATAAACAGTCATATCCAAAACCATTATTATTAGTTTTTTTCTTCATAAGTGAAATCATTTTATCATATTACATATTTCCTTCAACAAATGTTGATAAAGTATCATTAACATTGATTACATCATTTTTCGAAATCATATTTTTCTGAATAGTATCTATATCTGAATAAAAATTATCATTAGATCCGGAGGATATGTTTCATAATTTTATAATTTCATTCTTCAATTCATTAAAATAATTTTTAACTTTTGTTAAATCATCCAGAACTAAATTTATTATTATTTAATGATCTTTATTGTTCAGGGATATTATGTTTTTAACTGTATCATTTTCCTCTTTCTTATTTAACAACATACAATCATAATTATCTTTAGATTTATCATTATGGGAAGAAAATATTTTCATAATATCAAATTTTTTTTATTTTTTTATTTAATAAACTTATTATTAATAATTTTTATGTCAGTATAAATTTTAATGATCCTGACTACATCACTTCATAATTCTTTATTCTCATTATTTTTTTGTTAGCATTTGGATTTACAGAATCAGAATCAGAACATGAATAATAAATAATTGGATTTTCATATTCAGATAAACAATTATGATCTAAATTATTAGGAGTAATTAATTGCGAGAAAAGATAATAAATTAACTCAAGCTCTAAACTAACCATAAAATGGTTCCCTATATCCAGATCACATAAAAAATCATTGTTTGAGTTAGAACTTTCTTAGCTATCCCAACCTATAGAAAAATAATAATTTTTCTTTTCAAATTTTCTATTTTTCATTATCTAGATCTACTATTTTTGGGAAGAAAATCCTAATGTGACCATTATTCCTTCAATCATAAAAGGATATTTATAAGACATATTTTTTTTAATTAGGTTACCTTTATAGTAATCCTTTTTAAAATTTCTTCTAAACATCTTCTTAACACCATTATTTTCTATGAAATTGGAATACTTTTGAAAAATCAGAGCACTATATTTATCTCTTTCCAAGAAAAAAGATTCATAAATTTAAGGATTTTTTAATATAATTTTTAATATCCTTAGGTTTTCTATTTTTAGACTCCTCATCATTAATTATTTTCTACTCTAACTCATTCTAAAGAATTGTGCCTCTTATTTCATCTATGTTATAATATTTAAAATTCAAACCCTCATTAATTGACATCTTATTTGCATGCCATATTTTTATAAGAGCTCTCAGTACCCTTTAAACATGAGATTTGTTATCCAAAACTACTCAAAGTGAACTAACTCATTTTATAATACTTTTAAACTTATCAAAATGCTGGTTTAGAAGTACATTATCTCCAAACTTGATGTCATGGAATTCTTCTCTGAGTAGACTTAACTTAGTTGTCTTGAGATTTTTAGTCCCATAATGATTCACTTCAATTATTCTCTATATATCATGGGCTGTCTTAGAAGGATAGACATGGATGTAGACATTTCTAGTTATAGCATAGTATAAAATATTTTTATCTTTGTTGTTAAAAACTTATGTTATTATTTAATTACCTACAACTATCTCTGGATCAACTTTTAGTTGCTCATTTTAATTAACCATGGTAGTCCAGTGATCTATACATAATTTTTTCCGGTAAGATTATATTCTATCTCTCCAATAGTCATATTCTCTTACAACAAAGAATTTGGGTTTTTTGGTATCTACCTTTTAGGCTCATTTACACCCAACATGTTAAAAGATACATTACTTTTTTTCATTAGACAATTAATTTTACTAGCACAGAGGTAAAAATTAACGTCAAAAATAATATCTTGAAGGGTTATAATAAAAAAAGATGATAAATATCAAAGAAAAAGATCAATTAACCAATCAATGAGAACAATTGGTATATCATATGTGATGTAAATTAATAATATATGGGGTGTTAATAGACATTTTCAAAAATTAAAGACAACAATAATAGAGTTTTCTGAATTAAAGATTTTGTGTTGAGTTTTGTGTTTAAGATATAAAATGAAATTGAAATAAATAACAAAAAACACCAAGAATTTCTGTGGATTGTATAACCAATATCTTAATCTACTCATCATCCTCCACTACATTCCGAGAAGATTGAAAACCACAAAAAATACACTTTTAGTGGTATGAGAACTTGTTATAAAATCTTTCTTTTTCAAATACTCAAAGGGAGAACTAACTATGTTTATTGGATCCTTGAACCCAGTCAGTGGCCATACTTTTGATCTAGAATCTCAATCCATACTTTCTTTTTTGTAGTAGAATAAAAAAAATAAGACCTTCTCTTGATGGGGAAAATCATTAAATAGAAATAAACAAATTTTAAATAGATAAATAAAAGAATAATAAGATGATTAAAAATATATAGAAAACATGGAAGAATGATACGAATATGGGGATGATGAGGTTTAATGATCTTTGATCACTTTGATGGAATAACTTCAAACAATTATATTCTTCTATGATCACATAAAAGGAACATTATTCATAGAAATTTCAAAATCATTTGAGGTTAGAAATATTTGTGTAACACTATTAATTAAAAAGTTATTTTGAATTTAATGGTATATAGTTTACATCCCTTATTGATATCCCTAATGTAATAATCCACATTCTTTAAATTGAAAGATATTATCACATCCTCAAGTGATCCGATCACTACATTCTACTTTTTAGAGAATAAAAAAATATTCCCATTACCAGTAATTTTAAAATTGGGAAATCCTTGATAATGAACTCACACATTCTTCTATAGTTTTATGAATCTTGTTAAAAATATTTATAATATAATTTTTAATTTAAATGAGAGTATTTCATATAATTAAAGGAAATAAAATTTCTCTCAAACACATTCATGAAAATAATAAATCATATATAACAGAAAATATAACAAACAATGTATAATATGATAAATAATATTTTCATAATAATTTCCACCAAATATTATATTCAAAAATTCATATCAAAGTTCATTATGATAAATAATTGTTTTATAAATGAATGAAATAGTTAAAATATTATAACTAAATTTGAAACTATTTTTGTAATTAAAATAACACTAAAATAGAGTATTATTATAATATATTTTTTCAAGAAAATAAAAAATTATAGAACTGACCATGTGTGGAACAAGACTGACCATCAGTATTATTACCATGCACCCTATAGTCGATATACTGACTAGGAAATCATAGTCAGTTTAAAAATAATCTTGAAGTTAGTAAATATAAATTAAAACTCATGAGGTCAGCATAAATATACACATAAAATAAGCTTGAAGTTAGTAAATATAAAATAAGCTTTAAGTTAGTAAATATAAAATGAAGTTCCAATTTGTTTATGAAAAATGTATCATTCTTTGTTATCTGGGTTTCATGCTCTTGTAATAAGAAATTTTTCATCCTCTCATGTTTCATATTATGATTATAATCTAACCCGTGATGAATTCATGATATGTTTTCCCTTACATAGAATTTGACCTCATCCCTTTCATATTTTTTCATTCCCATGTTATGAATGTGATTACAAATAATGAGATGTCAATATGGGATTCTGGTATGGATCAAGTGGATATGAATGTTAAAAATTCTTTCAGAATAAGTTTTGTATAAATCTAGTCCATGGAGAAACTAATCCTTCAACATGGTATTTTGATCTTATTTCGTGATGTATAATGTTTATCTTATTAAAATAATGTAAAAGAATGATGTGATTATATTGGGTTGATGTAGTCAGTACAAAATAAATTTTTATTTATTTTATCTGATTATAATTGTAATTTGGGAAATTAAAATGAGAGACACTACTGGAAATTACCCTATACCCATGGATTAAAATCTAGGGTATTTCCCCCAAACTCATTGGTATAGACTATACCCACTACTTTAAGAATAGTGGATTTGGGAAGAGTTAGTATAAAGCTATACCCATACATTCTATAGAAACTATGGTTATAACCAAAGAGATTTTATCATTCCCACGGTTTATCCAAAACATTGGGAATATATCTATATCAATGGTTCTATAAACTATGCATATAGATTATCCCATCACAAAATACACACCTATGGTTCAGTGAACTGTGGGTATATGAAGCTATCCCTATTTGGAAGCTACAATTCCCCTTTTAGTCAATCCTGAACCTATAAATAAAATAAGACACATAGTACATGTTCAATGCAACACATATATTATATATTAATCATTCAAAAAACATTTAACAACTTTAAAACTATTTAAAATAATATAACTTACATATACTTCAATAAAAACAATATATTCAAGTTATTAAACAAAATAGAAATTACTCCATACAGATATGTCAAAAATATAGGGGATCCATATCTCTCATTTCCAATATCCTCGTCATCATCACCATTAGAAATATTAACACCGCTAACATCATCATATGAAGCATCATCATCATCATCACCACCACCACCTCCATTGTAACCACTAATATAAACTCAACCACCACTAAGACCCTCATTGACATCACTCGGGGCATAATTTTTAGAGCGTACTGATTTTTAATATGAATAAACTATAGTAGAATACTTTATTTGAGGTGATTGTATTATAACTAACATAGCTTTCCGGAAATGTTAACTGACTAATTTATTCACTCACACTCTAGTAAATATATTTTTGACCTCATATTATTCTACACAAGAACATTATTTATTGATTGTTTGATAGGTTTTAGAGGAGTTTGATAAGGACCAATACCTAGTGCAGACATTGTTTTTCCTGGGTCAAAAACAGACTTTCCCTTGGTACCCCTCAACTAATATCTTACTCAAATGATCATTTCGACCAAATTCATAATCTTAATTATCATTGAGGGATTCCAAGGCAGACTTTTGAATATATAAACATGATATTTATTAAGGAATTACACATTTGTATTTGAAATTCAAATAAAAAAATACAATATTTTCTTGTGTTTTTTTGTCAATACACTTCCATCATTTTTCATCATACTTGAGAAAACTAAATTCTCTCGAGGCACAAGAACTTTGAAACAAAATAAAACTTTCTACAAATGATGTTTATAAATGTAAATCTATATTTTTTTATAATATGAAATTGATAACCGTAGAGTGAATTTAAATTTTAGTTATTGAAGAAATACCAAAATTAATGATGTATCCAAATATACAATTATTTAGAAATTTAATAGTAGTGAAATAAAATATAAAACTCACAAAATTATAATTCTAAACATATGATTAATATATATTCCTATATCATGTTCATTTATCTCCAATTAAATATGTTTTATATTATTTAGTTATTTAGCCACCTGATAATTTTGATCATTTGGTAATTATTTTTATGTCAAGGTTAGTTTTTTTAGTAAATTACCCAATTGTTAAATAGTAAATTAGATCATTTAGTCAAACTATGATAATTATTCCACATATTTTAATTAGATAAATTATATTAATTATGCCAAATAGGCAGTTTTGGTCATCTATTCCATTTAAGAAATTTTCTTCAATTAGGTAATTTAGGAAAATTAGGAAAATTCATCCAATTAGAGTAATTAGGTAATTTAGTCCATTTAGGAACATTTTTCCAATTTGAACAGTTTGGAAAATTATACTAGCTAGGAAAATTAGACCAATTAATCCAATTGGGCTAATTAATCAATTTTGGCCAAATATGCCATTTTGGCCATTTTGGCCATTTTGGCCAATTAGCCCATTTATGCCAATTTCCCTATTTAGTCCATATAGTCCAATTATTCCATTTTGGATATTTTTACCATATAGGATAATTATTCCAATTAATTATTTTTGGCCATTTAGTCCCATTAGGAATATTAGGAAAATTTAGTCCATTTAGGCCAATTAGGCCATCTTGGAAATATAGGGCAATTATAACACTTTGTCCAATTAGGTTATTTAGGAAATTTAGTCACATTATGACATTTTAATAATTTATTCCATTTATTCCATTTAGGATAATTAGGCCAATTAGGCTATTTAGGCCACCTAGGTCAATTAGGCCCTTAGTCCATTAGGCCAATTAATGAATATGATAATTGGCAATTAGGCCGTTGGGTCATTTAGACAATTTGACATTATACCAATAAGTTTATTTTCCAATTAGTAATTGGTAATTATGACATTAGGTGAATAAGACAATAGAAAATTCAGAATGTTGGCCAATTGGCTATTAATACATTAGGGCAATCATCCATTCAACAAATTAGGTGAGTAGGCCAATTGGCCATTAGGACATGAGTTAATTTGTCTAGTATGCGGTTAGTAAAAAAGGATGTTATTCAATTAGTCCATTTAACAAATTTTTTGTTACTCCATTAGTCCATTAAGTCAATTAGCCACTAGTCCATTAGGCCAATTGGCCAATTGTCCATTAGGACCTTTGGGGAATTGGTCATTAGGAAATTATACTAATTAGACATTATGCCATTAGAACAATTGGAAGTTATCCAATTAGGTCATTAGGGAAATTTTCCCTTAGGATATTAGGAAAATTGGTATATTGTCCATCAGGTCATTAATATAATTGCCCATTTCTCCATGAGGTACTTAGGCCTATTTTCTAATTTTCCTTTAGGACATTTTCCTAATTGGACATTACCCCTATTAGGTCAATTGGTTAATTAACCATTAGGAAACTAGGACAATATTCCAATCGTCCGTTAAACCATTAAGAAAATTTGAAAATTGGCCCTTGGTAAATTTAGGCCATTTGGATAATTGTATTTTAAGACATTAGGCGAATTGGAATTTAGGCCATTATGATATTAGACCAATTGGACATTAGGTAATTTTCCATTAGTCCATCCGGCCAATTAGCCATTAGGCCATTAGAACATTTGGACAATAGGCTATTAATCCATTTGGTAAATTGGTCATTGGGCCATTATGAATTTACAAAAATTGGCCATTTGGAAATAAGTTCATTTTATCAATTAAACATTATGAAATTTGGCCAATTGGCCATTAGTCCATTATGCCATTATTCCAAATTTCCATTTGTCCATGAGTCCATTAGGCCAATTTCTAAAAAGTTCATTAGGCCATTAGGCTTATTATCCATTAAGACATTAGTCCAATTAGACAATTGGACATTAATGAATTTGGAGAATTTTAGTCCATTAAAAAAGTTGTCCATTAAGCCATTAGGCCAATTGAAAATTAGGCCATTAGTATATTAGGTCAATTGGCCAATAATCTATTATGTTGTTAGGACAATGGGCCATTAGGTCATTTTATCAAGTGGGAATTAGGAAATTTGGAAAACTGGCCAATTGGACATTACACCATTAGGCCATTAGTCTATTACGTCAATTAGCTATTATTCCATTTTTTTGTTTCTCCAACTTCCCATTAGTCCATTAGGCCATTTTATTAATCATCCATTAGAAGATTTTTCCAATTGGCTAAATGACTGTTATTCTATTAGGCCATTAGTCGAATTAGATAATTGAATAGTAGGGAACCAATAAAATTGGAAATTATGCCATTACACAAACTACAAGTTAGGCCCTTAGGCTAATTTCCATTTAGTCTATTATTCTATTAGGTCAGTTGGCCATTATGCCATTATGTGATTAGGCAAACTGACCATTATTCCATTTTCCAATTAGCTCAATTAGAAATTAGTAAACTTATTGAATTGTCTATTACACCACTTAAAAGTGGTATTTTTAGCCTTATACTAGATGGATTAATGGAAATAAAACATAAATTTCAGCATACAATGAAAACAAAGTATATATATATATATATATATTATTTTTATTCATATGAAAGTACCTAGTGCTTCTTATGCTTGGTCATTGTAGTGTGGACGAAAATGATAAAATATTACACTGATTCTTTTTTTTCTTCTGATGCATCCTAAAATAATCCAATACATGTTAAAATAATAAAAAATTCAATGAAAGTTATTAAATATTAATAATAATTTCAACTCATCACTCTTCCAATATGAGATCATTTTGTGATACTATGTTGTTGGAAACTCAAGGAATACTATTACACCATCTAAATTAGAACTGTATATTATCCTCTAACTAACATATACCTTATGCTTATACGATCCCTATTACTCCCTAATATCTATCAGCCTTGATACCTTAGAAGCTTCAATATTAATAAAGTTAAAACAATTCTTTAAAAATATTAATTCATATAAATAAAAAATATATATATATATACGTTTTATAAATTTTCATACTCATATCTCTACCAATTATTATTCTTTAATGTAATTCCTGATATGTCTCCATGATACTTGTTCCACTATAATGATATTATTTTATTTGGCTAATTTTCCCATGAAACTTATATACTTCCTAAAACTTTTACCTACCATCTGATTTTCTTCATTGAAATCCACCATTATTTATGCTTAGAGATTCCAGGATTCCCAAATACTTGTCCTTACATGATTCCTACTAGATGAATCTATTGAATATGATAAATGGGGGAAAAATAAGAATTAATCCATAGTACAAAAGGGGAAAATCTATTGATATAATTTGACCGACTTATAAGAAGACCCAATGTGGTCTTCTCATTAGGCTGTAACAGATGCGTGGCCTGACATAAATCAATAGTCTGTAAAGGATGTGTCTATTCCAATTCCTGATATATGTTTCTTAATGGACTAGAGTGGAAGCTAATGGAATAGAATTATCACATCCGGGATGGTTAATAAAAAATAGAGGTGGCATAGAGGTGGGATATACATGGAAGAATATGGGTAGTATGGTTGGGGATAAATCAAAGGATGTGGATATGGAAAAGGTGGGAACATCCTTGGAGGTGGTGTAGACATGGTATTAGAAGAAGATGATACATGAGATGATAATGGAGAAATGAGTGTGAATATAACTTGAAGATCAAGGAGAAGATAGAAATGTGTAGTAGATGGGTTTTCCACTGGTGGGTCATGGTGGGAACAGGTACGACGAGTTCTCCACCTAGGTCTAGGTGCATCCCTACTCGAACAAATTCTAGTTGGATTTGGGGGAGTTAAATCTGGTGAAACTGAATGAACATAAAAACATTTCATGACAAGTTTGAACATGAAAATATATGTAATGAAGAAAGAAAATATTAAAATTATTATACCTAATTAGGTGTGTAGATGAGTAAACCCATGAACACACTTCTATCAATCCGAATGAAATAATAACTTCTTATTATCATTTTATATATTTTTAATAATATAAATTAGAATGAAATGTACAATTTTTAGAAATGTTTTTTTAAATCATGAATAAAAATTATAAGTAAAATAATTCATAAATTATGTGATAACATGGTTTAGTAAAAATATTTTATAGCTATGTTATAACTTTTTTAGAAACCAAGATTGATCATAGTTTTCCGAATTAAAATAAATATAATTTAGAACAAAATAACCAAATAGTAATAAAAAACAAATAATCCCAAACTAAAACTAAATTATTTTAATTTTAGTAATGAAATCCCGTGAAACCCATATCAAGGTAAATTAAATGAACTGTGAACAAATTTGGTTTCTTCTTAATATTAACCAACACTAAATCATGTTCAACATCAACCCCCATAATGATATGAATTGAGTTATCAAATAAAGAAATTTGTTCCACACAATTGGGGAATTCAATGGTGTTTATTGCATCCCCATCATTATGAAAAATAATCTTTGGGATTACATATTTAATAACCCATAATCAAGTCTCAGGTTATGTTTCCCATAAAACAAATTTTCTATACTGATGCGAAAATGTATGGTTCATCGGTAGCCAAGAATTTAGCCATGAAAATAACTGTAAATACACCATAATCAATAAATGTTTTCATGTCACATAATTTAATTAAACCATTTAAATATCATCATTATGACTCTAACTTGATAGTAGTAATCTAAATTCAATATTTTTCTCAACTTGTCTATAGTAAGACACATTTTTATATTGAGATCGACTATCTAAGGCACACCAGAATAATAGTCTATTGTAGTAGTTAAAATATAATCATCATCATCAATATGTGTTCTCATTTTCACCACTCGTCTAGTTGTAAAAAATTTGTACCCATTGATTATTAAATATTTTAATTAACGAACAAAAGAATTGGGGGAAAAGGAAACAATATTAATTCATGAGAAATGGAGTCTATATATTCACTAAATACATAAAATATATATGAATGATAAAATTAAATTAATATCTATATTTTAAGTTAATTAAGGTACTAGAAATACCATTGATTTCTACTATGTAAGAAACACTTCGGTACGAAAATACTCTCTCGTTCTGAAAGTTAAAGAAGAATGGACTCAACTTATAATTTTTCTATTTTCCCAACATAAAATGATAAAAAAAAGGTATATGTGAAATGAAATAGCATGAGATGACATATAAATATTCAAATTATTTACATGATATAGTCATCGAACCAACCACAATTAAACATGACTGTGTGATGGGTCATATCATGCTCTTCAAGGTTTAATGTATCAAATGTATACAAACAAGGAATTCATAATATTTGGGGAAGAGATGGAAATGAGGCCCCAATTTCCACAAATTGATCATATTCATTTCAATTCATTAAGAAATTTAGTTTCTAACAAACATTATGGTGGGTATTTAGTGACAATAATATTATCAAACCTCTAGTGATTCTTTTTAATTTGATGATCCATTTAAAATAATAATCGATTCCCCTTAAACATAACTATGAATATATTTATGACTTATAGATAATATATTCATCAGAAAAATATAACCTGATATTTTTCCCTTTATGCTCCAACAAAACATCATATCATAAGTCTGGAAATAATTTATAGTCCGTAGAAGGTAGAACACATATGGAATATATTTTTTGAAGAATAATTGAATGTGTGCACACTCATATCCCAATGAATCGTTAAATTTCTTATTAAAGGCTAAAAGTAGAATTCAATATAATTACTAGGATCTACAGGTCCAGATAGTAGTGTACATAACAAAGTGAATAGTTTTTTCCTATAAATCCATAGAGGAATATTATAAATGTGAAGAAACAATGGCCACGTGTTGTGACTATTAAGAATATAACCAAATAGATTAAAATCGTCACAGGACAGAACAAACATAACATTACACACATAAAATACAAAAATGGGATGTTTTTCATAAAATTACAACTAACACAATCCATCTAGTGGATGAAACAAATAATTATTAACTTTAATTATCTCAATATTATTCCATCATATATTCGATGATATTTCTCTAGAAATGAATATATTTTTAGTCTTGGGGTCAATGGAAAGTTCCACATGAATTTCTATGCAGCACAATATGGTGTACAATCTGCATTTTTTTATCATGATGTACCACATTCTTTATATACATTAAGTTCATCAGTTTACTCCCAAAATAAACTACAATATTTTGAGCAGGTGTTAATTTTATTACAGGAAAATCATATATACATTATTAATTTCAATTCCATATAATGATTTTAGAGAATATGTACACCATAAAGAAGAAAGTCTATAAAATAGATAAGAATAATATTAGTGGAAGTATTATAAATTTCATAAATTATTTTTCCAGGATATAACCATAATAAAAATTCCAAAATTTTTATTTGAGTAACTTCATGGTATAAAAGAGTTATGGAATCATCAATCAAATTTTTACCTCTCTCAACATCATCATATTAAGACTTTTCCTCATGTGTACAAATATAATTGACTTCTTGAACTGACATTTTATCTCACTCATGATGATGAACAAATTGAAACTGATCAAATTCCAGATTCTCCATACCACTTTTTTCATTCTGTTCATAAACAATATTATATTGTCTTATATCTCCATTGTGATACCAAACATAATAGTTTTTTTGGAAATAAATCTTCTCTTATATGTTAGATAACTTCATCTTAGATTAAACATGGTCTTCCAACAAAATTATAACTTGGAAACAATATACGACTTCTATTTGAAAAATTAATAAATTAAAAATCTAAAACAATAAAAATTATTTTAAAACATGGTTGAAATCCAATTATTATAATACATCCATATTCTTTCCATTATATTATAGGAAAAAAGTTATGTTCAAATCAAAAATGTAAAAAATAATTACAATGATACCAAAATTCAATGTCAATTTATAATTATATTATAGACGAAATTAAATAAAACTCTTATAAAACATAATTGAAAACAATTCAAGATGTAATTGGCCATTATTTGATATTATGATTCATCAAAACAATGAACAAAGAATATCATAAACAAAAACCAAGTCATACTCATAGAAATAAAAATAGGATAAATGTATTGGAATAAATAAAAGATGAGGAATAAGAAAAAATGTGAATCTATAAAGGTATTATCGTTTAAAAACACAAATGAGGATAAAATTTAGTCGTGAATGGATTTAATTTAAAAAAATTACATATATTTTTGAAACTTAAGGAATGGTTTATAATTAATGTATAAATTATGTCCTTTAATTATAATCTTTCATTGGATAAAATGTACACAAAATAATAATAATAATTGGATGGAGAACAATAAATATGATAACCTATATAATTTATATTGATTTTTTATGATGTCATTATATTAAATGATATACAGTAGCTATGACAATTTACTTGGGAAATGGGAAAATAAAGGAAAAGGGTGCGCATGGATTCTTAGTATTGGATAAAAACCCACATAACCTACATAAATTAAGAAATGATTATAAAATAAAAAAATTTCAATAAAAAATGAGCAATATAATTCCGTAAAAATGTATCAGGAACCATAACATAATTATGGAAATATAAAATTTCATATATCATAAACATATAATTGAGGCATAGTTTTTGGAAAAAACCTATAGTGTAGGGACACACCCTTAACCATATTTTATTTTTCACATGGGACCTCAAAGATGATTAAGGTGTCATAAATTCTAACCCACATCATTTATATATAATATCCAATGGATCCTTTAAATTATTTATAATGTACATAATTATTATAGATATTCTTAATTTTAAACGATATAAAAAATTACAAACAAATTCTCAATGAAATAATTTATATAGGAAACTTTATTATAACATTACAAGATCAAAACAAATGGTGATGTTTATTAGGTCATCCTTGTGATACTAATTTGTCTCTACCCTATATATTTATGAGAATTTATGATCAACAAAATCTATATTTCTATTATAAATCTACTTTTAATGGATCAATATATAAATACTTATTTTAATAAAATATTGGATATTGTGGAGTCATTTTCCAAATAACCATAATTTTCATCCTTTGAAATGAAATGTTTTCATTATCCTAAAGAACACATAATTTTATCTAATAAATCAACAGATGTGTATTTAGTTTATGAAAGTTAAATTTAAAATGAATTAGAAGATGGAATGAATATAAAAAATCAAATCATATGAAGACCTACTACAATGTGTTTGGATCACAATGGAATAAATGGATTCAATTATTTAAAATATGAATCAACTAAAAAATATTGTTCTAGATCCTATGTAATGATCAATAAATACCAAAATCTATTTTTTCATTAACAAAAAAATTAAATAAAGGTAATGAAATATATTAGAATACATTTTTAACAATAGTATCAGAATATATTGGAATTACATGGAGAGATAAAAATGAAAATAACACCCAATATAATTGAAGATAGATTCCTACCTCACTATTTTGATGTTGAAGAAGAATGGATACAAAAATTCCTTGAATTATGGTAGAATGCTGGAGAATATAAATGGTCGTCGGTTGGGTGAGGGGAGATTAAATAACCATAGGGGTGTAAAACCTATAGATCCCAACAAAACAAAATCCAGAAATGGATGAATATCACCTGACGATATGGAGAAAAGTCACCATAGGGTAGGATAGGGACTTGAAGATCATACAAGGGGAGTGGAATAGGGCTTTGAAATTGAAAAGGTGAAGGGGAGCCCGAGTGCTATCATATATTTCAAGGATCTATATCTATGGTTTTCTAAAACCATGGGAATAGATTTTAGCACATCATCTATACCCATGATTCTCTAAACTGTGGGTATAGATGCACTGGGAAAGACCCAATTTATTATAGTGATAAGATTATTAAATACTCTAGGGGAATGTGCAAGGTTTAATTTTGTATATAAGATAACATCATATTGAACTTTTAATTTAGAGATTATGTGGATCCCCTATAAATTATATACCTATCTAGATACTATAACGGGGATTAAACAGTTTTATAGATACATCAAGGGGTGATCATCCAGAGAAGGTAGGTTGAGAAATGATTGAATATTATCTTTGGGGTATGATGATTGGTCCTATGTTTACACACCTAGATACAAATTCCATAAGGATACACTTTTGAATTCAAATTCACTCTATTAACCATTTTCAAGGATCATATACCAAATTTGTCGTATGGTTAGAGGACCTAATATGATATATATATATATAATGAATAAATTATATTTAAACCTATAAATTTATGTCATTTAGCATTTATTATATTCTTTGTAAATGGTTTTTGTTTTTAGATTAACTAATCTTATCATTAATTACTATTTGTTTAACAATGTGATAGTGCATTAGAAAAACATTTTCATAATAAGTGTTATGGAAAATACAGGTATTTTAAAAATGTGAAACCAAATGGTATTGGAGTAGTTGTACAAAATATTTTGGGGGTTCTCACTCTACTCTCCCAATCTGAAAATATTAATTCAATCTCTGGTGATCTCCTTAATAAAACAATGAAGGATTATCCTAGAAACAAATTATTCATTTAACAATATCCACCCACATTATTGTCAATCAATTGATCAATTTGATGGAAAATATATTTTCCATTCTCCCATGTGTGGAAGAATAGAAGTTTTTGTTGTTCATTCATCATTTGGATGGAGAATCTGACTAATTGTGGACAATCACTATGAATAAAAAAGGAGGATGTAGACTCAATGGAAGAAGATGAGATCAAGAAGGTGTATCCACCATGTTTTTTCCTCAAACACATCGCATGAAGGTATATAGGGAATTATTGGGGTTGAAACAAAAGTGGGATGAATTCATTTCCATATATAAAGAAAAACACATGAGGTCCCAAGGTATGCCTTTTTCATTATCTCTGAACATGATAGAAAAATTTATCACTTCATTAGTGTATTAATGACATATATTTAAAAAGAATTACCATAGGATACTTCACATGATATGAATAGTTTTTTTAAATGGAAAGGATTTTGATATTGAAAATAGAGACACTCATTATTTTGGAGAGAGAAAAGTCAGTTTAGAGTACTATTGAATCCCTAATGATAAACTACCTTGGGTAAGAATGTTCAACTACCTAAATATAAAAAATATGTGAGTAAGAACCTAGGGTACATCCACTAAGGGACATGGATGTGTTTCAAGGGGGGGGGAATATTTTTCATAATACTAATTACTATTATAAAGGGACGAAGAGGTAAAGACTTGAAATAAAGTAACAAAATGTTGCAAATAATGTATTGTGTACACCTAAATCCTTAAATTGAATGTATTTTAGGCATTATTCAAATAAATTACCTAACCAAAAATATAAAAAAGATAATGGGGATTATTAGCATTTTAAACCAAGATATAATGGAATAGTGTATGCTGTCACTATCATAGAGGTGGATAATAATAGTAATGTGAAACAATGTAAACTCATTCTGCACTTAATAGCTAAAAATTCTATAATTTTTTTATGGTTCTTCACATCCTTTTTTATCGTGCATGTTTTCTATGAATACTGATTCACCACCTCAAGCATTTGTTATTGAAATATCTACGAAAACACATGGTGAAACATTCACCGTGTCTAAGATATATACCTCTTCTCTATTAGAATTTTGTGGGAAGATACTTCACATGAATTTAGTTCTTCATTCCATGGGTTACTTTGACATAATATTGGGTATGTATTGGATTTCCCTATGAAAAGAGCATATCAATTATTGGTCTAAATAAATACCATTTCATTTCCATATTCATAAGATTTTCAAGTATCAATTTAAGGATGATATGAACTCCATTTGAAAGAAAATATAGTAATACTAGTCAAGATACCCATCAATGAGGGATTTATAGCTTATATAATTGGGGAAAAATTAACATTTATGACAAAATTGTTGTATAGAATTATAATAATTTATTTCTATAAGCATTTCTAGGTATTCCCCTTGAGAATGAGTCTGTGTTTTTTTATTGAACTCGTACCTCGACCCATGCCTATTTTAATGATCCCTTATAAGATGTCCCCCCTATGCAAGATAGAGTAAATAATGAGATAATATTGAATCCAGAAAATAGTTTTATATGCCCTATGGCATCATCATGGAATACCCTGGTTACATTTATTACAGAGAATTATTGTTCAATAAGACTTTTCATTGATTATCATGATTTTAACAAAATAATGATCAAGAATAAGTACCATGTACCATGTATCGATATTCTATTCAATAAAATGAGAGGATATCAATAATTATCAAATATTTACTGTAAATATAGATACGATCAATTAAGGGTCAATGGGGATTATATTTCCTAGACTTCTTTTCATATAAGGTATGAAATTAGTTAATATATTTTGATTTTATTTGGAATTACAAATTCTCCATCCTTATTCATGGATATAATAAATCATGTCTTTAGATACAAGAATTATTAATTTTTTTCATTATAGATGAAATAATTTGTATATTCAAATTTAAATGAAGAATATGATGAACAATTTTAGAATGTGATGAAAACATTAAGAAATTAAAAATTGTATGTTAAGTTTATCATGTGAGAACATTTCCTGTAGAATGTTTCTTTATTGGGCCAGGTGTTCACAAGTGAGGGAATCAATATCGATCCTTGAAATATGAAAGTTATCCTGAAATGTCCCAGACCAACCTCAATAACTAATATATACAACATCATTAGGTTAACTATGTTCTATCGACACATTATGAGAAATTTATCATAGCTATCCAATAAAATAAAAAAATTAAAATGTAAGGGGGTGAAGATACAATAGAAAGTGGAATGTGAAGACGAATTCATGGAACTAATGAATTGATTGGTCAATACACCTATACATATATTACCATACTCTGGGGAGGGGTTTCTAATATTCAATGATGCTTTATTATGGTCAATGGGATCAGTCATCATGTTGAAGGATATGGTAATTTTTTTTCTTAATGAAAATTAATGGCTCATGTGAAAAAAATACTAAATACATAATTTATATATAACAGTAGTGACCTTGTATTTAATGATTCATAGATATTATATATATGATAAAATTTAAATATATATATAAACCAACAAATATTGAAATAAATATTCACAAAAAATGAGTTGAATATAGACCAAATGAGAAGGTTTGAATTGATAAAATATTATAACTGATCAACACATTAACACCCTTAGGAAGGGAAATAACGTACTAGATTCTCCGAATAGTAATGATCATGCTACCCTTTCCATGACTAGGACTGAGAAATACCCTATACTCGTGCATTTTCGAAGGTTGAATCGTTGAGTCTTAACAGAATGTGATAAATCTAATCTTCCCCAAATGAATAACTACCAACCATCTGTTGACACAATGTTAAATGAAGCTCGTATGGATGATATGGAGCTAAAAAATTCACTGAGAATTCTGATGCTCGACTTTAAAAAATATATAGATATATGGTTTGGAACTCAGATATGTGTCCCATAAAAACCTAAAATGAAGAGGGATATTTAGGTTGATTCCCCTAACACATCCTTCTCTATACATCAATGGAGCATGAAGATATATAAATATCTAAATAAAACCACCAGATGGGATAAAATAAAGAGGGAGATCACATAATACCTATCACTATTCTTGGCATTACAACATGTTGAAGATGAATGATAAAATTCTAAGGGAATGATGAAACCAATACACATACCAGTAAGAAAATGTGGAAGTATCACCTTGCATTTCATCACAGAACTCTATGAGATATCCAAAGGAAAAAATTCCATTTTTATTTGAGTCAATATCCTTATAAATGTTTTCATTGTCATCAATTAAGATTAATCAAATTACGAACCCACCATTATATACATTAGGGAGCTTATATGGAAGAATGGACTACAATCCACTATTATATCAAATCAAGAGTTGAGTTTTACCTTGAGGTTTAAGAAAATTATTTAGTGAGAATTAAAGGCAATGTAGAGTTTAATCTCTACTTTACACCCTTGAACAAATTGTTATTCTGAGAGAACCATTTAAACTCAATAGGGTATGATGATATATTCTTTAATGTATTTATAAGGATTTTGGGGTTAAAACATTCCCCTAGAAATACTTTCATATGAAGATATTTTTAATTCTATCATTTTGATGACACCATATGTGGATTTGTATGCAGAGAGATGTAGGACTTTGGTACGATGGGATAATGTTAAATATAGAGAGATGATGTGACCAAGCCATATCCATGAAATTAAAACGAATTTTCAAACCATTTAGTGGCATATAATAGGAGAAAAAAAATTGGAAATCGATTTATGAATATAATCATCAATGATATATAGAGTTTAAAATTGGTGATAAAGTGTTCCTTAAGATATATCATTAGATTCTTTTCATGGGATTTGTGAAGAAAGAGAAGATGGACCCTAGATATAGTGTTCCCTAAAAGATCCTTGATCATATCAGGGATTTAACTTATCCCTTAAAACTACCACCAGATATATATTATGTATATGATTTTTTTTCATATATCACTTTTGGGTAAGTATATAAAATAACATTCATTTGTAATAAACTCAGAAGTTGTGTGATTGGAATATGATCTCTAATATAATGAACAACCCTAAAATATTCTTGTTCAGATATATAAGGTACTACAGAACAAGATGACCCATTAGGTCAAAGTTCAGTAGAGGAATAATAAGATTCCAGTAGCTATGTGGGATCCTAAGGATCTAATGAGAGGAAAATACCCAACACATGTTTTCTACATAGTAATTATATATTGAGGATGTTATTCCTTTTCTGGGGATTATAATAGAACTAAACATGATTATTGTAAATACTTTTCTACAAATCATTTTTATTAGAGTGTCTTATATATTGAATTATTATTATATTGATGGTATAATCACTATCTATTCTCATTCAATTCAACAAAAAATGAAATAATTGCTATTACATGTGTGCGTACTACCACCTCTATGAATTGCACATTTCATTTCTCAAAATGACCTTTCACGAATGATTCTAGATATTGTTTTAGAGACTAGGTGTGTTATTTATATCATATTTATATTCTATTAATATATATAAGTTATTTCCTAATAAATATTAGTAATAATATTTCATTAAAAAACTAATTTCCTAAAACTAACATACCAAGTAGAAAAGTGATTCATTTATATGTAATCAATATATTTCTTATTTAAGATATTCAAGAAATATTCTCACTTTTGACACATAATATAAATAAAATCTGAATAATTTCATTATTTATTTGTGATAGTGATATTATAAAAAACACTTCTGTATCCACAATCACTCATAAATTGTAGCATGTTCTTGTTTTTTCTTTTCAACCATATACCTAAAAAATTATATGAATTATTATCAAAGATGGTTTTAGAAACATAACATTAGATATTAATAAGTATGTAATTCATTTTTTGTGGTATATATTTTTAATATAAATATTTAGCTCCATAATTAACAAAACATCATTCGTCAGCTATAATTATCAAAACAAGATTGTCACTATCTTCTTCATCATAGATAATAACTAAAATACTTAAAAAATGAAATTATAAATTATTATAAACCATTAATTTTAATTCCTTATATTATATTTAAATGACGAAATTTTATATGATAATGAATAATAACAGTGTAATTATCAAATTAGTTTACAACGATCAATATTTTTGTTACACAATAATGAAAATATATCATTAATTACTAATATACTTGCTAATAATAATTATTAATGAAGTTTATAAAAGTGTATAAATGTGAATAAAGATATAAATAGGTTATTAAGATATTTATGTTTATCATGTAGATGGTTATAGAATGTTCAAGTGTGTGGGAATATAAGGTAAGTGTTTTTATTGACTCAACTTCTTTTCTAGAGTCACAGTGATTCCATTATCAATATAGTCTTACAAAATGAATTTATTCAGTTTTATGTTGATACTATAGTTCTTCCCCTCTAAAAGAAAGTTAAATTTTTAATTATAATCATTATAATGATGATTTTATTTCTCAAATGTTTAACATTTTGGAGAATAATTCCCATCTTCATTGATGATTATTTCACACCCTTATATGTAATTCCATTTATCATAAATATAGATTTTTTATGTCGAAACTAAAATATATTTCATCACTATTGGAGCTATTATATATTTTTTATTATAATGTAATATTTTTTACTATTTTTAATACATGTGTTACAAACAATGTTATTTCAAAATATTGAAAAAATTCCTTACATAAAAAACAAAATTTATTTTATTCCACTCAAAATTCCTTTTAATAAAATTTATATATTTTCTAAAAGTGGTTTTAATTATGACTCTTTTTAAAAATTATGTTTTCTATTATTTTTTAATTTACCTTTTCTTAAATGAAATTTTAATGTGATCCTAGAATTCTTCTTTTATGAAAATGCTAACAACGTTTCTAAAAACAATTTTTTAGATTTGATGAAAATTTTCTATATATCATAATATAAATTATTTAATTAGAAATTATTTCTCATGAATCACTATCAAAATTTTATTTTTAAATACTCTTTTTTGTTGATTTAATTTTGGGTGTTAATTTTTTTAATTATTATGATCAATTTTAGTGAAAGAATTTGGAAATGTTATAAATTCTGATTTTCTATCTACGAGTTTCTTAGGATATGATGAATTAATTCCATTTTATTCCCATATGTTTTCATAATATGTTGAAATAATTAATATCTTAGGTCAAACATGTATATGTATGATTGATATGGGTCTTATATTTTCATTAAACACATTAGCTAATGTTTTGTAACTTAAGAGGTAATGTTTTGGGATTTTTATTTGGTATGATCACAGACTAAAGGGTGAATGTTGTTAGATATTATCATTATGTAATGGGTGAACCTTATTGGATATTATTAGAAATTGAAGCATGGGACTTCTTAAATATTCTCAGAATAATATGATAACTTATTCTTATGTTTGTTCCATTGATGATTGTAATGTTTTTTTAAAGGGAACATTATATTTTAATGCCATATTCTAATGATTATACTCCATGGATCATGTTTATAATCTCATAGATTCACATTATTATTCCATGGTGTATGTTTTATTTTATAGGTTCTTATATCAGGACTCATGCACTACTCTCCAGGTTCATTTTTATTTTAATAAGAAATTTCCCCCATATCAGGTTTTATCTTTTACTTATGATCTAACCCATGACGACTTCATGATATGTTTTCCCTTATTTATTATTTGAGATCATCCCATTCTAATGATTCCATTCCCTATGTTATGAAGACGATTATATCTTATAAGTGGTATAGGATGATATCTAGTGTGGATCAAGCACAAAAGAATGTTCAATTGTGTTTTAGAGTATGTTACTTATGTAGATAGTCCTCCAATACACTAAACCTTACTTTCTTGATATTGTGAGATTATTTTTCGAGACAAAATATTTATTATATGAAAACAATGAAAAATAAAATATCTTTTAACTTGTATTGTTATATATCCTTACCCCTTTCATTGGATGTACATCTCTCGAAAATAATTAGTAGTGAGTTGACCAAGGATAAAATAATAACAGAGTATCTAACTTGAATTAAAGTATTATTTTTTAGGATTTATGTACTTCATGTGTTATATTCTTAGTTTCTAGGACACTAAACCTCAAATGATCCAACCAAATTTATTATTGTAATAATTTGTAAAGAAATGCATCTAGAAACCATTAATGAAAAATATGGGTCATCATACCAACTGAGGCCCAACTTGATATTCAAACATCCCAATGTCCATACAAGTCCAAATCAATGTCCAAATCCCACACATAGATCTTTATACCATACCAATATATCCCATATAAAACAAATATAATTCTAAAATCAAATTATTTACAATAATATACTTAATTCATAAACACCATAAAAAAATATTTCCACGTTAAGAAAATAAAAAACATCAATAATTATTTTTTATTTTAAAAATATATAATTACAATAAAATAATGTAAAATATAGAAGAAAATTAGAACCTGTTTTAAAATATCTAACAATGAAAAGTTCAGTACTATTTTTTTCAAATAAATATTATTTAAATTTGGTCACGAGGCCGTAAAAATATAAAGCACTATACATTTTTCTTAATAATTTTTTTAGTTTTTTTCGAAAAACATATATTAAAATTTTCAAGGATAAAAATAATAGACAATTGAGGTATATAAAAGCCATATCTGAACTATATTATTAATAAAAATGAGACTTCAAAAAATTTATGAAACATGGACAATTGATAAATTAGAATTCATTTTGATAATTAAATGATCAAGAATTATAACTAAAATAAATTAATAAAAATATAAAATAATGACATATCTTTGAGAACCATTCCAGTAGTGGATGATATGACAAGATTATTATTAATGTACTTAAAAGGAGTATGAGATCAATATCCTCTACTTGCGGAGTCATTATACAAAAATCTACCATCATGATTTTTTCATTTCCATCTCTTAGAGACCATTAATGACATTTCCCATCGCAATATAGAAGAGGTAAAAATTATAGATCTCTCCAAAATAATAATTGTGAAACCAAGCATCAAACAATATTTAAAACCATTTTCTCCCTAAGAAATTTTAGATTAATTAAACTATCCAAAAAAGTAAATTGACTAAAAAATCTACAACCTCATCAAAAAAATTTCAAACATTAGAGGATTCTCAATGCCAGTGAATGAGAAAAAATCATCGAAAAAACCTTGATACATTGAATCCATTATCCCTGGATTGAATTTATTATGGATTCCCATTTTTGAATCATTTCCCATGGTGATTTTGACCATTATTAATGGATTCATAACTAGATATCTTCACTTACGCTACACCACACTCATGAATCACCCCCTCCCCTAGTTAGCACCATTCTAGATGGAAATTTTATGACCCGATGCATGCCATCTGTCATCCGTAGAAGCCTCCAAGATGATGCAAAAATTACTCCACCAGCCTTGATGGGGTTTAACAACCTCAAAATCTATATGAATCAGTAGAACCTTCATACTAGCAATGAATAATTATTCCAATTCCACTGAATAAGAAGCAACCCACTGAATGATCAATACACATAAAAATACCCATTGATCCATAACATGGCATCACTCATTATGAAAATTATCTCCAATATCATCATTAGATGGACAAAAAAAAGTAATCCCTTTTGATGATCTACAAATAATAAATCCACGATGTCCAAAATAATGACAGTGATACTGATATGAGTGTAGAGGGAAGAAAACCATCATTGGATGTTGAATGACCCCACATATAGTAGGATGATAAATAAGTGATGTAATCTAATAAAAAACAACATAAACATAATAATACACCCAATAAAAATATAGAATATATAAAAACATATAAAAACACTAATATAATCCCCTAAAATGGATTTTTTTGGATCAACTTCCCTAAAAGAAGACATCAATTGGGATAGAATACATATAAAATTAATTTATCACAACATTTCTATATATATATATGGGATCTATTGGAAATTTGATTTTTATAGGTTTTTTTAGATAACATTACCACCATGTTATATATATTAAAAATTATAAATAGTTGTTACAAAATATATTTTATAAAAATGGGATTCATGCACATCACTGAATAAAAAAATCAAATCACCTTATCTGAGGTGATTTTATAGTTTTCTAGGTGATTTTGATTTGTTTGGAATGTTCAAATTGTTTTCTTTCTCTTAATAATGAGGAATGATAAATGAGATGAGTTTCTCATAGTTTATCTAGAGGTATGTGACTTGGTGAATTATTCTTTGAGTTTTATCATAATGGGAGGAAATTTAATAACAAATCAATGTGGCAGTAGTTTTTCTTATAGGTGGACAAAAAGTTAACTTCAGACCATTCATAATTAGTTTCATTAATTTTCAACAAAGTAAAGTCAGGTGATAAGATATTCCCTTACCATACATAATGGTATTTAATTGTTATTAATTATATAATTAATTGTAATTATTTGATAATAAATCCACAGAGATTACATTAGGATTGCTGAGGTGAGGATTATCGATACAAGATTTGTTGGACTAAGTAGGCATCACAATACTGAATATAACCTTGGTTAATGATAGTTGATAACTAACAAAAATACTTTATAAGTGATTTCAATTTATTATGTTCTTTTTAAGTATGGTTAGTTGGTTGGGAATGAATACAGGTAGAATTATAGATTGGTTTTATTGTGCTAGGTGAGGTTAATAAGTTCAATTAGACTCATGTGATAGGATTTTATGGAATGGTTTTTTCACGTATGACGGGATTCAGAACTGTAGAGATGATTCTTGTGACTCCAAGAGGTATTATGCATTTTAGAATGATTCTATCCTTGAGAAACATGGTAGGGATGAGTAAATAAGTGTTTATTGGTTAAATATTAGGGATTTATGTTATCCAATATGGAGACATAATGTTATAGACATGATACTATTTATGGTTCCTTGAAACATGTATTCTAGTTTTAAGAATCACTCCTTCTAGGCGGTTTTCGTTGGATTTATTTATGAAACTCTAAAATTCAAACAGTTCTTCATCTAAAAAGGACCTTCTTTCCAAAGGCAGTAATTCGTTATGTTTAAACATTATGATACTTAAGAACGTACATTGGTTGAGAGGATGAGAGGTTGGACTCATCAAACCCTTTTGAGGGGAACTATTGTCTACTCTAGGAATCCCTTTATAAATTTAATATACTTTCATGAATCCATATTAATTCACCAGGTATTGAATAAGTTTCCATTGGAATTTGAATTCACTTATACATATGTGTAAAATTCAGAATTGTTAGTATGTAATCAAGGTAGTTCATCAATGGAGATATCCGTATGTATTCAAGGTTCTCCATCAATGGTATCCTCTAATATACTATTTCACGATTCTTTTAATCATCATTATGATGATACTAGTTTTGGATCCCCTCAACTGGGAACTCTGGAATTAATTGTCATCCAGGGAGATGAAGGTTTTGATTCGTGTTGGGATCGTGCCGATAAAACCGAATACCTACGTATCCTTATAAAAGGAATCAAAACCCTCATAGTTCGGTTCCACATAATGGAAAAAATAATACCTTTTAAGGTCATTTGATAAGGACCTAGCCATACAGTTTAATGTCAGGTGGTACTAACATCTAATAGGAAGATTCTTAGTCAATGTTTAGTGTGGGACTTATGTTGAAGCAACCCAATGAACATGGAATGGATATGAGTTTCAAAGTATGATTAGACCATGTTTGGAATAAGGCCCTAGTGGAATAGGGTTGATTTGGAGTGTTGGGTTTGAACCACAAGGAGGCCTCCGATGTATCCCATGTGTATGAGAATCAAATCCCACGTAGTTTGATAGGTCTTATAATAGAGTATGGTCCTTCGAGAGAAACCAGATTGGGATTACATCCTATAAAGGATGCCTTGGTGATTTGGGGGGTTTAATTTGGGGATTATTCCTAATGAGGATTCCCAGATTAAGGGAACTAGGGTTGGATTCTTGAAGAGGATATTTAGTGAGCTCGATCCTTTAAAGGGCTTCCAACATATCCTGGTTTGAACAGGAATCCGAGATCTCAAAGTTCATTCCATTTAATGTTTGTGCACATGTTGTAATCATCACAAATCTCTGAGCCCATGTGAGTCATGCTCATTGTGAAAAACAAGAGGATGTGAATGATTCAATAACGAAACTTTCACTTTCAAATTTTCCCTCCACTTCTGGTGGAAGAGGGCGAGCATACAGTGGCGACGATGGATGAAGTCTTGGATATCAGGAAGAGGGAGAGGTGAAAATCCCTCCCTATATTCTCTTCACATTGGACAAGGGTCTAATGTAAGGAATAAGGGATGAAGGTTAGGGGCTTATACTGGGATGGAAGCCCATGGTGACAAAGGCCAATGGGAGAGGGAAAGGGTAACAAAAGTCATTGTACCCTTCTCTCTTCTGGTCATTGGAGTCGAAGAAGTGAGGGGGAGAAATGATTCCACCTCTTGAAAGAGAGGTTAGGGGATTATTCTAGGATGGTTTCCCTTAAATTGATCCAGGAAGGGGAGGGAGACTTCTCCTTTATTCAAAAAAGGAAGAAAAGTATGTGTGAACAATACCTTCCCTACCAGTAATTTGACGTTTCCAACTTATTGAGAAGTGAGAGGCCGTGACCCAAACCCTTATTCTCAGAACCTAGAACTTCCCAACATTATTCCTAGGAGAAAGGTCCATGTGACTATGGATATAAACACCCAAATACACTCTATGAACCCCAACCCCATTGTGAAACAAATGTGGGAAACCTATTATAATGGAAATATAAACCTAAATATGAGACACGCTAATGTGACATTCCCAATGGTTTGATAAGTCATGAGGTTTTAGTAGAGGTCTCAGTAGAATCCCTTTCAAAGAAAGGATCCATGGAATAACAATCCTTGCCATGAATGGCTTTGAGGAAGGCTTGAGGTCTTATAGAATAATGAGAGTAAGTGAATCAAAGATGGGAACCCATATAGTTTAGGTTGCACATGTATGGGAGCACAAGTACACTTGGGTGACCTAATGTTCTCCTATGTGATGACCAACCTGCACTTTAATACTTGGTTGAGACCTTTCTCATGACTTCATGAGTATTCATAGGTGATCCTAGAAGTGGGGTGCTCAAGTCCTTGTGGGACGAATGGGCGGCGCGCAAATATTTCTTATTTGGGTAGGTTGGGAGATTTATGCATTCAAGTGTTATGATTTTCAAACACTAAGATGATGTAATTACAATGATTCTCCCTTAAGTCCTCCACTCATGGTGTTGAAGAACATCCTTGAATGTTTCGGAAGACTGGGGTGAAGTACTTGGTCGGCTAGAGCAGCAATTGTGCTTCAAGGAAAATTTTCATACAAATGAGGCCCGAGAGGATCTATTTATAAGAAAATATTAGACCAAGGGTGAAAAGGAAATGGTAATTCAAGTAGGATGCGTGACATATGTGGGCACACAAGTGGGATGCATGATATATTGGGGGTTCAAAAGTAGGTTGTGTGCCGACAAAGTTTTGGCTAGACTAAGGAGACCAAAAACTCATGCCTTTGAAAATATTGATTTTTATTTATGTATTTTCCCCCTTTTCATTCTACTGTATTCCCTTTATCATATTTTTAGACTCTTTGACAGAATGGTATGTTAACCAAATCCCACCCCCCCCTCCGAATTGGATCTGAAATGAGAAAATAATTCTATATTTAGGTTAAGTAATGAATAAGAAAGAAAAGAGAACATGTGAATGAAATTATTGGTGCTCAAGTAGACTTCGTAACACTATTTGTCAAAGTTTATGACATCTGGAGTGTAGGGTGACATGCGTCACGTATATATAATAGTTTCACTTCCATGACATGTATCACAACTTCTGAATTTTCAGCTCTCGGTGTGCAAGTCTTCTTCTATTCAGGCACTTCTGTTTCACCATGCTTCTTCTGTATGTTTTTTAGATGTGCACTATAAGTGGGGTTCCATACATTCATGCCAACTAATACTTTCATGCCAAGTTTAAACTTTTTTTCCTTAATTCCATTTCCAATTTCTTGTAAAAAACAAAAAATTAAACTTACATTGAAAATATGATTTCTATCTTTTTATAGATTTATTGGATCCCAAAAGAATTAGAACTGATGATGAGCATGCTAGCAAGAGGATTGATAACAAGATGAATTTCGTTGGTCATGATTACATTGACGTTTGTGAAACAACCTTCCAAAAATAGAAAAATATTGGAAGAAGTATCATTTAAATTTTCCCCAAAACACATATCTGCCTCTATATAGCTATGGCCATTTGCAGGATTCTAATATTCCTGTTCCAAAGAACTATTTCCCAAATTCCTGGTTTCAAGATTATAAAAACATTTCATCGATCGATGTTTCTATTGGGGGATCATTTTCTAATCTCAGGATAGTATAGAAAGCTCATATTATGTATCATAGCCCATGTGCTCCATATTAGAAGGCACACACACCTGAGCTACAGCCACACTACTATTCATCAATATTTCATTATTCTTATATAGATCAGTCCTAGGGTGGAAGAAAAGTTGGGACTTCCATCCAAGAGAATGTGTAAAACCCGCATGGATGTGAGAATATTGGGTGAGAAAGGAATGTGCAGAATTTACAAATAATATGAGAGTCATTGAGATTTATGAGGCTCTCTGGGTTGGGAAAACCTATGTGTATAGGAATGATGATTTCATGCTGGAATTATTAAGTCGATGGTTCCCAGATACTAATTCCTTCCACTTAAGACATGGATAGGTAGGTATCAACATGTGGGATGTTTACAAGATTTCTGGTGCTCCAATCCTTGGAGTCATTTATGATGAGTTTATTCCTCTCATGGTGATATGGTATGACTCAAAGGAGGCCCCATAATTTGTTCATGAGTTGATGAAAATATTTAACAAACTCAAGAATTCAATCACCACGAAATCTCACACCAAGAGGTATATTCATCTGTAGGAATGGATTGAAAAAAAAATAAATTAAGAAGGAAAGGAATACCATTTACACCCATCCGACTAGCTATCCAAAGGCAGAGAAGAGAGGCACTGCAGATAGTTTTTGGCCAACATTGAAGAAATGAGAATTCAATAAATGGGGATATGAAATCAATCCAAAAATTCCTGAAAAGACACATCTACCAGGTTTCTTGGCCATGTGGCTTAGGATGTATTTATTACCAATCCGAGACTCCAAAGTAGGCATGTGACCGAGAACCTTTGTTATTGTTTCTATGCTAGTAGAGAAAAGAATTGTAGGATGGGCTACAGTAGTTTTGTCCATGATTCAATGGAGTTTGATGCATATTTACTAAAGGGAAGCATCCCTTTCCAATAGAGGGACCATTCAGAGTGTTGTGGGGCATGAATTGTTGTTCATTTTAGAACTTAATTTTTAAGAAGTAGAGTATAAGATTTTGAAAGTTCTTTCCGACCATTCGTTCATTCCTTTTTGGGTATTTCACCCTATTATTTTAATTCTTATGACATCAAGGATAGATTGAGAATTCATAAGGAGTTCTATTTTGTTCTTTATGGGAATCCACCTACATGGCGATTCGTTGATGATGGTATGACCAGTTTAGAATTGAGGGCATATGTGTTAACTTGCAGATATGGCGTGTTGGCCACCAGAATCGATGAAGAAATTATATGTGAGGCCTTTGCTCCTTATAGATTTGGGCATCAATTCAAATGCCTACAACAGAATACTATATCCCCTCCTGTGTGTGTCACATTAGAGAAACACCCAATAGTTTCCCGATAACTATGGTCGTTTCCATCTGTGGTGATGACTCGGCAGTATTTAACTAACCCGTCACTAATACAGTATGTAGGTTGACTATCTGGTATGCTGAAAAATGGGTTGCATATTACCATGAATGGGTATTAAATCATGTCGTCCCTCGAGTGGGGATATGGAGAAGTACCAGGAAGGAACCCCATCATTTGGAAGATAATTATTCATCATCAAGGGATGACTTACAGGAATTAGAGGGTGGAGGTGATGATGCTCTAAATTTATTGAAATGAACTTGTAGAAGATATAACCCTTCTGTCAGAATATATAGTGCCACTCTGTGAATACCTACCGAAGTTGTATCAAGCTGATATGGTCACCATCATTCTGAAGAGCGACGAGTTCCTTTTTCTAATACCTCATCTGTTATTGTGGGTGCTTGGAAGAAAATCAATTCCAAGGTTGTTGGATCCACCTCACAACCCTCAGACCTATATTCTAAATATATATGACCAAAGGCTATTCTATCATGGATGAATCTGTACTGGGATGCGGAAACCATGTCGATGGATCTGTATGAAGGACTGCATATTCCAAGAGTTGGGGATTTGTGTGATTCTTCTGACATTCATTTTAAAGATAATCTCAATGTGGTGTGGACCTAGATTCAAGAGTTGGAAATGATCATATATTCCATGGATGAATCAATTCCTATCACAATGTGTGTAAAGAAAATGATAGATCATGGTACCATCGAAGAGATTAATACTTCATTGGACAAAGACTTCTGTGACTTTGAAGATCCTGAGGATGTATGTTTACTTTCTCTCATGTTCTCTTCCATTGTGGACTTGAAAATTACTCAAAGCATTGTTACATAAGATAAATAACATCTTAACTTATGGTTGGTTAAAGGAAAGTCAAATGAAGTTCCATCACTATAGTATAGCCCTAGAGGCACTTCTCTTGGAACTACGAGATCACCCCATTAATTAGGACAAATATATCTGGGAAAATAGGCGATAGAGGAGGAAATAGAGAGGGAACAGGATTCCCCGATACCTATATTTATAGTTTATGAAGAAAGACCTCCTTAAAAGGAGAAGAAGAAAAATAATATAAGAAATAATTCTATGGTTAATCTCTTACTTAGTAGTGGTAAGCCTCCATGATAATAATTATTGTTAGTCATTATTCATGAAAAAGTGATTAAACTATTTAATATTATAGGGGATTCTAATTTTTCTTCTTTTAAAGAAGCTACTGATATAATTCAAGGAACTATAGAAGGTGATACTAAGTAGACACAAATTCCTACAAATCCAGTGGTTCTTGAAGAGGCACTAAAGCCAAAAGAACCGAAATCTATTCCTAAAACTTCTCTGATTCCTTTATTATGTTCATCACATTCATCAAAACATCTGGAACCAACTGACGTTGTCCACACAATTATTGTGGAAGAAGCTACTCTAGGTCAAAAGTTGCTGAAGGAAGGATGTAAAGTAAACATGAAAAGTGCTCCCACAGGTGAGAGTAACCTGGGATTTGAGATATCACTCAATGAAATGATGAAACATGGAATGTCTTTTAATGAAATATTACAACATCTTAATATATCAAATGCTTTAAATGATTTTGGAGTTCCTTGTATAGAATTAACTGGTTGTGAGTTCTCATTATTCTTCCTGTTAACCTTCATAGGATTAACCTACTAATCATGGTTGATTTAAATATGTAGTTCATTATAAATAAACTGATGTTGCAATGGTTCTTGAATGAAGTGTTGATATTAACATCATCCCCATCAATTAGGGGACATTGGATCAGCTGGATCTTGAGATAGTAGTTCTTCCCGAGATTCACTCCGAATATGTTGAACTTATTAATGATAGCACTTATCTTCGAGAGACATCAAACAAAATTGTTGAAACTGAGAACATTAGGGAGGATTATTCTCAAGATGTCGACCTACTGTTAGGAATGAGACACTGATATTGTGATTTCATTCACTTATTTAATCTCTTGAATCTAATCATAACCATAATTCATGATTTACTATATATGGCTATCAACATCAATGGCTATGTCTGGAGTTGAAGCCTCTACATCAGTCCAAACAACATTTGAATATGGAGCAACCATTGATCAAGAAGAAATAGAACCTGGAACTTCTTTAAGTGTATTAGTCCCATAATATTCCCCTCCTTGTGACGGTGACTTTGAATTAGACCTAGAACTATAGAAGGATCTGTTTCTATCTCATCACAATGAATGGGAAAAATCTGGAAGATAATATCGTAGATTCCCCTTGAGGAACTTCCTTCAATAATTCCACAAAATTCATATCTGTTTATCATGCTATGATTTGGCAGTTTTGAATACCGTGAAATTCATACTGCGGTGAATCAGATTATTCAGAGGAGGGAACAAGATGAAAAGATTCAACAAGACTTGATAAAATCCAAACTATCAATCAATATTGAGGAGTCCAAGGCAACACTATCCCAGGATAAAACTAATCATATTTCATTGTTTTAGGAACTGTAGCAGACAATTAAAGAATAGATTGTTGAGCAGCTACAGCTCCAACAGTAGTTGGATATCATTACCAGGGAGCTGGACCAGCTTCATATCTCATTAAAAGAAGTCCAGAAGGATGGTACAAAATCCTTTGCAGATGATAGATAAGCACTTCATAATGTTGAAGAGATAAGGGATGGAAAAATAAAATACCTTCAACAGGAAGCTGATGGGGCTCAAGGGGTTATCAAACAAATGAGGAATTATGTTGAAAGACTTATAATTTATGATTTTTTGGATAAGAGAGAGACTAAAATTTTGTGGATTCTCCTCAGTGAAAATTTTCATGAATGAAAAGTATTTTATCTTTATTCATATGTGTGTTCTTTTAATTTCCCTACTTCTTTTGTTTTACCTAGGACATTGGGCCTAGTAAGCATAATTTTATCTTTGCTAGGGTTATATGGACAACCCCACAAACATTGTATCTCTTGAATTTTTATTGCTCAATTTTACCTAAAACATAAAAAAATGTATGTTTAGTGAGTTGGGACTCGACTTTTGATTAGAGTGTCCTTCGCTGGTGTTTCCGAAGCTTTCGCCGGGGCGCGTGCATCTGTCTGTGGAGGTGGACGCACTGCTTGTTGCCCCGCATTCCCGCTTTCCAAAGGCGGGTGGCATTCGTTCCTTGTTTAGGTACGTCTGCTCCTTGATCGAAACGGGATGATGGGATTTCAGTTCATCCTTCTGTGGATTCCTCCTTGGAGCTCATCACCTCTCCATCATATATTTAAGACGGGATCGTGAAGTACATTCCCGGTGCCATATCTACATGGATGCCAGTTAATTATGCTGCTTCCGTCAAGATGCTCCAAGGGGTCCTGTCAGGGCAGCAACCTTCGGTGAGGAGAATGGTCACGTTGGGGCGTCGTCGACATTTCTGTCTTTGGTCCCTCATTATAGGGCTTCTAGAGGGTGCGGATGCCCGAGGCATCCCACATCGAATGGGGGAATGTGTACCATCTGAGGTTTTCCTCAGCTTCCCATGTTTAACATGGGGTATGTCGCAAGTTTAACGTCTTGCGGAGACGGATCGGGTTGAAGGATCCCTAGGGGGATCACCGATGTTGGGGGGGCCAGCACGTGGGAGGATTCCCATATATCATGGTGTGGGATGGGGTGGCATGATCTCACCGGGATGTGGCGGCCCGGGTAAGGATCAAGATGGATGGTGGAGTGAGACATGGGGCTTACGTTCTGAGACAGCCCAAGAGGGGGGATACAGTTTAATGTCATGCAGGACATGATACAGTTTAACGTCATGCGGGATGGAATACAGTTTAACGTCATGCGGTACGAGGGGTTTGGGGCTTACGCTCTGAGGTGGCCCAAGGTGGTCAGGGAACCGACATGAAGGGGTCGGGACGAACGAGTGGTGGGCTTGAACCTCGTTGAGGCTTCCTACGTACCATGCGTTAGCACGGATAAAAGTCCACGTAGTTCGCTGGGATGGGGATTACGCTCTAGGGAGGCCCATAAGAGGATGTCATGGTCGATACGCACTCTAAGCCCACGTGAGTCATGCTCAGTGTGAGAAACAAGAGGCAGCAGGGACCAGACGATCACGTCGCAAAGGCTTTGTCCGTGAGAAGTGGAATGGGGCTTACGCATTGAGCGGCCCAAAGAGGAAACAGGGGATTACGCGTGATTAGTGGCCCTTGGTGTCGGGGCTTACTCCAGGGTGGAGGCCCATAGTGCGACAAAGCGTTGTGGGAAAAGGACTCCACTAGCCTGGGCAGGGGGGAAGTACGGAGATGCATGGGCGCAATCATCCGCAAGAAAGGCTAGGGGATTACGCTCTGAGGCAGCCCTTCCCCCATGGAAAAACGCCACTGAAACGCGCGGCCAATTGTCGCCTATCGACCGGTCAAGGTTCCGATTCTCTTCTAATGTGTATAGCAGCACTCGAGTCGAATCCTCGGCGATGATACTTTGAAATAGTCGTTTGTTTTTAGTTAATTGTATTACGATTGGGGGGTTTGTTTGCAGAGCTTATGAAATAATTTATGGATGATGTTTGATTCAAAAAATTGATAAAGATTGGGGTGAGTTCATCATTAGGTTAGTTAAGCTTGTGATATCCTTGATCTTTGCTTTATATTGCATTTAAATTAACACCCATGTCAGAAGATGATGTTGATTAGAATTCCTAAGTGTTAAGGCTTTAAACCCAGCCTTAACATAACTTAAGGTTATAATCTCAATCAGATCTTATTTTTGGTGGTGTATTTATGGTTCCAATAATCCATGGAAACCACATGTTAAACAAAACAAGTCATTAATCCATGACATGTTAAGTCCAACATACACAATGATAATTCAAAGAATATTCATCGAGAAGAAGCTCTCAATCACTTAACATACCTAAATTATAACTCACCTCAATAAGAGATTTACTCAGCCATTTAGGTGTTTTCTAATCTGGTTATAATGATTATGATTATAAATTAATAAGAGAAGAAAAAGAAAGGGATAAGAAAAGAGTGGTACGTCGACAGACATAGACGAACAATGATGATAATTAAAAACGAACTTTCGATTGAATGAGGAAGCTAAAGAAGGGAAGGGGATTGAATGGAATTTAAACTATTTTAAGAACATTAATATTAAAATACATAAGGTGGAGGAGAATAAGAGAAATTGAAGTAGAAACTTTCATTAAAACAGAATTACAAAATAAAGGACTTACAAAATTAAAAAAATGAAGGACACAAAAGTAAGTGAAAACAAAGAGAGGAAGAAAGGTCTCTCAAGTAAAAAAATGAGTATGGAAGGTCCTCCCAAGCCTTTGGAAAGGACTTGCTCGTTCCAATATGTTCTCCTCTCTTCTGAAATTCCAACCCCTCTCAAGGAGAGAAGGGGAGAGTATTTATAGCCCAAGGAGTGGACTGTTTGCATTCCCAATATGTACCTCCAATTTCATCGCCAATTTGGCTATTCAGACAGCCGAATATTCAAATATCTCATTCTTCAAAGTTGTAGATAATAAAGTTGGCCGACTACTTTCAAAATTTGGAGGCATTTGGACAAGTGGAGCCAAAGTTAGGGCGGTTTTATTAAACAAAGGTAAACTATCCATTTCTATCCATGCTTTTTCGATGGCCAAAATGTGAATGGATTTTGGAATAGGAAGAGGCCTTCAAATCCGAATGACCTCTTCAACAAAGTCGGCCTCCTATATATTCTCTTTCACACTGAAAAATATCAGCTCGATTTCACGCTTACATCATGAGATATGTCATGCATACTATACTGATTTTAATTCTCGGCCAGAATGGTGGTCTGGAATTCAAATCTTCATTTGGGCCCCTTGTACTTGTATTTGGGCCTTGAAATTTTTATCCCAGATGACATGTAGTTTCCCCCGAATTATGGTGGAGAGTTAATGTTTTTGGACTTCTGTATTGAGCCCAATAAATCAATCTTCAAGGCTGGTCCAGTTTGCTCACAGATTCTTTGGTCTTGTTTGTGATGACCATATGACCCTTCAAATGGCAGAATTGGCTCATGGTACCTTCTAATGAAATGTTGTATATTTAAAGGAGAATCCTAAAAAACAAGAACCACACAATTTGGATCAGTATAGTGACAGTTATTATTAAAACATTAAACTGACTCAATTGGACTACTTCTAAAAATGCTCAAAAATTATACTTAATATTAAAACATTAATATTTCACAAAAATTATGCACATTTCATATAAAATCAGTAAATGGGGAATATAATAAGTCATGAAAATATTAATAACATCAACTCCCCCACACTTAGTTTTGGTCATGTCCTCATGTGCAACAAATATAAAAACATGACAAAATCATTTTTACTCACCAACAGATATTAAAATTTTGTTTTCTCCAATCAGGAGAGGTTCATACCAGTCCACTCATCCATATTGAATTCCACCACAAGTTGTTACAGAAACAATGATCCAAAACTAATTCATTTTTTCATTCTCAAATTTATAAATGGAAAATGTGGACACTCAAAACTCACACCTCTCAGGATGATAAAATTCATTTGTGGAGGTTCACTCTTTCACCAACCAAAAGTGAAAATCTCAGAGTTTGAAAAGAGCTCTCAGCTTACAATCCCTATCCAAAGTGAACAAGAATCAAGAGGTCTTTTTAATGGGGTTTTTCTGTGGCTATGGGATGGTAGGAATATAATGTCCAAGAGAGATAATAATAGGGTTAAATTACCAACATAGAAAAACAAAGCACATTTTTTTGAAATAAAACATGGAAGGAAATGAAAACACATATTTACAAGGGAATGATTGTGTGAAGAAAGACACAGTAGAGAGAGAAAATATGAAGGCGATGAGAAGATTAAATATTTACAAACCACCAAACTTCTCCTAATGATATAAGAATATAATGCAAGTGTTCTTTTTTTCTTTTTTTCTCTTAGTTTTTTCAAAAGTTGAACTTGGAAAAGATCTCACACTCATAACCCAACCCATGATTGATCTCCTCACGAAACTAATTGTAATAGTTATAACAAGATCAAAGGTTGAGGAAGAGTGATTTTTGACCTACCCAAGACACAACCCATTTTTTTCATTTTTTTTTTGATTTTTTTTTATTTTTTTTATTATGATTGTTTTTTTGAAAACTTATCAATATCATTTGTACAATACATTCCCAAATACCACTGAATGATAACCTCCCCCCCCCACACTAAAATGGATGCTTGCCCTCAAGCATATGATAACACACCAGAAAGTAAGGAAATGATACCCAAAAATGAAATCCATTCCCCCCCCACACTTAAATTTCAAAAACTTATGCAATGAAAATCCATGTTGATATTGGGTGGGATAAGGTATTGGGCTTGTAATGTGGCTATTAAAGAAAAGGTTTTCATAGGCTCTAAGGGGATTTCAAAAGGAGGAATAATGTAAGGGAAATGGGAGGCTATTTGGCTATTGTGATTTTAATGTGGTTCAGAAAATGCCTCTATCATATTAATGCACACTAAGGAAGGAAATTCAGCTCGAAGGTCCACAAACTCAAGACTCACAAACAGGGTTGAAAAAACACATTTTGAAAAGATGGCCATAGGTGGCCTTGGCATGAAAGCAATTTTTTGTTCTCACGGTTTGGGAAAATAATTTTCCAAATTAAAAATTGAGCATTCAAAATTTGTTAATTTTGACACAAAATTCTTTATCCAAAGTCATGATGAAAATACAAAATTTTTGAGATGAAAAAATGTCTGTTAACTCCCCAAAATGGTTGGACAAAATTTCAAAACTCGATGTTGAGTAAGCATGACTCTTTTCTTGTAATTTTTTTAAGTAATTGTGTTTTTTTGGTTTTTTTTAGTTTTTAAGGTTTTTTTTAAAATAAACACCCACACAAGAAAGAAAAAAAGAAAGGGTTTGATAAATAAAGTGGTAAAAAACTGAAAGAGAGGGGAAGAAGAAGAAAGAGGTAGAGAGAGGAAGAGATAGAGAGAGTTAAAGGGAAAGAGGTGCCACCTGGTTTGGATTTTGTGGGTTTCCATCTCCATCCAGTGGTGGGTATACTGTTGATCCAATGGAAGTAGATGATGATCCAGGATTTTGTGTCCTCTCATAGTGATGCTTCAACCGATGTCCATTTACCGTAAATTTCCTTTTACAGGAGGGGTCTTGGACTTGCACTACACCAAATGGGTAAACGTTAGTAATAACAAAAGGACCTTCCCAACAAGAATTAAGCTTACCTGGGTGAAGCCGAAATCGAGAAATGAAGAGCATTACCTTTTCACCTTCATGAAATACCTTTATCAGGATGTGTTTGTCATGGAGTACCTTATCCTTATCTTTGTACATATTGGAATTCTCATAGGATTCAAGTCGAAGCTCCTCTGGTTCATCCAATTGCAACAATCTTTCTTCACCAGAATTTTCAAGATCAAAATTACATGTGTTCACTGCCCAAAATGACTTATGTTGTATTTCAACTGGTAAGTGACATGCATTACCAAAAACAAGCCGAAAAGGAGACATCCCAATGGGTGTTTTATAGGCAGTTCGATAATCCCAAAGTGCTTCACAAAGTCTTTCAGGCCAGTCTTTTATGGAGGGTTTTACAATTCTCTCAAGCACTCTTTTCACTTCTCTATTAGAAAGTTCAGCCATTCCATTTGTTTGGGGGTGATATGCAGTTGAAGTTTTATGTACAACCCCATTCTTTTTCAGAAGAGATTCCATGGTTCTATTACAAAAATGGGTTCCTAAGTCACTGATCAAGGCACGTGGTGTGCCAAATCTTTGGAAGATGTGGGTCTTTAGGAACTCACTAAAAGTATGAGCATCATCCTTCCTAGTGGGTTTGGCCTCAACCCACCTTGAAACATAATCGACCGCAAGAAGAATTTATGAGAATCCATTGGAAGGGGGAAATGGTCCCATGAAATCAATACCCCAAACATCGAAGATTTCACAAAAGATTAAAGGCTTTTGGGGCATTTCATTTCTTTTAGAGATTATGCCAAACTTTTGGCATGTGGGACATGATTGACAGAACTCATGTGAGTCCTTGAAGAGGGAAGGCCGGAAGAATACAGAGTCTAAGACCTTTCAGTAGGTCCTTTGTGGTCCAAAGTGGCCACCACCAGGCATTGAGTGACATAATTCTAAGATGTAAGAATATTCATCTTCATCAACACATCTCTTAATTACCATGTCTGCCCCAGTTTTCCAAAGTTTATTTTCTTCCCAAAAATAGTATTTTGAATCACCTTTCAACTTTATTGTTTGTTCTTTTGAAAATTTTTCAGGAAAAACACCAGAAACCAAGTAATTTACAATTGGGGCATACCATGGTATTTTTGGAGTGATAGATGAATGGTGCTCAGTAGGGAATTCAGGATCGATGATTTCTGAATGAGAATAATTAGAAATTCTACTCAAGTGATCAGCCACAAGTTTTTCTTTTCCAGGTCTATCTTTTATTTCAAGGTAAAACTCTTGGAGCATTAGGATCCATCTTATTAGCCTTGGTTTGGAATCACTTTTCTTGAGTAAGAACGTAATAGCAGAATGGTCTGTGAAGATGATGATTTTGGCACCTAAGAGATAGGGTCGAAATTTATCTAATGCATAAACCACAGCTAAAAGTTCATTTTCAGTCACAGTGTAGTGAGATTGAGTTTCGTCTAATGTTTTTGAGGCATAATAGATGACAGGATGAATCTTTTCTCCTCTTTTACCAAGAGCAGCCCCAACAGCTCTATCAGAAGCATCACACATTAATTCAAAGGGTAATGAACAATCTGGGGGTTGGATTATCGGGGCAGATGTGCGACCAGTTTTGAGTTCATTGAAGGCTCTCTTGAAAACCTCATCAAAATGGAATGTGACATCATTTTAGAGCAAACGAGTGAGTGGGAGGGAAATTTTACTGAAGTTATGGATGAATCGCCGATAGAAACCAGCATGACCGAGGAATGATCGGATTTCTCGAACAGAAGTGGGTTGAGGAAGTGATTAGATCACTTCAATTTTGGCAGAATCAACTTCAATACCATCTTTTGAAACTATTTTCCCTAGAACAATCCCATTAGCTACCATGAAGTGACATTTTTCAAAATTTAACACAAGGTTGCACTTGACCCACTTTTGAAGGACTAGAGAGAGTGAATGCAAGCATGACTCAAATGACTCTCCATAAATGGAAAAGTCATCCATGAAGACATCCATGCAGTGTTCTATGAATTCTGAAAAGATACTCATCATACACCTCTGGAATGTTGCAGGAGCATTACAAAGGCCAAAAGGCATTCTTCTATATGCATATGTTCCAAAGGGGCATGTGAAAGTAGTCTTTTCTTGGTCCTAAGGTGCGATTGGGATTTGGAAGTAGTCGTGATATCCATCAAGAAAGCAATAGTGTGACTTTCCGGCCAATCTTTCTAGCATTTGATCCAGCAATAGAAGAGGGTAGTGATCTTTTCGTGTTTCAGCATTCAATTTTCGATAATCGATGCATACACGCCATTTGTTCTTCACTCGAGTTGTGACTACCTCTCCATGTTCATTTGTGACAACAGTTATCCCACCCGTCTTAGGTGCAACTTGAATTGGACTAACCCATTCACTATCAGAAATTGGGTAGATAATACTGGCTTGTATAATCTTGGTGATCTCTTCCCTAACTACCTCAAGTATGAGTGGATTGAGTCTTCTTTGGGGTTGTCTAACTGGTTTGGATGTCTCCTCCAGATGGATGTGATGCATGCAAAGGGCAGGGTTGATTCCTGGTATGTCATCTAGGGTCCAACCTAAGGCCTTTTTGTTTTCCTCTAACACTTAAACAAGTTTGGACTCCACTGTTTCAGTAAGTGTGGCAGAGATAATGACAGGATATGAGTGATCATGGAAGAGGAATGCATATTTCAGGTGTGTAGTAAGAGGTTTCAGATCAATCTCATCTTTCACTTTTGGGATAGACAACTCAGAAATGGAGGAAGGGACTTCAGTTTCTTCAGATTCATTTTTCCCAATGTTGTCCAAGGTGGAGCAGTAGAGATCAGAGTTGATGTGGGATTCAAGAGAGTTTTCAAGTTCCTCTAGACTGATGGAGTCTATGAATGAGAGGTCCACATCAACTTCACCATTTATGACTTTGTTAATCATGGTGTAGATTTCAAAAGATCCTTTATCATTAGAACATTATGAACATGGTGGATTGGGGTTCGATTGACTCTTATAAGTGTCCTCAGAAGCATGGATTGAGAATGCAGAGTGATCCTCAGATGGGTATCGCATGGCTTGGAAAATGTTGAACTTGACCAGTTGGTCACCGAATTCCATGGATAAGATGCCTGAATGGACATCAATCTCGGTTCTCGCAGTCATGAGGAATGGTCTTCCTAGAATTAGGGGAGATCGAGAAGAGTTCTTCTCACCCATGTCAAGGACATAGAAATCAGAAGGGATGATAAGATCATTGACTCGGACTAGGACATCCTCAATTATTCCCTCAGGACTGGTTGTGCTTCGATTGGCTAACTGAATGACAACACCTGTTGGGTGCAAGGGACCTAGACCAAGGTTGGAGAATATGGATTTAGGAATTACATTAATTGAGGCTACTAGTTCTATGAGTGCATCATCAAAGTTGGAACTTCCAATTTGGAATGGGACTCTAAAGGTCCCTGGATCTTTGCACTTTATGGGAATAGACTACTGGGTGGAAACATTTTCGAAGGTCCTAAGTTGCCTCTTGTGGGTACACAACTCCTTGAGAAACTTGGCATACTTAGGAATTTGTTTTATGGCATCTACAAGGGGAATGTTGACTTCAACACATCTAAACATGTCGAGCATTTCAGGATCAGGTTCAAAGGACTTCCTTGGTTTAGAAACGGCTTGAGGAAAAGGAATTGGATTCCTAAGTGGAATGGAAGGAGGTGATGGAATGGATCCAGATTCCTTTTCAATTTTCTTTTTCTTTTCATTTTCTAGGTCAACATTCAAAGGAGGGTTTGAGGATTTATCTTGAGGCATAGCAAGTTTCTTTCTTGATCTAAGTGAAATTGAAAATGCATTACCCTTGGGGTTGGGTAATGGTTGAGCTGGGAGTTGGGAAGAATTTGA
Source organism: Viscum album (assembly GCA_963277665.1). Classification (NCBI taxonomy): domain Eukaryota; kingdom Viridiplantae; phylum Streptophyta; class Magnoliopsida; order Santalales; family Viscaceae; genus Viscum; species Viscum album. Next base: position 1,278,262,156 of record OY728158.1, read on the forward strand.
TTGTTATTGCTGGCTCAGGTGGGATACAAGTTGACCTATTTGAGTTTCAATGTTTTTAAGGCTAGAACGGGTGAATGAGGCAAGATCTTCCACTGCACTTTCCCATGGTTTCTTAGAACAAGAGTCTTGTCCCAGATTGGGATTACCTTGATTTTTGTTCTTAAGAAAGTGATTTTATTGGTTTTGGAATTGGGAAGGCTCACTAGGATAATGGAATCCAGGAGGAGGATTGTTCCTTTGAGGTTTAGGAACAAAAGGATAAGGTTGATGGAAGTTACCACCACCATGAATATATTGAAATTGGTTTGGATTTTTAGGAGGGAATTGATGGGGATGAGATATGGGATTACCATACCTAAGGCCTTGGTTATAGGAAGAAGAGAAGGGCTCGGAGTGAGGTTGGTTAAAGTTTCTATCAAACTGACCTGATAGTTGAGGATTGGTGTTCCGCTGAGCATATGCTGCATTGATCTCCATTGGTCCAGATGAATCAGATTGATCCACTTGAAGTTGTGGACATGTGTCAATTGGATGAGATGAAGAGTTGCAGATTCCACAGTTTTTGACAGGTCCAGGAAACATTGATTGCGGAGAAGACGAGGTTGGGGATTTTGTAGCCACCGCTACTTGACGCACAAGACCTGTAAGTTCCCTCATCCACTCAGTCATCTTGTTCGGCTCTATGGATTGATTATCTTGGGCTTGTTTGAATTGAGCATGTTCTCGAGTATGGAATTGTTGTGTGTTTGCATCCATGTTACTTATGAGATCTCTTGCAGCTGCGGGAGTTTTATCAACCAGAGCACCGCCACTTGCGACATCAATGAGAGTTCTCTCCATAGCCAATAAACCCTCATAGAAGTATTGGATCAAGAGTTGGTCAGGGATTTGATGGTGTGGGAATGTTGCAACAATCTTTTGAACCTCTCCCAGTACTCATGGGGTGATTCATTTGGGAATTGACGGATACCACTTATTTTCTTTTCAGATGGAAGCGGTACGAGAAGCAGGAAAGAATTTTTCTAGAAATAGATGCTTCATGTCATTCCATGTAGTTATGGAACCAGGAGGGAGGTAGTAGAGACATGACTTGGCAGAGTCAGCTAGGGAGAAAGGGAATGCTCGAAGTTTGATTTGATCTTCAGAAACCCCTTGAGGCTTCATGGTAAAGCATACTACTTGGAACTCTTTGAGATGTAGATGTGGATCCTCACCAGCTAGCCCGTGAAAATGAGGGAGAAGATGAATCAAACCTGATTTGAGTTCGAAGTCAGCCTCTATGTTTGGATATTGAATACCAAGGGGTTGGTAATTCATATTAGGGGCAGAAAAGTTCTTTCAATGTTTGTTCCCCAGGATTGGCCATATCGAATTCAATTGGTAGGGCAATGATTGGTTCTTGGGTGATTTGGTTATCCCTAATGGTCCTCCTAAGTCGATGAAGAGTTCTATCAATTTCAGGGTCAAACAAATCTGAGGGATTGTTTGGGAGGCTACGGGGTATTCAGAGAGATTTTGGAAGAAAGAGGAAGATGGGTTTTTCTTTGTATTTTTTTAGTTTATGATTTTTATGAGAAGACATGTTTTTCTTTGTGATTTTGTTTTTCAATTTTTTTAAAATTTTGTTATTTTTTTGGTTTTTTTTTTGAAAATATCTAGAAACTAATGACTACATAAAGCACCATCCCCGACAACAGCGCCATTTTAAATGCACGGCTGATTGTCGCCTATCGACCGGTCAAAGTTCCGGTGCTCTGCTAATTGTATAGCAGCAGTCGGGTCGAATCCTCGGCGATGATACTTTGAAATAGTCATTTGTTTTTAGTTAATTGTATTATGATTGGGGGGTTTGTTTGCAGAGATTATAAAATAATTTATGGATGATGTTTGATTCAAAAAATTGATAAATATTGGGGTGAGTTCATCATTAGGTTAGTTAAGCTTGTTATATCCTTGAGCTTTGCTTTATATTGCATTTAAATTAACACCCATGTCACAAGATGATGTTGATTAGAATTCCTAAGTGTTAAGGATTTAAACCAAGCCTTAACTTAACTTAAGTTTATAATCTCAATCAGATCTTATTTTGGGTGGTGTATTTATGGTTCCAATAATCCATGGAAACCACATGTTGAACAAAACAAGTCATTAATCCATGACATGTTAAGTCCAACATACACAATGTTAATTCAAAGAATATTCATCGAGCAGAAGCTCTCAATCACTTAACATACCTAAATTATAACTGACACCAATGAGAGATTTAATCAGCCATTTGGGTGTTTAATAATCTGGTTAAAATGGTTATGATTATAAATTAATAAGAGAAGAAAAAGAAAGGGATAAGAAAAGAGTGGTACGTCGACACACACACACGAACAATGATGATAATTAAAAACGAACTTTAGATTGAATGAGGAAGCTAAAGAAGGGAAGGGGATTGAACTGAATTTAAACTATTTTAAGAACATTAATATTAAAATACAGAAGGTGGAGGAGAATAAGATATATTGAAGAAGAAACTTTCATTAAAACATAATTACAAAATAAAGGACTTACAAAATTACAAAAATGAAGGACACAAAAGTAAGTGAAAACAAAGAGAGGAAGAAATGTATCTCAAGTAAAAACGTTAGTATGGCAGGGCCTCCCAAGCCTTTGTCAAGGCCTTGGTCATTCCAATATGTTATCCTCTCTTCTTAAATGCCAACCCCTCTCAAGAAGAGAAGGGGAGAGTATTTATAGCCCAAGGAGTGGACTGTTTGCATTCCCAGTATGTCCCTCCACTTTCATCGCCAATATGGATTTTCAGACAGCCGAATATCCAAATATCTCCTTCTTCAAAGTTGTAGATAATAAATTTGGCCGACTACTGTCAACATTTGGAGGCATTTGGAGAAGTGGAGCCAAAGTTAGGGCGGTTTTATTAAACAAAGGTAAACTGTCCATTTCTATCCATGCTTTTTCGATGGCCAAAATGTGAATGGATTTTGGAACAGGAACATGCCTTCAAATCCGAATGACTTCTTCAACACAGTCGGCCTCCTATATCCCCTCTTTCACACTGAAAAATCTCATCTCGATTTCATGCTTACATCATGAGATATGTCATGAAAACTATACTGATTTTAATTCTCGGCCAGAATGGTGGGCTGGACTTCAAAGCTTCATTTGGGACCCTTGTACTTGTATTTGGGCCTTGAAATTTTTATCCCAGATGACATTTAGTGTCCCCCGTATTATGGTGGAGAGTTATTGTTTTTGGACTTATGTATCGAGCCCAGTGAATCAATCTTCAAGGCTGGTCCAGTTTGTTCACAGATTCTTTGGTCTTGTTTGTGAGGACCATATGACCTTACAAATTGCATAATTGGATCATGGTACCTTCTAATGAAATGTTTTATATTTAAAGGAGAATCCTAAAAAACAAGAACCACAAAATTTGGATCAGTATAGTGACAATTATTATTAAAACATTAAACTGACTCAATTAGACTACTTCTAAAAATACTAAAAAATTATACTTAATATTAAAACATTAATATTTCACACAAATTATGCACATTTCATATAAAATCAGTAAATGGGGAATATAATAAGTCATGAAAATATTAATAACATCAGCCATTCTGACAAGGAAGATCTCATTCCATGTGAGGAAGAGTCCATTCCCGTGTAGACGAGTGGCGTAAAAAATTTCCGAGCTGGGGGGACCCTGCGTGCAAAGCACGGGGTCGAACCATAGTTTAACATCTTGTGTTAAGGACGAGGTGCTTAGAAGTTTAACGTCCTGCATCTTGGACGAGGTGGGTTTGCTCCACACCCCTAGGGATTACATGCCCAACGCCCTCTACCCCTTGTGGAAGGGAAGGCATCAACAAGGCCATTGTGAAGGGGGGCTGCAGGGCGAACCACCGGGGGGTCCACGTTAGCATGGCTATGCGAAGAATCAATATCCGTTAGCGTGCCTATGAGGAGAAGCATAAGGAAAAGCAATGCAACGGGAAACACGACCCAAGGGACCTTGAGGTTACTTCGCACGAGCCTGGAAGGCCGTACGTGAAAACAACGCATGGGGCGCATGCCCGACAGGGGAGACATCAGGTGCCGATGTAGGGGGCAGACAAGGGGCGTCAAGGTGAGGAGTCCTGGGCTTTGCGCGCAAAAGGAAAGGTTTGCACGCAAAACTCCGGGACGACGCACAATTGGAGAAAGGGAATCGCGCGCGGAGAGGGAACTACGCGCAGGGTTTTGCGCGCACAGCAGGGTATTGCGCACATGAGACATGGATTGCGCAGAAGGCTGGAACCCTGGGGAGGGGGAAAATTCACTGAAGCCGGTGGAGTAGCGCGCAAAGGGGAACTTCAGGGAAAGGTTGCACGAGATGAGGGTTTTACCTGGAAGTCATCATGTGCGCGGGGGGAGCCGAATTGCGCGCACGGGAGTCGCTTCGGATTCCTCAACCCCCAAACCGTTCGCTGTCACCTTCTATTTATAGGCGACCTCTGGCGCAGAATCTAGGAAGCGCATGAAATTCTTCGCGCCGAGCGTAGCCTGCGCACAAACATTCGCCGTGTAGAACCGGGGCGCGCAAAGATTGCGTGCCTCATCGGCTCAATTTCGCGAAACCCGGGTATTCTACACACACAGAACGATTTTTCGTGCGGATCCTCCTTTATTTTGTGCACCACATACCGAGACTCCGGATCAGGCCTCTGATTCCGAATATGACTTCACTTGGTCATTTCAAAACTTCCTCTGGGAGTTACGGTCTTTTTTCGGTGTCAAAAAATTCCCCCCTTGGAATAGGATCGGCGAGAGGTCACAACGATCAGATTTCAAGGGAAACGCCGAAACACCGAAATGCTAAGTCCCCTGATCAAGTTGCGCACAAAATTACGACGGGGTGCACAAAACTACGGACGCACGTGGAATCCTCTTTCCACGCGGCGCGGAACCCTGGCCTCACCTATAAAAAGGGCCGCTGGGTCCCAAATCCGTAGTTCTGCTTTTTCCGTGTGATAAGCTTATCGCTCTCGTGCGCGAAATCGCTTCCGCGGCTGTGCGTAATAACGCACTAGCAGTTCGGAATTCCATCTGAAATTCAGCCATGATCTCACGCATCTTCGGGCTTTTTCGCGCTCCACATGCCGATTGCGCGCTCATCTCCAAGATTCCGCGCAACTCATCCAGATTTCGCGCAGATCTCTCCGATTCTGCGCACTGCATCCTGATTTCTCCCAACTCCCAAAAGATTCGAGATGGCTGCAAACCAAGTTGATGAGGGGGAAGTCGCTGCCCGTAGGACAGAAATGGCGGCAAACGAGGAGGTTTATGGCGTCAAGGTGATTGTCTCTAACAATCTGACATTGTTCAACCTGCTGACTCCGGCCCAGAAGACATATCACTTGTTGGACAACCTCCTGCTCCGGAATTTTGGCATCCTAGAGGAGGTGCCTCTGCCGGGCTTCGAAGTGAACACGCCGCGGTCTTGGGTGACTCGAGAGGATGAACTTCCTCGCTACAACATCACCAACAAGGGACATCCTGCCAGGGAAACTAGACATATGGACGTTTATGTCCTAAACCCAAGGACTAGGACCATTACCGGGGACGAGCCTGTGGCAGAGGATTCTCCGCCCCTCTACGCGAGCACATTCCGTCAATGCATCACAGATGACACGAAGGGCTGGCTGAAGGATTGGGACCTGCGGTCTGGGGGCAACTTCACCAGCGAATGGGCCTGGGCGTTCTGGGTTCGCCATACCTGTGACATGTTCGGGGAAGAACTGCGGTATATCAGCCTGTTCGAGGCGGTATGGACATCACAGTTCCATTTACACCACCAGCCTGAACACTAACCGGAGCTATTCACCCAGTGGTCTCCTGACACCAGCACGTTCCACCTTCATCATGGGGAAGTCGACATCAGTCTCTGGGACGTTCACTGCATCGGAGGTATCCCAGTAGAGGGTTAACAATATGATGAGTTCGTTCCTCCAAAGACCACCTGGGGAGACAGGTCGTGGACAGATATGCTGACGTGGCACCTACTAGAGCTGGCCAAAGAGAGGCTGGGGGTCAAGAACTTCCTGAAAGACATCGCCTACAAGGGCTGGTTCAGCTTGTTCCATGAGAAGGATCCCGCCGTCAAGATGCCGGGACGGGGCAAACGGTGCCCAACCGTGACAAAGAGGAGCAAGGACGAGTCATACTAGAAGACCCTGGAGGCGGGGAAATACCAATCATGGGGCTACCGTGTCATTGAGGCCCGAGACCCGAATGTCCAGTATGCTGGGTTCCTTTCCGCCTTCCTGACCGGGTGGCTCCTGCCGGTGCGGGACGCGAGGATGGGCGTCCAGCCAGCGACTTTGGTGATGGCGGGCTATTTGGCCGCCAACAAATGGTTCAACTTGGGAGTCCCCATGCTGGCCAAGCTCTATACCATCCTGGGGTGCATCTCATGAGGGGGGTCGCCTCGGAGAGTATGTAGTCCCTTCCAGATCTTCCACGGTTGGGTGGCGGCTCATCTGGGTGGATATACTTTACCAAACGCTGTTCGTCCTCCGGGAAATGTCCTACGACCGTCCTTGCTAAACATCGTAGGGGTGGCGCCATTGACGCTCAATGAAGAGTGCGTGAGGATCCGCATTGGCAAACATGCCAACTTCAACTTTAGCCCGTTCCCCACCCCATTTGTCCAGCTGGTGGACAACGGGCGAGGCTCTCTAGAATAGCAGAAATACTTTCAGAGCATTCGGGGCGGGGTGCTCGTGGCTTGAATCGACAGGAAGGTGATCTGCGAGCCTTACATGCCATCCCGATTTGCCAGGCAGTTCGGGTGCCTCCAACAAATTCTGAAGCAAGTATTCACTACTGTCTGGAAGGAGAAGAATCCATGCATCTTGCGCCAGATGTGGTTGATGTTTACCACTTTCGGCTCTGGCGATGTCGTTACCCTTCCCCCCACCGGGTTCGATGTCTGCCTAACAATCGAATACGCCGAACACTGGACCATTGCGTACCCTGAGGGGCTATTACGCAAGCGCGTCTGGCAACTCGAGGTTACTCGCGCGGAAACTGGGCTACGGGAAAGAAGGAACAGTGCCGTCAGAAGGGGAGGACCAAGGGCGCGTCAGGCAGCGAGGCCTGAGCAGGACGAGACTTCGGCAACGGGAACATCACATGGTGTTGCCACATCCTTGTTACCCACAGGGGGTCACATGAGGCGGCCAGGGAACTTCCCGGGAAGCAGATAAGATATCTGCTCGAACCTTCCCAAGATGCAATTATCCCGGCACTTTGGTCAGCCTGGATGACCCTGCGGCAATCGCTGAGCGTTGAAGTCATCTGGCAAAAGATAATGCAAAATAGGATCCAACTGCCAGAGGTCGGGCTCGTTCGAATTACCAACCGAGTAAACTTCCATCGGCGGAATTCTTATCTGACGGCCATGGATGCATATGCACGCCAATGGGGGCGGCATGCGGAGCCAAATTTCCTAGTGAATGTGATGCTCAGCCAGGAGCATGATCCGGAGCTGATGCCGCCGGGAGAAGGTGACAGTGACGAGGAGCCGGAGGGGGAGGAGGAAACCGGAGAGGACGAAGGCGAGGGAGAAGACGAAGAAGAGGAGCCTGAAGGTGAGGGGTCGCAAGGGGCGACCTACCAAGGGAGTCTCCGAGAGAGCGGAGGGATTGCTGACTCTGATCTCGACATAACCGAGATTCTCGAGTTTTGTCTCTGTCTTCATTTGTTTCCTTCATTCACCCATTGTCCTTTCCAACTTCTAACTCACTTCCCCATCCTACTCAAGAGCAGTTGAGCGTTGGACAGGCGTCCCCACCAGAGGAGGGAGTAGAGGAACCAGTGGGACATGATGGTGATCTGACACCCATCATTGAATTAACAAGTGCAGAGGGGTCTCCCCATACCGCGGCTCCTGCAGCGGCCAAAACACTAGGGACCGACGCTCTAGATTCCTGTAAGTCTCTCGCTTCACTACTGGTTCTTGGTGTCAAAAGATCCTGTCTGGCCAGGGTATGCCCTGCGCAGTGATCTCAACACTGGAGGCACGTCATGCTACGGAGCCCAGGCCATCCGCGAGTGGACCAGCGACAGACCTACCACCTTGCTCGGAACATGCTCTCTGCACTGAGTCCGCCCCAAAAATTGATTAACAGGGGGTAGCAGACATCAGCGGCACTGTTCCTGAAACGAGGTCAGAAGATGGTGGAGGCATCATTGCTATTGGGGCGAGAGAAGGTTGCCCGGACGTCGAGGATTCTATTTCTCACAAAGACATCCCTGGGGCGAATCCTGCTGCCGATTTGCTGGTGGCCTTCCCCATATACCGACCTGCTGACCCTGGGGAGATTGATGACTCAGACTCAGAGGCAGCCGAGGAGAGCCGGATGACATGGCCCAAAGGGTGGAAGTGTATCCAGCGCTTCCTCAGGCTGCCCCAGTTGGATTGGCTAAGGCGGATGGGATCACTTCAGACCTGGCTGCGCTTCTGGTGCACCGGAGGGGCTGATGCTCATCAGCTTCATCTGATGGTCTGTGATTACCTGGCCAAGAAGATACGCGGGAGAAGCCGGTGCACCGAGATTTCCCAATGCCGGGAAGGATCGGCGAGCGCTCAAGCGCTTCTGAGGGCAGAGCGGAAAGTCCGGCACCTCGAAGGGCAGGCGGAAGATAAGGATGCCTTCATCGCAACATGCTCTGAGCTCGTGGAGCAACTGACGGCCCAACTGGCAGGTGTGCAGGAACAACTGGTGGAGGAGAGTCACCAGATGACCGTACTTCAAACCGATCAGGTGCAGGCAGAAGGTAGGGCTGGCGAGCTGTGATCTATGGTGGCCGATGAGGAGAGAGTCTTCAAAGAGTGAGAAGCGGTCCAGGAGGCTACCATCCAAATGATAGCAGCATTGGAAAGATTGCTTCAGCATGCTGACACATAAGGGCTTTGTTTTTTCCATCTCATGAACTTTCTTCTTGTACTGCTCATCGTCTCAATCCAATATATGGCCAAATCCACTCATTTGTACCCTTGGTTTAATGCGCTTAACCATAGTTTCGAAACGAATAACAACTCGTCCCTAGGCTCCTGTGGGTCGTGCCCAACGCAAGAAGCAGAAGATGCTCGTACCATTATTTCGTTCAACTGTGGGGAATTGACCAAGCTTCAGGCGTCCAAAATTGGGCCTGGACTTCTGAGGAGACCTCGGTCCGATTGATGTGTCGACTCCTCAATGTGCTTTAACACACAAGAGGGGCAATTCCAGGGGCATTTAAATCCATCCAAACACAGGGGGATGGAGAGGAAGGGTGAATCACGCTGCCCAAATTCGGAACCCAATGGGGAGAAACCATGGATGATAACTGTCAACTGTGGCGGAAACACAGCATCCATATCATGTTGGCCTGGAATGGGGGGGCAATAAATGAGGGATGACCGCTGACCATGTTCGCAACACTGGGCCTAACTGAAATATCGTTGGTCAGTTTTCCGGAACGTTGTCCCAGGACAATAGGCGGACCATAGGTCTATCATCCAAACTATTAGGGGGTCCCGTCAAGCATGACCAGTCCTCTGAAACGTTGGCCCAGGATAGTAGGTGAACCATAGGTCGAGCATCCATACTGTTAGGGGGTCCCGTCAAACATGAAAGGAAATGAGGATCCGAAAAAGGGGGACGCAAAGCGTGGAAGGTGGAGTGGTGGTTTGTTCGAGTAGAGTCCAACACTCCCGAAATTGCGCCACTGTGGCGAAGTCACATTAGGCGGACATACCAACCTGATTACGGGTCGTCCCAATTTCCAGGAAGGGCCTCTTTGGCGAGAGAACTGCCACTTCCCATTATTATTATGGGGCATCCTGAACCTTCTCGGGGTAGATGTCCTGATTACACCACTCCCCATGAAGTCGTGCCGAGGGGCCGACAATAAGGAAGGATGGGGTTCAACAATCCCTGGGGTTGGACCCAAGATGAAATGTCCGGGCGGTCCTACGTATCTCATTAGGGTGAGAATCAAGCCACAAGTAGTTCTTGAAACACAGTTTAACGTCATGTTGGACGAAATATAGTTTAACGTCAAGCGAGATGAAATACAGTTTAACATCATGCAGGATGGAATACAGTTTAACATCATGTTGGACTAAATACGGATCTTAGTTTTAGGTCTTAGAGCTCGGACCAAGAGGATCATAGTTTTAGGTCTTAGAATTCGGACCATGAGGATCTTAGTTTTAGGTCTTAGAGCTAGGACCATGGATGTAGAGACCCGAAGCCGGACGTACATGAACATTACATTACTTTTGCGGAATACTTAATACATAACAAAAACACACACACATGGACCGTAATAGTTTAGTGTCTTTGGAAACTCGGAATATAATCTTATAATCGTGGTGAAAGATCTTCAACATCTCCCATAAAGATCTTATTTTTTTTAAACCTAAATCCTTTCTTTATATCCTGGGGAAAAAACATAAAAGGGTGAGCTCAAATGCTCAGTAAGGGTAAACAAAAGAAATATCAATCACATCATATTCATAAGAACATATCTTTTGGAAATCTTAACCTTCAAAAGAGATCATAATTTCATAACATGGGATAAATCGTAGTAGTGAAATGTAATCCCAATAATCATAACCTAAAACATGAAACTTTGTGGCATACACACGTAATCATAGAGAATCTTTCTTATTAGTCAAGACTCATTGCCAAGACTATCTTAGTGGAAAAATTCCCTTTCTGAATCGAGTTCACTCCTTGTTTCAGTCCTGTTTCACTCAACCGGTATAACCTACCATTCCAGCCATGTCTATCTCATGAGATATAAAATCTTTACCCAATGCATTGGAGGGAGATATAGGTCTCACCCAAGTCATAATGAAATCATTCTTACTTGTGCCACAAAATAAACATAAAACATTCATCATAACCCAAAGAATAAAATGGGTTTCATAAACATCATTCCATCATAACATAATCCATATAAAACAAATGGATATCATTTCATCATAAGAAAAGTGAAACCATGTAAATCATATAGACATTATACTTGAACCATACACATATGAAATAATGTCATCTTAGATGGAAAATGGTTTTCATAAAACACTTGAAATGAATTCTTGAGGAAAATATCCTTTCATCTTAAAAATCATTATCTTTTTACAAAATGTCATTCAATTTTAAAAGAAAAGGATTTTTTTGAAAATAGTCATGAAATATTATGGAGGAGGCTTCATAAAAATAAGGCTTTATAAAACCGTAAAAATCCATTCGGGTCGTATAAGTTAAAAAAACATTCTCCTCGTACTTTTGCCAGAAAAGTCAAAAAGTACCTCGTAATCGAAAGATTCCATACATACCATGTAGTAAAAGTAAAAAAAGGGTAAAAAGGACTTTAAACATACATGAAATCACTTTTATAAAACATGGACATGGATGATAGAAATAACCCCAGTAAATACTTACGAATAAGCAATCTCAAATAAAAATGAGATTTGCAAAATTATCCCTTACCTTAGGTCTGATTTGCTTCGTAAGTGTCCAAACCTCCTGTATAATGATAATGTCATTGACTTATTCCAGAATCATACTCATTGTTATGATATCATATATAGCTCACTTATGACTTTATATTACTCGTTCTTTTGTAAATTCCATGTTAAAGAGAGTTTTGGGTAAAGTCGTCTCATTTTTCGTTTGTGTTTTAGCTTGTAATTATTCATATGATTACTTAGATCATGATTACTTAAATCCAGAATGTAAAAAATGATTTATATATAATAAATATTCATAATATACAAATATATAATAGATCAGTAAATGGAAAGAAATACACCGTTCATGGAGACGGTAGGCCGTACGTACGCATGAACACTGTTTTCGTTTCCTTATTGAGTTGAATGGAATTAAGTGGATGACATGCATATATATATATACATAAATCCAGTATTATTATGTCATATATTTCATGATTACTTATTATATATATTTATAATCATTCATGAATGGTTAACGTGCAGAATGAATCTCATCGCGTCGTGGAGACGGTAGTCCGTACGTACGCACGAGCGATGATATCGTTCTCATGATCATGGGACTGTATTGGAGTGTATGTATACTATCTCAGAATATATATCACTTTAAAATAATAATATATAGTTATTATTTACACCATTATACCCATCCAAGTAAGGTGGTGGTGGAAAATAGATTACACCACGGCGTGGAGATGGTATTCCGTATGTACACATGCGCGGTGATTTCGTTTTCTTTAGGATGGATAGATGGTGAAATAGGGTTGTTTCATACTTATAATAACATATCGGTATATGAGTGATATTTCTGTTATTACTTCATAATGAAACAACCTAAGAAGAATAAGTTGAAGAGGAAATAAAGTTGAAAGAATCGGTAACGGACATTACCTCTTATTTGAAGCGCCGCTTTGAGATCTCCTTTTAGGGCACTAAAATTGGTCTTTGAGGAAGACCAAAACCTCTAGGATGTTTCTAGAGAAGTGGTGAAGAGAATTTGGAATGGGTTGTCCGAGCTTGAATTCACAATGTGGTGTGAGGAAGAGAGGGAGGGGGTGCCCTTTTATAAGGGAGGAGAGGGGCACCTTTGGAAAAACTAAAAATATTATTTTATTATAAACCAAATTTGGTTTTAAATAGCTCCAAATTGATTTATTTCGAAGCTAAGGTAGTTATGGGTCAAAATCCTATCATACAATAGAATTTATACAAGTTTAGGTTCCTATTTTAACCTTATCATTTATATTTAACTTTAAGTTAGATAATTTTACTTTTACCGTGTCTTCTTGTTTTCTTACACTATAAGGTTAATAAACTTACTATATCAAGCCAAACGAACCCCAAGATGTTTATTATTAATATATATAACCTTATCTAATTCATTTGGCCGAACCTTATATTTTTAGGGAAAAAAAATTAAAAATATAATATTTGTTTTAAATCCTATTTTATGTCAATTTTGACACTATTTAGTAATTGATTTTTGTGAAAATCATAACAGAATGATTAGTTCGAACCAAGTTTCTTAAATCAATACTAACATGTCATATTAACCGAGAAAATTAGTTTAATTCATAAAAATTCTCAAATTACATTTATTTGGGTATTTATAACATCAGTTATGTGAATATTTCATTAATAAGATAATTACTGGATCATCGTTGTGTCATAAATAAATTAAATTATTTAATGTATAAAAATTACAAATAAAATACCATTATGTGGGAACTCTTTTTAGATTTCTAATGAATATTTATAGTCGAATTTATCTTATCTATAACCCTATATTAAAAATGATTTACTTATTTAACATTGATTTTAACTATTTTAACCCTTCTTTAAATAAATTAATAATAAATGTCCTAATCTAATCCAAGTGGGCTTAAATGGTCATATTTTATTCCTAAGGTTGTTTTTGGTCGAATTACACTTATCCAATAGAATTAGGACATGTGTTATGGTAATAATAATAACATTTTCACCCTTAATTACCCTATTTACTTTTAACCGTGGTAAAAAAAGTTAAAAGTTACTATTCACCAATAATTATTTTCGTCTCATTGAACCACATTTTAGTCCTTGATATTAACCGTGTCTCTCTAATTTTCGAAATTCCACTCACAGAAGCGGTAAAATTATGTTTTATGAAAAAATCAGTTTTTTAACTACCACTTAGTTGTTTCACTATTCATCAAAAAATGAAAGTTTCCAGAAAAATACCAAAAATTAGGCCTAAGCTATATTTGATATTATGAATTCAAAAATGATGTCTATTTTATCAAATTCAAAACATATCAGTTACATTAACTAATTTAAAAATTAATTCCTATCGTCAAAATAAATAGCGTGTTTTTAAGAGATAATAACTATCAAAAGATTGACACCTGTTTATAACAGGTTTAAATGTGAAATTACATCCAATGACCAACATTGTATTAAATTGTAAAAATATATTCTAAATATACTTTAAAACCACTCAAATTAATAATTTATCACTATTAATTATTTCTATTAAAAAAGTTGTTTTTAATTAAAATTTAGTAATATTCACTATTCATCAGAATATGAAAGTTATCCGAAAAGTACCAAAATCTCACCCTAAACTAATTTTGATATTCCGAATCCAAAAATGAAGTCCATTTTGAAAAATAAAATTTAAAAAATTTCAAAAAGTGGTTATTACTATTCATAACGGCTAGTTTTAATAATATTTTAATAGCATATCGTTGTTTAGTGAAACATGGTATTGCGTACTACACACGCTATCGAGAAAGGTTGTGATTACGTGTAATGCAAGGGAAGTCAAGGATGCATGTTGTGCAATCTCCTTTTGGTGTAGCGTACAACAGAAGACATTAATGAAATTAAAAAGAATATTTTTCATAAAATCTCGGGGTGTTACATTCTACCCCCCTTAAAATGAATTTCGCCCTCGAAATTCGTCGGGGTTATAAGTGGTTTACTATTCGAAAGTTTATTTAATAGAAACCCACATCGTAAAAAGGAATACCAAAACCAATCTTTAAAAACAAAAGTATGAAACGTAACGGTTACTCAAATAAACTAATCACTGGGTTTCCACATAGGTGAAAATATGAATATGGAAGAGAAATCTAACCATCATGTTTTAATAGAGAGTGGTAGAGAACATGGCTATGGAAAAGCCAGAAATCACAAAGCCATAAATTTTTGATGATCTAAGGTACCATATGATTCATCAGATATAAGAGAACTAGGACAACATTTTTGGTTTTCAAGATCGTTTCAAGTTGATGAAATTGGAATTAAAAGCAATACTTTCGTGATTTCGGTATAGTCTCACAGTTGGTTGTTATTTGGACAATTTCCACTTCATCTATTAAATAAATGAAGTTGAATTTTTCATTCGTGATGTGATAGCAGATCATGTGATAGAATGATGGGTCATTCCATCTGTCTCAAACAAAAGGTTTGAAAAGTTTTCAAAAAATACATAAGTCCATCTATAGTGAGATTAATCATATATGGTTCCTAAAATGGACTTATACTTTATATATCATACTGCTTAATATAATAAAACTAGTTTCTACTAAACAGGGACTTCATGTAGGCCAGTGGTAGGTGATAAAGGCCAGTCGCACTTCGGTTGTGGGTTCGATTCCCACAGCCTTGTCCGACGTGATAGGTTGTCGCCCATCCTGTAGGTTGTCCTTTTTATAAATCTACATTACTATAACATCTCATAAATAATATTGAAAAAACTTCTATCCTTAAGAAATATGAACTTATGTCCAACATAATCCATTCCAATCTTTAGGCTTATCCATAATACTGCAGTCCACTCTCATAATACAGTGTAAACGATTACCAGAGATTTAATACCATCGTTGATCCCCATATATCATAAGATATGTCTTGTTGGTCACATTCCAAACTTTCAACGGCCTTAATTATGTGTTCTCTTGAATACCCATTGAACCTTAGTGAAAACATGAATGCAGTTAAAAGTTAACACTTTCCACATACCAAAATCCTAAAAATTCAATATACTAAAACCATGATATCACTTAGTCCTTATATCAATCATGAGAACATGAATACTGTCAAATATGTCATTTTTTCGTTTTCCCTTCATTATGCGCATATCATCCTTTTTCCAAAAAAATCTCAATCACATTCCATGGTTACTGGTACCATAAAATTATTGAAGACGACAATAGACCAATACATAAATATTCCAATACTCAACATTATTTTGGAATCCCATTACATAAACACTTAATCATTCCACCACATCATTGCCATATTCAACATCGCCAATAGTGATCGAATGTGACTTCCCTTTGTCCTTTTCCTTAAGTGGTTTCTCATGTCGATCATCACTAACCCTTGGATTAGGGCATTTATTAGCATAATGCCCCATTTCCTTGCACTTGAAGCATTGAAGTGTAGTAGTTTCATTCTGTGTATCCCTTCTTTTGTTTGCATCATTAGACATATTCTTCCCATCATTGTGGCATTCAAATGCCCGATGACTTTCCTTTCCACATTTGAAACATTTACTTGTCCCTTTAAGACAATCTCCACCATTCTTCTTTCCACACTTTGAGCATAAGGAAATATTCATCTTTTTTTCACCATTATTCTGAGATTTCTCCATGAACTCCATATTTCGTTTCTTGTCAAAACTATGAGATGGATAAGTAATACCAACTTCCATGTCTACCTTGATAGCACAACACACAATTTCTTCATAGCTACTGAAGTCTCTTATAGCTAATGCCTTTCGAAGATTTTGGTTTTAAGCCACTGATGAATCGATCAACTTTACTTTCAGGTTGGTTGATAAATCCAGATGCATACCTTACAAGCCCTGTAAAATTCGCTTCGTATATACCAACAGATTCGTCATCCTTTTTCTTTAGTTCAAGAAACTCCTTCTCCATCTTTGTTCGAAAAATACGAGGGAAGTACTTATTGAAAAATAAGTTCTTGAACTCATCCCATTCCATGGACTCAATTTCATCTCTTTGCCTCATATTCTTAATAAGATTCCACCATTGATCAGCTTCACCTTTCAAACGACATACTGCTAAGATGACTTTATCATGTTCAGAACATTGAAGAACTGAAAATATATTTTCATTGGTACTGATCCATTGTTCAGCAACAAGTGGATCAGAAGACCCACTGAAAGAAGGTGGACGTTGCCTCATGAAGGACTCAATAGAATATTGTTCCCTTCTCTGCTCATTTGGAAGTCTAGAATGATTCATAGCTTGTGTAAGTATAACAATAAGATTTTTCACTCCATCTCCCATAACATTTGTTTGTTCAGGAGGACAATCATTGCATTGTCCATTGCATTGATCAACACGGTTCCTTCAGGTTCCAGCCATCGTCTAAAACCCAAAAAGAATAGTGTGAGAGGAAAAAATCATTCTAGGGAAAAAAAGATAATAAAGGGGGAGTACCTTCAATATCTAACATATTAGGTTTAATTATATGATCGTTAGCGTAATTCTAGGACTATATCCTATACGTATACTTAACCTTAGGGGCATCCCTAGACATATCTTAGAAATATCTCTAGGGATCTCACTAAAGTTCTCGCATCCTAGTTTCCAAATGTTGACTAAACCTCCCTTTGATACCAACTGTAGAGACCCGAAGCCTGACGTACATGAACATTACATTACTTTTGCAGAATACTCAATACATAACAAAAACACACACACAAGGACCATAATAGTTTAGTTTCTTTGGAAACTCGGAATATAATCTTCTAATCGTGGTGAAAGATCTTCAACATCCCCCATAAAAATCTTCTTTTTTTTAAACCTAAATCCTTTCTTTATATCTTGGGGAAAATAAAACATAAAAGGGTGAACTCAAATTCTCAGTAAGGATAAACAAAAGAAATATCAATCACATCATATTCATAAGAACATATCTTTGGGAAATCTTAACATGCAAAAGAGATCATAATTTCATAACATGGGATAAATCATAGTAGTGAAATGTAATCCCAATAATCATAACATAAAACATGAAACTTTGTGGAATACACACATAATCATAGAGAATCTTTCTTATTAGTCAAGACTCATTGCCAAGACTATCTTAGTGGACAAAGTCCCTTTCTGAACCGAGTTCACTCCTCGTTTCAGTCCTGTTTCACTGAACCGGTATAACCTACCGTTCCAGCCATGTCTATCTCATGAGATATAAAATATTTACCCAATGCATTGGAGGGATATATAGCTCCCACCCATCTCATAATGAAATAATTCTTACTTGTGCCACAAAATAAACTTAAAACATTCATCATAACCCAAAGAATAAAATGGGTTTCATAAACATCATTCCATCATAACATAATCCATATAAAACAAATGGATATAATTTCATCATAAGAAAATTGAAACCATGTAAATCATATAGACATTATACTTGAAAGATACACATATGAAATAATGTCATCTTAGATGGAAAATGGTTTTGATAAAACACTTGAAATGAATTCTTGAGGAAAATATCCTTTCATCTTCAAAATCATTCTCTTTTTACAAAATGTCATGCAATTTTAAAAGAAAAGGATTTTTTTGAAAATAGTCATGAAATATTATGGAGGAGGCTTCATAAAAATAAGGCTTTATAAAACCGTAAAAATCCATTCGTGCTGTATAAGTTAAAAAAACATTCTTCTTGTACTTTTGCCGGAAAAGTCAAAAAGTACCTCGTAATAGAAAGATTCCATACATACCATGTAGTAAAAGCCAAAAATGGGTGAAAAGGACTTTAAACATACATGAAATCACTTTTATAAAACATGGACATGGATGATAGAAATAACCCCAGTAAATACTTACGAATAAGCAATCTCAGATAAAAACGAGATTTGCAAAATTATCCCTTACATTAGGTCTGATTTGCTTCGTAAGTGTCCGAACCTCCTGTATAATGATAGTGTCATTGAATTATTCCAGAATCATACTCATTGTTATTATATCATATATGACCAACTTATGACTTTATATTACCCGTTCTTTTCTAAATTCCATGTTAAAGAGAGTTTTCGGTAAAATCGTCTCATTTGTCGTTCGTGTTTTAACTTGTAATTATTCATATGATTACTTAGATCATGATTACTTAAACCCAGAATGTAAAACATGATTTATATATAATATATATTCATAATATACATATATATAATATATTAGAAAATGTAAAGAAATACACCGTTCATGGAGACGGTAGGCCGTACGTACGCATGAACGCTGTTTTCGTTTCCTTTTTGAGTTGAATGGAATTAAGTGGATGAAATACATATATATATACATAAATCCAGTATTATTATTTCATATATTTCATTATTACTTATTATATATACTTTATAATCATTCATGAATGGTTAACGTGGAGAATGAATCTCATCGCGTCGTGGAGACGGTAGTCCGTAGGTACACACGAGCGATGATATCGTTCTCATGATCATGGGACTGTATTGGAGTGTATGTATACTATATAAAAATCAATATCACTTTAAAATAATCATATATAGTTATTATTTACACCATTATACACATCCAAGTAAGGTGGTGGTGGAAAATAGATTACACCACGTCGTGGAGACGGTATTCCGGATGTACGCACGCGCGGTGATTTCGTTTTCCGTAGGATGGATAGATGGTGAAATAGGGTTGTTTCATACTTATAATAACATATCAGTATATGAGTCATACTTCTGTAATTACTTCATAATGAAACAATCTAAGAAGAAGAAGTGGAAGAGGAAATAAAGTTGAAAGAATCGGTAACGGACATTACCTCTTCTTTGAAGCGCCTCTTTGAGATCTCCTTTTAGGGAACTAAAATTGGTCTTTGAGGAAGACCAAAACCTCTAAGATGTTTCTAGGAAAGTGTAGAAGAGAATTTGGCAGGGGTTGGCCGAGCTTGAAGGCTCAATGTGGTGTGAGGAAGAGAGGGAGGGGGTGCCCTTTTATAAGGGAGGAGAGGGGAACCTTTGGAATAACTAAAAATATTATTTTATTATAAAGCCAAATTCGGTTTTAAATAGCTCCAAATTGATTTATTTCGAATCTAAGGTGGGGATGGGTCTAAATACTCTCATACAATAGAATTAATACAGGTTTAGGTTCCTATTGTAACCTTATCATTTATATTTAACTTTATGTTAGATAATTTTACTTTTACCGTGTCTTCTTGTTTTCTTACACTATAAAGTTAATAAACTAACTATATCAAGCCAAACGAACCCCATGTTGTTTATTATTAATATATATAATTTTATCTAAGTCATTGGGCCGAACCTTATATTTTTAGGAATAAAATAAAAATTAATAATATAATATTTGTTTTAAAAACTATTTTATGTCAATTTTGACACAATTTAGTAATTGATTTTTTTTGAAAATCATAACAGAATTATTAGTTAGAAAAAAGCTGCTTAAATCAATACTAACATGTCATGTTAACCTATAAAATTAGTTTAATTCATAAAAATTCTCAAATTACATTTATTTGGGTATTTATAACATCAATTATGTCAATATTTTATTAATAAGATAATTACTGCATCATCGTTGTGTCAAAAATAAATTAAATTATTTAATGTCTAAAAATTACAAATAAACTACCATTATGTAGTAAATCATTTTATCTTTCTAATGAATATTTATACTCTAATTTATCTTATGTATAACCCTATATTAAAAATTATTTACTTATTAAACATTGATTTTAACTATTTTAACCCTTCTTTAAATAAATTAATAATAAATGTCCTAATCTAATCCAAGTGGGCTTAAATGGTCATATATTATTCCTAAGGTTGTTTTTGGTCGAATTACACTTATCCAATAGAATTAGGACATGTTTTATGGTAATAATAATATCATTTTTACCCTTAATTACCCTATTTACTTTTAACCGTGGTAAAAAAAGTAAAAATTTACTATTCACCAAAAATTATTTTCATCTCATTGAACCACATTTTAGTCCATGATATTAACCGTGTCTCTCAGATTTTTGAAATTCCACTCACAGAAGCGGTAAAATTATGTTTTATGAAAAATTCAGTTTTTTAACTACCACTTAGTGGTTTCACTATTCATCAAAAAATGAATGTTTCCAGAAAAATACCAAAAATTAGGCCTAAGCTATATTTGATATTATGAATTCAAAAATGATGTCTATTTTCTCAAATTCAAAACATATATGTTACGTTAACTAATTTAAAAATTAATTCCCGTCGTCAAAATAAATAGCGTGTTTTTAAGAGATAATAACTTTCAAAAGATTGACACTTGTTTATAACAGGTTTAAATGTGAAATTACATCTAATGACCAAAATTTTATTAAATTGTAAAAATATATTCTAAATATACTTTAAAACCACTCAAATTAATAATTTATCACTATTAATTATTTCTATTAAAAAATTTGTTTTTAATTAAAATTTAGTAATTTTCACGATTCCTCAGAATATGAATGTTATCCGAAAAGTACCAAAATTTCACCCTAAGATAATTTCGATATTCCGAATCCAAAAATGAAGTCCATTTTGAAATATAAAATTTACAAAATTTCAAAAAGTGGTTATTACTATTCATAACGGCTGGTTTTAATAATATTTTAATAGCATATCGTTGTTTAGTAAAACTCGGTATTGCGTACTACACATGCTATCGAGGAAGGTTGCGATTGCGTGTAATGTAAGGAAAGTCAAGGATGCGTGTTGTGCAAGCTCCTTTTGTTGTAGCGTACAACACAAGACATTAATGAAATTAAAAAGAATATTTTTCATAAAATCTCGGGGTGTTACAATGGAGATCTTAGTTTTAGGTCTTAGAACTCAGACCAAAGGGAAAGGGGAGAAACTGACACATGGCAAGGCAGTTACAAAACCCGATGTGAATGAGGAACTAAACCCTACTTACCATGTGCTCTCAGGGGAAATGCTCGAGTTGAGGGACCGAACACGAAGGCAGGCTGGCTGGGCCCACGGGGAAGTGCCCCAGGTGCTCCTACGTATCTCATAAAGATGAGAATCAATCCATACATAGTTCTGAAAGGTGAAATGGTAAGATACCAATGCCAAGGGAAAAGGGGAGTGCGGGCGTGGCCCTTGCACTAAAAGAAGCGGAATTTGATAAATCTTATTTTTCCTTTAAGGTGAGTGGTTTTTGTTGTTGTGAAGCGACAGGCCTAGAATGGTAGGCCGTGGTGTCGCCACAAGAATCAAGCCGTGATAGGAATTGAAAAATTTCATGGCACAAGACCAATACCCAACGTGATGTCCTCTGCAACGAGGTCATCACAATGCAGTGTCGTTTTTCGTCTTGCGGCCAGGACGATAATGTCACAGTTTAGGGTCGTGTGATAGGACTAGCAACACAGTTTAAGGTCATATGGTTTGGACCAACAATAAATTTTAAGGTCATATGGTTTGGACCAACAACACAGGTTAAGGTCATATGGTTTGGACCGACAACACAATTTAAGGTCATACGGTTTGGACCGACCGAGAGAGGCACCCCGGGCCAAAGGGGCCTATGAGTGTTCAAAAATCAGGGAGGGGCAGGAGATGCTAGATCCCAGCTATGTCGGGCCCGAAACACAATGTCTGGGCGACTCCTCACTCCCCAAGGGGATGAGGGTCAAGCCGTACACAACACTTAAAGAAGAGACCCAAGAACAAACTCTAGCGCTCAGATCACGGGATCCCCGAGAGACACCGTTACGCAGCTCAGTCCGTCTGATGTGCGGGGGTGTATTGAGGGTTAGTACAAGGAGTTTAGAGATTCCACCTTGACACAGTGGGGCGGAACATGACATGAACCATGCCACCAACATTCAAGGCCTGGGGAAGCCGGCATGATGACTGAGGATTACTGCTAACCATGTTCACAACGCAGCATCCTGTCGTGTTAGCCACAGGGACAAAAAAATGAGCATCACCCGCTGACCATGTTCGCAACGTGGGATTCGTATCAATTTGTTGTTTGAAACCCTCGGGGGCATTGGCCCATGATGGTAGGAGAGCCCTTGGGCGTTGTATCCAGGCCGTTCTTGGGGGTCCCTCCGGGTGTGAAGGATGACGGGGGCCCGAATTAAGGGGAACACAAATCTTGACAAGTAGATGGAACTTTCCTAAGTCGAATCTGGCACACCAAGTCCTAGACCAGAGTTCCTTGAGCACATTAGAAGACCATTGGAAAGGGTCAGAGGGCTCAGTCCGAGTGCGGCCAAAAGATGGCGGATCCCTGGGCAAAAGAGGGGGCGTAATGCCAAATACCCTGGGAACCGGGAGATCATGGGATCTCCTAAGAGATGGGGCTGGACCTGACATCTAAGTGTTTAGGCGGTCCTACATATCCCATAAGGATGGGAATCAAGCCACACGTAGTTCTTGAAAGCGTGCGTATTTAAATTCCATTGGACAAAGGAGGGCTAAACACTGAGGACAGGGTGCGCGTGGTGTAACGCCCCGAACCCAGCTACCCAGAGTCGGTGCATTACTTCGTAACATTGGCATGATCACAAGAAAGATCAATTCTCGAAAGACCGATTGGTTTAGTAGCCTTGGAAACACTAGATATATTCATAAGTTTTACATTACATCATTAAACGAAAAACTACTACAACTACATATTGTCTCCATAATCCACACTCATATCCCCACATAATATCCCTGCAGGTCATTCATAACTTACTTCTTCACTTCCTGGGAAAAATAAAACATAGAAAAGGGGTGAGCTCAAATGCCCAGTAAGGATAACAATATAGCGGAAACTTTCATAAATAAGAATAAAATTTTAAGGCAATGTATAACTAAAACAAAAGCCTTTCAAACATGAACTTTAAACATGGTATGGCATAAATAAAATGAAATAATGCCATTTACTTATTCACATGGATATTCTACTAATCGAATAATCACATGCAAAAAACAATAACCACTTTCATAATGTTAGAATGCATAATGCTAAACGTTAATTTCTTTGTCTAGGCCTCATCCCAAGACCTAGGGGTTACTTCTAACCGGAACCCAACCCGGAGTGCCTCTAATAACCGGACACCAACCCGGAGTGCCTCTAATAACCGGACACCAACCCGGAGTGCCTTTAATAACCGGACACCAACTCGGAGTGCCTCTAATAACCGGACACCAACCCGGAGGGCATACTTTTACCAGTCCCTAACCTGGAGGGCTTACTTTAACCAGTCCCCAACCTGGAGGGCTTACTTTTACCGGTCCCCAACCCGGAACATACTTGTTTAGCACATTCATCTGAAGAAAAGTTTGAAATATAACATAAACATTCGGATTAAAACTAGCATACGAAATGTCAATAGTTTCACCATAAACTATGAATGGTATAAAATAGCACATCCACAGTCAAACATATCACAAAACCTTCAATACAATATAGAAGTTTTGTATTATAATAAATCAACTTCAAATAAGCGTAAAATCCATTAAAGGATGTTGACATAGATGAAATCAAAACACTTTTCAGAGAAATATCTATTTCTATTTTTGAAATCATTTAAGAGCCATATAAAATAAAACATTTTCTTGAAAATATTCTTGTAAGCTTGTAAGGAAAGCATTGATGATTTTATAACGGCGGAAAATAACCGCACCCACCGTATAAGTAAAAAAAACATTCTTATCTTAATTCTGTCGAAAAGGTTAAAAAGGACCTTGTTTTGAAAACGACGGAAAGATTCCTTTATAAACCTCTTACAAAAAGTCAAACAATGGTATAAATGAATTTAACCCATATTCTTGTAAATAATAAATATGTTTTGAAATACATTTCGAAGAAACATGGATGTGGATGATAAAGAAATCCCAGTAGATTATTACGTATAAACAAACTCGGATAATGAAGAGATTGTGAAATAACCCTTACCATGTACTTTTCCTTGGTTGGGGTAGGTTAACCTCCTGTATAATGGTGAAATAGTTGTTATTAAATTATACAATAATCATATACATTAATATGATATCATATATGATCTTTTAATATTTATTTGATAATAATATCTTAGCATTATCGTTGTTTCGTGTATTAACTTACTTGTTTTCTTTTGTATGTTTTGTTACGTAAGACATGTATGTAAAGGATAGTTTGTATATTATTCATATCCAGAATGATATCAAGTCCTTAAACATCATTTTTTAAATCATCAAATGATAATTATACTTGAATGGATACGATGGAGAATGAATCTCATCGCGTTCGTGGAGACGGTAGTCCGTACGTACGCACGAGCGACAATATCATTCTTTTGATATTAAAATGATATATAAATGGATGGTATATCATATATACAGAATCATTAACATGTTATATTTATTATTTACATGAGTTACACATCATTATTATACCCATCCAAATAATATTATATTGAATAACAATTACACCACGACGTGGAGACGGTAAGCCGTACGTACGCACGTATGGTGACATGTTATTCAAAGGGTGGATAGAATACTGAATATGGTTGTACCATATTTATAATAACATCACAGTATATGTAAGATACTGGAGTTATTATTTTAGAATGGTAAGAACAAAGAAAGAGGAAGTGGAAGAAGAAAGGAACTTAGAAAAGGGTGGTGAAATCATTACCTTTTCTTCGGGTTCTTCCTTTTGATTTGATCAAAATGGCTCCTTAAGATGGCTTTCTGATAAAACTAAGGCCCCTAGGATGTAGTGAGGGAAGTTGGGAGAGTATTTGGGCAGAGTTTGGCCGAACCAAAAGGCTTTGAAGGTGTGAAGAAATGAGAAGGATGAGTTCCCTTTTATAAGAGGGGTGAGGGGCACCTTTGGAAAAGCTAGAAATATTAATTTATAATAAATTCATATTCGGTTTCCAATGGATCCAAAGTTGACTATTCAAAGGCTAATGTGGGGATAGGTCGAAAACCACCCAACCAATAGAATTTAGACAGGTTTGGGTACTTATATTAACCTTATCTTTAAGTATTAACTCTAAGTTAATTAGTTTCACTTTTACAATGTCTCTTTGTATTTTTATATCATATGGTTAATAAACTTACTATATACATCCAAGCGACCCCAAAGTGGTCCATTAATGATGAAACTATCATGATATAAGTCTTTTGGCCGAACCTTAGATTTTTAGGAATTTAATATCAATTAATAATATAATATTTGTTTTAAGAACTCTTTTATGTCAATTTTGACACTATTCAATAGTTGATTTTTGTGAAACTCATAACAGATTGATTACTTCGAACAAAGTCAATTACATCAATCCTAATATATCATATTATCCTATAAAATTAGTTTAATTCATTAAAAGTTTCATATTATATTTATTTGGGTATTTATAATATCAATTATTTTAATTTTTCACTATTATAGTAATTACTGCATCATCATTGTGTCATATATAAAATACATTATTTAATGTCTAAAAATTATAAATAAAATATCATTATGTAGGAAAGCCTTTTATCTTTCTAATGAATATTTATAATCTAAAATCCAACATATATAACCCTATGTAACAATTGTTTTTCTAAAAGATATATGCTTGTGTCATTTTTGTATTCATTTTAACATAATTAAAATAAAGTGTCATTATCACTTACAAGTGGATCCATGGGGTCCCAAAATCGACCCAAAGATTCCCATGGTCGACCATGTATCAACCAATAGGGTTAAGACACGTTTTAGGGTAATTTAGTATTATTATAATATTATTTTTTAACCCTTATTTACCGGATTTACCCTTAACCATGGTAAATAAAATATTTACCGCAGTAATTATTCAAAATGTCTAAAAATAAAAGTTACCTATTTACACAATTTGAACATCCTGATTCCAAATATGGAATCCATTTTTCTAAATTCAAAACACAGAAGTGGCAGAAATTAATTTAAAATTAATTCCCGCTGTCAAAACAAAAAGCGTGTTTTTAAGAGATAATAACTATCAAAAGATTGACACTTGTTTATGTTCGGTTTAATTGTAAAATTATGTCTAATGACCAACATTATATTAAATTGTAAAAATATATTCTAAATATACTTTAAAACCACTCAAATTCATAATTTATCACTATTAATTATTTTGATTAAAAAAGTTGTTTTTAATTAAAATTTAGTAATTTTCACTATTCATCAAAATATGAAAGTTATCCGAAAAGTACCAAAATTTCACCTTAGGCTAAATTCGATATTCCGAATCCAAAAATGAAGTCCATTTCAAAATATAAAATATATATAATTTCAAAATTTAGGTATTACTATTCATAACGGCTAGTTTGATCGGTTGTGGTGTGTGTTAAAACTCGACGTTGCGTACAACACACGCTACTGTTTTATTCAATGGAAAGCGTACCGTGGAAGCTTGGGATGTTTCATTCTAAATTTTTTGATGTCTCCATTTAGTCAAAAAGCTTAAAATATTGTATTTAAAAAGGTTTCACTATCAAAAGTTGATAAAAGTGCAATACTGAAAATGAATCTGTTCTTGCATTATGACTAAGAAACTCATAATATGGATTCTAAAATTATAAGGATTATATAAAGTTAAAAATGTAGTTAATTCTATTTATGACCTCTTTTAATGGCTTTTTTTTGGTAAGTCATGGTGCAATTGAACTCGGTGTTGCGTGTAGTGCAAGTTATTGAATTATTTTGAAGAAATAACACACTATGAAATCGTGGGGTGTTACATTCTCCCCTCCTTCAATAAATTGCGTCCTCGCAATTTGAAATTGTTCTTCGAAAATAAAAGGTTGAAAATAGATAATATATTTGTGGGAAAACCCACATCGGAAATTGGGTTACTAAAATTTAGTCTTAATATGAGGAAAAGAGAAATGAAAGGGTCACCACCAAATTATGATCTTGATTAGGAGAACATTGGTGGCAATTAGAGACATATAATCGGAGGAAAAACGTAAATATTTATAGGTAGTGATTGAGGTCATCAATCACAAAAAAGTGTATAATTGAGGTCCTTAAACTCATCAATCTATGATGATTTGAAGTACCATCGGTTCAACAAAATATAGGGTATTGGGATAACACATTTTTGACGTTTCAAAATATCTTAGTTGAAATCCTACATCGAAAAATGAATTAACGAGGCCTCTATTTAAAATAATGAGTCGAAAGTATGAAGATTACCGAAAATAACACATACTAGGGTTCCATGTAAGAAAATATGGATATGGAAGAAAAATCTAACCATCAATTATCTGATGGAGAGTGGTAGAGAACATGGCTATGAAAAGGCCAACAATCCAAAAGCCATAAATTAGTGATGATTTAAGGTACCATCTAGGAAAACATTTTTGTTCTAAGTTGCTTTTCATAATATTGAGGAATTTATTTATGAGATTGGCTAAGATCATAAGGAGATATACATACTTTATAATTAGAGTTTTATCCATTAATAAATTTCTACCACAAACTCATCTTTCACTCTAAAAGATAATAGAATGTAAAAAAAAATTCTATTTACACTATTCGTATAGGGTTCCAAAATAAACAAATTTATAATTCATCTACATGATCTTTTAATAAAAACTACATTATTTAATCTAGGACATCTCGTGGGCCAGTGGTAGGTGATACACCCTTGTCGCCCTTCGGTTGCGGGTTCAAGTCTCACAGCCTTGCCGGACGCGACGGGTTGCCGCCCGACCTCCGGGTTGTCCTTTTATGGAAATCCAAAATAATCTAAACTAGAACTATCCAAAATACTTCTATCCATACTCACAGTCCAACATTTATAAGTAAGGTAAACATAATGTAGAACCTTTTTACCCCGTAATAGCATATGAATACCTTCATCATGTATTCTTTTAATACACCGAAACATCCAGAATTACCATATTCCATATTGATTACATTCATGCTCCCTTATTCCATATAGAAAGTTGGATATACATCATTAATCCAAAAATGTTTTAAACCCCAACAATGATGGAATATACAAATCATTAATCAGTTCCAGGGTAGTCAAGAATATCCAATATAATTTATCCAAAACAATCACATATTATTCCAAAATCACTACCTCAGTATCAGAACTATATTATGATTTATCATTCTCTCAACCATATATTTTCCAAAAATTTATCTTGCTATTGAGTCACTTTTCTTTGTTCCACACAATCTCAAGTCCTTAATGAAATAGTACTGCAGTACAATCCTTATATACTCCATGATTATTGTAACAAGTACATTGTTGATACAACACTCAATTGACATAATCAACATAAGAACTCTAATCATTCCTCTTCATCTGTGGTAGTATCATAACATGATTATTATCCAATAACATCATTTGCGTCATAGTCTGATGACTGGGGCATAGGTTCGCGTAGTGTCCAAACTCCTTGCAAATGAAGCATTGTACATTTAAAACCATTTTCTTACCCTTGCAGTCACGTACTTTGTGCCCTTTTCCTCCACACTTATAACAAACTCCCATTCCTTTCAGGCAAGTTCCAGGGTGTTTCTTTCCACAGTTACCACATATGGGAAAATTCTTCTTTTCCCTCTTCCCTTTATCCATCTTTCTCTCTTCCATCCTTTTCTTCTCTTGCTTCCCTTCAAAGCCATAGGACTCAGTAAACTCTTTAATTATCTTATCAACACATGATATCATTTCTTCATATGATGATAATACATGGGAGACTATTTCTCTTATAAATTCTAGCTTAAGACCATGAGAGATATGATCCTTCCTTCTCTTTGAATCATGTGCATTTCTGGAGTTATCATTCCTTCTACTGGGCGCCATTTCTAAACAATGGCATAAACTAGATCAGTTTATGAATCAAAATACATAATCCCATACTTATAAAACACTTAACATAAATTGAACTATTTATGGATATAATCCATAATCATAAGAATGTTTTCTTTGAGGAAGTATATACTCATAATCCCTTCAAAATGATTTGTAAAGAAAATGAGAGTTATCCTAAACATATCCCCCGGGAGTGTCGTAACCAAGAGTGCAGCAAGGCCCGTTGTCGTGCACCAGTTCCCGTTCGAGTCTAGCTCAAAGCGGTGTTTTCGGGTTTTACCCCTAGGTACATCTGTGCCAGAGCCGCCTCAACCTGCTCGTATCCAGACAGGGATGTATTGCTCGGAAAACTCACAAAATCTCTACAATACCAAAATTCTAGGAAGTTCTTCTATACTAATCCTCAAAGTTCATCTTAGGTCTACGTGCTCTAATCAGAGTTTATCTAAATCTAGCTTCCAAGGTTTGTACTAAACTTCCTCTGATACCAACTGTAACGCCCCGAACCCAGCTACCCAGAGTCGGTGCATTACTTCGTAACATTGGCATGATCACAAGAAAGATCAATTCTCGAAAGACCGATTGGTTTAGTAGCCTTGGAAACACTAGATATATTCATAAGTTTTACATTACATCATTAAACGAAAAACTACTACAACTACATATTGTCTCCATAATCCACACTCATATCCCCACATGATATCCCTGCAGGTCATTCATAACTTACTTCTTCACTTCCTGGGAAAAATAAAACATAGAAAAGGGGTGAGCTCAAATGCCCAGTAAGGATAACAATATAGCGGAAACTTTCATAAATAAGAATAAACTTTTAAGGCAATGTATAACTAAAACAAAAGCCTTTCAAACATGAACTTTAAACATGGTATGGCATAAATAAAATGAAATAATGCCATTTACTTATTCACATGGATATTCTACTAATCGAATAATCACATGCAAATAAATAACCACTTTCATAATGTTAGAATGCATAATGCTAAACGTTAATTTCTTTGTCTAGGCCTCATCCCAAGACCTAGGGGTTACTTCTAACCGGAACCCAACCCGGAGTGCCTCTAATAACCGGACACCAACCCGGAATGCCTCTAATAACCGGACACCAACCCGGAGTGCCTCTAATAACCGGACACCAACCCGGAGTGCCTCTAATAACCGGACACCAACCCGGAGGGCATACTTTTACCAGTCCCTAAACTAGAGGGCTTACTTTAACCAGTCCCCAACCTGGAGGGCTTACTTTTACCGGTCCCCAACCCGGAACATACTTGTTTAGCACATTCATCTGAAGAAAAGTTTGAAATATAACATAAACATTCGGATTAAAACTATAATACGAAATGTCAATAGTTTCACCATAAACTATGAATGGTATAAAATAGCACATCCACAGTCAAACATATCACAAAACCTTCAATACAATATATAAGTTTTGTATTATAATAAATCAACTTCAAATAAGCGTAAAATCTATTAAAGGATGTTGACATAGATGAAATCAAAACACTTTTCAGAGAAATATCTATTTCTATTTTTGAAATCATTTAAGAGCCATATAAAATAAAACATTTTCTTGAAAATATTATTGTAAGCTTGTAAGGAAAGCTTTGATGATTTTATAACGGCGGAAAATAACCGCACCCACCGTATAAGTAAAAAAAAACATTCTTATCTTAATTCTGTCGAAAAGGTTAAAAAGGACCTTGTTTTGAAAACGACGGAAAGATTCCTTTATAAACCTCTTACAAAAAGTCAAACAAGGGTATAAATGAATTTAACCCATATTCTTGTAAATAATAAATATGTTTTGAAATACATTTCGAAGAAACATGGATGTGGATGATAAAGAAATCCCAGTAGATTATTACGTATAAACAAACTCGGATAATGAAGAGATTGTGAAATAACCCTTACCATGTACTTTTCCTTGGTTGGGGTAGGTTAACCTCCTGTATAATAGTGAAATAGTTGTTATTAAATTATACAATAATCATATACATTAATACGATATCATATATGATCTTTTAATATTGATTTGATAATAATATCTTAGCATTATCGTTGTTTCGTGTATTAACTTACTTGTTTTCTTCTGTATGTTTTGTTACGTAAGAAATGTATGTAAAGGATAGTTTGTATATTATTCATATCCAGAATGATATCAAGTCCTTAAACATCATTTTTTAAATCATCAAATGATAATTATACTTGAATGGATACGATGGAGAATGAATCTCATCGCGTTCGTGGAGACGGTAGTCCGTACGTACGCACGAGCGACAATATCATTCTTTTGATATTAAAATGATATATAAATGGATGGTATATCATATATACAGAATCATTAACATGTTATATTTATTATTTACATGAGTTACACATCATTATTATACCCATCCAAATAATATTATATTTAATAACAATTACACCACGACGTGGAGACGGTAAGCCGTACGTACGCACGTATGGTGACATGTTATTCAAAGGGTGGATAGAATACTGAATATGGTTGTACCATATTTATAATAACATCACAGTATATTTAATATACTGTAGTTATTATTTTAGAATGGTAAGAACAAAGAAAGAGGAAGTGGAAGAAGAAAGGAACTTAGAAAAGGGTGGTGAAATCATTACCTCTTCTTCGGGTTCTTCCTTTTGATTTGATCAAAAGGGCTCCTTAGGATGGATTTCTTATAAAACTAAGGCCCCTAGGTTGTAGTGAGGGAAGTTGGGAGAGTATTTGGGCAGAGTTTGGCCGAACCAAAAGGCTTTGAAGGTGTGAAGAAATGAGAAGGATGAGTGCCCTTTTATAAGAGGGGTGAGGGGCACCTTTGGAAAAGCTAGAAATATTAATTTATAATAAATTCATATTCGGTTTCCAATGGATCCAAAGTTGACTATTCAAAGGATAATGTGGGGATAGGTCGAAAAACACTCAACCAATAGAATTTAGACAGGTTTGGGTACTTATATTAACCTTATCTTTAAGTATTAACTCTAAGTTAATTAGTTTCACTTTTACAATGTCTCTTTGTATTTTTATATAATATGGTTAATAAACTTACTATATACATCCAAGAGACCCCAAAGTGGTCCATTAATGATGAAACTATCATGATATAAGTCTTTTGGCCGAACCTTAGATTTTTAGGAATTTAATATCAATTAATAATATAATATTTGTTTTAAGAACTCTTTTATGTCAATTTTGACACTATTCAATAGTTGATTTTTGTGAAACTCATATCAGATTGATTACTTCGAACAAAGTCAATTAAATCAATCCTAATATATCATATTATCCTATAAAATTAGTTTAATTCATTAAAAGTTTCATATTATATTTATTTGGGTATTTATAATATCAATTATTTTAATTTTTCACTATTATAGTAATTACTGCATCATCATTGTGTCATATATAAAATACATTATTTAATGTCTAAAAATTATAAATAAAATATCATTATGTAGGAAAGCCTTTTAGCTTTCTAATGAATATTTATAATCTAAAATCCAACATATATAACTCTATGTAACAATTGTTTTTCTAAAAGATATATGCTTGTGTCATTTTTGTATTCATTTTAACTTAATTAAAATAAAGTGTCATTATCACTTACAAGTGGATCCATGGGGTCCCAAAATCGACCCAAAGATGCCCATGATCTACCATGTATCAACCAATAGGGTTAAGACACGTTTTAGGGTAATTTAGTATTATTATAATATTATTTTTTAACCCTTATTTACCGGATTTACCCTTAACCATGGTAAATAAAATATTTACCGCAGTAATTATTCAAAATGTCTAAAAATAAAAGTTACCTATTTACACAATTTGAACATCCTGATTCCAAATATGGAATCCATTTTTCTAAATTCAAAACACAGAAGTGGCAGAAATTAATTTAAAATTAATTCCCGCTGTCAAAACAAAAAGCGTGTTTTTAAGAGATAATAACTATCAAAAGATTGACACTTGTTTATGTTCGGTTTAATTGTAAAATTATGTCTAATGACCAACATTATATTAAATTGTAAAAATATATTCTAAATATACTTTAAAACCACTCAAATTCATAATTTATCACTATTAATTATTTTGATTAAAAAAGTTGTTTTTAATTAAAATTTAGTAATTTTCACTATTCATCAAAATATGAAAGTTATCCGAAAAGTACCAAAATTTCACCTTAGGCTAAATTCAATATTCCGAATCCAAAAATGAAGTCCATTTCAAAATATAAAATATATATAATTTCAAAATTTAGGTATTACTATTCATAACGGCTAGTTTGATCGGTTGTGGTGTGTGTTAAAACTCGACGTTGCGTACAACACACGCTACTGTTTTATTCAATGGAAAGCATACCGTGGAAGCTTGGGATGTTTCATTCTAAATTTTTTGATGTCTCCATTTAGTCAAAAAGCTTAAAATATTGTATTTAAAAAGGTTTCACTATCAAAAGTTGATAAAAGTGCAATACTGAAAATGAATCTGTTCTTGCATTATGACTAAGAAACTCATAATATGGATTCTAAAATTATAAGGATTATATAAAGTTAAAAATGTAGTTAATGCTATTCATGACCTCTTTTAATGGCTTTTTTTTGGTAAGTCACGGTGCAATTGAACTCGGTGTTGCGTGTAGTGCAAGTTATTGAATTATTTTGAAGAAATAACACACTATGAAATCGTGGGGTGTTACACGTGGTGCATCTATTGAAAACCCGACGTGAATGGGGATATGATCTCAGACCATGCCACGCGATCCCGTGGTTGAGGTCCCAAAGGTGAAACATACGCGACAGCAGACCTCAAGATGGACCCAAGGACGAAAGGTCTGGGCGTTCCTACGTATCCCATTAGGATGGGAATCAAGCTAGACGTAGTTCTGGAAATACAGTTTAACGTCATGTTGGATGAAATACGGATCTTACTTTTAGGTCTTAGAGCTCGGACCGAGAAGAAAGGGCGGAGTTTGGTAACTCCTGGGCTGGACCCAAGATGAATTGTCCGGGCAGTCCTACGTATCTCATTAGTATGAGAATCAAGCCACACGTAGTTCTGGAAATAAAGTTTAACGTCATGTTGGACGAGATATAGATCTTAGTTTTAGGTCTTAGAGCTCAGACCATGAAAAGGGCAGAACCAAAAGAGGATCTTAGTTTTAGATCTTAGAACTCGGACCATGGAGCCCAGATGTAGGGAAAAGTGTAGTTTAAGGTCGTGCTAGACCATACAGTTTAAGGTCATGCAGGACCATAAGGCGAAATATGGATCTTTGTTTTATGTCTTAGAGCTTGGACCAAGAGGATCTTTGTTTTAGGTCTTAGAACTCAGACCATGAGGATCTTAGTTTTAGGTCTTAGAAATCGGACCAAAGCACAGTTAGGGTCGTGCTGGACCATACAGTTTAAGGTCATGCAGGACCATACAGTTTAAGGTCATGCAGGACCATACAGTTTAAGGTCATGCAGGACCATACAGTTTAAGGTCATGCAGGACCATACAGTTTAAGGTCATGCAGGACCGTACAGTTTAAGGTCATGCAGGACCGTACAGTTTAAGGTCATGCAGGACCATACAGTTTAAGGTCATGCAGGATCATACAGTTTAAGTTCATGTAGGACCATACTGGTTAGGCAAAGTACTTCTTGAGGAACCTCGCGTTGGTGGGAGGAGTGATACGCTCACCATCCATAGTCACCAGGGAATACACGCCATTGGGATAGACCTTGTGGACAATAAACGGCCCCTCCCACTTGGGCTCCAACTTGGGTGGTTTCCTGATGGGAATCATTGGCGCTCTAAGAGACAGCACCAAGTCACCTTGCAGGAAGGAGCGGAGGTGAACCTTCTTATCGAATGCTCGATCCATCCTTCTATGATACCTTTCCAAGTTATGTAAAGCGCGAAGCCTACTTCCATCCAGCGCTTCCAATTCGGCTAGACGGATCTCGGCAACTCTGTTTGGCGCTTGCTGGTCGTAGACAGCTGTGCACAATGAGGGCAGCTGGACCTCGATAAGAAGGAATGCCTCAGCTCCGTATACCAGGGAATACAGAGTCACCTGGGTGGAATTGCGAGTCGTCATCCTATAATCCCAGAGGGCATTGGGGAGCTTGTCTGGCGAACTTTTCATGTTCTGACCAACCATTTTTTGCAGAATGTTAGAGAGGGTTTTGTTAAACGCCTAAATCTGTCCATTCGCCTGTGCATGATAGTGGGAGGTGTGGTTAGAGAGAATGTTGTACTTGGAGTACAATCTCTTCAGCTCGGCCGCTCGGAAGTTGGTTGTGTTATCCGTGAGGATAGCGTGAGGTATTAAAAATCGGTGAATGATATTGGAGCTCACGAAGTCGGCTATAGAACCAGCCTTGACTTCCCAAAGAGGGGCTTCCTATGTCCACTTTGAGAAGAAATCCGTGGCGGTTAAGATGAACCGGCACTGGCGGGCCATCGCCGGCGGGTAAGGCCCTACGACATCCAACCCCCAGACTGAAAAGGGCCAAGAATACTTAGTAGTATGGAGAGGCTCCGGTGGCCGATGCACAAAGTTAGCATGAACTTGGCACGCATGACACCTCTTGGCATACTCGATGCAGTCGTGGATCATGGAGGGCCAGAAGTATCCCAGTCTCCGAATCTAGTGGGACAACTTTGACTCGACCTGGTGGCCGCCATAGGAACCAGTGTGCACTTCCTGCATGACCTGTGGGATCTCAAATCCATGAAGAAAATGGAGAAGAACACAGTCAAACCCACGCCTGTAAAGGAGCTACTCACGGCTGGGACCGCTTTGAAGGGTGAACTGCGGCACACGGCGCCTGATTCGTTCTCGTTCTACTCGGTCCATCGGAAGATTTCCATGTCAGAGATATTCAACCAAGGGTGTACTCCAGTCAGGAACTATCTCGATCACCACGCCTGAAGCCTTGGGGGGTCCTGACACGGGGGCACCAGTGGTGAGATGGTTCACTCGCGGGCCACGATCGCCCTCCGGGATAACAGGAGAAATGACTCTTCGGTGTGCCACATGGATGATTAGGTCATCCTGTTCGGGCTCTGCGAGTGATGTGGCCAGGCTGGCCAAAGCATCTGCTCAACTGTTTTGCGAACGGGGATCATGAACGACATCTGGTCAGGATGGGAACTTATCCATTAGATGGAGGGTGCACTCCAGCAACGACATGAGTTCTGGCTTCCTGACAGCATAGTCACCGTTAACCTGCTTGATGACTAGCTCAGAGTCCCCTTTTACATACAGGTGGGATACGTTAACCTCCAGAGCCAACTCGAGGCTGGTGATGAGGGCATGATATTCTGCCTCATTGTTGGTGCAGCCTTCTAACAACAAGAAAGAATATGGAAGAACGTCTTGCTCCGGGGTGATGAAGACGATACCCTGGCCCACTCAGTTAAGCCTAGTATAGTTGAGCCTTCTACCGGTAGGGCTTCGGGAGGTGCCATCAAAGTGCATCTGCCAGCATGGGGTGGCGTGATCGACTGAGAGGATTGCCTCATCAGGAAAGCCCAAATCCAGTGGCTGGTCCATAGAGGTTGGGTGGGAAACTAAGAATTCTACCAATTCCTTTCCTTTGACGGCCTTCTGAGGTACGAACCTAATGTCGAACAGTTGGAGGATCACCGCCCAGCGTTCCAATCGGCCGGTCAATATAGGCCGGCTCAAGATGTATTTCAACGGGTCTACCCGAGAGACCAGCTGTACCTCGTGGTGCTGCAAGTAGTGCCGCAATATCTGTACAGCGAATACGAGTGCCAGGAAGCTCTTATAGATGGGAGAGTATCTAACTTTCTCATCGAGGAGCATGAGGATGAGGTAGTAGAGGATATTCTCTATTCCCTCGTTGTTCTTCTGGGTGAGAAGGGCGCTGAGGGATCGCTCCAGGGCGGTCACGTAAAGGACCAACTGCTTTCCAGGAATGGGTGGCATCAGGACCGGAGGTTGAAGCAGATACTGCTTGATTTCCTCAAAAGAGGTCTGACATTCTTCATCCCACCCATAGGCGACACCTTTCTTCATGAGTCGAGAAAGGGGCTTACACTTGCCGGCCAAATTCGCAATGATTCGGCATATATCGGCTAAGTGGCCTTGGAGGCCTCGAAGCTCCCGAATATTACTCGAGGGAGGCATCTGACCGAGGGAATTGATCTTATCGGGGTCGATCTCGATACCTCGATACCTAACGATGAATCCAAGAAACTTTCCGGAGGTGACCCCGAAGGCGCACTTCAACGGGTTCATCTTCAAGTGGCGAGAACGGAGCAAATCGAACACTTTCTAAAGTTCTTTGAGATGGTCACGGGACTGACGAGATTTAACCACCAGGTCATCTATGTAGCACTCCACCAGCGTCCCGAGGATCGGCTTGAATATGCGGTGCATAGCCCATTGATAGGTGGCACCCAAGTTCATCAGGCCGAAGGGCATAACCCGATAGCAGAAAGTGCCCTGGGGGGACCTGAAGGCAGTGAACTCTTCATCCTCATGGGCCATCCAGATCTGGTTGTACCTGGAGTACCCATCCATGAAGGAGAGGGCTTGGAACCCGGCCATTGTGTCGATCAATAGATCTATCATGGGAAGGGGAAAGTCATCCTTCGAACAGTGGCGATTAAGATCGCGGAAGTTGATGCAGACCCTGATCTGCCCGTTCTTCTTCCTAACGGGCACAATGTTGGATAGCCATCTAGGGTACTGGACTTCCTTGATGAATTTGGCCTTAATGAGCTTATCAACTTCGGCCTCAACCATGGCACCATGAAAGGGGATCATTTTTATGGGAGGCTGCTTGAACCCGCGATGGTTTGCTGGGAGGCCAAGGCGGTGGACAGCTACTTGGGGATCTAGTCCCAACATCTCGTCATAACTCCAGGAAAACACATCAAGGTGCTGTATGAGGAAGTCTATGTACTGTTTCTGTTCCTCGGGAGGCATAGCGGCGCTGACCAATGTGGGTCTCGGGTTCACCTCACTACCGAGGTTCACTTGTACTAGCTCGTCGACCGTGGCGGAGAGGCCCTCCTCAAAGGCAGGAGGAGCATATTCCATGTCTTCTTCTCTACTTTTGGAAGGATCATCCATGGGGGGAGCCGTTTCGGGGCTGCTTGACCCTGATGGGGAGCCAACACCAGCTTGGGCGGCAGAGGTCATCACGATGGGAGACTCATGCACCGCGGAGACCATAGCGACGAACGCGGTTGATCCAATCCCATCCGGCCTGCAGCCCAAGGGGCCACGCTTTACGACATCAAAGCAGTGGTGATGCGTTGGCTTGAGCCAGTCGATCCTGGCTTGGCAAAACAGACACGTATGACGTACTACCATTTCCATGAGCCCAACGTCCCGATATCGTACGGGGGTAGGAGGATCGAGGATCACCTGAACCTGGTTGGTGTAAGAGTATGAGGTGATTTCCCATCATCGCTTAGACCCAGAAACATGGCTTCCTCTGGTACCCGAGACAACAAATCACTCTCCCATATCGGGAGTCATGGCCTCCAACTGATGGATTGGGAAGGCATATGCGTCATTCAAACCTGCCCAGGGATCACTCGCGACAGCGGCGGGCTCAACCTCACCTATCGGGATTTTCTTGTCCTTCCTCTTGTAATAGTCAGCGTCCAGGTAACGAGCTTAACAAGAGGCAAACGGAGACGCATCTCCTTGGATCACACCCACTCGACCCTTAAGGGGGTATTTGGGGCACTGATAGTATGATGAGGGAACCGCTCCGTGAAGATGGAGCCACGACCTTCCCATCAATGCGTTGTAGGTAGTGTCTTGAGAGACAACCATGAATTCAGTATTGGTAATTAAGCCGCCGAACGGGGTCTTCAGACGAATCTTTCCAAGTGGAGTTTGCTCAGTCCTGTCATACCCCTGGATTCTGAGGTCAGAGGGAGTTAAATCATCCTCGGACAACCCCAGTTTTCGCAGTGTCCGAGTTGGGATCAAGTTAATCCCAGAACCCGTGTCGACAAGACAGCGACGAACTTCCACGCCATTGAATTGGCCAGTGATGTACAGTGGGTGGATGTGCCCC
The DNA here is from genome assembly GCA_963277665.1 of Viscum album. Taxonomy (NCBI): domain Eukaryota; kingdom Viridiplantae; phylum Streptophyta; class Magnoliopsida; order Santalales; family Viscaceae; genus Viscum; species Viscum album. The sequence goes on from OY728158.1 coordinate 1,278,301,622, forward strand.
TGTATGGGAGGGTCTTCATCTTCACAGGAGAATGAGATAACCGCTTGACATTCGGCATCCTCAATCACCTTGGTGTGGAAGTCTTCTGCAGCCGCTACCTCCGTTTCAAACTGGAGGGGGCTCCTTAGAGCCTCGACGAGCGCCTCACGCATTTCAGACGATAGGAGAAGGGCCTCAAGGATGGAAAGCCTTGCCGGAATGTCGGCCAGATGCTTCAGAACATCATACTTTCATGCCAAACGCGAGCTTCTGCTTACAGGAGGTCGCTCTGCGATTGGGGGCATGATGGGCCCTACTGGCGGGACCGGTGACTGACTGGTACTAGGCACGTCCCGCTGTTCACTAGCTGAAGCCCAGGAGGTGGTTGTCATGCTAGGACCAAAAGGCCATAGTCGGCCAGTGGTAGGGAAGGGCTGGTTGCGATGCGGGTAAGGCGGTTCCGCCCGATCCAGCAACACAAACGATGGTGGAAGCGAACCTGTTGTCACCGGGTGAGGGAGCTGCGAGTGCTGCTCTCTATACTGGGCCTGCTGCCTGGTCTCAGTAGCGTGCATGGCCTGACTGGAGGTGACGACTGCCGTGCCCCGGTGATTCACGTAGCCACGGCTCTGTCGACATTGGCGACGACTGGGGACATTGGGGAGGTCCACCTGGCGCTCCTCATCGTCGGGAGCCACAAAGGGATTTACCAACTCTACGGTGTTAACTGAAGCGTACCCCAGGCTCTCGGGGAGTTCCACCTGGACCTCCTCACCGTCGGGAGCCAAAAAGGGATTTACCAACTCTACGGTGTTAACTGAAGCGTACCCCAGGCTCTCACTCGAGGAGTCATCCACTACCGGATGGGGTCTCGGAGGGATCCCCATTTCTGGGGGCATGAAATCGCCAAGCATGCGAGAAGGTGACGGCAATGGCAGGGCACGTTCTTTCTTCTTGCGCCGCTGCCAGCTCTTCTGGGAAGAAGTAGGCTGGGACGACGATGCCAAAGTGGAACTGGAAGACTCTGAGGGCTCTAGCTGATCCAGGCGGGCACAGATGATGCAATGGGCACAGGCGACCGTCATGCGGGCCATCCAGTCATTATACTTCCTGGACCAATGGTCAGAAACCTATTCCCACCCATCCCCGTTGTCACTACTGCCATCTGATCCCACGAAGAGACCTGCCACCTGTACCGGGGCTGGGCCCAACCTGACTATGTTGTTGTCAATCTGGTCTTGGAGCCAGTCCTTGAACACATAGAATTTCTGTATGGTGTGTCCCAGGATACGGTGATAAGGGAAGTAGATAGGGTGACCCATGAGACACGTCTATTCTGGCTTCCGGCACTCAGGCAGTCACACGATCCTTTGCTCCAAGGTGCTACGGAAATAACCGGGGACCTGGGCCTTGCCAAACGAGTAAGCCCAATTCCTCCTGTCTGGAAAGGGGAATCTTGGGGGTTGACCATGGCCTGGGGCCGGAGGAGAAGGCCGAGGAGGCGGAGCCGGATTACCTCACCTAGGTGGTGGCGGTGCATTACGCGGAGGCACCGACCGATTCTGAGGTGGTCACTGCTGGGCCGGAGGTTGTGCCCGTGGGGGTGGACCCCTATGAGCCTACTGATCTGGCCTCACTGGCAGCAACTCTAGCTGTCCGGGGGCCTCTATCTTGGCTACAGCAGTGGGATCGGCTCTGGCGGCTCTCCTTGCAGAGATTACAGGAGGCAGCGGGCGTGCCTGACCAGCCAATTGCAGGGCTTCTTTGAGGCGCTGAGCCTTGTCCGAGAAGTCCTGGAAACCTCCAGGGTAATTCTGCGTGATCAGGGAAGGAACCAACTCCGCCTTGACATTCCCTAAACACATCGTCAATAATTTCTCATAAGTCAGCGGCATGTCAAGGGAGTACGTGAGCCCCTTCCACCGGGCGACGAAGTCCGCGACTCGCTCGTCGGGCCTTTGCTTGCACCTAAAGAGGTCTGCAATGTTTGTCTTCCGGGTTGTGGAACTGAACCGGTATAGGAATTTCTGGTGAAGGTCCTCCCAACTAGTCAAAGATCCAACAGGGAGCTGGCTGTACCAGACGAATGCTGGTCCTTCCAGTGTCTGAACGAAGCACCGGAGCTTGGCAGCCTCCTGCTGTGCCGGAGTCCCTAACATAGGCCCGCACCTCATGTTGAAGTGGGCCAAGTGTTGTGGCGGGTCTTCAGTCCCGTTAAAGGGGGAAAAAGTGGGCTTCCCAAATCCCGGCGGGGCCGGCATGTCATCCACCCATGCTCTGTACGGCTTGCCATCCGGTGGGATCGCCACATGCCCAGTTTCCAGGGCCTCCAAGCGAGCGATGAGTACTTCCATCAGATCATTCGGATGTGGATTCCTATCCTGACGGGGATCTCTAACCACAAGCGCATTTCTAGGCTCTTCGATACGATAGTCGCGCTCAGTGGCTCGCGGGGCAGCTGGTGGAGCGACTCTTGGATCGACGGGAGGAAACCGAGCAGGTTCCCCCAGGTTGTCTTGCCGCTCGGGAGGGTTCGGCGAAACATATCGCACCCTCTTTCCATGGGCTCCAGTGTCTCCCCTGTCGGCAAACACGACACGGACACAGTTTCCCGGGGGGATCTCAGTAAGGGTTAGATGCTCCTGCCTCTGCTGTCCTGGTCTAGGGTTGCCGTAGTCAGGTCGCCGCTCTGAAATGCATTCGGCCAGGAGCTCATCAACCAGCCTATTTTGCTCAGCTAGCTGTTGGCGCAGCATGGCCTTCTCGGGATCTTCCTCCACCTTCGGAACTGAGGTAGATGGGTCGGCGAGATTGACAGACCCGATGGGCTCTTTACCCCTGCCGATGTTTCGGCCCAGCGCCAGTGCCTCCGTGGGTACAGGAAGACCTAGGAGGCTCCTCTGTTGGTGAGTAATCCTCCCAGATGGGTCCAGTAGCGGTCTGTCCTCGGGGGGTGATTCCCTATCGAGGGGCTCCATAATGTTTCCCTCATCTGAAAGGTCAACCATGTTGACTACTACATCCCTTGGCGATGTTCCCTCAGGGCCGCCCAGTGGATCGGGCTGCCGGCGGATCGCACAGAGGAGGAGAGCAGTGTACTGCCCCCACCCGCGGACGCGCGCATAGGGGGGTGGCCTCCTCAATAACTCTACAAAGTACTTGAAAACTCTGGATGCATTTTTGCTGAAGGGCCTCGTGGTGGACCAACGACTAGGGGTGCCGGACCGCGGGGAGTGCTGCTATGTCGACCCGGCGGCACTGCTCACCAATCTCCTCGAGATGCACTTGGCTCCCTGGATAAGGTGCTAGCTGATGGCGGAGGCTAGAGTGAGTCACCCGAAGAATCTGGTGGAAGCATTCAAACTCTCCCGGGGTGAGTGACTCTGGCACATCAAAACCCGATTCTGCAACCGGCCAAAACTTTTCAGGGAAGTGGCCTGCTGCAAGAATGGTCCAGAAGCTCCACGGCTCCGGTTCGGGGTCCGGAACTTGCCGCCCCTGATCGTCCACTGAGGAAAGTTGGGGAATTGGCAATGGCGCCGAGGCAGGTCGTCGGGGCGGTGGGCGGGACGGAGGGGAATACGGCGAACAGACCGATTGGCCGCCGATCCCTGGGTCATCTTCCAGGGGTTGCAGTGCACTGGCTGCCACGTTGCGATAGGATGTGTCGGCGAATGGGCCTCCTGTCACAGCGTCGGTGCTTTCCGAGGGTGTATCGCCTCGTGATTCTTCCGTCGGTCCCCAGAAAAGTTCCTCACCCTCCCTAACAGGGACGGGAGGTGCTTCCGATAAGGCCAGCGGCAACTGCGGGCTTGATCCCCGGCGGTACGCCAAGTCCTCGTCCTCCTGGATATACCATCTAAGGCAGGAGGTAATCATAAGGATCTCGCATTCGGGGAGTACGAGACTGACGTTCCGCATCCCCATCCCTTCCCTCAACTCGAAGGTTTGGGGGGGGGGGTTCCATCATCGAGTCGTACTCTGCCTCAGAATCTGAGAAACGGACTGGTCCGATTTCCGTCCGGACTCCCCTAACATTCCTCCTATGGCGATGACGCCCGGCCTTCCTACCCCTGGGTAGCTCCTCAGGATAAGGACGATTTCCATCGTGGAGTCCCCCAGCCACAATAGAGCTGGGGAAGAGGGGACTGAAGGCTGGGGTGTGAGAAGAACTAGGAAAGATGTCTAAAGGGACATGGGGAGGACCTCCATGTGAGTGAGCGACTGGATACACAACGGCTCTATGCTCGCGGCCGGCGGCAGGGGGAGTGACATCATACCCCATGCAGTGGGTGCTGGAAGGAGTCATACCCGAAGCACAGCCGTCGTGAAGAAGCTTCCGGCTTCCCAGATCGGTGGCACGGAATGAGCCCTCATGGTGAGCGGCACTACCGTGGATTGATCCACAGTGGCCATTGCCAGTGTCCGCGACCAGGAGATTCGACCCAACTTGCTTGTAGGGCGGTCGGGGTTTCGATCCCAGTCAGGCACACGGCTGCCCCTACTCAACATGCGCGGGGATCTGGTAACAGGAGTCTGTAGTGGCTCGAGCCACAGTGGTTGCTGATGCTGGTGCCCCAGGACGGGCATTCTCTCCTGCTCGCTCCTGGCGCTGGCGTCGAGTCAGATGGGCCAGAACCGGCGGTGCGAGCCTGAAGATTGCATGCTCCTCGACTCGGGGAGTCAGTCGGCGGCGTCGATGCGGCCTGGCGGGGGTTCTTGCCGTTAACCCCTGGGATGGATCGCAGATCGGGTGGACCCGGACATCCCCCACCTCATTGGCGTAGGGGAGGGATGTGTCAAAGCGCCTCGGGGATAGGCTCCCGAAGCGGTTGAACATCGGCGTGGGGAGCGACGGCTCCCTGCGCGACCCTCGAGGGCGACGATGGTGGTGAGGCGCAACCGCCTCTAGATCCAAGCAGGCCATGCCCCTATTGGGGATTACCCCTTCCTCGTCATACCTACGAACCATGTCATTGATCACCCTCCGCTGGATGATTTTTGACGGGGAGAGGGGGTGCAAGTGCCCGGATTCTACAGCGGTCGAAGTCGGAGCGACCGTGGGATAGGTGGGACCATGCGGGGTAGCCGCGTCGGTACTGCCCCGGCCCCTGCGCCGATGGGCAGGTGGCGATCGAGCTCCGAATGTGGTGAACTGATTCCCGAAAACAGGGATATGAACACATTAGTATCAACAGGAAAGGAGATCAACAACCAAGGCCCAACGTCATTCTGTCTTCCATGGTCGGCGAGGGGGATCCATGCTGACGATGTCGCAGAACGGAGTAGTCAACGCCCTGACGGCCTCGACCCCTGGTGGGTTCACGTCCCGATGAGGGTTACCCGGACCTGGTGACATGCTATTCTTCCGATTCCCCAACGGCTACCATTCCCCATGTTGAGGAGAAGAACTTCATGCCGGGTTCACCATTTTTGTGGATCCAACGCCCCAATGGCTTCCATTCCCCGTGTTGAGGAGAAGAGCTTCACGCCGGGTTCACCATTTTTGTTTCCGACGCTTTCGTCGGGGCGCGCGCATCCGTCTGTGGAGGAGGACGCGCTGCTTCTTGCCCCACATTCCCGCTTTCCAAAGGTGGGCAGCATTTGTTCCTTGTTCAGGTATGTCTGCTCCTTGACCGAAACGGGATGATGGGATGTCGGTTCTTTCTTCCATGGATTCCTCCTCGAAGCTCATCACCTAGTCCATGTCTCCCTCATATATTTAAGACGGGTTCGTGAACCTCATTCCCGGTGCCATATCTACATGGACGCCAGTTAATTACGCTGCTTCCGTCAAGACACTCCAAGGGGTCTTGTCGGGGCAGTAACCTTCGGTGAGGAGAATGGTCGTGTTGGGGCGTCCTCGGCATGTCTGTCTTTGGTCCCTCATCACAGGGCTTCTCGAGGGCATGGAAGCCTGAGGCATCACACATTGAACGCGGGGAATGTGTACCATTTAAAGTTTTCCTCATCTTCCCATGTTTAACATGGGGTATGTCACGAGTTTAACATCTTGCGGAGATGGTTCGGGTAGAAGGATCCCTAGGGGGGAACACCGATGCTGGGGGGGGGCCAGCACGTGGCCGGATTCCCATATATCATGGAGTGGGATGGGGTGGCGTGATCTCACCAGGATGTGGTGGCCAGGGTAAGGATCAGGATGGATGGTAGAGTGAGACATGGGGCTTACGTTCTGAGACGGCCCAAGAGGGGGGGTACAGTTTAATGTCATGTGAGACACGATACAGTTTAACGTCATGCGGGACAGAATACAGTTTAACATCATCCGGGACGAGGGGTTTGGGGCTTACGCTCTGAGGCGGCCCAAGGTGGTCAGGGAACCGACATGGAGAGGTCGGTATAAACGGGTGGTGGGCTTGAACCTCATGGAGGCTTCCTACGTACCATGCGTTAGCACAGATCAAAGTCCACGTAGTTCGCTGGGATGGGGCTTACGCTCTGGGGTGGCCCATAAGAGGATGTAATGGTCGATGTGCACTCTAAGCCGACGTGAGTCATGCTCGGTGTGAGAAACAAGAGGCAGTAGGGACTAGACAATCACGTCGCGAAGGGTGCGTCCGTGAGAAGTGGAATGGGGCTTACGCGTTGAGCAGCCCAAAGAAGAAACAAGGGCTTACTCGTGGTTAGCGGCCCTTGGTGCCGGGGCTTACTCCAGGGTGGAGGCCCATGGTGCGACAAAGCGCAATGGGAAAAGGACTCCACTGGCCTTGGAAGGGGGGAAGTACAGAGATGCATGGGTGCAATCATCCGTAAGAAAGGCTAGGTGATTACGCTCGGAGCCAGCCCTTCCACCACAGACAAACGCCGCTCTGACAAGGAGGATATCATTCCATGCGAGGAAGATTATATTCCCGTGGAGATGAGTGGTGTAAAAAATGTCCGAGCTGGGGGGACCCTGCGTGCGAAGCATGGGGTCGAACCACAGTTTAACGTCTTGTGATAAGGACGAGGTGCTTAACAGTTTATCGTCCTGTAGCTTGGTCGAGGTGGGTTTGCTCCACACCCTTAGGGATTACATGCCCAACGCCCTCTACCCCTTATGGAAGGGAAGGCATCGACAAGGCCATTGTGAAGGGGGGCCGCAGGACGAACCACCGGGGGGTCCATGTTAGCGTGGCTATGCGAAGAAGCAATAGCCGTTAGCATTCCTATGCAGAGAAGCATAAGGCAAAGCAACGCAACGGGAAAAACGGCCCAAGGGACCTTGAGGTTACTTCGCACGATCCTGGAAGGCCGTACGGGAAAACAACGCATGGCGCGCATTCCCGGAAGGGGAGACATCTGGTGCCGGTGCAGGGGGTAGCCAAGGGGTGTCAACGTGAGGAGTCCTGGGCTTTGCACGCAAAAGGGAATGTTTGCGCACAAAACTCCGGGACGGCACGCAATTAGAGAAAGGGAATCGCGCGCGGAGAGGGAACTACGCGCAGGGTTTTGCGCGCACGACAGGGTATTGCGCGCACAAGACACAGATTTTGCGCAAGGCTGGAACCCTGGGGAGGGGGAAAATTCACTGAAGCCGGTGGAGTTGCGCGCAAAGGTGAAATCCGGGGCAAGGTTGCGCGAAATGAGGGTTTTACCTGGAAGTCATATTCCACGCGGGGGGAGCTGAATTGCGCACACGAGAGTCGCTTCTGATTCCTCAACCCCCAAACCATTCGGGATCACCTTCTATTTATAGGCGACCATCTGCGCGGAATCCAGGTAGCGCACGAAATTCTTTGCCCCGAGCGTAGCCGGCGCGCAAACATTCATCGTGCAGAACCGGGGCGCGCAAAGATTGCACGCCTCATCGGCTCAATTTCGCGAAACCCGGGGATTCTACATGCGCAGAATGATTTTTCGCACGGATCCTCCTTTATTTCGCGCACCACATCTCGGGCCTCCGGATCGGGCCTCTGATTCTGAATATGACTTCGCTTCGTCATTTCGAAACTTCCTCCGGGAGTTACGGTCTTTTTTCGGCATCAACAGCTGGTTCTGAATGTTGGTGAGTACTGTGTCTCTTAGTAGTTTAGAGACATCCATGTTGGACTATAAAGGGCTAGTATTTATAGTCGAATAGATTTGACCAAAATTTTTTAAATTAGATCCCAAAAAAGACTCTGTGGCTGAGAATTTATTAAATTATTCATTAATTATTTCCAAGGGGAATATTGAGTCATGATTTTTATGGTCACCAAATCAAAAACTTGAATCAACATAAGGGCAGTCCCCTCCAAGAATGAATTTAGAATTATTTTGAAAAACCTGTTATGGGGGATGTATTATGTATGGAAAACTGAAGAATATTCTCATATCAAAATAGTGGAATTGTTTGCATGACATTCCTATTATGTAGACAACTTATGTAAGGCCACCTAAGGGAACGTACAACATAGTCATGCAAAAGAGATCTTTAGGAATTTAACATTTTCCTACTGATAGAAAGGGTAACATAAGATTTGGGTGAATAAAGACCATAGTGGGTGGTTTCGCAAAGGAAAGGAATTTTTATAATGAAAGGGATATTCTTCACTGACATATGTAATGGATAGGAAAACATTTTGAATACAAATATTTTGTATGAGGAATGGTTATGATTTAATAGAAAAGGGAATTTATAATATCATATTGTGCAGTTTTATGTCATGCAACGAGGACATTGGTACTGTGCCGTTTTAATTCATGCAGTGAGGACATTGGGTGGCTTTAACTTAAGTTCTTTAACTCTAACCAAAGGTACAAAACTCTCCGAATTTCTTGATAATTTTTTTTGAAACATACTATCATATTCAGGTATGGAAGGAAAAAATTTAAACTATGATTTGTGAATTTATAGAACTGAGGAATGAAATGGGAATTGTGCTAAAAGAATTAGAGGAAGTATTTTCCAAGAACAATGTTACCATTACTTTACAAACCTGATATACGGGCTGTATTATACAGGGCCAACTGAGGCATATGCTGCATAGCCATATAGTGGCATCATTTTAGTGACAGACCAGTTATTTAGGTAACATATTGAAGGCCACCCAAGGGCACATGATGCATAATAAAGAAAAAGATATCTAAAAAATTAGACATTCTACTAATAATAATTGATGAAATTTTATGGGGATTCATATTTTCCTAAGCTCATAGTTTGGTTTAAGGAAAAATGTACCTGAATATAGAAACAATATTTTCAACCATGATTTCCAAAGAATCGGATGTATAATACTTTTACAATGGTATGACCTAAACAGAAAAGTTCTGATGTGTGTATTTTTAGGTTATAAAACTAGGACCAGAATTAGAAATAGTAAAGGATATGTGTCCAAGTGATTTAAAGGTTATTTGATATTGCATTAAATGCATGGTAAGGGAAATGTGTAATCCAAGGTATTGGGACTTTCAGATCAAGAGAAAAACTATTCGGACAATTATACCTAAATGAATGTTTTAAAATACCGATTCTTGCATATTGTGATCAATGTTTTATGGGAACAAATATTCTATAACCAAGAATGATGTTACCATTATTTGACAAACCTACTATGGGGGCTGTGTTATGTAGGTCCAACTAGGGAATATGTAGCATAGTCAAATAGTGGCATCTTTTGGATGACAAGCCTATTATGTAGGAATCTTATGTAGGTCCACCTAAAGGCATTTACTTCACTTTCAACCAAAAGAGTTATTAAATATTAGAAACTCTACCACCAGAAACTCTATGAAAGATTATGAGGATCTGGAAATATTCGAGATTAAGAGTGTGAAATATGGAAGGGGATTTTTCTCAATGCACATGAGAAATATTTGAATCCATTTGGTCGTGAGTTTGATGCACTTTACATAAATCTGACACATATATAAAATTGAGACTTTCATTGTTTCCACTAAATTAATGTTGTGATGTGCAGTTTTAAGTCGGGAAATGAAGACATTATACTAAGATGTTTTTATGCCATGTAGTGAGAAAATTAATAACCCCATATGGAATTAAAACACCTTATTTATAAAAATAATTCTTTTACCCAATTCCTAATCCCACGTGTGCTATGCTAGGTGTGAAAAACAAGATGCAATAAGGGTTTCTTTTACAATGAAAAGGTGACACAAATTAAGAATAAGGGTGTTTGATTTCCATACAATTTAACATCATGCGGGAAGGGAGAATTTGAACCGATGTGAAAATAAAGTCATATTGTTACTGGATTAATGGATAAATCCCAAATGTCACTATGTGTCTTACTAGGGAAAGAATAAAGTCGTACAAAGTTCTTAAAACATTACCTATGTAGGTTTTATTATTATACAAGGAATAAGGGTTTTTTATCACGGTTGGGGCCAAAATTAGAGATCTAGGCATCTCTACATATCTCAAATAGATGAGAATCAAGCCGTACGTAGTTCTTTAAACAATAATTCCTCACACAAATTGAGTTTGTGATGATGAATGAGGGATTTCACACATTCTGAGAGAACGATTAATCTTAAGATATAAAATGGAATAAGGAAAAAATAATATATCTTAGGGAAATACTATGTATATATCAGATTCATATATAGGAGGAGAAAAGAAAATAAGAAGATTTTGTAATCACAGTTGGGCCTAAAATTGTAGATTTATGTGTCCCTACTTATCATGTTGAAAATGAGAATAAATCCAAACAGAGTTCTTGTAACAATATCTTTATGAATGTCTACCTAAAACTTAGGAATGATATGAAATCATGTTCTATTAAGGAGTAACTAAGATGTAAATTATGTTTTCTTATGGAAGCGACTACCGTTAAATAGATAAAACATTGGTCGTACAGTTTAATTTCACGCAACATAGAGAAATGATGCTACTAATTTTAATGTTATGCATCATTGAAGATTACGGTTGTTATGAAGATTAATGTTTTGCAACAAGGACATGGGGGTTGTGCAATTTAAAGTCTTGCAATAATGATATGGTATTGGGTTGTTTTATGTCCTGTAGTGAGAACATTGTTCTATGTAGTTTTATGTCTTGCTATGAGGACGATGTGTTTAACTACATAAAGTATTTATTTAATAATACTACATTGGTAAGAGTTGTAATAAGATCTCCACCAATTGAGATTAAGGTATAATCTCCATTTGAATAGAAATTGTGTATGGAAAAAGGTCCTTCTGACTTTGGCATAAGCTTTGGAGGTTTCCTCCCTGGTATCATTGGAGTCCTAAGGACCAACACCAATTCTCCTTGAAGAAATGAAAACAGACAATCTTTCTTGTTAAAATCTCATGCTATTCTGTTCTAAAAAACTTCTAAATGATGCAAATTATGAAATCTTTTCTCCTTTAATCATTCCAATTCATTGAACCATTTCTGAGACCCCTCATCTATAGACTAATGATCATAGATTTCCACTCTGAGTGAAAGCAATTGCATTTCAATTGGTAAAACTAATTCAGTTCCATATACAAATTAATAAGGAGTTTCTTGGGTTGTAGTACAGGTAGTGGTATGATAAGCCCGTAAAGCATTCAAAAGTTTATCAGGCCATGATTTCTTATCTTTATCCACCATTTTATAGAGTATATTTGATAGGGTTTTCTTAAAGGCCTCTATCTGTCCATTTGCTTCCTCATGATAGAGGGATAAATGGCTGTATTTAATAATATATTCCAGATAAAACTTTTTTACCTCAACAGAACAATAATTGGTACCATTTTCCATCAAAATAAAATGAGGGACAACAAATCTGGTGGTGATATTTGTTTTTGAAAAAACTAAAAATTATTTTGGCTCTGAATTCTTTGAGATGTATTTCCTTATCCCATTTAGAGAAGAATCTAGTATCAATAAGGATATATTTGAATTTCTAATCCGTGGATAGAGGAGAAGGTCCTACTACATCCATTTCCCATGTGGAAAATGGCTAGAAATATTTAGTTGTATGTAGAAACTCAGGGGGTTGATGAATTAAGTTGGCATGCAATTGGCAGGGCATTTTTTAGGGAAATCTTTACAATCATGTGTCATTAAAGGCCAAAAGTATACAAGCCTTCAGATCTTGTCCGAGAGTCTTTTCCTAGACTGGTGAGCACCACAAGCTCTTGAATGTACCTCTTCCCTGATAGCTACAATATCTTCTCCATCAATACATCTAAAGAGGATTCCATCAAATCCTTTCTTGTAGAGGATCTTTTGTTGGTCAGGACTATCATAAAGAGTAAAATTGGCATCTCATCATTGGATCTATTCTTTTTTATCCCTATTTAGTTGAAGTAACCCATTTTGAAGATATTATATAATGGATGTTCTCCATCCCATAGTATGACCAAAAGGTTCAGAAATAGTGATAATTTAAATAATTTCCTCCATTCTTGTTTGAACATAATGTGAGACCACATGGCGAAGGGCTATGAAAATGACTGTCTCATCCCGATTTGAATCTGCCAAGGCTATAGCTACATTATGCAGTGCATCTTCTTGGGAATTTTTTGATTGCGGGACACAAGACAATATCAGATCTCAGGAAAATTCAGACATTAACCCTCTGATTTAATCACACAAATGGATTAACTCTTCTTTTCTAATAGAGTATTCCCCATTTATTTAACTAATTACCAATTATGAATCACCCTTTACCTTTACGTGACTCATTTGAACCTGAAGGGAAACTTCCAAACTTGCGAAGAGATCCTGATATTCTCCCTCAATGTGGGTACCTCCTTCTGACGACAGGAAAGAATAAGGCAACACTCCCTTTCTAGGGAAAAAAGGAACATTCCTCACCCAACATTGTTGAGTTTATGTTTTTCCATTCTCTTCCTTATTGGAATTCTAGAGGCACCATAAAATTACATTTCCCATGTTTGGGAATTATCCTTAATAATGAATACCTCTTCATCAGGAAGCTCAGTATTTAATGATGTATCTTTTATAGATGGATGCTCTTCAAGGAATTTCGCTAGATATTGACCTTTTATTTCTTTTGGAGGCACAAACTGGATATCAAAATGTTGAAAAATAATTGACCACCATTCCAGAAACCCTGCAAGAATAAGATGATTGAGGATAAATTTGATCAGGTTATTACAAGATATCAACTGGACCTCATGATGTTGTAGGTAATGCCTTAATTTCTAACCTATAGAGATTAATTCTAGGCTGAACTTTTCAATACTTGAGTATCGAGTTTCTATATCAAGCATAGTTTAACTGAGATAGTAAAGGTTATTTTCTTTCCCAGCATTGTTCTTTTGTTAATGGAAGGTACCTAATGATTTCTCTAAAGATGTCACATATAGAAGAAGTAGTATTTATTTAATAGGCAAAATTAATACCAGTGGACTCAAGAGATATTTATTGAGAGTATCAAATGCTTCTTGGTAGTCTTTCATGTAGGACCCCGGGACACCCTGAGAGGGGAGGGGTGAATCAGAGTGTCAACTTTTTCTTTTAAAACCAAGGATCTTGTTCCCACGTTGTTAGGAACTACTTAAACCTGTATGATGGATATGATCAGCAATGAAACATTCCCATGCAGAGAGATAACACAACAATTTTACTTGGTTCACCACTAAGGGCTACGTCCAAGGAGCATACGCCGACAAGTTTCCGGTTGTACCAAATTCCCCTAATCTTCACTAGTCGTGGATTAAAATAGTTCGGGAACAGTCACTCTGTCCCAGGCTCATTGCCTTTACAAAAGGTTCAGGGATAGCTCACGGTGTCCCTTGGGACACTCCCGTTGACTCCCCCTAGCTCACTACCATTGGTGAAGTCCTACTCAGTTTATAGACATGAAGGTCTCTTCAATAGATTTTCATTGAAGTCCTTGTCTCCTGTTCATCATGAGACTTTGCTTGCATCAGAGTCCCGAGTTGATGCTCTTTTTTATTCAACCTTCTACTTTAGTGCAATAATTGAATACACTATATCTTCTTCTTCTCTTCCTTTGATTCCCAATACTAACACCTGAGTGTATTGATATATTACCCTCTTTCTGTGAAGATCTTATTTTAGTTGCATGAACCGTTCTTCTTTTCTTCTCAAAGCACAACGAGGGTGTTAAACACCAGTCATGTGTGTGCGGAACCACTTCTCTTCAAAGAACCAAATGGTTCACTGTTCTTCCGTCTTCACAAAGCAGATTTGTGAGTGTTAAGCACATTTCAAAGGCCTGCGGTACCCCCAAATTCTTCATGCACCATTCCCAGTGGCTTGTGCGTAAAACTCAAACCTTGCATGTAAAAATACTTTTTGGCACGTAAAATCCTTTTCGCGCAACTCTTCTTTTTCGCGCAAAACTTCCCTTTTTCGCGCAACACATTCTTCTTCTTGCAACCCTTCTTCTTTTCGCGCACCAGTCTATACCTTAATTTTTCATCGTATCAGAGCTTGAGATTTTTCTAAGTGTCAAGCCTCTCAGAATGAGAGCGGTTCACCTCATATTTATAGGCATTTTTGATCCTGTGCAGAAAACCCCTTCCTGCGCATAAAACTGTCTCTCAGTTCTTTAAATTACGCGCACCTTCCTTTTATTCTCGCGCACTGCCTTGGTTTTTCATGCATCTCATTACTTCTCCATTTTTCATCATTCCAAACATGAATCCTCTCTTGCGCGTAAAACTTCAAAACCACATTTTGCGCACAACCAAATTTACACACACCAGTTTGATTTTCTGCGCACATGGTGTGAACATCTCTGATTTTTCGCGCGCCTCTTTCCTTTGCCGGTTTTCGCTATTTTTGATTCGATACAATGTTTGCGCAAAAAATTCATCCAGCTATTCTGTGCACAAAATTTTCCCATGCACATTTCCATTTTTCTGCGCACAACTCTGGTTTTTCACGCAGCCCATGCCTTTACCATTTTTCAACGTTCTGATTCTGAAACACTATTTGCGCAAAGAACATTGCTCCACTATTTTGCGTACCACGCTGTTTTTCACGCTCAGCTCAAGTATTTCGCTCACAACACTTATTTTCCTCGCACCACTTCCTCTTTGTGCACACCTCCTTTTTCAGACAATCCATGTCTTCATTTTCCTATTTTGAGGCCCAAAAAATTCGCAAACACTGCGAAACAGTGCCACATTTAATATATGCTTTGGTCATAACCTTCATTATTTTTTTTGGTGATTCTCCTTCTTCAACAACTCATCCGATTTCATCACAAACTCTACTATCGTGATATATATCCTTCGATAGAACAACTTTAGCATCATCATATGTTGAGATAATGTGATGTGCATGGCCATCTCATAATTTCGATCTCCGAATGGCCATCTCAGAATTCCAATCCCTTGCACAATGTCTTCTTCTTCAACCGTCATTCTCTACTTCATGCAAAAAATATGATTCAATTATTCAAGAAGTCTCTTTCATGGTCATCATGCAATCATGATGAATTGCATGGCCTTCATCAAAACCCCATTCTTCTTTAATCATCTTCAGATGGATTATACTTCACATTCTTCATTGTTGTAAACAACGTGTCACCTTTGACACATGTTCTTTGAACTTATGATCACTAAAATAATCGTCTGAATTTCCATTCCTCCATTTCATTGGAGTACATCTTGATTACTTCTTGATCTCCTTAATTTTTTTCTTCATTTACTACTATTTACAACAAATACAACTTTATACACAATGTGGTTCCAACATTCAGTCCACTGATAAGATACTCCCTTCTTCATTAATCTGGTGAAGGGTAAACACTTTCCTAGCAAATTGGTGTTATAGAACCGAATATATGCCAAGTGTACTTGGAGTCCTCTTAATTCTTTCAAATTTTGGGTAAGTGAAATACCAAGGATTGATTTTGTTTTCTCAGGACCAACATCGATACCATGATGGTGTACAAAAAATCCAATGAATTTTCCAAAGGGTACCCTGAATGCACTTTTCAAGGGGATCATCTTCAAATTGTGTTGAAAAAGTTTAAGGAATACAGTCTCCAAACCAGATATGTGATTGGAATGTTGTCTAGATTTGACCACCAAATCATCAACATGACATTCAACAAACATTCCTAAGAAAGGTTTCAAGTTATGATGCATGGTATGATGATAAGTTGCATCTGCATTATTTAATCCAATGGGAATTAACCTATAGCAAAACACACCTTGAAGGGATTTTAAGGCTATATATTCTTCATACATTGGGGCCATACAAATTTTTTTATACCCAGAGTAGCCATCCATGAAGGAAATAGCTTCGTATCCAATTGCTGCATCAATTAAAATCACTGCAATCAGAATTGGAAAATCATCTTTAGAAAAATGCCGGTTAAGATCTCTTAAATCAATTCAAACTATAATTTTCCCATTTTTGTTTTTCACTATGACAATGTTGGCCATCCATTTGGGATATTGAACATCCCTGAAAAAGTTATCCTTTATAAGCTTCTCAACTTCAGCATCAATTTTAGATACATGAGATGGGTGTCTTCTTCTTGCAGCCTGCATGAATCCACAATATTCTTCTAGAAAACCCAAATAATGGGTGGATACATCCTGATTAAGACCTGTAATTTCATTATAATTCCATGAAAATATATCTTGATATTTCTTTATAAATAATGTATTCACCTATTAATATTTATAGAGTCACGGACACAGTAATTAGAGTGGGGTGTGGATATTATTCTTTAAAAGATTAATTTCACTGATCTCATACACATTGGTAGAGACACCATCCTCAAATACCGGAAGAGAATCCCTGAGATCTTCTTCTTCTTATTCATTATGTGTTACCACTTCAGTTTCAACTTTCACAGTATATGAAAAAGAAAAACTACCAGAGTTAGAGGATGAGTCAGTATTTGATCATCCCGAAGAAGAGGCCACCAAATCTGACCCTACTAATGATGAAGGGTCTTACTAGGGTAATAAATTGGAGATGATGTATTGAGAATCAACATCTTTGTCTTTATCTAGAATTTCCTCAATTTATTCTATATTTATTGTTGAAGTAGAGGCATGTTTTAGTTCAGTGCATGAAATTAAGACATCTCTATTTAACCCTCCATCACTGCTCTATTGATCAACAATTTCTCCCATGCTATCATGCTTAGTTTCCATAATTGATATTATGTTAGTTACTAGAAAAGTTCTCGGATTTGGGATTACCATTTCAATTAGATTAATTGGTAACACATAATCTGTACTAAAATGAATGAATGGATTTTCTAGAATCTTTTCCAATCCATTCGGAGCATTAACTCTGGTTATCTCCTTTGTTATGGAATTTGTTCCTTTTGTGTGATAAAACTCTGCCTCAATGTATTGAGATTCACATGTTTTGA
This sequence comes from Viscum album, assembly GCA_963277665.1. Classification (NCBI taxonomy): domain Eukaryota; kingdom Viridiplantae; phylum Streptophyta; class Magnoliopsida; order Santalales; family Viscaceae; genus Viscum; species Viscum album. The sequence continues at coordinate 1,278,318,877 of OY728158.1, forward strand.
ATGAATCTTTGTCACCATATAATGTCCTAATTTGACCATTGAAATAGTACTTAATACATTGGTGGTATGAAAAAGGTATGGCTTCATGTTGATGCTGCCAAGGCGTTCCAAGTAGAATATTGAAGGCAATGTATTGATGAACAACCATGAAATTTGAATTAGAAACAAGAACACCAAACTAAGTTCTGAGTTTAATCTCACCCATAGGTTCTTACCCATTCTTGTCATATCCTTGCAATATTAAAGTTGATGGAGATAAATCATATTCAGTTAGGCCTAATCGATGAAGTGTACAAACATGAATGAGGTTGACCCCGGAGCCATTATCATTGAAGGATCATCATATGTCTATGTCATTTATCTTTCTATAAAAATACAAAAGTATGATATGTCCATGTAAAACATAATCTTTATCTTCATCTGTAAAAGATATGACAACATGAAATTCTGTAGGATCTGTCTCTATACAGTAAAACTCAACAGCAATAACTTCAATTTCAAATTCTTGAAGACTTTATAAATCCTCAATGAGTGCCTCTCAAATATCTTTTGGCAGATTCAATTCATATTGAATTGATAACTTGTCTGGTACTTTGGCCAATTGTTTTCATACATAAAATTTTTTGTCCAAAGGTCTACATTTCCCAGCATGGAGATGTGGTTTTGTAGGTGCTTTGGAAATTGATGCTTCTGATGTAGACGTATTCTATATAAGAGAAAAAGATGTAAATAAACCTGTATTTGGTAGATTAAACCGACTTGGTCTATTCACATGATGAGAAGAAGAAAATGTATCACCTAATCAATCTGCCAAAATAATTATATCGGAACTGAACATGTCTTGCCTTGGAGAAACTCCATGTTCTTATTGAGCCTCCAGTAGGGATGTTCCATGTGTTTCTGCGGAATATATCGTTCGAGCAGGGGTAGAGTTAAAATGGTGATTCCTAGAATTTCCACATCTTGCCATATATCCTCAACCTTGGGCTATTTCTCTATTTCCCCAATTAGGTAGAAGTAATTCTAGCTCATTATAATCAGAATCAACATTGACATAAGGATATATTAAATGGATAAAACTAATAGAACCAATGATTAATTATTCATCTAACGAATATTCTTCTTGACAAGTGAATTCGGGTTGTGCAGTTTGGCAGGGCGGTGCCTAGGTTTTTGAAACAGATTGCATGAAATCTACCAGGGTTAAGGATAACATTATCCTTAAAGTGACTTCATCTTCTTCTGAATGGTATTTTTTTTATGATCACTTCACTTAATTGAGGAACGAATTTTTTATAAAGATGGTTTTACTGTGGATGAAGTGGCGGAAGACACAATTTGTTGTTTCAACAGTGTTCAAAAAATTGCATGAGTTCGGCATATCGTTTTCCTGGTCATACAATCATCATATTTCTGTACATTTTTACTTTTGACTTCCCTCCATTCACCCTCTTCCTCTGAATTAGTATTAGTAACACATGATACTTGAGCTGATGAACTTTTCAGTTTCACTTGTCCAGAATCTTAAATCTTTTTCAAGAGGTCCTTGAAACCAAAATTGTCCTGAATGGGAAGTCCTAACATCTGGTGAAAGGGAAAATAATTTAGAAGGTCTTTATTTCCTTTATTTGGTTTCTTCAGCCTTGGAAACTAATCCAAATTGTTTTCCCGGGATGAGATTAAGTAACCAAGAACTTGATCATTCTGGAAATAATAAACATTATTCTTTAATTCCTCAAAATGTTCTCTCCTTTGATATCATTGATCATCACGAAAGGGTGTTCATTATTTTTGGAGCTCAGGAGATGGAGCACTTTGGTATGATGAATGTCTTGAGCTAGAAGCAGGTACAGGGGCCTGCTTGAGTGTAACTATAGCAGCTACTTCCATTCCTATACTCCTCCCCATAACTGATGGAATTACACGAGTTTTAACATTAGTTTTTATAATACTGTCTTCTATCTATTGAGTGATTGAAGTAAGGTCTCAAAACCCTCCTGTGTAATTCATAGGGATCAATGGTGTCTATAATTCATCCCCTAGATTTTCCACACAGATTGGAAATAACTCTTCCTAAGGGAGTTCTAGACTTAAGGAATTTGTTAATCTTCTACATCGTGCAATGAAATATGAAACTCTTTCATTATCCCTTTATTTACAATTGGTATGATCAACTACTATCATCTTTGGTAGCATTGAGCTAAATTGAAGAATGAATTTCTGACATAGATCTTTCCATCCAGTAATTGATCGAGATTGTAAACCTGTATACCATAAAAATGACGGTCCATGTAATGACTACACTAAACACCTAAGCTTTACTGCTTCTTGTTGCTGAGAAGTTCCCATCATGGGATCACAAAAAGAAACAAAATTTTTTAAGTGTTGTTCTAGATCGCCCGAACCATTATATATTGTGAATGTGGTATTCACAAAATTTGGAAGGGGATGAATTATATCCATCCATTTAGGGTAATCTCTCTTTTCAGCCTGAACTAGTGCATTTCATTCCTCCATAGTTTCCAATCGATTAATTAATGCCTCAATTGTGTACATAACCATTTAGGGAATATCCTGATGAGAAAGAACATGTGCAATTATAGAAATTGGAGCTTGAGTTTGTGCAACGACTAGAAAAACCACTAGTGGTGATGCTGTTACTTTCATTTGATATCCCATTAGAACATGCCTATCAGGATATATCTAATCATTCCATGATTGTGTACATAGTGGAAGGAATTCATTATCTGCATCTGTAGTTACTATAAATCCACATTTCTGAGGATCTCCTATAGGATTTTCATCTTGAGGACCTTCTTGGGGATTATTTCTAGAATAAATGCTTATTCTAAGTAATTCTTTGTTGATTATGTTGAACTCCTTCATTTCCTTTTCTTTCTATGAAAATCTCTCTTCAAGAAATGGATATTGACCTAATCCAGTGTAAAAGTGAGATTCTATCTGACTTTTTCCTTTCCCCTTGTTAGATTCCTTTCTAAGGGGTGGGAGTTGGTTATTTGAACGCATAACTAAATTCTTGGTAAGCCTCTGATTTTGAGTATGAACTCATTCTTCATTTTTCTTAGTGTGTACCGTATTATGGACAAGAGCTTCATCTTATGATTCCCCGGAACTAGACTCATTTTCTGGAGGATATTTTATAGTAGTGTTAATAACATTCACTAACATATAATGAATCGACAACATTCTGTCAGTATTTTTGTAAGATAGTCTACATTTGTATCTTCCATGAGACTATGTTACACAATATGATAAATTCCTGGGAACTGTTTGGAAGATATTAACTCGAAGAGAATCCTTGGATAGTTCAGTTGTACACATTCCATGCGGCTCCATCCCTATCCAAAATAAAACTGACTTCCATTGAAGAGGGGATTTCAAATGTGAAAAAGCCCCCAGTCCTGCAGGCTGGGGCTGTTCTAGTTCTTCTTCTTCTTCTTCAAATCTTTGATATTTTTTAGTGAATTTGAATCTTGCGATAAATGAGCCCCTATCCTTGAAAGTTGTAGTGATTCTTGATCTTTTATGGCTTAAATTCGTGCAACTGTTCTTCTTATTTTTCAAATTTTGGTTCGGACATAAGGTGGGTGCATTATCCGACAACCACTCAAATCACCTGTTTTGGAAGATTGATTTTCTATTTCAGATATTTTCATTCTCTGACACATGACATCTTCTAAGAAGGATGCCTGCTCAAGATTCATAGATGCTTGATATAAAGTAACTCAACAACTTCTTTTCTTTGGTTCGGACTCTGATGAGAGCCGGTTGAGGCCTGTTTTTGAGCGTACATTTGATTATATACAAAATCTATTGATTTTGGCCGACCATGGGAAATAACATTGCATGAGACCACTTTTGGCGGACATTATTGATTTGGAGTGCAGTGAAATGCAATGATCCATGTGCACCCAATCCTCTGATATGAACACTAGATGGGGAATCATAAATTATCTATCGTAGCCTCTTTAGAGCATTGAGGCACACACACTAATGGGTTATCTGATGTTTTTTAGCCTTTGGGTATTGGAAAACTAAGAGATACGCCATGTCAATTTGTAGTTCCAACCCTTCTATTACAATTACATGATATTGATATTCATAAAATGGTAATATTTTAATCTTAAAATGACTAAGAGTTCCATAAATTGAGGCAGATATATTGAATACAATCATCTTTAATAAATTATGGAATGTTATAATGAGAATTATTCAATGGAAAAAACATGACTAGTACTTATCCATTAGCTAATTGTATCCGCAAGTTTAAAAAATCATCATCATCATTCACTTCAGGTTTCTCCACTTGGTCTGACTAATGTGGATGCTCTATATTGGAGGAAAAATGACTCAAGGGAGGTTTGGAGTGTGATCGTTACCTTAAGTTGTCTTCTGGTCGAGAATGTGTTTCACCTATCAATGACAAGACATCAGACATGACTCACCTTGTGTTTGCAAGTGTATCGAGATAAGAGGGATTTCCTATCGCAACATTGTCAATTATAGAATTATTTTGACAGTGCGAAATAGTACTATGAAAAGGACTTTTGCAGTGAATGACTTCATGGGGAGGATCAACCTGATGGATTACAACATGTGATAAATATTCTTTCTTCATGGTCTTATGGACATAGAGAGGGTTGTCGTGGCTCTTATCCCGATATATCCAATCTAGATTGACCATATTTTTATGAAGTATGTTTTCAAGATGAAGTGTTAGATGAGGAACTTACTAATTACTACTACCACTCCAATAATTTTTATTGATAGGTTAGGATCTTGATCTGCAATAGATAAATGTTTGAGGGCTTCAAGAACTCCACCATTAAGAGGAGCCAAATCATATCCTGACTATTGATTTTCCAATAATGCTTGGTGATACTTCTTCTTAGATGTTCTGTTATTCATAGTTGATGCCACATGCTGGGAAAAGTGGTTATCATGTGAAAGTGTATGTTCCTTCCTTTAAGTGGTTAGCGAAACAGACAAATTAACTCCAATTAAAAAGGGTGTATGTTCACAATCTTGTTGTCCATATGATATGGGGGTGTATGCCCCATGACCCTACTATACTAGAATAAAAGTACGTATCTTCTTTGGAATGGCATGTCGATGTGTTATCCCATGGGTGGGGATATATTTATGTATATGTTTCCCCGATACTGATGAAGTGGTTGTTATAATATCCTAGCATGCTTCTAGAATATGGGTAGTGATTTGAAACTACCCTTTCACAATTGATAAATATGTCTGGTGACTTCAGCGATCAGAATGGGAATATAGACCCATAATGTATATGAAGTAGGGTTATGTGCCTACTCTTGTGATCCTTTTCTAGTTAACAGGAATTGACATTACTCATGCATGGGGGCAGAGAGTTGGGTTTGCCACAAATTTATTGTTCGGGATTTCTGATTGACTTATCTTGGAGTTACCAAATGAGACTGTTGGAAAGCATGATGAACATTGGAAGGTGTATGTGCCTGCTTACTGTTTCCTATCATGTATGGTTGACATACATTCTTCAATATTGGCAGATGAGATTGCAGGAAGAATTGGTGATTACAAACATTTGTATCTTTCTGTTTACCCATTGTCACCACATTAGATTGGAGGGATTCTTTAAATGCGGTCAGACGAGCCTACTGAATGGATGAAAAATTGTAACCAGGTGTATGTGCCACTTCCTGGTACTTGACCAGATTTATCTAGTGGCTTTGGTGGGTTGCTAGTTGATGAGTCTACTGAGCCTCAAAATTAGGACATACGGGTGTATGTGCCCGCTCGTTGTTTTCCATCAAGTTCAATTGATGGGCTTCTACGAAAGGGGTAGATGTAAGAACATGCTATCTGTTGACTGGACATTGTCCTTGGTGGTTCTTCTTGCATGCTCGAGTCTGAGAGACCTAGGACGGACGTCTAGAGACAACACCCCCGTCATGTTGGGGGTTCACTACCACACGATTCTGCTAAAGGCGATTTGCTTGTTGGAGTCCCCAGGAAGGATTCTTGCATTCTTGAATTGAGTCCTTGAGTGGCCTCATGCTCCCCCTTTCTATAGTATAAGAGGGATTGATTGTTGTGTTCTGGGGATAGGGACCAGAAATGGTTGAACATGGTGGTTGGAACTGTCTGGTTCTTGATCATTGTTCGTCGTTGGCCAGATGATCGAGGATTGTTATTGAGCTGGAGGGATTGTCATGATGCCTCTGAAGTTGGAATTGTACCATGTCGGTGATATTCCATTACCAACACATTAGATAACCAGATTTGATGATGATGGGTTAGTGATGACATCCTTCCTGTGGATGGGGATCCCTCTTGAGAAGCGATCAAGAAGTTCACAGATGTTGCCTTGATGAAAGCCAATTTGGAGTGAAGGGAATTATGAGAAACACTTGAAACCAAAAAAATCCCTTAAAGAACCATCTTTTTAGATGGATAACAGCATGATTGATTGCTTCTTCTGGCATTGCTTTATCAATTGAAAGGTGGATAATAGTTGGGAAACATTAATAAGTTGGTTAAAAATTCACATCTAGTTCACCATTTTTGTTTTTTAGTTCCTTGATACATGTATTCTAGTTATAATAATCACTACTTCTAGGCGATTTCAATTGGATTTATTTATGTTACCAAAAACCTTTAACAGTTCTTTATCTGAAAAAACATGGTTTTTAAAGGTAGGAGTTAGTTATGATTGGACATTACTATACATAAGAATGTATATTGGTTGAGATGATGGGAGATCAGACTCCTCACACCCTTTTGATGGGAATTATTGTCTACTCTAGGAATCTCCTTATAAATTTAAGATATGTTTAGGAATACTTATTAATTCACCAAGTATGGCATAAGTTTCCCCTGGAATTTGCACTCACTTATTAACATGTGTATAATTCCAAACCATCAGTATGTATCCATGGTTCTTCATCAATGGAAAGATATATTTGAATTCGAGGTTCTTCATCAATTGTATCCTCTAATATACTATTTAATGATTCTTTTAATCATCATTATGATCATACTAGTTTTGAAGCCACTCAGCAGGGTACTCTGGAATTTATTGTCATCTAGGGAGCCGAAGGTTTGGTTTGATCTTGGAATCATGACCATAAAATAGGCTACCTACGAATCCTTATAAAAGGACTCAGAACCCTCATAGTTTGGTTCCACTGAATGGGACACATCATACCTTTTAAGTTCATGTGATATGGACATATCCATAATGTTTAATGTCATGTGGTATGGACATCGATGTGAAAGATGATTAGTCAATGTTTGTTGTGGGGATTATGTTAAAGTAGCCCAAGGAACATTGAAAGGAAATGGGTTTCCAAGTACGATTAGACCCTATAGGGAATAAGGCCCAAGCATAATAGGATTGATTGGGAGTGTCAGGTTTGAACCTCATAGAGGCTTCCTACCTATCCCATGGGGATGAAAATCAATGCCCACGTAGTTCGATAAGTCTCATAGGAGAGTATGGTCCACTGAGAGAAATTATTTTGGGCCTACATTCGGAAAATAATTCCTTGGTGAATTGGGTGGTTTAATTTGGGGCTTATTTTTATGGAGGATTCCCATATTAAGAGAATTAGGGTTGGATTCCTAAAGAGGATATCCCATGAGCTCGGGCCATGAAAGGGGTTCCTACATATCCTGGTTTGAATAAGAATCGGACTTCTATCAGTTTATTCTAGTGAGCGTTAGTGTACATGTTGTAATCATCACAAATCTCTAATACCACGTGAGTAATGCTCGGTGTGAGAATTAAGAGGATGTGAAAGAACAAACAATGACACTTGCACTTTCAAATTTTCCTCCTCTGCTGGTGGAAGAGGGGGGGCCTTTGGGGGAAACGATATATGGGGGCTAGGCATCCCAGGAAAAGGGGAAGACGACAAGCCCTCCCTCTATTCTCTTCACATTGGAAAAAGTTCCAATGGAACGAAGAAGGGATGAAGGATATGGGCTTATACTTTGAAGGCTTTCCAGGATGACAAATCCCAACAGGAGAGGGAAAGGGTAACAGAAGTCCCTGTGCCCATCTCTCATCTATTATTTAGCACCGAAGAGGAGAGGAGGAGAAATGATGGTACCTATTCCAAGAAAAACAAAGAGCTTATGCCATGATGGTAGACCTTAAATTGATCCTGGTAGGGGAGGGAAACTTATCCATTATTCAAAAAAATAATGAAAATTAGGTGTGAACCATACCTTACCTACAATCAATTTGATGTTTCTAGCTCTTTGAGATGGGCGAGGCTGGGACCCAAACCCTTATTCTCAAAATTGGGAACTTACCAAAACTGTTTCAGGGAGAAATGACCATGTGACTATATATTTGAAAACCCACAGATAATCCATGAACCCTAACCCCTTTGTGAAAAAAATGTTGGAAACCAATGACTGTGGAAATAAAAACACAAATAGGAGACACACTGATGTTCATTTCCAAAAGGTTTTATAAGATAGGAGGTTTTGGTTGTTGTCTTAACAGTATCCCTTTTAGAAAAGGGATCCATGAAAGAAGAAGCCTTGATATGGATGGCTTTGAGGAAGGATTGAGGCCTTGTAGACTTAAAAGAGTAAGTGAATCAAAGAGGGGTGGCCAAGTAGGTAAGGGCGTGCAAGTATGTGTGTGCAAGTACACTTGGGTGACCTGATGTTCACTTAAGTGATGAACAACCTGTACATTAAAACATAGGTGAGACCTTGATCGAGCCTTCAAGAGTATTCACAGGTGATCCCAAAAGTGCGGCGCTAATGTTCCTTTAGGAGTAATGGGGGCGCACAAGAGTTATGGGTTTCAATCAATAAAAGGAATTAAGTTCAATGATCCTCCCTTAAATCCTCCATTCAAGGTGTTGAAGACCTACCTTAAATGTTTCAGAAGACTGGGGTGATGTACTAGGGTGACTAGAGCATCAATTGGGCTCCAAATAAAATTTTTCCATAAAATTGTGGCCCCCAAGGGTCTATTTATAGGAAAATATTGGACCATGGGTGAAAAGGAATTGGGCACACAGTTAGGCTGCATGACCTATGGGGGCATGCAAGTGGGATGTTCAATATATTGGGGGCATACAGGGAGGATGCACGCCGACATAGTTTTGGCTAAGCTAAGGTGACAAAAAATTCATGCCTTTGTAAATCTTGAATTTTCATCATGTATTTTCGCTCTTCATTCTAATGGATTCCCTTTGTCATATTTTTAGACTCTTTGACAGAATGGGATGTCAATAGATAAAAAATAGAAAGACTGTATAGGTTTAGTTTAGTTGTACCGGAAAATCTACATTAGAGTAATTATTTATCTTATCTTGGGCGATTAATGTGTGGTTTGGTATGATGATGTGACTTCTAATAGGTCACAAAGTGAGGGGTCACTCATGAGATGAGTATAGGAATACGACTTCGACCAATAATTTTCTTATGACATTATGATTGATAATTTAATATGGGTATGGTACAATGCTCTAGTCAGGGATTGTCTACTTCAAAACAGAAACATAGATTTCTGGGATATGGAATAGAGGATATGGATAATAGTTTAGGTTTATTGTAGGATCACCATGACTATAAAGTGCCTCTATTTCTGTCATAGATGTGATGTTGTTAGTGATGTTAGTAGTGGGAAAGGATTGTGTTACATCCTGATGTATTCAACGTGGGTGTGCTGTGTTAAATTTGAGGTCTAGAAATCAAATTGGGCGATTCAATGAAAGTAATAATGTATTTCATGAAATTGTATTTTTTATCCTCTAATTAAAATGATAAATAGAGTAATAATGGGCTTGATATCTGAGATATTTTAATATGAATCTGATATTTATAGGCTAATTTCATAAGGAATATGTTTTTCAATGATATAATGCAATGGATGAGACTAACATAGTATAAAAATGAATTCAGATGACCATGTGGCGAGGTTAGAATGAGATAAAGGTGATAAATCATTCACCATTGTATTTTTTAAGAGGATTGGTGATGACCAGATAACTATTTCAATATTTCATGGAGGTGGTTAAATGGTCACCATTCTATTGTTTATGAGGTTGGGTGATAAATCATTCACCATTGGATTATTTGATATATGCAACATCTCATTCACCATTACAGTGTTTTGGAGGATTTTTTATACCCATTTCCATTTCACTTTTTAATATATGTAATAATCCATTAACGATGGTACCATTAATGAGGATTGGTGAGTAACTAATCGCCATTTCCTTAATTGATAGAGGTCATAACCTTTTAACCATTTTATTGTTTAGAATGATTGGTGATAACACATTCACCACTACCTTAATTAATGTAAGTGAAAAAACATTAAACATCATATTATATATAAGGATTAGTGGTGATGAATTCATAATTTCCTTATTTGATAGAGCTGATAACTCATTATCAATTTCTCTATTTGGAAGAAGTTTCCATTACCTATTCATGAATTACATAATTGAAAAAGGATATAACCTATTCACTATTGTATTATTTAGGAGGATGGGGGATTAATAGTTCACTATTAAAATTTTCAAATCAAGGGTCAACCCATTCACCATCATATTTTTTAGAAGGATAAATTATGACCAATTGAAAATTTTCTTATTTGATAGAAGTGATAACTCATTCACAATTGTACTATTTAGATGGATTTCTGATGACCCATTCACCCAAACAATATTTGATCAAGGTGACAACCTACTCACTGTATTATTTTTTAGAGGATTGGGGATGATCAACCCACCACTACCTTAATAGATTAAATGTAATAACCAATTAATAATACCTTGTTGATGGTTGGTGATATGTAGTTCACCATTATTAGAGGTGATATTTTATTCAGATTCAGATCCTTTGAAGTTCTCCCCACCTAAAGGATCGATCATTTCTTGGTTCTCATGAAATTACTAATATTATCCAAGTATGGGAAATTCCCCCCATTCAAAAACATGATAGATATGATAAAATTCAACCATTAGGGTGGATTCTTATGTACCCATTGTTTCAGAAGGTGAATTCATTTGTTTATATGCGGCTTCATTTCATTTATTACATGGTTTCACACACACACATATATATATATATATATATATATTATGAGGGAAACCATTGAAACTGAACTTCAATTTACTTTTCTCACACATTGTATGTTCACCCTAGTGTATGTGCAGATCTTATAGTTGGCAAGAAGATTAGGGTACAGTCCCTAGTTTTGGTTAGTGGGATATAGTAGCTGATTAATATGTGAAGACTAGTCCACGATGAGTCTTGGGACTTATAGTGGGGTCTTCTTATCATTTTATTTTATGTTTTTTTAGATTTTGTGTGATCCACCCATTTTTTGATCTTTATTGGAATGATTGATTGAATAACCTATATCTTTATCATTTTTTGTAGTATGATGGTTTCTTACTATGGATTGAATTCCAACATTATTCCATAGAAAATTTATTTTATATTAGTTATTTATGTTACAATTATTTATCTCTTATTTCCAATGATGTTACAAAAGCTATAGTCTACCCATAAAGTTTTATATGACCCTCAACACAAGTTAGTAGCTGTTGTTACACAGAGAGGCTCACCAAAGGCTATGTAGTAACATAGTCCAACTATGACCAGGTTAACCAGGTAGAGGTTGATATATAGTGGTATTGAATCATTATTTTTTATTATCTTCGATGTTGGGGTAGATGGATATTGGACATTTTATAACATGGTATAAAATCATTATTTTTTTGGACAACATAAGTTTGGGTGGAATTATAAGAATATTTGGAGTTGGGATTGATTTCCGTAGGATTTCATCACATTTGAGTTGTTTTTATAATAAATTAGATTTTATGGGTTGTAATTTATGGTATATTATTTTGATCATGACACAAGGTGAAAAGTGGTTCAGGTTAATTCATATACTTGCCACTTAGGATCACATGAAATGTGAATGCTTGTGTGTGACTGCATAAATTGATTTAGAGGAAAGAGTAAAAAAACTATTTTTTAATAGTTTTAATAGTAACATACTCTGAGTATTTCAAAATAACATAATTATGAGTATCTACTTAATCAAACTTAACATCTAAAAATTAATGGATATTAATCACTAGAGAGCAATTCCATATATATGTAAATGGATGTGAAAAAATGACATGAAAGTGGATAATATGGATATAGGGATGACTGAAAACATTAAGATATATAGGATGGGTATGTTTTCATATGAGTTACCTTGAGTAATTAATACCAAACCATGTGATCTTATTCTTTTTTTTTGTGACCTAGTGGGGGTGTATGGTATAAAAAATATATGGGTGATCCAACTAATTATGATACTTCATATGATATTTTTGAGTAAAGTATGTTAGTAGATTAATAGGAAAATTTACCAATTTTTCTTGAAATGGTTTTTATATTCAAGGGTAACCTTTGAGTAAGGTCTTAGCATAGACATGTGGATTCCATTAATGATAAAAATCATTATAAATGTTTTCCCAGACATGAAAAATACACCGATGATATACGATCGTGTGATGTGTTCAAGCATAATGATTTCCTTGGGTATGAATATAAATGAAGTCACAATTATTAATTTTTGTGACATTCTATTGACATTTAAAGAGGTATGGTCAATAAATTATGCATATGAACCTAGATAGACTGGATGGACTATGATTAGCCTTGTGATGGTGAGATTTATAGTTGGCTTGGCATGATTGGATTGGATAATATGTGGGAGACACTGATTAATGAAAGGGGAAAAGTCTCATTGAGTGGGATTGGGTTAGACTTTAGAACTTTCGAATTCCATATTTACCTAGATTCATATCATGGGACTATGGTGAGAAAAAAAAAGAATGATATCATTGGGATGAATATTTGGGAATGGAATGACTATAATTAGGTGTTAGAACCCACATTAGGATAATGAAATGAGTATTATAGTTATCCATATGATATTATGTTGTGAGTTAGTATTATTAGGAGCTACTCTATGCATGGTTGGGGTGTAAATTGTATACTGAGAATTGACTAATTTCCATTTGAATAGTGAATAAGAGAGGTCTCTATAGAGTGGTCAAAGAATGAATGGAGGGAATGTGCCTTTTTTAGATTTTATGGTATGATGATATTGGTGTGAGGTGTACCTATTGATAACATTGAAATTTTGTGTCAGAAGCAATAAATTTACTAAAACACCAAAGGAGTTGAGTGGATTAGCATGAGGATTGCAGAATTCAAGGAGTCCCTGAATTATAGAGATTTCGGAAATGAACAATTTGGAGTCAATAATGTGTTAAAATGTGAGATTCATGTTACAATGTGTGTGGTCACAAAATATCGTGACAGGGTTTTGGTGGTCATCAAATGAGCTTGGAATCATATGATGTATGATCTTAGGTTTTCCTATGAGTTAAAGATCGCGTTATTTTTGGTTTAAATTATTTTTTATGGTCTAATGTGAATACCCTTGGAGGTTATAGGGGTATAAAGGGTGTTTGGGTATTTTTAGAGCCCGTGACCAAGAATGTTTTGAAAAATATTGTAGCCCACATTGTTAGTAACATCAATGAAGGTCCGTCAACATGGTGACTAATGATCATTGGAGGTCTAGACAGTGGGTTGAAAGAGCATGCATAGTTGCTGATAGAGGTTCATTCTTATGTGGGAGCACATTCAGTATTTAACTGATTATTTTGTATGGTTTAGTGTAAGGTTAGTCAAACCATGTGCAATGATCAGGTTGTTTACCCCTTAGAATCTCTAAGGGAAACACGATTGGTGCATGAACTTATCATCCGTTTAGAAGAACCATGGGACCAAGTATTTTGGGTAAAATCTCAAATTTTACCTTAATTGTTTTATAACTCCAACCTAATTTTAACTCCCTCAATCGTTGGGTAATAGAGGATGTCAGGCGCCTTCAATGAATCGATTAAATATATTTTTATCTAATTATTCCTCCTGCTCTCAAAATCAAGCATTGTTGGTCTCGTGGGATTCAAATTAGTGATTACTCAATTTTGTTTATTTTGTTCTTCATTTTTCATTGTATAATATTTTCTCTTTTAGTGTCAGATAATATGCCGTATTTCTAGTTTCTTCACCCGTTATTCATTTTTCTCTCATTCTATGTCGAATAAATAACATATACAAGATTATCACTCTACTATGGAACTATATTTTGGTTTCTATAGATTTCCTAAGTTGTTTGATGCTTTATAGAGATAGTTTTTATTTTTTTCATTGGCATGGATTTTCAGTGTGGCCCGAAAAAATGTATTAATTAATTGATTTGATTGAATTGCTACCAGTTAGGGATGAACACTAGATTATTTAGACATTTTCATTATTGTATCCCCAGCCATGGTTACCCATGTGGTGTGCCTTAGATATTTCCCATTTGATATACAACCCGAAGTGTGGGTTTTTTGGTTTCTTAGTGAGAAGAATACCACAATGAACTAAATTGATTTGAACTGATTTTTTGGATAAGAATATTTCCTCATTTCCATGTTGATGATTTTGATGAAAATGTTTACATGGAATTATTTTATGAGTGGGTAAAATCGTTTATTTTTAAATGATATGAAATGTAAAATAGAATAATTAATGTGACGAGTGGGGATGGTTGAAGATTCCATGGTGAGTATACCTTGGACCCTAACTCCATCAGATTCCATCGAAGAAATTCTCATGGATCTTTATAGAAGTAGTGACTTCTTTGGATGATATTTATCCTTTGGTCTTGATTCCATTGGATTTATTATGCCATTCTACCACTTGGATCTAGTTTGTTTGGGATCAGAGTGAAATGGTCTGTTGACATGCTCCATAGACCCAAATTCAATCCTAACCGAGTTTACATTGGGATGATCTTAGAACTTGATGATGATTCCATGGACCACTATACCTTGGATCTGACGTTGTGGGATTTGACACTTCTGAATATATAGTAAGACCATTTTAAATGTGAAATGATTCATTATATAGCTCGATAGTGGTAAATGTGACATGTTTGATTAAACATCATCCCCATGGTTTATATGAAATTATAGGGATTATAGCATGGCCATGGGTGATATGACATATTGTTAATATGGATTGGTCATGGTAATTTACATCAATTTTCATTACTTATACCTTGTTATAGGTGCTTGAAACTTGTTTTTAGGGGCATTTTATGGATGCCTAGGATCACATGTTTGATTAATTCTGCTATGGTAACTTTACTTATAGTATTATCATACCTATTATATTACACACTCATATTTTTCTTGTATTGCACAAATAGGATTTGTTATAAACACATTGGGTGGTTAACTCTTGGGATTATATCTCATACCTTGTTCAGAACACCATGGGTTACCATAAAAGACCATATGGATGTAGTTAAGGATCTGAGGAATTTCCCACAATTTAATAATTGACTTTGTGCAATGCTTAGGATCATGCAGCCATAGGACTGAGCTAAGGATCTTGATGCAATCTAGAGATAGTGATATTTTGGTTTTTTGGTTTTTTTTTACATGTATTGTATTGGATATTTAT